>CM032326.1:44584855-45184855 GCA_019022515.1 Quercus aquifolioides
GTTATATTAGCTTCTTACTCTTTGTTAGACTTGGCAAATAGGTCGGGACTAGTTAATCAGGTTTGGATAAAATATGGGTCATCTTAAATGAGTTGTTAGCGGGTCAAGTCAATTGGTTTACAGGTCAAGTTAAATAGGTTATGAATCAACCCGTATATTTTTACATGCCCTAAAAAAAATACTAAATATCAAAAATAACAAAACACTCAAAAATTAAAAATTAAATAATACATAAATTCTTAAGTTTACACAATTCAAAATTCACTAATGATATTATCACCATAAAAGTAAGTTGATTTGTCGTTAATAGCCTGTTTGGATGGAGGGGGAAAGGAGGGGGAGTGGAGGGGAGTAGAATAGTGTTGGCTAAAAATAAGCTAATTTTGTGCTAAATCTACTCTACTCTACTCTACTCCCCCTTCCTCCCTCTCAATCCAAACAGACCATAAGTGTCCAAAAATGACATAGTTTTTGAAAATTTTCCTACATTTAAAAAATAAATAAATAAAATAAAAAACCAATGAGTGTGCATAACTCTGATGGCATTCTTGGGTGATAGTAGTGCATTCCTTCAACTCTTGTCCTCTCAGATATAAAAGAGACTAACAATCACAAGAATTTGATGAGTTTCATTGCAAAAATTTGGGATTTAGACCCATACTCCGAGCCTTTTATCATACCAAAAGATGTAGAGAGGTTTCAATCTAAAGCTACTTGAAATTCTAAAAATTTATATTTTAAATTTAATTTCTCTGAATCTAGTTACCCCTTGATCAACAAGAAATAAAACTTTTTGGTGGCTTTTATTTGAATCAGGCTTTTATTTGATTCAATATAATCATTTTGGATAATTGATGTCATGTTACCTTTTTATGGTTTAGAATTTGAAGTGATTTGCTAGCGAATATGAACTATTTTTTTAAAACGTCCACAAGTCAAACCAGTTGACCTGACTTGAGAAAAAATGGGTCAAGCATGAGTCAACCTATTTCTACACCGGTTAAAAAATTCTCAAAGTTCAAATTAGGTATTTTCATTTGGGTCAGGTTAATGTATCAAAGTCCAATTTTGCTAGGTCTACCCTTTATGTCACTCAATTTTGCCACCAACTTATCTTTAACTTGAGAGTAACAGATCATTTAATGAAGAAACCTGTATTACCAAAGAGACCGATCATTTAAAGGTTTAAGTTTAAGTTAGTCTCCTCCCTCAAATAAAAGTTCTCCTTCCTATACGAAAAGAAACAATCCTAGTAGTCAGAAGACTCAGAACGACAGCAAGCATTCACCAAGCAACATATCTTGTATAAGTCGAAGTATTTGGTATAAAGACAACAAACTTGGTAATGCGTAAGAAAACAAACTCTCGACGACTTTTTAAGTTTTAACATATATCCAGCATTTCAAAAACTATTATGTCATCTTCATCAATATTTTAGTACATAAAAGCATTCTAAAAGCACTGCTTACATATCAAGATTCGTAGTCTCACACTAAAAAAAAGCAATTAAAAAGTTCCAGACACGTCTATCCAGCGCTCGTCATCTTTTCTTAAAACCATATTTCTTACGTTCATAGAATAGGTCTGTTTTGGCACTCCCTAAATTAACAATTTTTGGACATCCATCCCTATCTTTCTCCTGCTGCGTACACTCTTTGCAGTAGTAGGCATCAGAAATTCCCACTCCTCCACAGATAACACACCGACCCTGAAAGGACCCATAGTTGCATTCATCACAAACTCGAACAAGTGTGCAAGGGCGGACATAGGAATCACAGATCACACACTTCCCATCACATTTCTCACAAAGTCGCCCAATAGCAATTCCTGGCTGCTTTCGGCACATAATCAAATCTGGATGATGCTTGGCCATGCTTTCAGCAACAAATTCTTAGTTCCTGAACAGGAATAAGTAAACAATAAAACGCATTAAAAATCCATGCATGGCATATTTGATCAAGAATATATACAAACAAAAAAGAAGGCAAACATTGTCAAAATTAATTTATAATTAGGAATAAAGGAAAGAGCATGGCCTCTAGAGAACAAAATCCCAGTTTGCAATATTAATGTTTAACATCGAAACATATAGAGCAACATTGACTGCTTGGATTTAGACAGCTGACCATCATCTCATGACATAACTCAATATAAAACTTCCAATTTTTCATCTAAAATTCCCATAATTATCCATTCAAACCAAAGTTTTGTCAAACAGAAGTAGAGGAACAACTAGATGTCACAAAACAGTCCAACTGAAATTCACAGGGAGGCTGAAAATGTTTTGGCCATCCAAACTTCCCACTCCACTCAAAGCTCATGAATCTGGCTTTGATTTCAAGCTCAGGCCCTTCTCCTGAGCCACTGGAAATCCATGCCCTATTTAAAACAAAATGAAAAAAAAATTAAAATTATATGCATGGCAAGTAATAGATGCAGCAGCATGTCACATTCCACCAAGTAAATTACCACTTTGATTTCCATTTCCCTCCTTTACGAACCAGAAAATACAACTAGACAAGAAATTGAATTAAGTGTATTAAAATCACATGCATAAACGATATATCTTCCAAATATAGTTCAACAAGTTAATGTTCCTTCCGAATCCTGCTGCAGACCACCAGTAAAGACCCCAAAATCCAAAAGGGGGAAAAAAGGAGTATGGCAGATTCAAACTAGTGTCAAGATAAATGTTTGCTGACAAATGACTGAAAAGGAAATAAGAGAAAAGCAATTATAGTGTCTTGGCAAAACAATTTCAAACATATATCAAGAATGAAGTAATTGAACAATGAGACTAACGAGTATTTGTTATATTAATATTCAAATATGCCTCAACTTTTCAGCCAAATTCAAGAATGACAGCAAAAATCCCCTTCAAAGTATGCATCACTCAGCACCAAAAGTACATCACTAACATACCAAGTTAGCAAGAAAATCAGGACAAAAACTAGGTTTTTTTTTTTTTTAATTGCTAAGTTAAATACATACTCAATCGGTTTTGAACCCAGAACCTCACCCTCCTCTAGAACTTAAAAGGGGAGGAGGTGCTAGTTCAGCTAGAGCTCATTGGTAGGACAAAAACTAGTTAAAGAAGCAATTTATTCCTCATACACCCAATACCAACAAGTCAAAAGTTTGTCCCATCCCCAACCAAACTAAGGGTCAATCTACCATCAATAGCAGCAACTACTTAAATCAATCACCATGATCCAAGAGCCAGTTCCTACAATTATGAAACCCATATGAGATATGGAGGAATAGGCTATTCTTTTTGTTGACACGTAAAATGCACCATAATAAAGAAACCACCTGAAATTTGGGTCACTAATGCCAAGCAGGGATGTTCTCAAGTTCTCAGGTTTCAAGCAATAAAATAAATAAATAAATAATCAAAAGGCCTACACCAAAAATTAATTAAATGAGAGTAAGCCAGTTAATTATATGGTTTCCCAATATTTGACCAAAACAATCATGTTTCTAGTAATCAAAAAGCCAAGTCAAATCCCCAGCACATCCCCATTCTGCAGATCGCAACTATCCATATACAAAGTTACAATGTCTAAGATACTTTTCTTTTTTGATAAGTAATAAGATTATATAAATCAGAAAAAATGAGCCACCCAAGTATACAGGAAATATACTGTACAATGTCTAAGATATTAACAATTATTATAAGGAAAAAAAAAAAAAAAGCCCAAAAAGATTCAACTTAACCAAACATAATGACAAACCACAAGATGCAGCTTACTAATACATAGGCCATCATCAAAATTTATGACGGTTCATCGAACCCCCTATTTTTTTTTCTTTATATTTGGCATATGGGATAAAAAGAGCCCTAAAACTTACTTTTGTCTACGACAAAGTAATTGCACCCGTAGTCCCCAGATACAAAGGTACATATCAAATAAATAACAAAATAGGAATTGATAAGAGAGCAACCACTCTAAGGTGTTCAACCCTCCTACTAATCTCTTCAAGGATGATTAGTCTCCTGAAAAGACCTAAATAATTCTATTCAACAATGAAAAAACCATACTACGGTTGCGTTTGGGATTTGAGAAAAGTTAGCTTATTTTACTTTTTAGCTTATTCTTGCTCCTAAAGTGGGTCCCATTGCATTGTTAAGTGCGTCCATTGCTCCAAAAGTCAGCTTTTAGCTTTTCTTCTACATACTTTCAGCAAAAAGTTTTCAATTTCAACAAAATAAGCGGTTCCTATACGAACCCACATCTACATCTTAATATAGGGCTCAAAACTCTTATTCATAAGGAAACCATAATCCAGTCTATTGACCCAAATCAAATAATAGACATACAATAAGAAAATTAAAGTTATATTGCATAAAAGATTCTTGCCTTTTTTTTTTCCAAGATAATAAGTAATTAATTGCAATCTAACAATAAAATTAAATCTGAAACTGAGAGAGAGAGAGAGAGAGAATTGAATCTGAAGTCAAAATTAGAATTCGAAAAATAAAAAGTATTCCAATGTTAATAAGCATGTTTGAGGACAGGGTGTAACTCATTGTCAAGAATCAATCTTTAGAGGCCAAATGGTAAGTATTCTGTAATCAAATAGCTTCTTTTGTTTTATATAACTTATCAAAACGGTGGCAGAAGGCAATGTCAGAGTCACACAGCCACAGGATCAAAAATCAAGATAATTTATATAATGATGGAGAAAATCGCAGCATCATATCATTCCCATAAAACGCTCCATTCAAACCCCAAGTGTTCCTACTTATTTTCCTCAACAATATTTAATAAAATAGATACAATTCGTCATATTTTAGTCAAACCTAACCATGTTTTTATCATACAGTTCTTTGTGGGATTTCATCAAACACTTGGTACTCATCCTATCCATTACATTTTTTGAAAAAATATAAAATGCAATTTAAACAAACTAAGCAGACATTTATATTATAGTTATCCTCTAAAAACTAATGAGCTAAAGATTCAGGACGAAATAATACACATCAGGCAGCGTAGTATTTAAACATACACAAATACAACGCGTTTTAGGGTTTTGTTAAATCTTTGATATTCTGCACCTAATTTCTCGAATTTTTTTTTAGACAGGGTTAGAAACTAGTTTCTTATGAAAGTTAACACTCTAATAATCCAATTTACAAGAACAAGAGAGCGAGACAAACAATCAAATTAATAAAACCCAAAAAAAAAAAAAAAAGAGTAGGAGAAAACAAAAGATTAGAATATGGCCACAGCTAACCTGCGAAGTTTCTCGGGGCTCTACCGTGAAGAGGGCTGTTTTGCTTGTAATATCTTTTTTGTGTTCTAAACTACTAATATATATCCATTAAGAAACTGGGCCGGGTCTTTTAACGCTACGAGCCCAAATTTGTCTTCTTCTTCTTTTTTAAGAGCATCTTTATCAGTTGTGTCATATGTGCCAAATGTTAAATATTTGGCACATTTGGCACACCAAGCACCATTTGACCACATTTATCAGATGTGCCATATTCTATATTTTTTGCAACATTGAACAGTACCGTGACAAATTTGCCACGGTACAGACGCGTGTGGCAAAATTTTTTTTCTTTTTTTATTCCTCTCTCTCTTCTCTCTCCGTCATTCTCTCTTCTCTCTCTGTCATTCTCACCTCTCTCACCTCAATCCTCTCCTCTCTCTCGCACCCCAATCCTCATCACTGCTCTTCCACGCCCACGCCAACGCCAACGCCAACGCCGACGCCGACGATCACTTCCACGCCGACGCCGACGCCGATTTCTCTCTAGCAATGGTTTTTTTGTTTTTTTTTTTTTTTTTTGGGCTGTGTTTTGATGGGTTCGGTTCCGACGGAGGTGGGTGGGTTCGGATGGGCTAGGCAATGACGATGACGGCGATGAAGATGGTGGGTTTGGAGTCTGGGTTGACTTGGATTATGAAGGTTTTGGGTTTGGAAGTGGGTGTGGGTGAGGGTGTGGAGGCGGTGGGTTTGTCGGGGTTTGTGGTTGAGGTGGTGGCGGTGGTGGGGCTTCCGATTTGGTTTTGGTGGGCTATGGGTTGTGGGTCAAGGTTTTGGTGGGCTATGAGTTTGTTTGTTGATTTCCGATTTGTTGTTTGTTCCGATTTGTTGTTGTTGATCAGGGAGTTCCGATGCAGTTGTTTGTTGATTTTCGATTTGTTGTTTGTTCCGATTTGTTGTTGTTGTTGTTGTTCTGATTTGTTCCGATGGATTGTGGCTGCCACAGTGGTGGAGGCGGCGGTGGCAGCAGTGTGTGGTTGTTGTGGTTGTTATTTATTGGGTTAGATATATTATTTTATTAGGTTGTTTATATTATTTTAATGTGTAGGAAATATTATTTTAATATATAGAATTGTAGTATAAAACATCTGATAAATGGAATGTTGTAAAATAATGTGGTAAAATAATAAAGTAGGGTTTTAGTGTGGCAAAATGGCATAATTTTTGCCACATCTGATGCGGATGCTCTAAGGGGAAATATATTTAAAATCAAACAAAAACCGAACAAAGTCTAAAATACATAGTTCTCCAAGCATCAACTAAGCTGTAAAGGATGAGTGGGTAGCCGTTTGTGTTCACATATTGAGTTCGTGTCGTGTTCATAGGTCGGCTATATGGGTTAATCCAAACCCGATTTGTTTAGTAAACGTGTTAAGAATCCTCAACTCTGACACAATTTGTTTATTAAACAAGTCGATCCGACACAACACATTTAAACCGTTTAATTAACAAATCATGTAAAGGTTAATACAAATGATCCATTTAATAACCTGTTTGATTAATAGGTCATACCTGACTTGAATAACCTATTATCAATTCCCATATATATATAAAATTAAAATACAATTACAACCATAAAATATAGTAATAAACATATAATTACAACAAAAATTAAGCAATAATAACAAAAGCTAATATATTTGACGGGACCGATGAATCCGTCCCTCACGGACGATCTCACTTATGGACGAAGACACCATCAGGAGTGACGAAGTAATTGTCCACATTACTGACGAAGACACCCAGGCCATTCAATGCAGTTCATTAAACCCAGAACGGTTACAAAGCCAACTGTACGGACCGTTGGAGTACAATGAGGCCTCATTACACTGCCCTAAACGTTACCAGAAAGGAGCATTAAGACCTCCTTAACTACTCCAACGGCTAGAAGCCATGAAAACATATATAAAGCCCACCCACTGTCAAGGACAAGGTACATACACACTAAGAGATTTCTTCTGCTCTATTATTTATATATTGTTCATTCTCAAATAGCAATTGATACTAACTTTGGCATCGGAGGCGCTGTGGCAGGCACCACACCGGTGTCCACCTTTGTAGGCTGGAGGTTGCTTCCATCTGACGATTGACTGACGAATTTACGCTTCATCAGTTTGGCGCCGTCTGTGGGGAGCGACATTTTCGTGTTCTGACTCGAGAAAGTAGTTTCCAATCAACTATTACTTTTAGATGGAATCCAACCAAGATTCCGCAGCCTTAGCCCAGCAGGTTCAAGCTCTCACAGCCGTTGTCGAGGAACTCACCAAGCAAAATCAGGAGATGAAACTACAGATTCAACAGGAGGAGAATCGATCCAAAAATAACATGGAGGACGAGGGAAATAGCCACAGGAGAAGTGGTCATCCAAGGCCTACTACTCCAGGAGACCAAAATTTAGATCTTCTTCAGGAAATGAGGAAAGAGATGGACGAATTGAAAAATGCCATCAGGGAGAAGACAGACCAGAGCGTGGGCAGATTGGTAAGGGCAACAGACTCGCCTTTCACAGTCGCGGTCTTGGGATGCCCAGTACTGTCAAAGTTTAGGCTGCCACAACTGGAACCGTTTGACGGACTCAAGGACCCACAAGATCACCTCAACACCTTCAAAATGACTCTGGGGCTCCAGCAGCCCCCTAACGAGATAATGTGTCGTTCCTTTCCTACTACCTTTAAAGGAGCTGCAAGGGAATGGTTCACCAAGCTGCCAACGTCATCCATTGACAATTTTGACCAATTGAGTAATGCCTTCTTACGGCACTTCATTGGGGGACAGCGTCCCAAGAGGCCAGCAGATTATTTGCTTACCATCAGGCAAGGAGAAAAAGAAACCCTGCGGTCGTACGTTAAGTGCTTCACTAGGGGGACCCTAGAGGTGGACGAAGCAGACGATAAGGTGCAGCTGACGACTTTCAAAGCAGGTCTAAAATCCAAGGATCTCATGGCTTCACTCGCGAAGAACCCTCCAAAAACGATGGCAGAAATGCTCATAAAAGCACAGAAGTACATGAATGCTGAAGACGTATTAGCAGCCATAAAGGATACAGAAAAGCCAGGAGACAGAGGAAGGAAGGAGGACGAACGTAGGGGACAGAAAAGGGAGCGCTCAGATCGTCGGACTAATGACGGTAACAGAAGGAGAGACGATAAAAATCCAAGAACGGTAAAACTTACTCCTCTTGTTATGCCTGTTGACAAAATTTTAACGCAGATTAAGGACGAACACTACCTTAAATGGCCGCAGCCATTGCATTCGTCTCCTAATGTCCGCGATAAGAATAAGTATTGCCGATTTCACAAAGATCATGGCCACTATATAGAAGACTGTCGGGACTTAAAGGAACAGATAGAGGAGTTGATACGGAAAGGGAAATTACAGAAGTTTGTGAAGAAGGGAGAATACAGTAAATTTCAAGATGGAAATAAGAACCAACACAAGTCCTTGTCCAGGGACGGTAGCCGCCAATCCCAACCACCTCAGAACGTGATCGGGGAGATACAGACGATCACAGGGGGACCCACAACTGGGGGGTCGTTCAAATCCCTCAAGAAAGCCCATCAAAGGCAAGTGAACAGTGTCTACATGATACCTCCGTCCAAGCTGCGACGGACGGATCAAGATATGTCTTTCAATGAAGCAGATGCCAGAGGAGTGAAACAGCCCCACAATGACCCGTTAGTCATAATGCTGACAATAGAAGGGTTCAACACCAAAAGGATCCTCGTAGACAACGGTAACTCAGCAAATATCATCTACCTCCCAGCATTTCAGCAGCTCAAGTTAGATCCAAAGAAACTGCGTCCCTTTGACACCCATCTCGTCAGTTTTAGTGGAGACAGAGTATATCCCAAGGGCATAGTGTCATTGATAGTAACGGTAGGGACCTACCCGAAGCAATTGACTCGCCAGATAGACTTTTTAGTGGTAGACTGCCCCTCGTCTTACAATGTGATCATTGGAAGACCCACGCTCAACAAATGGAAGGCAGCCACGTCCACCTACTGACTGAAGGTAAAGTTCCCAACGGACATCGGGGTTGGAGAAGTAAAAGGCGATCAGGTCTTAGCCAGAGAATGCTACCAGGCCGTCTTGGCCGCAAAAGAAAACCATACTTGGACGATTGAAGAGAAAGAAGAAGACAAAATAGAAGCTTTAGAAACAGTGAAGCTGGACGAAGAAGAAGACACCAAGACGACGAGGATAGGGACGACGCTAAGCCCCGAGATGAAGTCAAGGCTAGTCCAGTTCCTAAAAGAGAACCAAGATATCTTCGCATGGAGCCATGAGGACATGCCCGGTATATCAACAGAAGTCATCCAGCACAAACTGAACGTGGATCCAGAGAAGAAACCCGTCAAGCAGAAGAGAAGGGTGTTTGCTCCAGAACGAGATTAGGCTGTCATAGACGAGGTAAATAAACTGCTAAAGGCAGGATTCATCCGGGAGGTCTACTATCCTGATTGGCTTGCAAACGTCGTCCTCGTTAGAAAAGCGAATGGGAAGTGGAGAATGTGTGTGGACTTCACGGACTTGAATAAAGCGTGCCCGAAGGATAGTTTCCCTCTGCCGAGGATTGACCAGCTTGTGGACTCTACTGTCGGACATAAGTTGTTGACATTCATGGACGCCTTCTCGGGATACAACCAGATAAAAATGGCTGACGAAGATCAAGAGAGGACTGCTTTCATCACAAGCCAGGGGCTGTATTGCTATAAGGTAATGCCCTTTGGATTGAAAAATGCAGGTGTTATATATCAGAGATTGATGAACAGAATGTTCAACAAGCAGATAGGCAGGAATATGGAAGTGTACGTGGATGACATGCTCGTCAAGAGTAAAGAAGAACTTGCCCATCTGGACGACCTCAAGGAGACATTTGCTACCCTCAAGCAATACCAAATGAAGCTGAATCCTAGTAAGTGTGTTTTTGGTGTAGCTTCAGGAAAATTCCTGGGATTTATGGTGTCCCAGAGGGGAATAGAGGCAAACCCGGAGAAGGTGCAAGCCATAATCAACATGGCATCACCCAAGACCGTCAAGGAAGTCCAGAAGCTTACTGGAAGGATCGCCGCCCTCAATAGGTTCGTCTCTAGGGCCACGGACAGATGCCTGCCTTTCTTCAAAACCTTAAAAAAAGCTTTTGTTTGGACGGACGAATGTGAAGCAGCCTTCCAGGAGCTCAAACGCTACTTGAGTAATCCGCCCCTTCTAAGCCCGTCCAAAGAAGGTGAGAACTTATATCTGTATTTAGCGGTATCAGATACGGCCGTCAGTGGAGCCCTGATCAGAGAAGAAGGCAAGAAGCAGCTTCCGGTTTATTACGTCAGCCAAGCCTTCCAGGGGGCTGAGTCCAGGTATCCAAAGATTGAGAAGATTGCACTTGCGTTGATCGTGGCCTCCCGAAAACTAAGACAATACTTCCAAGCAAATCCCATCCTGGTGATGACGGACCAACCCATCAAAAAGTCCATGAACAAACCTGAAGCAGCTGGAAGAATGGTCCAATGGGCAATTGAACTCAGCCAATTTGACATCGAGTACCATCCCAGGACAGCCATTAAAGCACAAGCCCTGGTGGATTTCATCGCCGAGTTCACTTCCCCGAGTGAGGATAAGCACGCCAACGAGGCCGAGAGATGGACGATACAGACCGACGGTTCGTCAGCTCGAAATCAGGGGGGAGTGGGGGTCGTCATAGTCACCCCAGAAGGAGAAGTACTGAAGTACGGTGTTCAGCTAAAATTCCCGGCCACCAACAACGAGGCAGAATATGAGGGGATTCTGACAGGATTGAGACTCGGAAAGGTGCTTGGGGCTAAGAACCTATTAGTCCAAAACGATTCAAAACTGGTAATAGGGCAGATCCAGGGAGAATATGAAGCAAAGGAGGAAAGAATGCAGAAATATCTCAAGCTGACGAAGCGTCTAACTCAGGAGTTCGATGAAGTGGAGTTCGAACAGATACCGAGGAGCCAGAATATGGAGGCAGACGAAGTCTCGAAGATAGCCTCGTCAGAAGATGGATCAACGAACGTGGGCTTGAAGATGGAAATCCAGAAACACCCCAGCATTGAAGAAGTTCCAACGTTCTCAATCCAGAACACAAATAGCTGGATGACGCCCATCATATCCTTCCTCCAGGACGGGCACCTCCCCCCGAATACAGACGAGGCTAGAAAGATTAAAAAGAGGGCAGCCAGATTTACAATTCTCAACGACACCCTCTACAAAAGGGGCTTCTCCATGCCCTACTTGAAGTGTGTTAGTGAAGAAGAAGCTACGTACATCCTGGAAAAGATACACGAAGGAATCTGTGGGGACCATGTTGGCCCTAGATCCCTGGTAAGCAAAGTTCTTCGAACAAGTTACTTCTGGCCTACTATGCAAGTGGACACAATGCAGTTCGTCAAGAGATGTGACAAATGCCAACGGTTCGGGAATGTCCAACGACTTCCGGCAGAAAGACTGACGACGATAACGTTCCCATGGCCATTTGCACAATGGGGAATCGACATCATTGGCCCACTACCCCTAGGCAAAGGTCAGGTAAAATTCTTGTTAGTTGCTATTGATTATTTCACTAAATGGGTTGAAGCAGAGCCACTGGCAACCATCACCGAAGCAAAAATCCGAAGCTTCGTATGGAAGAATATAGTTTGTAGGTTCGGGATTCCAAGGACTATCATATCAGATAACGGACGACAATTCGACTGCCAAGGCTTCAAAGATTTCTGCTCAGGCCTGGGAATCAAGAACCAGTTCTCATCACTAGGACATCCACAGGCGAACGGACAGACGGAGGTTACAAACCGTACGCTACTCAAGATCATAAAAACTAAGCTGGACGACGCGAAGGGCGCCTGGCCAGAAGAATTGCCCAATGTCTTGTGGGCCTACAGAACCACAGCAAGAACCCCGATGGGAGAAACCCCCTTCAGGTTTACCTACGGAACTGAAGCAGTGATCCCGGTCGAAGTAGGAGTAACCAGCGCCAGGCGAGAAATGTTCAACGAGGAAGACAATAATGATAGTCTACAATTCAACCTGGACTGTCTAGATGAAGTAAGAGACAAAGCTTGCAGCAGAGTGACGGGGTACCAGAAAAAGATGACAGATTATTACAACAGAAGGGTGAAACTCAGACGACTCGACATTGGCGACCTCGTCCTGCACAAAGTAACCCCGGCGACCAAAGATCCTACTCAAGGGAATCTCGGCCCCACATGGGAAGGACCTTACCGAGTCGTCCATTACTCTAGGCAAGGTAGCTACCACCTGGAAACCCAAGACGGACAAAGACTCCCGAGGCCATGGAACATTGAACACTTGAAGAAATACCATTAATAGAAGTTACATTGAAATGTATTCATTACTAAAATCAATAACGATGTTATCCAGCTAATGTTTCTGTGTGAGCAGGTCTATTCGATTATAAGTCACAAAAAGCCAAAAATGGCTAAGTAACAAGATTCCGCCTTGACGGATGTAAGTTACTGACGATTATAAAACCCCTTTAAAAGGGTACAAGTACAGCCAAAAATGGCTAAGTAACAAGATTTCGCCTTGACGGATGTAAGTTACTGACGACTATAAAATCCCTTTAAAAGGGTACAGCCAAAAATGGCTAAGTAACAAGATTCCGCCTTGACGGATGTAAGTTACTGACGACTATAAAACCCCTTTAAAAGGGTACAAGTACAGCCAAAAATGGCTAAATAACAAGATTCCGCCTTGATGGATGTAAGTTACTGACGACTATAAAACCCCTTTAAAAGGGTACAAGTACAGTCGAAAATGGCTAAGTAACAAGATTCCGTCTTGATGGATGTAAGTTACTGACGGATACAAAACCCCCTAATAGGGTAAAAGTAAGGGCTACATAACTAGATTCCGCATAGAACGGATGTAAGTTACTAACAATGATGATACCTACAGGGCTAAAGGACTGACCCTGCGTAGACGAGCATACTGCATGGACGATTGAAGCCAACATATCGCAACCAACGATCATACAAACACAAGTACAAGTAAGTACACAGATGTAAATTAAATTAAAACCCAAAAGCGACGGGCAAAATACAAGTATTTCTACAATCAAAGACCCATAAACATTGGGCTACAAACATTGTTCTTAAAATAGATTAATTGTTTAAGAATTAGATAAATAAAAAACACGATGGGCATCCAAAAAGAAAAACAAAAAAATTGTTATGAAGTGTCAGGTTCAGGCTTCAACATCAGCGTCATTACCAGCAGCGTCAGCATTAGCAGGAGCGTCATTGGCAGGAGCATTCTCGGGGGCATCGGGCTCAGGTGCAGAAGATTGAGCAGCCTCGTCAGCAGCCATCTCCTGGTCTATCTCTTCCAGATCCAACTTCTCCATGTCTACCCCAGAAGGATGCTTAGCAAGATATCTCCTCAAGAGCTCAAAGCCTTTGAAATACCAGTTGAACAAAACAGTGTTGTATTCATCAGTTGTCTGGAATGCCTCAACAGACCTGGCAGCAATGGTCTTAAGACTCTCCTGAGCGCCAAGAAGTTGCTCGTCCTTCTCCTGCATCAGCTGACACTCCGCTCTGAGATCATTCTGCAGGGTCTTTACTGTTCCCTTCAAAGAATTAGCCTCGCCCATGGAGTCAATAAGTTTCTTTTTCAAAGATGAATTCTCCGCCTCCAAAGCCTCCATCCTAGACGTGAGAGACGCTATCTTAACCTCTTGAGTAAAATACTCAGAAGTAATATGGAGACTTTCTCCCAGCACCTGAGAACGAGTTCAAAGCCATCAGTAAAGTAAGAAAGAAAAGGAAATCAAAAGTTGTCCAGAAGACCTTACTTGGACGAGCTTATGGACATGACGCGTGGCAACGTCATTAAAAGGGATACCAGATAAGACTTTCAAATCAGTAGCAGTCACGACTTCGTGGGCCCTTTCCACCGCCAGTTTCTCATCACTCCAGAGCGTGGACGGACGAGAATCGACCTTCTCTTTCTCCGACAACCGTGGCTTCTTAAGAACGGGAGTAGCACCAATCTCTTCCACAAAAGTGGTTGGAGAGGCTGTCCTTGTCATCTCAGCTCCAGAAATAACGGGATTGGCGGGGGAAGCTGGAACGACGGAACTACCCTTCCCGGTGACACGAACTGCTCTTTTCCCAATGTTAGCCAACGGCTCGTCCTTCTTGGACCTCATCTTCGCGTACATATCCTTATTGAATTTGGTCGTCATCTCTACAAAAGGGAAACAATAGTAAAAAAAAAAAAATACAAGTCATCGCTGACGAATCAGAACTGACAAACCCAACACTTACTCTTTTTTCCCTCAATCTCAAGATTTCGCAGGACAATACTGGAAGGATCTGGTCCGAGGTAGTAGAAGGCTAGAGTTCTTGGGCTCACAAGATCGTCCCAGCTTTCAATTGTTTGAGCGTATTCGATCGCCTTCTGCACTCGCTCCTTATACATGCTCTTTAGTTTAGGTCATCTTTTAACTGTGCAAAATAAAAAGCAAAAGAATTAGTGGCAATAAAGACCAACACGACAAAAGCTTAAGTAGCAAGAAGAAACATTGACGCACCTAAGGTCGGGGTTCCCCACCGACGATGCAACCTCAGGAGTTCACCCCAAACCCCGCCAGAAGGGGTCTCAAAATCGTCCCCGGACACAAAGAAAAACCTGGATTTCCAGTACCTGAATGACGAAGGTAACCCCTTGATGATTCTAGTTCTCCTTTCCCAAGGCACCAATTCATAATACCCGTGCTCCTTAGACGCTTTTAAGCGATACAGATAGGTGAGCTCGTCAACCCGGAGCATGTCTCCATCCGTGGCCGCTAGCCATATTCCCATACAGCTGACCAATATTCTCCACGAATTTGGCATAAGCTGCCCATGAGCAATACCGAAGTGGTCTAACAGCTCCATGAGGAAAGGATGGATGGGAAACCTCAACCCGCAGACGAAGGCATACTCATAAAAACAAACTTCGCCTGGGAAAAAGTGACAGGCCCGGTCCTCCTTATCGGGCAGACGAACCCTAACCCGATCCGAAAATTGAAATCTACCCTTAAACCTCCCCAGTATATCTGCGTCCAATCCACACTCCTCCCCTAGGGCGTAAAAAGGCCTAACATCTCGATGGGAAGAGATGGCAGTATCTCCCTCCACGGGGTCACCGCTGGACGATAACCCGGTCGCGAGCTCACTAGATCTGACCTCAGACATCTCCCCTCGCTCCCTCACTACATTCTCAAACCAATCTAGGGACTGACGAAGCAGAGGCAACAGATCAGCCAAGGCAACACCCAAACAGTTTCCCTCAAAGACGAAATCCTCAATATTAGGGAAAACACCTAAAGACCCTCCTAAACGAGCGAAAAGGAAAGAAATTGATGGGCAGACTGTCCTAATTTCAGAACTACCAACCATAGAAACTCAAAGAGAAGCAAAAAAAAAAACAATACAGCTAAACCCCAGGGAGACCGAAAGTAAATGGAAAGAAAAAAAGAGAAAAAGAAGGGAATCAGAAACACTACAACTGCAAAACGACGAAAGAAAAAGCAAGAAAAGAAGAAGAACATACCTTGAACAATGGCGGACCGAAGGAGTACAGCCAAACAGCACGCCAAGAAGAACAGCAGAAGAAGGCTAACAAAGAGGTAATGATTGAGGATTTTTTCGAAAAGTGAAAAGAAAGATTAAGGGGTGGAAATGTTTAAAAACGAAGCAGAAAGGCCGGCGGGAAACCCAATGGGTGGAGCATTAACTCCACCAGTTAGCGCATGCCACGTATGCCACGATCTGTGGAGTGCCGCCACTTCGCACTTAATACGACGCAAAACCCCAAGAGTCATTTGTAACTTGCGACCCTTCACATTCAATGATTGTCAAAAACATGACGAACACAGAATCGGGAGGCAACTGACGGGACCGACGAATCCGTCCCTCACGGACGATCTCACTTATGGACGAAGACACCATCAGGAGTGACGAAGTAATCGTCCACATTATTGACGAAGACACCCAAGCCATTCAATGCAGTTCATTAAACCCAGAACGGTTACAAAGCCAACTGTACGGATCGTTGGAGTACAATGAGGACTCATTACATTGCCCTAAACGTTACCAGAAAGGAGCATTAAGACCTCCTTAACTACTCCAACGACTAGAAGCCATGAAAACATATATAAAGCCCACCCACTGTCAAGGACAAGGTACATACACACTAAAAGATTTCTTCTGCTCTATTATTTCTATATTGTTCATTCTCAAATAGCAAATGATACTAACTTTGGCATCGGAGGTGCTGTGGCAGGCACCACACCGGTGTCCACCTTTGTAGGCTGGAGGTTGCTTCCATCTGACGATTGACTGACGAATTTACGCTTCATCAATATTTATAAGCTAAACTAGTCAGACGGGTTCACATATTGAATACAGACACGATCCATTTATTAAACGGGTTAGCCGTGTCGACCCAAATATAAACTGAACCCGTTTAGCCTCAACCCATGACCTGTTTATAAACGGATTAGTCGTGTCAGGTTCACGGGTTGTGTCAGATTTTGCCACCTCTATAAAAAATATAGGAAAGAGGATTACTATACAAAATAATGGGTGCGACTCACATTTGAAAACTTTTCTTTTTTGAGTAAAAGGTTAGGAACTTTATTATATTAAATTTGATTCAGGTAACAAAAGAGTCATCCTAAACGGGTTGCAAGTAGATCAAATAATGGTTACGAGTCAGGTTAATCGAATTATGAGTTTGCCTGTATTTTTTTCACATGCTAAAAAAAAAAAAAAAAAAATTTGTAAATGTCATAAAAATAAAATACTAAAAAATAAAAACTTAAATAATACATAGATTTAGTTTACACAATTCAAAGTTTACTAATAATATTATCACCATAAAATTAGGTGATTTTCCGTCAAGTGCCTAAAAACAATGTAGTTTTGGTTTTTTTTTTTTTTTTTTTTTTAATTTCTTACATTAAAAAGCTCCATAAAAATTTTTAAAAATTTTGAAAAACAAAAGAACAACAAGTGCCCATAACTCTAGTGGTATTCTCTAGTGATAACGACGCATTCCTTCGACTTTTGTCCTCTCAGATTTAGACTTTGTTTCGCTTGAAGACAGTGAAAGAGATGTTGTTCACTTACAGTAGATAAGACTAAAACTGGCAATGATCTTATGAGTTTTGTTGCTAAAATTTGGGGTTTAAACCAATGCTTTGAGACCCTTTTATCACACTATATGATGTAGAGATATTGTTTTAATCTTTATTTTTTTGAGAGAAAGATGTTGTTTTAATGTAAGCTAATTGAGAGTCTCAAAATTTATATTGTAAACTTAATTTCTTTGAATTTTATTGCCCCATTGTCAAACTATTAAAAAAAAAATTGGTAATTGTTATTTGATTCAACGTAGTATTTTTTTTTTTTTTTTTTTTTTTACAAAATATAAATTTTATTCTAGTCTAATCTAAGTATATATGTATGTGAAACTCCCTCCTGGAGACTTAAACTTCGGTCCTTGCTCATCATACTTCACAAGCTCTTATACTTGTAGAGTGACTATCACACCAAGGATGTGCGGTGATAATACAACGCAGTTATTGCATTTAGATTATTGATGTCATATTATCTTTACTTGGTTTAGCATTTAAAATGATTGGTTATTTATACAGTATTTTTTAATTTTTTATTTTAAAAAAAATGTTAAATCACAAGTCAACCTAGTTTTTACTTCAAGTCAAAAATCTTGGGCTATCAAGTACGAATCTAATTTTGCAAGATCTAATACACTTTTTTTTTTTTTTTTTGTTTAATTGAATCTAATACACCATTTTGATTCTATTAAAAATGTCAAGTTAGAACTAGTATTTTTTTTTTTTGGGGGGGGTCTTTTCAAATCTTAAAAATCTCTTATCTATATAGTGAGTAATTATTTAGAAACGTTGAAGTTATCCTATAGGCTATATGTTTGAATTTAGAGCAAACTAACAACAATAATTATTAAAAAAGTGATATAGTGGTACAAGTTTATCACAAACAGTCTAATTTGGAAAGGATAAACCAGGGCTATTTTCCCTTTCAAGTTTGTCGTCGCATGCATACAAATTCTAGCCTACCATAAGCGAGATGTTGTCCCCAGTCCCCTCACGTAGCAGACTTGCAGTTCATACTTTTCTCATTTCTTTTTTTTTCTTTCTTTTATTAAACCATATTATTTGTACGAACTACGAAGTAGATAATTTTTTTTTTTTTTTTTTTACATTAATAAATTTATACGCTTCCAATTTAGACATATTCAAGCATTAGTATCCAAGTTTATAAAATATATTTTTTTTTTATAATATAAAAAGTTGTAAGGACCTGATTTGCAATCCAAGCCCAAAATGTAAGGGATGTTGGCCCAGTGAGTCTAGTATAATAAATTTGTAAAGAGTGGGTCAAAGAACTAGGTCCTAATGAACTTGACAACGACTAGTATGGATTCGGAATATGATCAAGCAAGAACAAGGAACATAAAACTGAATGAACTCACTGTCCGAGAAGGTAAATATCCATACAAATCCATTAAACTGATTACAAGTATTACTTTGATTGTTACAGTATTCTCTCTTTCTTTTTCAATCCCCCTCTCATGGAGGGTCTCTTACATTATATAAATCCTCTTGGACCATCTTGATCCTACACTTGTTGATCATTTGAGCCCTTACTTGAATGCATGTCCCATCAGACACCCTCTTTGGCTTTCTGTGAGTTGTGATAGCTAAGACAGTACTATTCAGGGGTCTTCTCCACATAAATGTGGCCAAAAAAGTAATTGCAATGCATTTAATGCGGTGGTAACAACTTTCTCTTAGATATTTTTGGGTTCCCTTCCTTCTTGCGTGTTCGTGAGGCACGTCCCTATCACTGGAGTTTCTTGGAAGGTCACTTTGATCTATAGGATCTACATCTAATCTGTGTTTAGCTTATCCGAGGAGATATTCCTCCTCGGATCAACTTCCTATTTGCATCTCGCTCATTAAGTCTTGAGTCTGAACCATTCATTTTTATTTGTTCGTCCTCGAACTACTCATGCTCTCGGCCAAGGCCCAATATATGACTTGGGCCCTTAACCCTACAATAACCCCTCAAAACTCCGGTTTTTCCTTCTCATCCGAGGAGAAAAGTGGGGTTTTAATTTTTCATGTGTTGATATCAATTTGCCCTTTGATTTGCACACGTGGGAGTGCTGTTTTGCGCACCCTCATAATTGCTACTGAAGCTTCGGAGCCCGCGAGGCGTTATTAATTACTCTAGGCGGTGTTCTATTCTCTGTATCCAACGGTGAGGCGCTAATCCAACGGTGGATATTTTTCTCCAAATTTTGAGCGGGATAACCCCCACATGATTCTCCCTCCTATATAAGGCGTACGAAGGGCTTGCTTTTTCTCACTTTACAAAAACTCTCAAACTCTCAAGAGCACTAAACTTTTCCAGAGCTTTCAATCCTTCAAGAACCTCCCATCGTGTCACCTGTTCACTTTCCTGTAAGTTTTCACTTTTTTGTTTTTTTCTAGGTTGTTTTCTTCTCGGCCCTCCATTCTTTGTCTTCTTTCTTTAAAAAACTTCACCCACTTCCTTTTAGCCTAACCAAATGGGTAGATTTAAGCATCTAGTAGATTCTCCTGCAAAAATAAAGGCCTTTAAGGATAAATACCACATACTACAGGAAGTCGCCCTGCGACACTGTTCCCTGGAACAAATAGTGACACACAAAGAAGAGGGGGAAGTCATCATCCCCATGATAGCTTTGATAGAAGGGGGAATGACTCTCCCCATGGATAGAATAACACGGAACTACCTCATCAACCATAGGATATGCCCCCACCAATGCACGCCCAACCTATTTAGGGTCTTAGGTAGTGTTAATGCTCTCAATGAGCATCTGGGTCTGCAGCTCACCTGGCACGATGTGGTCCACATGTACGAGTGTCATTCCTTGAAAAACGTAGGATATTATCTCAAGTCTCAATCCGACGTTGTCTGACTAGTATCGTGTCTACCTAAGTCTAACAAGGGTATGAAAGACGACTATCTGATAGCTTTGGGAGCATGGCATGATGGCCTTCACTGCCCCGTCCGAGAGGGAGTGTCAGGTGGGATACCTTAGAGTTAGGTTCCTTAGCAAGAGCTTTAGACTCTTTAACCCTGACCATGTTTTGCTTTTTTTTTAATGATGGATTCCAATTTTCTAACTATGTTTTGCTCCTCGGCTATTTTCTTAGATAAGAGGCAAGTAGCTCCCAGGCTTAGCCTAACCAACGTTGAAGCTCTCAATTACCTATTGAGATCCTAAATCTTTGTAAGTGAGGACAGGCAGCTGCGAGCCGTCCACCTGATTTTGGACTTCCAGCCCATCTCGAAGATATACCAAGAAATCGGCCATGCCATAAGACCGGGCGACCCACGATGGGCCCGGATTGATGTATCATGGCCCAACTTTCTAGCCCAAAACGACCTTCCACCTGTCGCACATCCATTCCAATAGAACCTTCCACTAGTCATACAACCATTTCAGCAGGTTCTGCTTGAAGCAGCAGCAGGAGAAGAGATTGCCTCCTCAAATTCCTCACTAGAAGAAGAAATTGACAAGTTTCATTTCGAGGAGGAAGAGACTCAGGGAGCATCTGAGTGCTTTGGCCGGTCTAAAAAGCGCTAAGGCCTAAGCCAAAGACCAACATAAGTAGCTCTACACGACGAAACTTGAGCTGGCCACCCAAAAATAGCAAGTTCTGGATCTCAAGGCCGAGCCGCAGAAGGCCAAGGAGGCAGCCCAACTGGCCAATAAAGCACTTAAAGCTGAGAAACAAGCGTCTTATCAGCTCCGCGTGGAGAAAACACAAGTTAGGCTTGCTGAGGAGCTATCTGAGGTGTGCAAGGATTACTGCAATGTATCATGGGATAGGGCCCTTGACGTTGCAGAAGTCCCTACAGACTCGATTTGGAGGCAGTCTAGGAGCATATACTATCATCCAGACATCTGTGAAGTCCTAGATGCCTTCCCTTCTTCCCTTGCCCGTGCTCCAGAGACCTCGGAATAGCCCCTGACCATCCAAGCTGATCTCCCTCCTACTGAGGCTTCGAAGGGATCCAACCAAACTGGTGATCAGGGCCAAGTGGCTGAGGAGGCCAAAGATGGGGGTAAGGGCAAGGAGAACAAGCCCTCAACAAGAGCTAAGGACGCTGCCAAGGCCAAGGAAACTGAAGCCAAGGCAAAGGAAGCAGAGGCCAAGACTAGAGAAGCTAATACTAAGGCCAACGACGCTGACACCTTCCAGCCGAGTCAGAAAGAAGACATTCCTGCCCCCAAGGCCAAGGCTTAGTACTTGGGATTTTCTTGTAGTTTTTTTTTTTTTTTTTTTTTTTTTTTTTTTTTTTTTTTTTTTTGTAGTGGCACTTTGCCACGGAATATAATGTACTCCCTCTTTTTGATTAATGAATGGACTTTTCTTTCTATCTCTTGTGTCCTTGCTTTATATACTTTCAAGTTTACTGTTATTGCAAATAAACTTGAATTGTTGCCAATTTAGTTTTAATAAAAAAATAACAACACTACCCAGCCACCAGTGTAAGTAATTTGACTAAGTACCAACAACGAAGAGATTTACCCCATATTCGTACTGTGAATTGCTCTTTCTATAATGAAAGCCGAATCTAATCAAGATAAGTAATAAACTTTGTAAAGAATAAAAGGGGGAGATATTCCTCACTCTGCACAACACTTGGATAAATAATTAAGGATTTTAACTTACTCAGAGCTACCAATCTAAGCAGTTGGTCATAGTCTTGGATCTGTCTTGACACTTAGTGAAAAATAAATAGATATCATAGAGTGTTAATTTCCCCAAAGCATTTGGTCCAAGGACTCAGGCATGATTAAGGTTCTGTTTAAACACTTAGGGAGATGTCATAGAGTGTTAATTTCCCCAAAGCATCTGGTCCGAGGATTCAGGCATGACTAAGGTTCTATTTAAACATTTAAAGAGATGTCATAGAGTGTTAATTTCCCCAAAGCATCTGGTCTGAGGACTCAGGCATGACTAAGGTTCTGTTTAAACACTTAGAGATATGTCATAGAGTGTTAATTTCCCTGAAACATCTGGTTCGAGGACTCAGGCGTGACTAAGGTTCTGTTTAAACACTTAATGAGATGTCATAGAGTGTTAATTTCCCCAAAGCATATGGTCTGAGGATTTAGGCATGAATAAGGTTCTGTTTAAACACTTAGAGAGATGTCATAGAGTGTTAATTTCCCCAAAGCATTTGGTCCGAGGACTTAGGCATGACTAAAGTTCTGTTTAAACACTTAAAGAGATAATAATGGGAGGTACGATGTATTCACATAGTAAATGAGCATATGAAAAAGGAAACTTTCATTAATAATAATACATTTTCAGGTTGTTTACATTCCAAAGTCGTGGTATTACACGTTCATCTAGGTCTTGGAGGAAATAAGCTCTTATGCCAGCCACCGAGGCGATGCGATACGGCCCCTCTCAGATGGGCCCCAGCTTTCCCCATGCAAGGTTCTTCACGGTACCTAGAACCTTTCTCAACACCAAATCACTCGAGGCTAACGGTCTCAGCTTCACATTGGCATCATAACCTTGCTTAAGCTTGTGTTGGTAATATGCCAATTGGACCATTGCATTTTCTCTTTTCTCCTCAATTAAGTCTAAACTTTTTTCCAGCAACCCGTTGTTACTGCTCAGGTCAAAAGAACTCATTCTCAGCGTCGGGAAGCCAGTCTCTAGAGGGATAACAGCTTCGGTTCCATAAGTCATTGAGAAGGGAGTCTCTCCTATTGACCTGCGAGGTGTGGTTCAGTATGTCCACAGGACATGTGGCAGTTTATCCACCCACTTTTCCTTCGCATCGTCTAACCTCCTCTTGAATCCACTTACTATGAACTTGTTAACAGCCTCAGCTTGCCCATTTCCTTAGGGATAGACTAGGGTAGAATATCTAATCTTGATTCCCAGGTCACAACAGTATTTCCTGAAAGACTTGTTATCAAATTGGAGGTCATTGTTCGAGATGAGGGTACTAAGGACCCCGAACCATGGACAATGTTTTTCCAGACAAATTTTTTGGCATCCACGTCCTTGATGTTCGCTAAGGGCTTGGCTTCAACCCACTTAGTGAAGTAGTTCGTGCCGACCAATAGATACCTCTTGTTCCCTGTTGCCTTGGGGAAAGGGCCTACAATGTCTAAACCCTATTGAGTGAATGGCCATGGGCTGGACAGAGGATTGAGGACTCCTCCCGGTTGTTGTATGTTTGGTGCAAACCTTTAACACTGGTCGTACTTCCTTACATATTTCTATGCTTCCTTTTGCATGTTCGGCCACCAGTAGTCTTGAGTGATGGCTCTGTGCGCCAAATATATACCTCCAGTGTGGCTTCCACAAATCCCCTCATGTAATTCCTCAAGGAATAATTCTGTTGCCTCGGGGTGTATGCAGAGCAGGTATCGCCCAGAAAAAGAGCATTTATACAATTTTTGTTCCTCGAACAGCCAGAGCCAGGGAGCTTTTCTCCGTACCTTGTTTGCTTCCGATTTCTCCTCAGACAGGATATCCTCCCTCAAGAATAGTACGATGGGGTCCATCCAGCTAGGACCTACTCTGACTTGGTGGACATGGACCACTTCTCTCCTCATCTTTGCGGGTTTGTACAAATCCTCTACAAGGATGACTTGAGGTAAGCTCTGTGCCAAGGAGGTTGCAAGTGTGGCCAGGTAGTCAGCATGGGTGTTTCCACTTCTAGGGATATGCAACAGGTTGAAAGATTCAAACCCTGATTGCAAGTGTCTAACATGATTCAAGTACCCCCGCATTCTTTCACCTCTCGCTTCAAATTCTCCTTTCACTTAGCCAACGACTAATCTTGAGTCTGAGAATATCTCTACAGCCTTTCTGCCCATTCTTTGAATCATGGTCATTCCCGTCAGCAAGGCCTCATATTTAGCTTCGTTATTCGTGGCTGAGAAGTCCAGCCTCAATGACTTCTCAATAGTGATCTTTTTAGGGGATACTAGAACTAGCCCCACTCCGGAACCCTTCTGATTTGCCGCACCATTAATGTATACTTTCCAGAACAAGGGACCTTGTTGAGTGATCATGCCAACCGATTTTCTATTTGTGCGTTGTGTTTCTGCCTCTTCCTCCAACAGGGATTCAACAAACTTGACTACCAGGTCCGCGAGGACTTGACCCTTGACAGAGGTACGAGGCATGTATTTGATGTCGAAAGCCCCCAACATTGTCCCCCATTTAGTAATCCTTCCCATATAATCAGCACTTCGGAGTAGAGCTCTGAGTGGGAGTTGAGTTAGGACAACTACCGTATGTGCTTGGAAGTAATGGGAGAGTTTACGTGTAGCATGTACCACTGCTAAAATGGCTTTCTCAAGTGGCAGATAACAGACCTCAGCCTCCTGTAGTGATTTGCTTACATAATAAACTGGCATTTGTATGCCGCTATCAACTAGTATCAAGACCAAGCTTATGGCATGGATAGCCACAACAATATAAGCAAACAGGACCTCATCCGCCTCAGGCCTAGACATGATAGGTGGCTATGAGAGATAATCCTTAAGCTGTTGGAAGGCTAAAGCGCATTCCTTAGTCCAATTAAATCTCTTCCACTTGTTCATCAATAGGAAGAAGGGTCTGCACCTATCCGCCAATCGAGAGATAAATCGGTTTAAGGCAGCAGTCATTCCGGTCAGCTTCTGGACTTCCATAGGATTCCGAGGTGGTTGTAAACTATTGATTGCCTTAATCTGATCAGGATTAATTTCAATTCCGTGATGCGTAACCATGTACCCCAAAAACTTCCTTGATCCAACCCCAAAAGAACATTTAGAAGTATTGTGGTAGTCAAGGCAATACTGTTTCAGGGGTTTTTTCTGTTAGGACATATGTGTTTCACTTGTTAAGAACATATGTCATTCATTTATGTAAATTGGCTAATCCTTTGACAAAACGCACTCTACTTGGGTAGTTCTAGGTGTTTTTAATACTTCAAGAAACCTTGTTTCAAGTTCAAGTGTTAAAGCCATGCAAGTTTGTCCAAGAATCAAGTGAGAAAGTGCTGAATTTTAAAGCTCGATAGCTGCTCGACACCTCCTCGACACCTGACTATTTGTCGAGCTCTTCAGCTGATTCTTATCGCATTCTCGATAGCTTCTCGATAGCTGATCGATCGATTGAGAAAGTTTATGTCCCCTCGACACCTTCTCGACACCTTCTCGATAGCTGTATCTATTGAGATTCATTAAACCTCGACACCTTCTCGACACTTCCTCGATAGCTGCTATCTGTCGAGGTTAGGGGAATTCAAATTTCTGTTTTTGGGCCAGGCTTATGTATTTGTGTAGGGTTTCTTTTCTCACAACCCTAGACCTATATAAGGCTTATTTTAAAGGCCGTCACATAAGAGAATACAAGGAGAACATATGCAAAAGGTGACCGATGCCTTATTCTCTTTGAAAGAAGCTACTGCGTCTTTGCGCCTTAGGGTTTTGTAACCAAGTGCTTCTTGATCTTCATTGTTGATGAAGTGAAGAACTTTGCAGCCAACATTCTTCTTCCTCAAGTTGGTGAGTGAGTCACGTACTGGGATTCGTGCAAAGGAGTTAGTCACGTACTGGGATCCGTGCAACAAAAAGGGTGGCGTTCATATATTGAAGAGTTCAGAGGTTCTAAAGCGGTAGAAGGTTTCTACTGTGGTTCATCTACGGGGATTGTAGAGTCTAGGGACAAAGGTTTTGTACTAGATCTGAAACTTCTCTTTACTATAGTGAATTGCTTTTTGGGAAGGTTTCCCTCCAGGTTTTTTACTGTAAAACTGGTTGGTTTCATTGGTTTTCCTCGGTCATCATATCTTGTCTTATTTATTTTTCCGCTGCATTCATTATTGGCATGATATTGATGTTTGTTTGTTTGAACAAGTTTGATTCATAATAAATCTAATTAACAACTTGGGTTTAAAACTTGTTAATTCTATCAACCGGGGTCTTAATTTCCCAACAAATGGTATCAGAGCGGGTTCACTCTGATTGGATTAATTTCCTGAGTGTGATCCATTGACCCCTGTTGTCATGGATAGAGGACAATCTTTATTTATACCTCCTTTATTTGATGGAACTAATTATGCATACTGGAAAGTTCGTATGAAAGTTTTTTTGCAGGCTCTAGGTGAACAGGTATGGCAAGCTGTTGAAATTGGCTGGACTAAGCCAAAGGAAACGCCTATGGATTGGGATGATGCAACAATCATAGCGGCAAATTTCAACAGTAGGGCTTTAAATGCTCTGTTTTGTGGGGTGACCAATGAGGAATTTAAGAAGATATCATCCACGGAAGTTGCCAAGGAAGCATGGACCATCCTTGAGACCACCTATGAAAGTACCAAGGCAGTAAAGACTGTGAAGCTTCAACAACTCACTAGCAGTTTTGAAGAAATAAGGATGGAGGAGGATGAGACCTTTGATGAGTTCTACGCCAAACTCAAGGATATTGTGAATTCTGCTTTCAACCTTGGAGAATGTATTGCAGAATCCAAAATTGTTAGAAAAATCCTTAGGTCCTTACCTGAAAAATTCCATGTCAAGATCACTGCCATTGAAGAAGTCAAGGACATTGATCAAATTCCTTTGACTGTGCTTGTAGGGAACCTTCAAACCTATGAGATGGGATTATGCTCAATGGGAAAAGGTGGAAAGAGTAAAAACTTGGCTCTTAAGGGTATAGAGGAAGAGATTGAGGACTCTGAAAGTGAAGATGAAGATGATGATGAGGATGAGGATGAGGATCTATCCTTCATAACTGATGAGATTATCAGACTTCTTCAATTTAGGAAAAGGGATAAGGGCAAACCTCTTAGGAAACCTAAATCCTCTAGGAAGGGCAAGAATGAGAAACCTCTTATCCAGTGCCATGAGTGCAAAGGTTTTGGTCATATGAGGATAGAGTGTCCAAACTACCTCATGAAGGAAAAGGCCAATGAGTCAAAAGATAAAGGGTTGGTTGCTACTTGGAGTGATACTGATGATGACTTTTCTGATGAGTTTGTGGATGAACGTCGTCACGTTATGGCCTTTGCTGCCTCAACCGATAAGGTGATTGTGGAGAATGCTAGTGACAGTGAGGATTCTTCTGATGATGAAGTACCTAAGAAGATGACCCTTCAAGAAGCCTATGATAAGCTATGCACTGAATTCATAAAATCTGAAAAGACTTCTCATCTTTGTAGAAAAGAGCTTAATGAGGTAAAAACTGAAAAAGCTGATCTGTTAGTCAAACTAGATGAGACTACAAGGTTAGTTGAGACTCTTGTTGTGGAGAACACCTCATTTAAAGAGAAGGTCAAGAATCTTGAGGTTGAGTTTAGTCAAGCTAGAACTCAAATAGAGAGGATGTCTAGTGCAAAGCTTGATGAGGTCTTGAGTGCTTAAAAACCTAGTTCTGATAAGACTGGTTTAGCATATGCTATTTCCTCCAGCCCCTCCTGGTCCACGGCTTCTGGATTAAAGACTATCTTTGTGCCACAATCTAAAGGTGATAAAGGTATGAAATCCAAAACTGTTCTGGCTAATTCTAAATCCTTTATTAGACCTCATGTTTGTCATCATTGTAGTGTTGCTGGACACATTCGTCCTAATTGCTTTAAATTGTATCCTCACAAGCAATTGTTCAAACGGTCACAAGTTTCCTCTCAAGGACCTACACCTTTGTTTGGAGAGTTATTAAAAGTTTTGAGCTTTTTAACTCAATTTCAGGAGAATTCTAATTCTTCTATGTCCTTTAGTAGACATACTAGGACACGTGCCTTTTCATCTTCACGGCCAAAGACTCGTGCTGTGTGGGTGAGAAAGGAGCCTAAGACTTAATTGTCTTTTATGTTTGTCCTCTACTTTAATTCTTTCTATTTATAGTAGGACTTTTTG
Source organism: Quercus aquifolioides (assembly GCA_019022515.1). Lineage (NCBI taxonomy): Eukaryota > Viridiplantae > Streptophyta > Magnoliopsida > Fagales > Fagaceae > Quercus > Quercus aquifolioides. The sequence goes on from CM032326.1 coordinate 44,613,137, forward strand.
CTTGATTTCTTATCTGCTTTTGGAATCATGCTTTCATGCATCTGCATATTTCTATCATGTTTTTATGCATATGCATTTTTCTTTCATGCATTCATGTTGTTTATCTGTTTTTGTTTGGTTGTTTAGTTCTTATTTTGTTTTATTTTCAAAATAAAAATAAAAAGGAAAAATCAGAAAAATACAAAAACAGTGAGTGTTTTATGTACTTTGGTACTTGTGTACCTTGGATGGCCAATGAAACAAAGTTTTCTAAACTTTGTATCTTTTGTAGCTTAGATGAACATCTCTATGCACAACTAAGCAAGTGAGCTTTGTGGCTCTTGTTTGTGATGAGTAAGATTAAGTTATCTCTTAAAACTTAATACTCATATCACTCTTTTTGACGGGTAGGACTAGAAAATCCTAAGAGAAATGCATAAATAACCATCTCACCACTGTTACCCGCCAATCATGAATGACACCTGTATGCTTCGGCATAGCAAAAGTGCAATGTCTATGCTTAACATGTTGGGTATTTCTTTTCTCTCTTATATATGCCCTTGCATAATATGCTTAAAAAAAATATGCAAAGAAAATAAAAAGCAAAAAGATTAAAATGCTTTAAATATGATTGCAAGCGTGTTTTCTAGGAGATGTGGGAGTTATAGGATGTACCTCGAAGGTGATAATCCCCATTAAACAGTTATGATTGTGTGTGAGTTAAAGTTATTTTCTCATATCCCAAATCGTCATAACATGTATACACATATGCAATCTTGCGATGTTTTTCACACACAACACGCAATATTCTTTGCTACTCTTGATACATGTGCAGGTACAATGTGATTTGGCCATCACTAGGTTTTACATGTGCTAATGTATGCTCACTAAACTGTCTTGACTTGTTTTTGAAATATAAAATTGGTTAGACTTGTTTAGTGTGTGTGTGTGTGTGTGTTTTGGGATCTATGTGCTTAACTTTTTTCTTGTTTTTCACATGTTTTGCATCCTTCTTTTATCTTGTCATCCATAGCATCTTGTTTCATTACATTCATGCATTTATATGGATTTCTTTGTGCCCCCTTGATCATCCTTGATCATCTTTATGTTTATCGGGTGAAGCTTTCTAGCTTCTTGTACCCTTTGTCTATCATGACAAAAAGGGGGAGAAATTGTGGAATGTGGTTTCTTTTTATAAGATTCTACATGTTAGGGGGAGAAATACATTCTTTTGTTTGTAAGGGGGAGATGTGTTTCATCTTGTTAGGGGGAGTGCTTACTTCCTTCTTCTTGTACATTGGGTCTTGTGACCATTGTTTACATACATTGTGCTTATCTTCTTTATATGCTGATGTATGTCTTCTTCACCTCTCTCTACATGTATTGTTTCTTTTCTACCTTTATACACATGATTCTTATACTTGTATACAATCTACTTATTTCTGTTTCACACAAGATGCCTTGATGAGTTTTGTTTAAAGTGTTTCAAAAATACAGGTTGTCAAAGTCTACTTGCCATAAACTCTCTTCTTGCAAAGTTTTTCAAGAGTTTGTATTAGGATAGATTTTATTGTGTTCAACAAGTGAATATGAGTTGAGTGATTTATGACTTCTCTCATATGTTCATTTGTTTGTTGTGGTTTTGTCACGGATTGCCAAAGGGGGAGATTGTTAGGACATATGTGTTTCACTTGTTAAGAACATATGTCATTCATTTATGTAAATTGGCTAATCCTTTGACAAAATGCACTCTACTTGTAATTGGGTAGTTCTAGGTGTTTTTAATACTTCAAGAAACCTTGTTTCAAGTTCAAGTGTTAAAGCCATGCAAGTCTATCCAAGAATCAAGTGAGAAAGTGCTGAATTTTAAAGCTCGATAGCTGCTCGACACCTCCTCGACACCTGACTATTTGTCGAGCTCTTCAGCTGATTCTTATCGCATTCTCGATAGCTTCTCGATAGCTGATCGATCGATTGAGAAAGTTTCTGTCCCCTCGACACCTTCTCGACACCTTCTCGATAGCTGTATCTATTGAGATTCATTAAACCTCGACACCTTCTCGACATTTCCTCGATAGCTGCTATCTGTCGAGGTTAGGGGAATTCAAATTTCTGTTTTTGGGCCAGGCTTATGTATTTGTGTAGGGTTTCTTTTCTCACAACCCTAGACCTATATAAGGCTTATTTTAAAGGCCGTCACATAAGAGAATACAAGGAGAACATATGCAAAAGGTGACCGATGCCTTATTCTCTCTGAAAGAAGCTACTGCGTCTTTGCGCCTTAGGGTTTTGTAACCAAGTGCTTCTTGATCTTCATTGTTGATGAAGTGAAGAACTTTGCAACCAACATTCTTCTTCCTCAAGTTGGTGAATGAGTCACATATTGGGATTTGTGCAAAGGAGTTAGTCACGTATTGGGATCCGTGCAACAAAAAGGGTGGCGTTCATATATTGAAGAGTTTAGAGGTTCTGAAGCGGTAGAAGGTTTCTACTATGAGTTCATCTACGGGGATTGTAGAGTCTAGGGACAAAGGTTTTGTACTAGATCTGAAACTTCTCTTTACTATAGTGAATTGCTTTTTGGGAAGGTTTCCTTTCAGGTTTTTTACTGTGAAACTAGTTGGTTTCATTGGTTTTCCTGGCTCATCATATATTGTCTTATTTATTTTTCCGCTGCATTCATTATTGACATGATATTGATGTTTGTTTGTTTTAACAAGTTTGATTCATAATAAATCTAATTAACAACTTGGGTTTAAAACTTGTTAATTCTATCAACCAGGGTCTTAATTTCCCAACATTCTCCACATAAATGCGGCTAAAAAAGTAGTTGCAGTGCATTTAATGCGATGGTATCAACTTTCTCTTAAATATTTTTGGGTTCCCTTCCTTCTCGCGTGTTCGTGAGGCACGTCCCTATCACTGGAGCTTCTTGGAAGGTCACTTTGATCTATAGGATCTACATTTAATCTGTGTTTAGCTTATCCGAGGAGATATTCCTCCTCGGATCAACTTTCCATTTGCATCTCGCTCATTAAGTCTTGAGTCTGAACCATTCATTTCTATTTGTTCGTCCTCGGACTACTCATGCTCTTGGCCAAGGCCCAATATATGATTTGAGCCCTTAACCCTACAAAAGTTATTTTATCTATTTTATCAAACTAGTTTAGTATTTTATAACTCAAATTACAATAATTTCAACCCATTAAAATAAATAAAAATAAGAATTTCAATGAAACAACACCCATAACAACAAAACAAAAACAAAAAACTAACCACAAAACTTTTCTACATTATTTTTACAAACTGTTGAGGCAGCAAATTATTATTAGTTCACATCTAAGCCAACCACTTACATTACATTTTTACTTACCAATAACCACTCACTACATCAACAATTTGTAAAAAAAAGTTTGTAGCTCTAACATTTTCTTCATTTAAAAGCTCATAAATTTTTTTTATAAATCTAAAAACAAAATATACAAGCCCAAAAAACTTAGCCCCACAAAAATTACTAATAGTAAAGCTAAAAAAATTAAGCTCAATAGAGACACAAAGAAGAAGAAGAAAAAATAATTTTGCCCTTACCCAGCAGTAGACACACACAATAAAGACACAAAGAAGAAAAACAAAAGAAAAAGAAAAAAACCTCAGTGGTTGCAACAAAGTTGGAAGCTGGAGTCGCCACATGCAGCTAGTAGCAGAACCGCCCCCCTCACTCCAAGTTTTGGCTCTATCTTTAGCCACAACAACCAAAAATAACCACCGCCGATCACTACTATAGCAAACCAAAAAAAAAATTAAAAAAAATAAATCCAATGTCGACCGATCGAAACTCAATGCTAACAGTCATATCAAACTAATTTTAATGCTAACAGCCATCACCCACAATTGCAACCCCAACCATTGAAACCCAAGAATCGCAACCCCCACCATCACCGTCGCATGCCGTCCAAACCAAATTGAAAACCCACCTATAGTGCCACAACAACCAAATCAAAAACCCACAATATTGAGAAAGGCAAGAGTGGGCAAGAGGTAGAGAATGCTGGGTTTGGGTCTAGAGAGAGAGAGAGATAATATAAAATGAATAGAACTAGTTACAATAATTTCTATTAGTAGAGCTTTACTGTAACAAGTATGTAAAATTTTAACAAATAGAAACCCGGATAAAGATTTGATTTGTGGTTTGGGGTTTTAAAATAGTTTTTTTTTTTTTGGGGGTGTTTTAGACATGCTAATGCTCTTTCACACTAAATCCATTAACATAAAAACTTGACTACCTAGTTAAAAAACTTAAAATTCAACCTGTAGACATCTCTTGATATTTTTAATGAAGATATTTAAAATTCAAATCTTCCCTACTTTTGAATTTAAAAAAAAATAAAAATAATTGACTATCCCGAAGTGAAGTTCGCCGTCTTACATTTTCTATTATATTGCCTTTTTTATTTTATTTTTTGTGGTCTTTTTGGGTTGAACGTGGCTACTCAAATTCCAGCTAAGCAAGAAGCAGATTTAGGAGTTATTCACGAGACTTGTACTAGCATTTAAAAGATGGTATCAAACTATGAATGCTCAGCGAAAAGAATAGAGGGACCTGAAAGGACAAGTGTCATAATATAAAATAAAGTGGTCCCCTAGACTCCCTAAAAAATATAATTTTTTGATGGACCTCTTGGAAATATAATAAACAAAGTTCCACTAGAACTTTGTATTTTGTATGTGTAGTCTAGTCCTTTTGTGAGAGTTGTGTTGTGACGTATATAATAATAGCATCTTTTTGGCTGACGTGCAGTGCAGTGCAGGATAGAAATTAAACATATCTATCTCTGAATCTGAATCTGAAATGAACCTTGAATCCTATCCTCCTCTCTTTAGTGAGCTGAGCAAGAGTAGCAACCAGGAGGAGTACTTGTCGTCTGATCATCATCAGAAGGTTGACACGGTTGATAGCATCATCATCAAACCAGTAGTCCAAGATTCAGACCCTATACCTGTCATTGATCTCCAAAGCCTAAGCCTTGATGAGCTAGGGGAGGCTTGTAAAGATTGGGGTCTCTTTCGTTTGGTCAATCATGGGGTTCCTCCATCCCTTTTGAACCAACTTCATGACCATGCCAAAACGCTTTATTCTCTGTCCTTTCAATCCAAACAGGCCTTATTCACCGCCCCAACATCATACTTTTGGGGCACCCCTGCCCTGACACCATCTGGCGCACCCCTATCAAGAGGTCCTCAGAAAATCAATTGGGTTGAAGGCTTCAATATTCCAATTAGTCAACTCTCCCAACTGCAACCCCTCCATCCTGTACTTGCCTCTTTCAGGTACACACTTCATTTTATTGTATTTTTTTTTTTTCTTCTAAATTTTTGGTTAGATCATGGATGATGGTCTATTCTAAAATTTGCATTCCTTTTTTGTGGCAATAATTGCATGGAGGAGTCAAATTGATTGGACTTTATATATATTTTTGTAAAGGAGAGTCTATTTTTTTTAAAATTATATATGTTTTGACAAAATATTTATATATGTTTACAAGTTAAATTGTTAGTAGTGGTATTAGTGGTAAATTTAAATAAAAACTAATAAAAATGCTGCATTTTGTAAAATATAAAATTTTTGTTTTCATTTTTTTTATTACAAAATAAACATGATTACAAGTAGTGACAAAATCAAGATTTCAATTCGGGGTCAAGATTAAAATCAAAATTAATCAAAAAAATATTTATCGATATTAATAAAAATAAATAAACAACTGTAAACTAATTTAGTTGCCACACAAAATATGGTATAAATGTAAATTGTTATTCATTTTTTCATAATTAATTTAATTTACTCAAACGTGTTTTTATATTTAAAACTGTTCCATGATTTCTTTATTCCTAACAATTTTCTAAATTTGCACACCTTTTCGGTTTGCAATAATTGCATGGAAGAGTCGTACTGATTGGATTGTCCAGATCTTTTGTAAAGTAGAACACCCATTTTTTTGGGTGGTAACAAACGCATATTATTAAAAATAAAAAATAAAAAACTAATAAAATGACAAAATGTTTAGAATAATTACGTAGATTTGACTTATTTTTAGTACTTTTTTAACTCGATATTTTTTATTATTTTAAATATACAATGGTAAGTGGTAGTGAATTTAAATTTTTACATTTCATTTAATTAGTGGGTGATGTGACAGTTTCTTATTAAAAAAAAAAAGAAGATTGTAGTTAAAAAAGTATTAGAAGTAAGTCAAATCCATCCCCGTTTGTGTGTGTGAAATGCTTAGTAAAATCTCTTGTTAGTTTGAAATGCTTAGTTTAAAATACTAGATCAGGAGTATAATGACATGATAATTTCAAATTTACAAGAGGTTTTTTTTTTTTTAATAGAATACTAAGTGTAGGGGCTCGTTTTGTCGTAGATCCCCCGACAATACATTTCTTTAGAGAGTGGGACGTAGGGTTTGGCGCTAACAGGCTTGTCACCGGTTCGCCGGAAGCGTTCTTCCTTCCTGAGGGCTTAACCCTGTTCTTGTTGGCTTGGGGGTTGCTCCTCGGACGGCCGAGGAGCCCCCCATTCTGAAGGGTACCTTGCATTATATACCTTCTTTGGTCAATCCTAGCCTTCCAACTGTCAATCATCTAGACCACTGCTTCAGGACCTGTCCCATCAGCCACGTTCCCCACCTTACTGTGGGTCGCAGCACCCAAGGTTCCGCCGTTCAGGAGTCCTCTCAACATTAAGATTGCCAGGGGAGTTAGGTAGATGCATTAAGTGTGGATGTGACAGCCTATACTGGGCTTGTCCCCCACCTGGGATTAGGATAGGTATGCCGAGGAAAGGGTCGTCCTCGGCGTGGCCCAGAGGGCTAAAAGCCCCTAGACAACTGCCTGGGACAGCCATCGATCCTCGGCGTGGGCCTTAGGCCAGCCTAGAGGTGGGCCGAGACTTCCAGGCCCACGGGCCCCACAATAGCCCCTCAAAATCCTGCTGCACGTTCCCTTGAACGGGGAGGAGGGTTTTGATATCCACGGCCCTCATACCCCAGAAGGCCTTCCGCTGGTTGGTTCTTCCCCAAATAGTCAGCTCGGCGCTTCAATCCTTCGGTAAGCAGTTAATCTCCTATAGAAGATTCTGGTGCTGCTTTAAAGATAGTGGCAAGCTCCCCATAGGCTTGGGTCCGAGGACCATGCAAGGCCTAGGTACAGTTGCTGCCTTCAAGAGTAGTGGCTAGCTCTCCGTAGGCTTGGGTCCGAGGACCATGCAAGACCTAGGCACAGGTGCTGCCTTCAAGATGAGTGGCTAGCTCTCCGTAGGCTTGGGTCCGAGGACCATGCAAGACCTAGGCACAGGTGCTGCCTTCAAGATAAGTGGCTAGCTCTCCGTAGGCTTGGGTCCTGAGGACCAGGCAAGACCTAGGCACAGGTGCTGCCTTCAAGATTAGTGGCTAGCTCTCCGTAGGCTTGGGTCCTGAGGACCACGCAAGACCTAGGCACAGGTGCTGCCTTCAAGATTAGTGGCTAGCTCTCCGTAGGCTTGGGTCCTGAGGACCATGCAAGACCTAGGCACAGGTGCTGCCTTCAAGATGAGTGGCTAGCTCTCCGTAGGCTTGGGTCCGAGGACCATGCAAGACCTAGGCACAGGTGCTGCCTTCAAGATGAGTGGCTAGCTCTCCGTAGGCTTGGGTCCGAGGACCATGCAAGACCTAGGCACAGGTGCTGCCTGCTGCCTTCAAGATTAGTGGCTAGCTCTCCGTAGGCTTGGGTCCGAGGACCATGCAAGACCTAGGCACAGGTGCTGCCTGCTGCCTTCAAGATTAGTGGCTAGCTCTCCGTAGGCTTGGGTCCGAGGACCATGCAAGACCTAGGCACAGGTGCTGCCTTCAAGATAAGTGGCTAGCTCTCCGTAGGCTTGGGTCCGAGGACCATGCAAGACCTAGGCACAGGTGCTGCCTTCAAGATGAGTGGCTAGCTCTCCGTAGGCTTGGGTCCGAGGACCATGCAAGGCCTAGGCACAGGTGCTGCCTTCAAGATGAGTGGCTAGCTCTCCGTAGGCTTGGGTCCGAGGACCATGTAAGACCTAGGCACAGGTGCTGCCTGCTGCCTTCAAGATTAGTGGCTAGCTCTCCGTAGGCTTGGGTCCGAGGACCATGCAAGACCTAGGCACAGGTGCTGCCTTCAAGATAAGTGGCTAGCTCTCCGTAGGCTTGGGTCCGAGGACCATGCAAGACCTAGGCACAGGTGCTGCCTTCAAGATGAGTGGCTAGCTCTCCGTAGGCTTGGGTCCGAGGACCATGCAAGACCTAGGCACAGGTGCTGCCTTCAAGATGAGTGGCTAGCTCTCCGTAGGCTTGGGTCCGAGGACCATGCAAGACCTAGACACAGGTGCTGCCTTCAAGATGAGTGGCTAGCTCTCCGTAGGCTTGGGTCCGAGGACCATGCAAGACCTAGGCACAGGTGCTGCCTTCAAGATTAGTGGCTAGCTCTCCGTAGGCTTGGGTCCTGAGGACCATGCAAGGCCTAGGCACAGGTGCTGCCTTCAAGATGAGTGGCTAGCTCTCCGTAGGCTTGGGTCCGAGGACCATGCAAGACCTAGGCACAGGTGCTGCCTTCAAGATGAGTGGCTAGCTCTCCGTAGGCTTGGGTCCGAGGACCATGCAAGACCTAGGCACAGGTGCTGCCTTCAAGATGAGTGGCTAGCTCTCCGTAGGCTTGGGTCCGAGGACCATGCAAGACCTAGGCACAGGTGCTGCAGAGCCTTGGTTCTGTCTAACACTTGGTCTTCTGAAGTAATTAGTTTCCCCATAGGCCTGAGTCCGAGGACCATGCAGAGCCTTGGTTCTGTCTAACACTTGGTCTTCTGAAGTAATTAGTTTCCCCATAGGCCTGAGTCCGAGGACCATGCAGAGCCTTGGTTCTGTCTAACACTTTCATTTTTCTGTAAGTAGGGGTTTGTCCTCGGACCGTTTTTCTGGGGACGACTCCTCCTTCGGTCGGACAGTGATTTTACACGTGGCGTTGATCTCGCCTCCAGCTCGAGTCCCCATCTTCTATCTGGGAAGCGTTTCTTGGCCGTTCGTGTTCTGCGCCTGACGCTTCGGTGTGCGAGACGCGCCTTCATTAATGGTCTCGTAAATCAACAGAAGTACAACGGTCTGCGGCCCCCTTGGAATTTGGTGGCTTCATTATTGTCCGCCGCCTCGGCAACTCACTTTTCGAGTTCTGCGTGAATTAATTCTCACCAACCCTCCTCCTCTATATAAGGCTTTCTGGGGGGATGGTTTCTTCATACTCCATGAGCTTCCCAACTCGAACAGAAAGAACACCATTTTTCCACTCCCCATGCCCCTTTAATAACCCCGTCGGAATTGTGACCGGAGTTAGGAGATATGGGGCCAAGGGCTGCCGTGGCCGCAGCCCCCACTGGGTTTCTGGTGCGGCAGAGTCTAGGCGTAACACCGGCAGTGTCGTACGCGGTGGCCAGGTGGGACGTTGTTGAAGTACCTAACGTCTCTCCCCGGAGCGCACCTTCGGTGGAGGAGACACGCGAACTCATGTCATGGCTGGCGCCTGAGTGTTGCCGTCTCCAACGGCCGGCGCTCGGGAGGATTGGAGAGCATCAAGGGAACATCACGGGGGAGGACATTCCGGTGCCCCTGCATCCGCTCCTCACTTTGTTCAAGCTTCCGCCTTGAAGTGAGCCAGCCTCAGCCCCCTTCCCCGCTTTTATTGTCAGGCCCTCCCATTCTCCTGATGCCAATAAAAGCACGAGTTGACACTTCCCCCTCCCTCTAGCTAGTTGTAGAATCGGACCGCCTGAGCCTCCGATTGTAGGATTAGCTTGTAATAAAGCTTGTAAAACAAGCCTGCCTGAGCCTCTGATTGTATTTTGTAACTTTCTTTTTCATGAAATAATATCAGACTCTTTTCTCATTCTTTTTTTTTTGCTGTTGAATCTTCCATTTTGCTGCAACTGTACTTACTTATTTTTTTTTTTTGCGAAGTGACTTGTTTGGAACGATCGCCGGTTGCGCCGGTCGGCGCACTAACCCTCCCCACAGACGGCGCCAATTGTAGGGGCTCGTTTTGTCGTAGATCCCCCGACAATACATTTCTTTAGAGAGTGGGACGTAGGGTTTGGCGCTAACAGGCTTGTCACCGGTTCGCCGGAAGCGTTCTTCCTTCCTGAGGGCTTAACCCTGTTCTTTTTGGCTTGGGGGTTGCTCCTCGGACGGCCGAGGAGCCCCACATTCTGAAGGGCACCTTGCATTATATACCTTCTTTGGTCAATCCTAGCCTTCCAACTGTCAATCATCTAGACCACTGCTTCAGGACCTGTCCCATCAGCCACGTTCCCCACCTTACTGTGGGTCGCAGCACCCAAGGTTCCGCCGTTCAGGAGTCCTCTCAGCATTAAGATTGCCAGGGGAGTTAGGTAGATGCATTAAGTGTGGATGTGACCGCCTATACTGGGCTTGTCCCCCACCTGGGATTAGGATAGGTATGCCGAGGAAAGGGTCGTCCTCGGCGTGGCCCAGAGGGCTAAAAGCCCCTAGACAACTGCCTGGGACAGCCATCGATCCTCGGCGTGGGCCTTGGGCCAGCCTAGAGGTGGGCCGAGACTTCCAGGCCCACGGGCCCCACACTAAGTATTCTACTTAAATATAGGACTGCATGGATATTTTTGAACCAAAAAAATGCCAATTCCAAACAGTGAAAATCCCTAAAATAATAGTATAGATTGACTAAAACCAAAACAAAACACAACCAGCAAGCAGCAGAGAGATGAGCCAACGGCCACCACCAATAACCACGGCCATAACCACTACACAACCACTGCATCTTCCACAATCCAGAACATAATTCAAAACAAACCCAACCAAATCCAGTCAAGGATGGAGCCAAGACCTAGAGTTAAGGGGACAGAAGTATAAACAAAAAAGAAAAATTATGAAACTCCAAATAAGCATTCAGCTAGTATTAATAAACCATTAACAAAGACAAATACACAAAATTATTCTTTTTTAATATATTACAATACAATTATTTATGAAAATGGAACTCGCCGTTTTTTTAAATCTTCGAAATCGTTTTTTTAAATCAGTTTAGGTTTTTTTTTTTTTTTTTTACGTGTTTTTTTTTTGGTGTTGTTTGGGCTTAAGTTTTTTTGTTGGGCCAATATATATATATATATTTATAGCTTTTAAAAATATCAAAGATATTGTTGAGGGGAGCAAAATACTATTTTATTGAAACCCATGTCCACAAACGAGCAAGTCGATCGCCACCAACGATGACATTAGCCGCCACAAACCACACCCACAACCACAACCAAAACCATCGAAATCCTCCAACAAATTTTAAATTTCAAAACTGCAAATAAAATTAAAAAAAAAAAAAAAAACTAAATCCTTCAACAAAAGAGAGATTAAAAGAGAGAGATGATTATGAATCTGAGAACTTGGGTTGCCGTCGTGATGGGTCACGGTTTTGGATTGCCATCGTGGGTCACTGTCATGGGTTGCTTTTTTTTCTTGGATCACCTCTCCTTCAATTTGAGTTCGATCTCCACGACGAGTGAGAGAGAGAATGATTTCTATTGAGAGAGAAAAGAAAGAGAGAGTGAGAGAGAAGAAGAGGAACTGTTTGTCTAAGACCGAGTGAGAGAAAGAAGAAAGAAAGCGAATAAAAAAAAGATTTTTTTTAGCATTGGTGTTCATACACTTCTATCAGTAGAAGTGAGGAAACACAAATGCTAATTTTTTTTTTTTTAACATTTGGCACACTTGATGAAATATGGTTTTTGGTGTTTGGTATGCTAAATGCTACAAATTTAGCATTTAGCATACCTGATGTTAATGCTCTTACAAAAAAAGTCTCATAGTTATCAAACTCTATAAAAAATAAAACATTAGGAGGAGGAGGTTTCTTATACAAAAAATAAATAAAACATAATAAATTATAATAATAAATTCAACCATTAATTTGAGAACAACCTTTCTTGGCAAAAGCATCAGCAAATCTGTTGGTTTCCAAAAGATACTTTTAACATCCTAGTTATGAAAAAGTTGGATGATATTCTTGGTCATTATCAATCAATTGTATTGATATTCAAATGTTTAATTTAATTAATCCTTTTTTATATATATATAAATTTAATTAATCCTTTAAAAACCACAATCATATCACAACAATCCAAGTACTCATTTGTGTTAGAATAATTTAATAAAGTATATAATAATTACGTTCATAATTTTGTTGTTTAAATAATTTTTGAAGTATTAAGATCCCTTCAAATTAAATAATTGTTACAAAATATTTATCCCACCACTAATTCTATTATCTTAGGATTTATTTCTTCAATACTTGTGAATTAATTCTTCATTTTTTATTAGTAAGTAGTATTATCATTATATAAAGATTCTTAATCTTGATGAGATGTGTATTTATGAGTGGAGTGTCAGAATTATAAGAGCGATATTGACAATTTCAACAATGTGAATGTGAGAGTGGTGTTACACACTTATTATTTGCAAGGCCCACTTGCTACTTTTTGAAGAGCAAAATGTCATTTGGGGGTGTTTGTGGCCTACTTGAATTACTTTTTGTGGTTCGTTTAGATACAACTTATTTTTGCTGAAACTGAAAACTGAAAACATTGTAGTAAAATAATTTTTAAATGTGTAAATAGTATTGTGGGACCCGTGAACAGTGCATTTTGTCTCATGCTCCGTGAATCCATGTGATGTTACTATTCACGCATTGAAAAAAAAAAAAAAAAAAAATGCAAACGTGAAAACGTGCAATGGATCAAACGAATACGTCCGTTTGGATACAGCTGAAAACTGAAAACTGAAAACACTGTAGCAAAATAATTTTTAAATGTGTGAATAGTACCGTGGGACCCACTTTTAATGAAAAAGTTGCTGAAAAGTAAAAATTGTGGGTCCATAAACAGTGCACAGATGCACTGTTCATTGACAAAAGTCAACAAGTACGGCTACTGTTCAATGAACAGTAGCCGCACAGTAACCGTGAACAGTGCACAAATACACTGTTCACGGTTGAAAAAGTCTCTTTTTACGGCTGAAAGGAAAAAAAAAAAAAAAAAAAAAAAAACTCAAACGCAAATCGTAATCGTCCCCGCCAAACGAACACTTAGTTTACTTTTTTTAACACAAGCACTGTTTGCAGGTCCCCTAGGTCCCATACAACTTTTTCATTTACTTTTTTTTTCTTTTAATTTTTTTTCTATCATACTTTTAGTAAAAAAAACTTTCAGCACAAAATTAAATAAATTGTTTTTAAACAAACCTTAAGTATGGTGCTAAAATGTGCCGACTTGAAAACCTCATATTAACCCATTGATTGTTATGTGTTATACTTCTTTATTTCCTTTAGAGAATTGTATACTACTACTATTTTTTTAGTAGAGATCATTGTCTAAGTGAAGCTTCAGTACAAAGTGCACATTCATGAGACATAACAATACCTCTTTTCCCAATATATTAAGTTATTCTTATTATTATTATTTTTTTCTGTTCACACTTTTAGTGTTGCAAAATTTATTAAGAAGTATTATATCCCATTAAATTAAGTAGTAATTACAAAATATTTATACCCAGCTAACCTTGCTATCTTCTGATTTATTTCTTAATTAATTATGTTTTGAATTAATTCCCAACTTGTAACTTGCAAATTATTTAATAGAGTAATGGGGAATCCTACCGCTCTCGGGTATGTTATATATATATATATATTTGACGGAGATGGGGGAACGAAGGGCGTTTATCTGTTGATGAAGCTTTTGCAATTTATAGTATATTGTAGACCCATATAGCCTATAGAATATCCATGTCTGGACTCTTTTGTTTATTGTGGTGGCACATTAGTGAGACTGTTGCTCCGATTGAGACGTATGTTAAATATTCTATCATGATGGCACAAAATGCTTTAAAGAAATTAAAATATATGTGCCTCAACTAAGCCATATATTAGCGATATATATCTTATTAATTTACTATATATCATGAATTTAATTTTACTTACCATATTTACGTTATTATCCATTTAAGATGGGACAGAGTTGCTTAGGGTGTTTTGGTGCAAATGAAATTAATGTTCCCACGAGGAAGAGTGATTTGATTCAAATCAGGTGACGGAAGAGAGAGGTATAGAAAGACCTAAAATAACACTAGTATAAGTATTCCCATCAGAAAAGAAAAAGAAAAAAAAACACTAGTATAAGTATTGAAAAAACAAATTTTAGTTACAAAGGTAACAAAGCGTATATTTCTGGATATGATAAGATGATAGAGAAAAATACGTATATATGAATGACTCTAATTAATTTGTTGAAGATTCATAGTTGACCAAATATTTATAAATATTTATTGTTGTATATTATTCGTTTGAATGCATTGTACAATAAATAAAAATTCATATTATTTGTTGTGAGTTTGTTATTGAAAATTGTTGGGTTACCTTTTTTTTTTTTTTTTTTTTTTGAGGAAGAAGTAAGTGAGTTTTATTGGATAATTTCAGAATGGAATACATCATCCACATCACTGGGTAGCTCTTCTACCCAAACATCAGTATCTGCAGTTAGAACTGCTCTTCTAGCTAAGGCATGGGCTATTTTATTACCCCCTACAAGTGTGTACAAAACAACTACTAACTAGAGAAGAACTAAGACAACGAATCTCTTCTATAATATGGCCGAACAGAGTGTGGCATGCTCCTGTCGAGTTTATGGGTGCAATTACCTTTTGGCAATCTCCTTCAAAAACCATCTGAGACAGACACAACTCCCTAGCCAGTGTAACGGCTCGGCTTGCCGCTAGAGCTTCAGCATGCTCTACTGATTGTGGCAGCGAAATTCTTTGGCTCAAAGCTCCTATCACAGCGCTGTTATAGTCCCTTACCACCACTCCAAGTCTGGCACAGTTGCAATGCTCAAACAACGCCGCGTCAAAATTTGCTTTGCAAACACCCACTAGTGGTGGGGACCAGCCAACCCAAGTTAACCGTGAAACTGAACTAGGGGCCTGTTTTTGGACGTAAAAAAACTCCATCACCATCTCCTTCACTCGTTTGTTGATCTCATGAAAGGGCCACATTGGCTGTTGCTCACGAAGTCTATTCCGACGCTGCCATAGACTCCATGCGGTTGTGGCGAAAACAGCCACGTTGAAGACAGACCCAAGCTCCAAAACAGCCTCAAAGAGATCCAAGAAAGATCTAAAAACCCTCTGATACAGTTTGGCGAAGCAGAAACTCGACTTCCAAACCGCCTTCGCATAATCATATAGCCATAGCACATGTAAAATCGTTTCCTGGTGTTCTTCACAAAGTGAGTAGGAGTCCACTGGGATTTGTCGACGTACCAGGTTTTGCTTTGTGGGTAGTGAGTCCTTTGCCACTCTCCAAATGAAGTGCTTGATTTTTTGGGGAGTTCTGATCTTCCAAATTCTTTTCCACACATTCCCAACCATCCCACTAAAGGAAGAAGGAGAAGAGTTAAGCACCTCAGATGCAAGCATGTGGTAAGCTGTTTTGACCGTGTAGCTTCCATCAGGCGACAAAGGCCACACAAGACAGTCCACTTGATGCAACTTGCTCACGTAAATCCTCCTTATTGTCTCCACTTCCCACGGATAAAAGGAGCTCTCCAGCAGCTCAATATTCCACTCTGTAGTATTAGGATAGAAAAGATAAGAGACTTTCTCTACACTTGCATCCAACCTTGGTGAAACTATCTTGCCTCTTCCAGGTTTAGGAAGCCATTTATGCTCCCAAACACTAATAGAACACCCATCCCCAACTCTCCAAACAGCACCTTTTAGAATCACCTCTCTAGATTGTAAGATACTTTTTCACGCATAGGACCCATTCGAAGCGATAGGGGCCTCCAAAATGCTACCCTCCGGAAAGTATTTAGCACTTAGGACTTTGTATAATAAAGTATCCCTTTTGTGGTACAACTGCCAAACCTGCTTTGCAAGCATCGCTTTATTCAAATTTTGGATATCTCGAAAGCCCATACCACCAACAGATTTGGATGCACACAAAGTACTCCATTTCACCCAATGAATCTTCTTTGTCTCCCCTTGCCCCCACCAAAACTTTCGGATCATTGTCTCAATGTCTTTACATAGGCTTACTGGAAGCTTAAATACACTCATTGAGTATGCCGGAATTGATTGGATGACGGCCTTTATCATAATCTCCCTACCGGCTTGTGAAAGTAACTTTTCTTTCCATCCTTGCATTTTTGACCAAATGCGTTCTTTAATTTGTGTAAAACATTCCTTCTTATTGCTTCCTACAAAAGAAGGTAATCCCAAATACTTCTCGTAATGCTGAATTGCTGGAAGGCCTAGAGATTCCTTAATTGCTTCTTGGGTAGCATCACCTGTGTTTTTGTTGAAGAAAAGAGTAGTCTTTTCCTTATTCACTACTTGACCTGATGCTGCTTCATAGGTGGCTAGGAGTTCTTTTATTTTCTCACATTCCTCCAAGGTGGACCTACAAAATAAAAGGCAATCATCTGCAAAAAAGAGATGGGTTAGCTTCGGTCCCCTTCTGCAAAGTGAGAAGCCATGAATCTCCCCATTATCTGCTGCTCTTCTTAATATAGAGTTTAAACCTTCTGCACAAAAAAGAAATAGATAAGGAGACAGAGGGTCCCCTTGTCTAATTCCTCGAGTTGGTGAAAACATTCCTTGTGGCTCCCCATTCACCAAGATGGAATAGGATACAGTAGAGATACACTCCATAATTAGCGACACCCAAGATCTACGAAAACCCATCTTCATTATTGTATAAACCAAAGAATCAAAAGTTGGTAAGATTTAGGTTCTAATTATTTTAAATGACCCAATTTAATTTTGCTTTTTCTTTCTTTTGATTTTCACGATTTGATGCGGGGGTATAATATATATATATATATATATAGAGAGAGAGAGAGAGAGAGAGAGAGTCCAATTAGATTTCAAATTGAAATTCAATTAGAGATCCTTGAGATTTAAAAAAAAAAAAAAAAAGACACTCATTTAATGTTTTTTCTTTTTCTTTTTTGGTTTAATTGAACTAATGCAATCAATAACAATTTGTTATTTATGATTTGTTGTGAAATTGTTGTGAACATAGCAATACTCTATTTATATATATATATATATATATATATATATATATATATGAGAAATGCTAACGAGTGCCCTCAAGGCATTGGTTAATAATCCATTTAAAGAAAGTTTTTATGGGAAATGAAAAAAAAATAATTAATATTTTGACAGTTTTTTTCATTTCCTATAAAAGTGATATCAAAATTTTCTTAAAATGGATTATTAACAAGTACTTTAAGAGCACTCGTTAGCATGACCCTATATATATATATATATATATTTTTTTTTTTTTTTTCCTTTCTTTTTTTATATGTAGTTAACTCATTTACGTAAATTTTTTTTTTTGTATGTATTTATTTATATTTTTGAGTTATTTTTGTGTGCTTCACAAGACTGCTACTAGAAGATTATGGAAAGCACTTGGCTAGACTTGCTAAGACCATATTCGAAGCAATGGCAATGAAGCTCAAACTAGATGAAGAACAATCCAAGTCCAATCTATCAGAATCCACAGGTAACATACGTGTTTACCGTTATCCAAGCTGCTCAATACCAGACACTGCATGGGGAATTGATGTGCACACAGACAGCTCGGTATTGTCCATATTGTACGAATGTGAAGTGGGTGGACTTGAAGTCCTAAGAGACGATGAATGGTTCCAAGTAAAACCTATTTGCAACGCATTAATTGTCAATCTTGGAGATATGATGCAGGTCCTCATTGCATTAATTCAGATATTATATACAAATTACATTCGTTCATCCTATTCATTATATGTACATATATTTCTTCAGTTTTCATTGATGACTAAATTGATTGTAGGCAATAAGCAACGACAATTACAAGAGCGTGAAACACAGAGTAAAGCTGAACAAACATAAAGAACGGATTTCAATATGCTACTTTGTGTTCCCAGATGAAGATAGCGTGATTCGGAGCTCAAAATACAAACCTTTTACTTACAATGATTTCCGGGCACAAGTACAAGAAGACATTAAAACCCACGGGTTTAAGTTAGGCCTTGAAAGTTTCAAGCTTACTGAGGCTTTGTAAGTATAATGGGCTTCAAAAATCCTTGTTTGTGGGCTCTAATTTGGTTTTTTTTTTTTTTTTTTTCCTTCTCTTTGTTGAAAACAAAATTAATTTCCATTTCTATTTACTTTTTTACTTTTTTGGTTTACATAGATAAGTTGCCTTAATTCTTTATGTTTTTGGGTTATACAATTTATTTTCTAAATTAAATAAGCCAATGAGACCAACCAAGGGAACCTCACATTCGAGCTGTTAATCAAATTTTACAGTACATCAAAGGAAACCCAGGTCAAGGATCGTTATTTCCCTTTTTTTTATCCAAATTGTAGCTCAAAGCCTTTTCTGACTAAGATTGGGTTTGGGTCAGTTGTCCCTAAGACAAGGAGGTCCATCATTGGGTACTGTGTCTTTCATGAGCAATTTTCTTATCTCTTGGAAATCCAAGAAGCAAAATAGTGTTATGGTCATTTGCAGAAGTGAATTATAGAGCAATGACTTTAACTATTTGTGAGTGAATTTGGTTATTATCTCTAGTTCCTGACTTGTCTATACTCTATATCACACCCATAGAGTCATAGACTGTTTTGTTGTTCAGTGACAATCAAGTTGCCTTTCACATAGCAGCTATAACCTTGTGTTTCACGAGGGAGCGCCGTATACTGAGATGGATTGTCATTTGGTCATGGACAAAATTCAGGAGGGAATTATTCGAACGTTACATGTTTCTTGCTCCAATCAAATAGCAGATATAATGACCAAAGTCTTGGGGTTTCTTCTATTTTCGGTTCTTGTTAGCAAGATGGGAATCCATAATTTGTACTCCTTTTCCTCAAAAAAAAAAAAAAAAAAATGTTCTCCTTACCTTGAGCGAGTGTTAAAGAATCAAGATCAAGAAGATGAAGCGTCTTGTGGTGTAGAACCAATTTTCAGTTAAAACTATATCTGCATATAGCAAAGATATTTGCCTTGGTTGGCATTATAATATTGTGCTGGGATGGCAATTTTGCTTAGCTCTGCTTTGCCCCGCAAGAATTTGCTTACCTTGCATAAGTGGTAGGGTGGGAATGGGGCAAGATTTTAGCCCTCGTTATGAGGCGGGGTGGGGGCGAGTTTAGATATTTTAACCTCGCCCTGCCCCTCCCCACCCCATCCCTGCCTCGCCTCACATTAATAAGGGCTATAATTGTAAATTTTTCATACCCTAAATCCCTACATTTAAACAAACAAATCAATACTCGCTTATTTAGATGCACAAATATTATGATTTTTGTTTTCGTTGTGATATTGTCTTGTTAAACACTTGGATAATATTATGAAGTTCTTGTGGGGGGCAAAAATAAGTCAAAGCAAAATGTGTCAAGTTTGTTACTTTTGCTCACACAATTAATTTTTAGAGGTGGGATGCTTATCAACCTTAAATATCCCCGTTTAGATGAAAAGTACTAACTGGAATTGGTAAAATTAACATTAAGTATACTTGTGCGAATATTAATTAAAGATAGCCTCGGAGGGCTTATATTATACTCCTCGAGTTTGGTCTGAGATAGTGATTACAATTGCTCTCAAGTTACAATGGTGATCCCCCTTCTCACAGAGGCTTCTTTGCCTTATATAGTTTCCTAAGCTGCATCTTAGCCCTCCATTTGGAGGGTCATGGTTTATTTCCCTTTATACTTGTCCCATTAGGGCCATACTAGAAGGCTTCTGCACCAGGTTATGAGCTGTGTTGTCACTGTTCAAGGGTCATTTTCTTATTAATGCAGCCAGCTTAGTGGGTTCAGAGCATTCAATGCGGAAGTGATGGATGCTTTATTTGTCTTCTTCTCTTCCTAGTTTGATGACAAATCCTCACTCTCTTCCTCGGTTTGTGCCCGATGACCTTTAGTATTAGTCCTTGTCCCCTCAAGGACATGTTGGTATCCTCGGGGTCTTCGATTGTTATAGTCTCCCTGCACCTGTGGTGGGTTATTCATATTTTCTCGAGGACTTATTGTCAGTGTTTTTCGAGGTCTATTCTCCTGACATTGGCCTTGTCTCATCTGTCCATATTCTCAGATTTTTATCCTCCCACAGTTCTAGTTAAAAATTAGTTTGATTTGATGAGATAAATTTAGTTGTAATTTCAAATATATTTATATTAGTGAAACATGTTTTATTAAAAAAATGTAATAGTTGTGGGACAAATTAACACGAATTAGAATTTTACAGGTCGAGGCAAGGCCCTAAGGGACGAAGAAGAGGCAAGAAAGTTTTCCTCATTATACGGGGCAAGGCGGGGATGGGACAAGACAAAACCATGCGAAGCGGGGTGAAGATCCCATCTTTCAGCCCTGCCCCTCCCCATTCCCATCCCTAATTGTAACACATAGTTTTTAAGGCTTTAAAATTTCACATGTAATTATTTTAATTAAATTTAAACTTCTATCCCATTAGAATCTTAACATATTATATTTTCTTTAAATAGTAGAATATATAGTTTCATAAGCAAACATAATTATAAAAAATGTATAATACTAGAATTTATAATTTCATATACAAATCTAATCATAAAATAAATGTCTATTAATAACTATTATAACTATTGAACTTCACATTTAGAAAAAACATAGAAAAAAAAATTATGTTAAACTTTTCCGTACATTGCATTTGCACAAGTTATCGACTAATTGATGTATAAGCACAAGAAAATCATGTCCACTCACATGCTTCATTAATGGACAGCTATCATAACATAATTGGTTAATGGTGTAAGGGTAGGATTGAAATCTATTAGTAGGAAGGACATTTTTCATCTCTCGTGTTGTTTTTTTGGCAACTATGAACAGATACAACTTGTACTGTTGTAAATTTTAATTAATCAACTAGTGTATTATTTTGTGCATATGCACAACTACTATTAAAAATAAGAGTAAACATTGGGTCAAGCTGTGGCGTAAAATCAGTGTTTTACGCCAGCCAGTAAGAAGCTGCCACGTCATCAATTGAAATAGTTTTTCTCTTTCTCTCTTACTCTCTCTCTTGTCTTCTTCGTTTCACACGTCTCTCTCTTTTCTTCTTACTTTCTCACTTGTTCTCTTCCTCTCCCAAGCCCTCTCACCCATAGCTTTCTTCTCCATCTAAAATCAAATCCAATTAAAAGCTTCAAGGCCATCAGCCCTTCCCTTCTCCCTCTATGAACAATCAGGTTGTGTATATACAACTTGACTGTTCATAGGTTCTAAACTGAAATATTAATATTTTATTTCTCACACTTACTTTAATCTCCCTCACTAATTCTCCAAAAATAAAAAAATAAAAAAAAACTCCCTCACTCTCAGACTCTCCCTCTCTCTTCTCTCACTGTCTCATCCCCTCTCTCTGGCTTTCTCTATTTGTTTTGTTTTGTCACTACATCGAATTTGGATGACCGGAGGAGAGGTGGCTGCTACTGCGGATTCAGAGGACAGGTGGGTGCTCCGTCAAATTCGTTTTCCCCAAATTCTTTTCTTCGATCAGATTTGCATGCATATCCAAATTTCCTCTCCAATAACCTTTTCAACCCCTCCATTATCAACACCACAACAAGCACAATGCCTAAAATCTTTTTATTGATTCAGATTTGTTTCTCATTTGGGTTTTGTTTTTGTTTTGGGTTTGTGGGTATGGATATGTGATTTCGATGGTTGTTGATGTTGGTGATGGATGGTGATGGATGGTGATGGTGAGTTGCGGCAGTGGTGGTGGGGGTAGTTAGCAATTCCGATTGGGGTTTGGGTTTAGGCTTTGTTTGTTTTTTTTAGGGGGGGGGGGGTTTGTGGGTATGGATATGTGATTTTGATGGTTCTTGATGGTGGTGATGGATTCCAGGTGGTGGTGGTGAGCTATGGAGGTGGTGGCTGTTGTGGAGAGAAGAAGAGAACAAGTGAGAAAGAAAGAAAAAAAGAAAGAGAAGAGAGAGACCTGTGAAACGGAGAAGACAAGAGAGAGAATAAGAGAGAAAGAGAAAAGCTATTTCAATTGATGACGTGGCAGCCTCCTATTGGCTGGCGTAAAACCAATGTTTTACGCCACAGCCTGACCCAATGTTTACTCTAAAAATAATCATAATTACACACATAAATATGAGTTCAAATTATATTTGGTATAAGAGTTACAACTTACACATTTTTTAAGCCATATATTTTGAAAGAGATAGGTTCAAGTTACACCTGGTGTAACTCTAAAGAGTTACACATTTTTTAAACCATTGGATTTTAGTAGATCCAACGGTTAAAAAAAAGACTATAATTATTACAAAAGAGTTATACATTTTTTAAACCATTGGATTTAAGTATATCCAACGGTTAAAAAAAGACTATAATTATTACAAATATTCTGATTAGAATCTAATTAATTACCCTTATTTATTATATTCTAAACCTATCTCTAAACCCAAAAAAAGTTTGACTTCTGAGTCTCTCTCTCTCTTTTACGTTTCTCTCTCTCTCTCCATTTCTCTCTCTCTTTCTTCTCCACTTCCCCCACAGGTTGCCGGCAGGAAAAAAAAAAAAAAAAAAACCAAGATGGCGTACAAAGATGCTGTTGCTGGCGTACACCCATATCCAAGGAATAATTCCGGCTTCATAGTCCTTAAAAATAAGTAAATAACAATAAGTTGTACACCACAATCAATCAAATATAATGATGATGACTAACTAATTGCTACTACTTGCTTGCTTAATTAATAAGGTCTTCTAGGGTCTGAGGCATTAGAAGCTATTCAAAACTTATTACCCCTTAATGTCAATGGCAACCTGTCGGCCCTTTGTACATGGCCTGACCAAATCCGGCATTGGCATATAAATATCGGTGGACAAGCCCACTTCATTTCATTGACACACCTGATGATGAGTGCACTTTCAATTATCAAAGTAAGCCAAATATTTTCTTCTTTTTGGTGATATAAGTACTGTGGGGCCAGAAAGAGTCAGGCAACCCCGGCCCACTTCGAACCAGGCCCAAAGGCCCACGCCGAGGACGCGTCCAAGGTCCGAGGACGAAAGTGTAAAGCCCAGTTGCCCAAGAAGCACTGCCGAGGATGATTACTTCCTCGGACGTCCGAGATCAGAAAGTGAGCAAGCAGCACACCATCAAGGTGAGCCTCCCCGAGCACCCAAAGGGCAAATAGCAAGTACCAAGCGCCGGACATGGAAGCATGGTGGAGGAGCAAGTCCCAGATGAACTGTCACCTCCACATTAAATGCCCTCAACTAACGCCCTGACCGCATTAATGAGGATAGGACCCCTGAACAGTGCCGTCTTGGGCGCTGCAACCTACAGGAGGGATGGGAATGCGGCTGATGGGACAGGCTCTCGAGTGGTGGCCTGGCTGATCAACAAATGTAGGGCTAGGATCAACTGAGAGAGGGGTATATAATGTAAGAAGTCCCTCTTGAAGAAGGGACGGACGGAAAAACCAGAGGAAAGAAATACTGTAGCAGTTTGTATTCTCTCAAACCTTGTAACCTTTCTTCAAAAAAATAATAAGAACTCCAAGCTCTGGAAGGCACGTCCGAGGAGCATTATTGTGCATCCCAACCCACACCTAAGTTATCAGCACTCACGTATAACCATGCATGGCCGTTGCATTCCTCACTAGGGCCTAGCTCTTGAACCCATACTCTATAAATTCATTGCAAGGTTAGCTGGGTTTGGGTCCACTCTCTCAACCAGTAGAAGTGCCCGAAACCGCCCCTACAATTGGCGCCGTCTGTGGGGAGAACTTGTGCGTTAGTAAGGACAACAGTCAAGCATGGTAGGATCAGGCCCTCACCAAGGAAGTCCCCATCGACCTGAACCGGCTAAATCCCAGCACCAGGGTAACTATGGCGACCCCGGAGGCGGTCAGAACGAGAACGGACGATTTTGAGAAGGAAGCGTGCATACCGCAACAGCGAGCGAAAGCCAAACCCGCCAGGACGGGCACGTTCCCCAGAAGCGCGACAATGGCCACGCTACGCGATCAGAAGAGGCCCATAGCCACGCTTCCTAGAGAAAGGATGATAAGATGGCCATGCAGCGCGAGATAGATGATCTGAAGAGAAAGCTGCGCCGTGCGCAGCGAAGACGGTCCGAGCCCAGCCCTGACCTGCCCTCTGACGACGAGAGTGATGACGAATACAGGCAAAGGTCAAGAACGCCCCCCAGCGAGACTTTCTCCCACGAGGAGGAGCGCTACCAGAGGCGTAGGCATGCCAACCCAACCCCCAGGGGCTTAGGGGGTGACGCCATGAGCAAGGCGCTGGATCAGCTCTCCAAGTCACCCTTCACGCGTTGTATAGAGGAGGCAGAGCTTCCTCGGCAGTTCCAGCAGCCAATCTTCACCGCTTACAACGGCAAAACGGATCTCGTGGAGCATGTGAGCCAGTTCAACCAGAGGATGGCTGTCCACTCTAAGAACGAGGCGCTGATGTGCAAAGTCTTCCCATCCAGCTTGGGGCCTGTGGCAATGAGGTGGTTCAACGGTCTAAGGACGAATTCCATAGACTCGTACAGGCAGCTGACCCAGGCTTTTGGTTCCCGCTTTGTTACGAACAGCAGGCCTCCTCGGCCCATGAGCGCGTTGCTGTCCCTATCCATGCGTGACGGGGAGACCCTCAAGGCTTACTCGGACAAGTACTGGGAGATTTACAACGAGCTGGATGGCAAGTACGACGTTATCGCCATCAATACATTCCAGAATGGACTACCCATGGGGCACGGCCTGAGGAAGTCCTTAACCGGTAAGCCCGCCACCAGCGTGCGGCAGTTGATGGATCGGATTGACAAGTACAAGCGGGTAGAGGAAGATATGCTACAGGGCAAAGGCAAGGAGAAGGTTGTCCCTCAGGAGAGGAGGGATTTCAGGTCGGACTGGTATAGCAACGCCCGCCCGAGGAGGGATTTCGGTGGGCAATCCGGGGCGACCAATGCCCAGACTGTTGGCGCCGTATTCCGAGAACCGGTACACAAGGTGCTGGAAAGGATAAAGAATGAGCCATACTTTAGGTGGCCGACTAAGATGACTGGAGAACCTGATAAGCGCAACCAGAACCGTTACTGCCAATACCACCAGGACCACGGACATGCCATGGAGGACTGTAGGAACCTCTAGAACCACCTGGACCAGCTAGTCCGGGAGGGAAAGCTGAAGCACCTTCTGCACCATTCCAGCGGCCAGCAGGGCCAGACCTACCAAGAGCCTCGCAGGGACATCGCCATGGGGCAACCCGCTGGGACGATCAACGTAATCTTGGCGGCACCAGGAAGAACAGGCACATGCCCTTCGCGAGTGCTGTCCGTAGTCCAGCTGCCTGCCGAAGACTCCCGGACAGGGCCGAAGAGGACTAGGAGGAGTTTCCCCCCAGCCTTGAGTTTCTCAGAGGAGGACAAGATTAGGACCACCCAACCCCACGATGACGCTCAAGTCGTCACCCTCGGAATCGGGGGCTACGACGTGAAAAGGGTGATGGTGGATGGTGGCAGCGCAGCCGAGGTCATGTGTCCAGACCTCTACAAGGGGCTGGGGCTAAAGCCGGAGGACCTCACACCTTATAGCTCCCCCCTAATGAGCTTCGATGGAAAGCTCGTCATCCCAAAGGGCATGATCAGGCTGCCCATACAGACAGGCCCAGAGGTGATGGAGGTGAACTTTGTAGTGGTGGACACATACTCCCCCTACACGGCCATCGTAGGAAGGCCCTGGCTACACACCTTGGGGGGCGTTGCCTCCTCTTTGCACCAGAAGGTGAAGTTCCCATCAGGGGATCAGGTTCTGGAAATCCGAAGTTGCCAGCCTACAGTAAGGCAGTGCACGGTGGCTGCCATATCCTATCGGCTTGATGCAAAGCCCTCGGCCCCCGCCGAGGAAAGTTCATAGCAATCAAAGACCCTGGTGGCGCCTCCTGATACACCTGCCGAGGATGCTAGATGTAAGGACCTGGAGAAAGTGGTAATTGACGAGGACCCGGAGAAGTTCTTCCAGGTCGAGACCTAGCTGCCTCCCTAGGAGAAGGAGGAGTTACTTGAGTTCCTCAAAAGGAACCTTGACGTGTTCGCATGGGACTCCTGCGATGCCCCTGGGATTGATCCATCCTTCATCTGTCACCACCTTAACGTCAACCCAGCCGTAATCCCCAAGAAGCAGCCACCCCGGCGCCCGTTGAAGGAGCACGCTGATGCAATCAGGGAAGAGGTCAATAAGCTTAAGCGCGCGGGGGCTATCAAAGAAGTCTTTTACCCCGAATGGTTGGCCAACACTGTGGTGGTCAAAAAGAAAAGTGGGAAGTGGAGGGTTTGTGTAGACTTCACAGACCTGAACAAAGCATGCCCGAAGGACCCCTTCCTAATGCCACGAATAGACCGGCTAGTAGATGCGACGGCAGGCCATCCTCAGATGAGCTTCCTAGATGCCTTTCAGGGCTATCATCAAATCCCACTAGCTTTGGAGGACCAAGAGAAGACAGCCTTTGTGACGCCCATTGGAAACTACCACTACAAGGTTATGCCATTTGGCCTGAAAAACGCCGGATCCACCTACCAGAGGATGATGACGAGAATGTTTGAGCCGATGTTGGGCAAAAGCATCGAGGTCTATGTTGACGATATGGTGGTGAAGAGCAAACTGGTGTCCGAACACTTGGGGGACCTCGGCCGCACATTTGACGTCCTGAGAAAGCACAAGCTCCGCCTTAATGCCTCAAAATGCTCGTTTGGCGTAGGCTTTGGCAAGTTTCTGGGGTATATGATCACCCATCGTGGGATCGAAGTCGACCCTGACCAAATCAAGGCCATTCACAATTCGAAGCCTCCGCAGAACCCCAAGGAGATCCAAAAGCTTACTGGGATGATCGCGGCGCTGAACCGATTCATTTCCAGGTCGGCTGACAGGTGCAGGCCCTTCTACCTCCTGATCAACAAGTGGAAAGGATTTGAGTGGTCCGAGGATTGTGTCGTAGCTTTTCAGCAACTCAAGGAGTATCTATCCCGGCCACCTATCATGTCCAATCCTGAGGCCGACGAGGTCCTATACGCATACCTTGCGGTGGCGCCCCACGCAGTGAGCCTAGTACTGGTACGGGAAGACAACGGCGTTCAAAAGCCGGTTTACTATGTCAGCAAGTCGCTGCACGAAGCGGAGGTCAAATACCTACCCTTAGAGAAAGCCATACTGGCTGTGGTCCACGCCACGAGAAAGCTCCCCCATTACTTCCAAGCTCACACGGTGGTTGTCCTAACCCAATTGCCCTTGAAGTCTGTACTCCGGACCGCTGACTACACGGGAAGAATCGCGAAGTGGAACACAATTCTGGGGGCTTTCGACGTCAAGTACATGCCTCGGACTTCCATAAAAGGCCAGGTTCTGGCAGATTTGACGGCCGAGTTCGCTGAACCAGTCGTAGAAGTGACAGCCGAGGAGAAGAGCTGCGATGAGAAATCAGTTGGGGCAATCTCCATCCCGGAGTCACCATGTTGGAAAGTGTATGTTGATGGCCCGGCAAACCAAAGGGGGTTCGGAGTGGGGCTGGTCCTAGTATCCCCTGAAGATCATGTCATTGAGAAGTCCCTGAGGCTCGGATTCACGGCCACAAACAACGAGGCCGAATATGAGGCATTACTACAAGGGATGGTCATGGTGTAAAAGATGGGAGGAAAGTCGATAGAGATGTTCTCAGACTCAAGGTTGGTGGTAGGACAGGTAAATGGGGAGATAGATGCCAGAGATTCGAGAATGCAAGAATAACTGAGCCAAGTCAAGCGCTTGCAGTTGAAGTTTGGCCTCTTCAGCTTGTCCCACATTCCTAGGAGTGGGAACAGCCATGCCGATTCACTAGCCACACTCGCAACCTCCTTGGCAGAGGCTCTACCTTGGACCATACTTGTGGAGCACCTAGAGAGGGCGAGTGAAGTGCCAAAGGGAGTGATCCCCGTCCATCAGCTTGAGATGGGTCCCAGCTGGATGGACCCCATAATAAGATTCCTCAAAGATGATGTTCTGCCTGAGGAGAGGTCAGAGGCAGAAAAGATACGAAGGAAAGCTCCTCGGTTTTGGTTGTCCGAGGATCACAAACTATACAGGCGCTCCTACTCTGGGCCATATCTGCTGTGTGTCCACCCCGAAGCGGCAGAATTCTTGCTCGAAGAGCTGCACGAAGGAATCTGTGGGAGCCACATAGGGGGGAGATCCCTGGCTCACCGAGCCGTCACACAAGGATACTGGTGGCCGGGAATGTAGCAAGCGGTCTAGGAGTATGTCAAGAAGTGTAACCAGTGCCAAAGGTTCGCCCCAAACATCCATCAGCCAGGAGGGGTCCTCAATCCTTTGTCCAGTCCATGGCCGTTCGCCCAATGGGGCTTGGACATTGTGGGACCTTTCCCAGAGCACTAGGGAATAAGAAGTATCTGTTGGTGGCCACGGACTACTTCACCAAGTGGGTCGAGGCCGAGCCACTGGCCAACATCAGGGACGTAGACGTGAAGAAATTCCTTTGGAGGAACATAGTTACACGATTCGAGGTCCCTCATACCCTCATCTCGGACAATGGGCTCCAATTCGATAGCAAGGCCTTCAGGAGGTACTGTTGCAAACTTGGGATCACAAACAGGTACTCAACGCCAGCCTACCCTCAGGGAAACGGACAGGCCGAGGCTGTCAACAAGGTCATCGTCAACGGGCTTAAGAAGAGACTGGATGATGCCAAGGGGAGATGGGTAGAAGAGCTGCCCCACGTCCTCTGGACGTACCGGACTACTCCCCGGCGCTCAACGGGGGAAACACCGTTTGCCATGACTTATGGTGCGGAGGCGGTGATCCCCCTGGAAACAAACTTCCCGACGCTAAGGACGAGCTCCTTCATTCCAGGCAACAATGATGAACTGCTGGGGCGGAGCCTGGACCTGGTAGACGAACGAAGAGAGCGAGCAATGATCCAGCTGGCCTATTACCAGCAAACGCTCAAGCAAGGATATGACGCCAATGTAAAGCTCAGACCACTAGCACCGGGGGACCTGGTGTTGAGAAAAGTCGTAGGGGCTGCCAAGAACCCTTCTTAGGGAAAGCTGGGACCCAGTTGGGAAGGGCCCTACCGAATTACCTCAGTAGCAGGGATAGGAGCATACTATTTAGAAGATTTAGATGACAAACCTGTACATCGTCCATGGAATGTAAATAACCTGAAAAGGTATTACTATTAATGAAGAAGTCTCTTTTGATTCAGATGTTCTGCCTATCATGATTACATGTCTCACATCCCAACGGCAAATATCCCTGCGTACTAGACAGAACCAAGGTCTTGCATGGTCCAATGACTCAAACATATGGGAAAACTAGTTACTTACAGCCGAATTGAAGCATTAGACTGAACCAAGGTCTTGCATGGTCCTCGAACTCAAACTTATGGGGAAACTAACCACTCATATATACCTGGGTACTAGACAGAACCAAGGTCTTGCATGGTCCAATGACTCAAACCTATGGGAAAACTAGTTACTTACAGCCAAACTGAAGCGTTAGACGGAACCAAGGTCTTGCATGGTCCTCGGACTCAAACCTATGAGGAAACTAACCACTCAAATATACCTGGGTACTAGACAGAACCAAGGTCTTGGATGGTCCAAGGACTCAAACCTATGGGGAAACTAGTTACTTACAGCCAAACTGAAGCGTTAGACAGAACCAAGGTCTTGCACGGTCCTCAGACTCAAACCTATGGGGAAACTAACCACTCAAATATACTTGGGTACTAGACAGAACCAAGGTCTTGCATGGTCCAAGGACTCAAACCTATGGGAAAACTAGTTACTTACAGCCAAACTGAAGCGTTAGGCAGAACCAAGGTCTTGCATGGTCCTCGGACTCAAACCTATGGGGAAACTAACCACTCAAATATACCTGGGTACTAGATAGAACCAAGGTCTTGCATGGTCCAAGGACTCAAACCTATGGGGAAACTAGTTACTTACAGCCAAACTGAAGCGTTAGACAGAACCAAGGTCTTGCATGGTCCTCGGACTCAAACCTATGGGGAAACTAACCACTCATATATACCTGGGTACTAGATAGAACCAAGGTCTTGCATGGTCCAAGGACTCAAACCTATGGGAAAACTAGTTACTTACAGCCAAACTGAAGCGTTAGACGGAACCAAGGTCTTGCATGGTCCTCAAACTCAAACCTATGGGGAAACTAACCACTCAAATATACCTGGGTACTAGACAGAACCAAGGTCTTGCATGGTCCAAGGACTCAAACCTATGGGGAAACTAGTTACTTACAGCCAAACTGAAGCGTTAGACAGAACCAAGGTCTTGCATGGTCCTCGGACTCAAACCTATGGGGAAACTAACCACTCATATATATCTGGGTACTAGACAGAACCAAGGTCTTGATGGTCCAAGGACTCAAACCTATGGGAAAACTAGTTACTTACAGCCGAATTGAAGCGTTAGACAGAACCAAGGTCTTGCATGGTCCTCGGACTCAAACCTATGGGGAAACTAACCACTCATATATATCTGGGTACTAGATAGAACCAAGGTCTTGCATGGTCCAAGGACTCAAACCTATAGGAAAACTAGTTACTTACAGCCGAATTGAAGCGTTAGATAGAACCAAGGTCTTGCATGGTCCTCGGACTCAAACCTATGGGGAAACTAACCACTCAAATATACCTGGGTACTAGACAGAACCAAGGTCTTGCATGGTCCAAGGACTCAAACCTATGGGAAAACTAGTTACTTACAGAAGACTAAGTGTTAGACAAAACCAAGGCACTGCATGGTCCTCGGACTCAGGCCTATGGGAAAACTAGTTACTTACAGAAGACTAAGTGTTAGACAGAATCAAGGCACTGCATGGTCCTCGGACTCAGGCCTATGGGAAAACTAACTACTTCAGGAGGATAAGTGTTAGACAGAACCTAGGCACTGCATGGTCCTCGGACTCAGGCCTATGGGGAAACTAACTACTTCAAAGGGATCCTAAGTGTCTACTCGAAGAAATTCTACCTGGTCCTTAGGACGCGAAAGGTCCGCCCGAGCCTACATGCCCTTTCGTTATAATAATTGATGTCGCGATTGGCCGAGACACAATCGAAGTTAAAATTACACAAGTAAAAAAAAAACAAGAGTGGATAACGCGCAAATAAACAGACATCCATCATAAGTCAGAAGAGAAAGTAAGGCTCACATTGCATTAAATCCAAAAATTACACGATAAGAGTCACATTACAAATAAAGAAAAAAGGAAGAAAAAAGATGCAAAAAATAAAGTGAAGCAGGCGGAGGCGCCAAGGAGCCTAATCCTTTTATTTAGTTGCCCGCTCCGGTGGGTGGCTGGCCCATAGCTGCCTCAGGGTCCTCTGAGTCATGACTGAGTGGGATGGCCTGCAGAGGCACGGCAGGAATAGCTGCCCCCTCAGCAGAAGAAACCTGGGCATCGGGGGAGGGTTTTGCAACCTGCTGAGGCGCTTCCTCGTTAGAGCCTTCACTCAATTCAATCACCCTGGGAGGATTACTCTCTTGAGCTGGCTCACCAGTGGGTCCAGCGTCCGAGGCCCCCTCACCTGGAGTAGCAGCAGTTTCCACGGCAGCCTCCTCGGCCTCAGAGCCATCTGGGGCAGACTCGCGGATGGCGGGGGGGTAGTACACACTCTCCTCCTTCCACAGGTCAGAAAAGGCCTCCACCCCAGCTTGTTTGAAGGCTTCACCCCAAGTTTCGGAGCAGTAGCGCCTACATACCCAGGGACTTGGGATTTGTAGGCAGCTTCTGTCTCGGCTACCCCAGCACCATAGGCTACCTCCTCAACTTCCTCCTTAGAGGCCCAGGCCTCCTCCCTGCCTTGGTCCGCCTCAAACTTGGCCCTCACAGCTTCCTCTTTGGCCCATTCAGCCACCTTCTTGGCCTCCTCAGCATCAGCCATCTTCTTCGTCAGGCCAGCTATCATCTCCTCGACGAGCTTTAGCTGCCCCTCTACCTCACCCAGACGCTTCGTCTGAGTTTCGGCCTACCTCTGGGCACCCTCAAGGCCTGACACTGCGCTGTCCCGAGCCTGGGTCATGGCCTTCAGCTCCTCCCTGGCCTTGGCAATGTCATCCTCGAAGTTCTTGAGGGTCCGAGTGGCCTCCAAGCGCCTCTCGCGCTCTGCATCCATGGCCTTTCCATGGTCATTGGCCGCCTCCTCCAGCTTGAAGGTGGCCTGGACAGCCTGCCAAACAAAACAGATACATAATAATAAGCCGAGCTCAAAAAAGAAAGGAAGGCAGAAAAAATTGAAGCGAGAAAGAATACAAGTGTTGAGGGTCTTACCATCCCCAAGTATCGCTTGAGGCTGAGGAAGACCTCCCTACTCCTCATGGTCCCCAGCTGTGCCATGTCCGCAGGAAGCAGCAGGCATCTCTCCATCGCGTCGGCCACGTACGCGCCCTTGCCCTCTCTAAAATCCCTAAGGGAGGAATCATCCCTCAAAGGTGCCTCACGGAGCATTAGGGCGGGGAGCGAGGCCCGAACCTCGGGCGGGGCATCGATCTGTTTGTCCTGGGCTTTGGAGCCTATCCTCAGCTGCTTTGAAGGCCGCCGAGTGTCATCCCCCTCCCGAGTGGGCCCAGATTTGTCCTCGATGGGCCTCTTGCCCTTATCCTTCCTCTGCTTAGGATCAGCAGGCTAGTGCCTGGACGGCGGGTTCGTCTGAGGCGGAGGAGGAGGAGGCCTAGATTGAGTAGAGGCCGACCTGGTCTGGGCAGGACGAGTTTTTGGGGAAGGAGGAGGAAGCTTTGGCTTGGACTTCCCCGGTTGCCCTTCGATTAGGTCGAGCAGACTGGATTGGGCTTTCTTCTTGTAACCCATCTCAAGCCGAGAAGATGTCTCTGACGCTAGGAGGTCTGCTTCGGTTAGACGAGGATCACCCAAGTCTCCAGAAGGGTCCTCGGACTGGTGGACTTGTTCAAACACGTCAAAATTGTCCTCGGCAGGACCAAAATCTGTAACTTCCCCTTCCCTCTCTAAGTTCTCTTCCGAGAATGTGTGGGAGGAAGAGGGGACTGCTAATGTGACGCCTTCTGAAGTGGAGGGATCCTCGGGAAACTCGAACCCGTCCTCGGTCACAGTTATTTTCCGCAGCCGAGGATCCTTTGCTCTGATCACGTGCTTTGGGGCCGCGAATGATTTTTGGAGCGGGGTGTACCCTAAGATTTTGTGAGCGGCTCTAACTTGATGGTCAGCTTCGTTTTCGAAAACCGCCGACCTGAGCACCTTCTGCAAATCCTCCCTGTCGATTAGGTTGAAGTGGCGCGTGAAGGAGTGCGGATCTGCAGAAAGAAAACACATTCACGTTAGTAACCAAACAGTGCAAAAAAGAAATGATGCATGAAACAAGTTAGAATCTTTGAACCCCCTCCTACTCTCACTGCCCCACCTGGTGTCCCCTCTGTCGTCGGGTAGTGAAGGCCATCGTGCCACCCTCCGGACACGATGAGAAAATCCTCGTTCAACCCCTTGTTAGACTCAGGGAGGCACTGGATAAGCCGGACCCTATCGTCCCTCGTCCTCATGTAGTACGATTTGTTCTTCAGGTGTTGAAGGTTGTAACAGTAGTTCACGTCGTGATGGGTCAACCTTAGCCCCATCTTTTCGTTCAGAGCGTCCACACTACCCAGAATTCTGAAGATGTTGGAGGCGCACTGGGTGGGGGTTAACCGGAAATATGTAAGGTAACCCCTCGTCACTGGCCCCATGGGGATCCTCATGCCACCTTCGAGGAAAGCGATGATGGGAATCACCACCTCGCCCTCCTGCCTTCGAAGGAACCACTCCCCTTCCTCACAATACCTCAAGCCCACGTTGGCCGGTATCTTATAATCGGCGATGAATTTCTCCATCGCCTCCTCAGTGTAGACGTACTTCTTAAGCCTACCCATCCCCAAATGACGCCTAAGAGAGCTAAAGAAAGAGCAAATAAAAGAGAAGGAGGAGTAGAAAGGAAGAAAGCTCAGAGAGGGATAGAGCGACTTACAGAAATGAGGAGGAGCTCCTCGAACAGGCTTTTTATGCTGGAGATGTAGATGGAAATTTGGCTGGACTCGGAGTGAAGGCGCAAGAGCTCTTGATCGTGAATGAAAAAAGGGGGAAAGCGGTTCGAATGAGTACTTATACCCTAGATGGAAGAGCCGCGCGAGTTTTCCCGCCCATAAATGCTAGGCGCATCCCCACCGTTAGATTGTCATCTGCCCATTGAACGTGGGGAGCACAGAGCCGCCCAAATTTAATGCAGGACACGTTACGCGCACCGAAGCGTCAGTAATGCACCTTGGGCAGATGAAAAGGCTCCAGCGTTGACGAGGGACAAGACTCGATTGGACACGGAGCAGGTCCGAGGATGTCAAAATCCTCCTTTCCGCTCGAGGATGCGGACAGCAAGATTTTGAGGGGCTATTGTGGGGCCAGAAAGAGTCAGGCAACCCCAGCCCACTTCGAACCAGGCCCAAAGGCCCACGCCGAGGACGCGTCCAAGGTCCGAGGACGAAAGTGTAAAGCCCAGTTGCCCAAGAAGCACTGCCGAGGACGATTACTTCCTCGGACGTCCGAGATCAGAAAGTGAGCAAGCAGCACACCATCAAGGTGAGCCTCCTCGAGCACCCAAAGGGCAAATAGCAAGTACCAAGCGCCGGACATGGAAGCATGGTGGAGGAGCAAGTCCCAGATGAACTGTCACCTCCACATTAAATGCCCTCAACTAACGCTCTGGCCGCATTAATGAGGATAGGACCCCTGAACAGTGCTGTCTTGGGCGCTGCAACCCACAGGAGGGATGGGAATGCGGCTGATGGGACAGGCTTTCGAGTGGTGGCCTGACTGATCAACAAATGTAGGGTTAGGATCAACTGAGAGAGGGGTATATAATGTAAGAAGTCCCTCTTGAAGAAGGGACGGACGGAAAAACCAGAGGAAAGAAATACTGTAGCAGTTTGTATTCTCTCAAACCTTGTAACCTTTCTTCAAAGAAATAATAAGAACTCCAAGCTCTGGAAGGCACGTCCGAGGAGCATTATTGTGCATCCCAACCCACACCTAAGTTATCAGCACTCACGTATAACCATGCATGGCCGTTGCATTCCTCACTAGGGCCTAGCTTTTGAACCCATACTCTATAAATTCATTGCAGGGTCAACTGGGCTTGGGTCCACTCTCTCAACCAGTAGAAGTGCCCGAAACCGCCCCCTACAAGTATATTTGCAATTAATATATTTTTTTTATAAAAAAAAATGTCTACATGGCATGGGGTTAGGGGACTGTCATGATCTGCATGGAGTGGAGGACGTGTGTTACATGTGTGTTGCAGTAAATGTTTTCTGCCGGCAGCCTGTGGAGGTGGTGGAGGAGAAAGAGAGAGAGAAACGGAGAGAGAGAGAAACGTAAATGAGAGAAAGAGTCAGAAGTCAAACTTTTTTTGGGTTTAAAGATAGGTTTAGAAGGTAATAAATGAGAGTAATTAATTAGATTCTACTCAGAATATTTGTAATAATTATATTCTTTTTTTAACCGTTGGATTTACTTAAATCCAATGGTTTAAAAAATGTGTAACTTGAAACTATCTCATTTTTAAAATATGTAATTTTTTCTTAGTTTATATATATTTACTTGCTACAAAAAATTGGATTTGGACTCTTTTGGTTTTTGCACCCAATAATTCAATTAGCACAAAAAATAAAAAATTAGATAAGACATGTGGTGCAAAATTGGATTCAAATTGAAATCTTATTTAGAATCTAATTAGATTTGGACTTTTCGATTTTCGTAACAAATAATTCACTTGGATGGAATATATATGTAGGGTAAAATTAGACTCAAATTGAAATTTAATTGGATTTTCTCTCAGTTTTGACTTAAATATATATATATATATATATATATATATATAAATATATATATATATACACTAAATAAACTCCAAAAAAAAAAAAAATACTAAACCAAACCCACATAATTTTTATTAGGGAAAGGTTTTGTTGCATACTTGTATTAGTATATACTTGTATGAAGCAATTGCTACATATAAGGTACGTGGCAATAAAAAGAAAAGGACATGTATTTAAGGATCATGTACAATGCATATGACTAGGTGGACCTTAAACTCTCGTCCCTTTTCTTTTGCTGCCACATACCCATGAATGCAACAATTGCTGCATACTTGTATATAACAAATCCTTCTCCATTTTTATAAAGCTAAAACGTCCTTGGCTTATATTTACGAAGAGCAATCCTCATGCATGAAACTATACTTTGTCGATGACACATGGGAGGGTTGGCTTAGGCTGTGTTACTTTTGTTTTGTGAATCCCATCTCCTTTTGGTTTTTCTCTCACATGGGCTTAACTGCATTACTACTCAAATTGTCAACAAAGGTAATTTTTGTTGTTAGTATCTAATGAAACTGTTTATGTTAAAGATAATAAAGGGCAAATGTATATTACCAAAAAAAAAAAAAAGCAACGCAAATAATGTAAAGAGTTCAAATCTTATATTCTACTTTCCCTGCTTTACTCTATGCTCTACAAATAAAAATTTGTTACATGTTCATCTATTTAAGTAAATGCTAATTTTCTGCCTTTCCTATTTAAGTTTCCCAAAATAAATAAATAACCCTACACATTCCCACAGGCCACCATCACCTATCACCACCACTAAATTGCCAACGTAATCAATGGCCAAACACCGCCACCAAATCCAATCGTCCAATTTTTGGCCACCAAATCCACACAGACCAATTTGTGGGACATCGGAAAAAAAAGAAAAGGATTAGATCTCCAAATAGCCAAAGCATTATCACGCATTTATAACGGTTATAGAGTAGACAAACAACACTGGAGCTATAATTTTTCAATTTGGCCCCATCTTCAAACAACTTCTCATAACTTCTAAGCATAAATTAAACTCAATTAACCTATTCTCACCTCTGTATTCATTAAACCCAATGTTATGAATACTGTTTCGGAACCTATTTCGGTTTGTCCATTGAAACAGAATATTTTGGTACCGGTCTATTTCAGTGTACCATTTCAAGTTGTTTTGGATTTCTCTCTCTCTCTCTCTCTCTCTCTCTCTCTCTCTCTCTCTCTCTATATATATATATATATATATATATATATATATATATCTTTCAAAAGATAATAATAAGTAATTAATTAATTACCAAAGTAATCACAAATAAGCAAATAATGAGTTGATTATTCATTTTTTAAATATTATTTATATACTATTAATTGGGTGCCTTTTTTAAGAACAATATGTATGTTTTTTTTCTTCTAAACAAGTAGTAGTGTAGTACTATTTTTAATTGTCAACACATGTTAGACTTTTAGCCTTAGGTTATGTGGCACTATTTGGTAGAAAAGAAAAAAAACGTGGCATCATTTGCTTGCTTATTCATTTAAAAGATTCCACCTACCCCACCTAACCCCTTTACCCAAGTCCTAGTGTTCAAACTCACTATTAGGGCTGTCCATCTCACCCGCCCAACTCGCCCGTACCTGACCCACTACAACCCGATCCGACTGCTTCGCTGCGATTTCCAGATTTTCGACGAGTTTTCCAGCATGATTTGGCAGATTTCGGCGACCAAAACACCAGATCCGACGATCCTCAGCACGATTTGGTGGAAAAAACATCGGATTTGGCGAAATCTCTGCCAGATCCGGCTAGATCGCACCGTTTCTTGGACGGATCAGGAGAGATCTCGCCGATTTTCTCCTTTTTTCCGTGGTTTCTGGCGAGTTTCGGCTTCACCCGAAACTGATGCTCACCCAATAGGAAACTGACCCATAAAACCCAAACCTCTGGCGAGTCGATTGCGGGTTAGGTATCTGCCTACCCGATCTCCAGCGGGTCGGTTGCGGGTTGGGCACAAACCCGACCCGCCCGACCCATGGACAGCCCTACTCAGTACTTTGAGTCTGAGTTTTTAACTTTTAACTCACAGCACTCTCTTTGCCGCAAGACTTTTTCTGCCACTCTCTTGTGCTGCAAAATTGCAAATATGTGAAGGTTGAAGTTTCATGAGTAATCTACCTCAGGCTCAAAGAATGATCCAAGTTCACCTTCGGGTTCTTACCTCTCTCTCTCTCTCTCTCTCTCTCTATGTTCATCACTTCATTGTTGTGGATTTTTGGGTTGTATTTGATGTTGTGAGGTAGAATAGAATATGTGGAACTCAAAACGTTTTTTCATGTAATGGTGAAAAATATCCTTAGGTTGAAGAAGGAAAAAAAAAAGAAAAAAAGAAGGCAAAACTCATTCCGAACGAAAATTACATTTCGGCCGAAATTGCCCGGAATTGACCAGAATGCCCGAAACTAGCCGAAATTGGCCGAAATTTGATCCGAAGTGGAACAAAGGCTATTCTTGTTCCAGTTTGCATACTAGTATGAAAAATTCTATCTGTTCCGGCTGGAACAGAACAGAATTCATAACATTGATTAAACCCTCAATAACAAAACAATTTCAAGCAATCGAACTATAACTTCTAACCAAAATGGGTCTCTGTAAATCAAGTTCAAGAATTAAGTCATGACATCTAAATTTTCATGGTGCAACAATGCCTCTCAACCGTAATCTATAAAATAGCACTTTCACTCTGTTTCCTCTCTTCAGTTTTCACTAGAACCAAACATAAACTAATACCCATTTATGGGTATGAAGACAAGGTGGTAGTGGCGTGTATCAGGTGGCGGTATATGGTTGTGGAGTATGGTTGTGACTGGCGGTATTAATGACTTTCGCAATCTTTTGCTAGTGTCGTCAGCCAAGGTTGATGGTGGTGGACTAGTGATGGTAGCTGGTAGGGATGTGTTGTGTTTTATTTATTTATTTATTTTTTTAATTTTAGGAAACTTAAATAAGAAAAACAGAAAATTAGTATTTAATTAAATGGATAGATGTGTGGCAAGTTTTTATTTGTAAAGCAGAAGATTTGGACTTTGACTCTCCGTTAAGGAGGCATTAACGGCCTAATCTTTTTTTAGGAAAAGTAAAAGTTAATACTATCGCCGTCTCAAATTATTGGTCTTATTTATAAAAATTTAAAATCAAATTTTTTAAGGAAACTTTATTTATTGTCTTGTCTCTTAGTTTAAAAAAAAAAAAAAGGTTTCCAAATTAACTATTGAACAAGGTTCTCAATATATATATATATATATATATATATATGAGTTGGGTTCAAATTACACCGAGTATAATTCTAAGCAATGTTACACCACTCAATATTTTTTAATTTGATGCGAAATTTGACAAATCCACTGTTAGATTATATTAGTTTTTGTAAATTTTCAATACTTGCAAAATTTTAATTTGGTTAAAGATTAATATCCATGTCATCAATCAATTGTTTAAATTCAAGTTTTTGTAGTTTAAAATAATGCATAAAAGACGAGTTTATGGATCGAATGGTAAATAACATCCAATTGACATGAAAATGACATTAATGTTAAGAACATATATGAGTCCAAATCTTCTGTCCCACTCTTCCTGCTCCACTATATACTTCACGAATAAAAACATGTTACATGTCCATTTAATTTATTAAATGCTAAATTATTGTAATTTAATGGTGGGATTTTCAAAATATAAATTCTATAACAAGTTACACTTGCTGTAATTTCATAAGAATTACACATTTTTTAAACTATTGATTTCTATGAGATTAATGGTTAAAAATAGTCAACTGCCACATCAGTCAAATTTATTTAAGGCTGTTTGTTTTTCCTCTCACCTTATTTATTATGACCATTGATTTCTCTCACCTTATTATTATTATTATTATTATTATTTATAGTGAAGCTAGGAATAGATAGATTCCAACTGAAATTGGAGTACAATAGAGAGAACAACAGCTAGAGAGCAGAATTACATGAAAAATCAGATATCAGAAAATCTTGAACTAAAAGAGGAGAGACTCCTTTCCATATTTGAGTAA
This sequence comes from Quercus aquifolioides, assembly GCA_019022515.1. Classification (NCBI taxonomy): domain Eukaryota; kingdom Viridiplantae; phylum Streptophyta; class Magnoliopsida; order Fagales; family Fagaceae; genus Quercus; species Quercus aquifolioides. Next base: position 44,653,231 of record CM032326.1, read on the forward strand.
ACCCAGAAGATCTAGCTGCTTTAGCCAATTCGTGTGCTACCCTGTTGCCTTCCCTTTTCAGGTGCTGAAAGGAACAAAAGCTGAATGAGTTCTTGGTGTTTCTAATTTCTTGAAGAATATGTCCCAATTCGCCTCCAGCCTCTCCAGAGTTTAGAGCTTGGACAAGGGAAAGGGCATCAGATTCAAAGATGGTTTGAGATAGGTTCATTTCTATAGCAAGCCGGACTCCTTGTAGTAATGCAAGGGCTTTAGTTACCTCTGCTGAATAGGGCATAGGCAAGAGCTTACTCATAGCTACTAAGGGTGATCCATGGCTGTCTCTAATAATCACCCCGATGCTAGAATTTCTGCTGTCACCTGAAGTAGCCCCGTCGACATTGATTTTGAAAAAACCATGAAGGGGGGGGGGGGGGTTTCCAAGAAGAGATAGATGAGGGTTGTGATGGGAGGGAATTTGAGATGGCACCTGTATAGTCCAGCAAAGTTCTATTTGCTATTTCCCAAGTCTGAATAGGAGGAGAGCCCATGTCATCATGAGTAGCTTGGTTACGGTTTCACCAAACAATCCAAGCTACAATAAAGAATAGTTCTAAGTCATGGGCAGTACCTTTATCTAGCAAGTTGAGGGCAATGTCTAGAATATCCTGAGATTCCAAAGATACGTCCACGGTGCAATTTTGCCAACAAGCCCAGGTTTGTTTTGCACGCTTACAATGAAGTAAGGCATGAGGGAGGGTTTCAGGGACTTTGTCACAAAGAGGGCAAAAGCCAGCAGTGTTCACACCTTTGAGCTTCAAATTTTGCATTGTGGGGAGGGCATTCATGCATGTCCGCCAAGCGAAAATACGAACTTTTGCTAGTATCTTTAGCTGCCACATCTTTTTCCAAAGTTGGGACCTAGAATCCCTGATTGAGCTTTCTCCGTTCTCACTAGAGTCAACAATCTTAGCAGCAATGTAGTAAGCACTTTTGACTGTGAAGGAACCCCTTTTATTTCCCACCCATATTAGCTCATCATCTGGCAGATTGTAGCTCAAAGGGATTTTTAGGATTGAATTTGCTTCAAAAGGGAGGAAAAGAGCCTTGATAGTATTTGCTTTCCACCATTTTGTGTCCTCATTGATGAGGGATAAGACCATTGGGAAATCACCAAAGTCTTTAGGGGAAGAAATCACCTTATAAGTAGTCGGAGTGGGGAGCCATTTATCTTCCCATATATGAATTCTTCGGCCATTTCCTACCCTCCATCTAGTACCCTTCCTTATTACCTCTAAACTGTTGTGAATGCTTCTCCAAGCATAAGAAGGGTTGCTACCCTTCTTTGAGTTGAACACATCATCAGAAATAAAGTATTTAGCTTTGTATACCCAGGCAACAAGCGAATCTGGATTTTGGAGAATTCTCCAACCTTGTTTTGCAAGTATAGTAAGGTTGAAAGCTTAAAGATTGCAAAAGCCCATTCCCCCTCTGAGCTTTGATTTACACATCTTTTTCCAGCTCACCCAAGCTAATCCTACTTTCTTTATCCCCACCAGAAATTTTGCATCATCCCTTCAAAATCATCACATAGACTTTTAGGCAGTTGGAAGCAACTCATGGTGTAAGTAGGTACGGCTTGGGCTACCGCTTTAATGAGAATTTCTCTATCCCCAATGGACAAAAGTTTCTCTTTCCAACCTGCCAACTTCTTCCCCACTTTCTTTTTAATTTCAGCAAACGCTTCTGTTTTTTACTTCCCCATGATTGAGGGGAGGCCCAGATATTTTTTATGTCATGAGTCTTACATTGGTCCCAGGGTACACAAGATCTCCTCCTTGGTTTCTTGGGGGGTGTTGGGCCTGAAGAACACCGATAATTTGTTAGTGTTGACTTTTTGCCCAGAGGTCGCTTCGTAGCTCTCAAGGATGTCAATGAGTTTCTTACATTCCTGAGCGTTTGCTTTGCAAAATAAGAGGCTGTCGTCGGCAAAGAAGAGATGGGTAATTATTGGGCAGCCCCTACAAATTGATATGCCATTAAGTAGCTGGTTTCGAGCAGCTTCATGGATGAGGGTAGAGAGACCTTTCGCACATATCAGGAATAAGTAAGGGGACAGAGGATCGCCTTGACGGAGACCCCTTGTAGGAGTAATGGTGCCGTGAGCTTCCCCATTAATAAGAATTGAGTACGAAACAGAAGAGACGCACTGCATAATCAAATTAATCCACCTTTGGCTGAAACCCGGTTTCTACATAACCCCTTTAATAAAAGCCCATTCGACCCTGTCAAAAGCTTTGCTCATATCAAGTTTTATTGACATGTAGCTATCCTTCCCTTCCTTCTTGTGGTTCAGGTAGTGCATGAGCTCAAAAGCAACCAAGACATTATCCATAATCAAGCGTTCAGAAGTGAATGCACTTTGATTTTCAGTAATGATATTAGGGAGAATAGCTTTGAAGCGGTTGGCAAGTACTTTTGAAATGAGCTTGTATGCTACATTGCAGAGGCTAATAGGCCAAAACTCTGTCATCTTAGTGGGGTGGTTAGTTTTTGGAATGAGAGAAATATTAGTTTTATTAATTTCAGATATAGACAGATTGGAGTTAAGAACATTTAGCACCATGTTTAAAAAATTAGGACCCACAATGTTCCAATATTTATGATAGAAAATAATAGACATACCATTAGGTCTAGGTGCTTTGGTTGGGTGGATCTGTTGCAGGGCTTTAACTACTTCATCTTTAGTGAAAATGTAGGAGAGGTTAGTATTCATCTCCTCTGTAACTCGAGTAGGGATTACACTTGTAACCTCACTGATATTGGTGGAAAATGTGGTAGTGTAGATGTTCTGGAAGTAGGAGACTGTTGTAGCTGCTATGTTGTCTTTGTCTTCACACCATTTACCCTTATTATTCCAAAGATCCAAGATTGTGTTCTTCTTAATGTCCGATGCATGGGCATGGAAAAATTTGGTGTTTCGATCTCCTTCACTATACTAGTGAACTTTGGAACTTTGGTGCCACATAGTTTCCTCACTATCAAGGAGGTCATTGATTTCCTTTCTCAACATATTAATTTCTGCACCATTAGTTCCATCACTATCATGGATGGTAAGGGAATTAAGCCTCAGTTTTTTTTTCCTTGATTTTCTTTGGAATTTTTCCTACCACAGTTCTGTTCCACCTCGAAAGTTCAGCAGCACAGCGTTGGAGACCTAGTGCTATCCCTTCTGGAGTATTTGTGATTTCACCATTGCTCCAGGCAGCTTCAATGACTTCACGACAATCCTCCCTTTTGGTCCACATGGCCTCAAAATGGAACCGACATTTGTGGGGCTTAGAGGGAGAATTTGCATTAGAAATCAACAGGATACAGTGATCGGAAGTTGATTCGACCAAATGATGCACTCTAGTATCCTTGAACTGATTGATCCATTTGAGGGTGGCAAAAGCTCTGTCCAAGCACAAGTAGATTCTATTGGCACCCTCTTGCATATTACACCATGTGAAATTTAAGCCATAGTACCCCAAATCCTGAAAACCACACCTATTGACAACCTAACGGAAGCCCTCCATTTGTTGTTGAGGCCTCAAAATCCCTCCTGATTTTTCATTAGCAGATAAGATTTCGTTAAAATCACTACAACAAAACCAAGGCAAAGAAAATTGATTATTAAGATAAGACAAAAGGTTCCAGGATTCATTCCTTAGGTGGGTTTCAGAGTACCTATAGAAACTAGTAAATCTCCACTTGAAAGCTCTAGACAGCTCAGTAATAATATCATCAATATGGTGGTTTGAGTAGTTTTTGATTTCCAGATCAACATCTCTAGACCAAAGTAGAGCAAGGCCTCCACTTCAACCCGCACTAGGAACAATTAAACCATTGGCAAAACCTAACTTGAATTTTATTTTCTCCATTCGCTTCATTCTCAGCTTCGTCTCCGAAAGGAATATTATATTGGGATTCCAATGGCGTCAATAATCACGTAGTGCATAAACTGTTCGGGGGTTCCCAATTCCCCGGCAGTTCCAACATAAGAAATTCATTGCTCCCGACGGCTCTGACCTGCAGCTGTCGCTGATAATAGAGAAGTGCCATCATCACTAGAGGGTTGTGTCTCACATACCTTCTTTTGTGGTCTGGATTCTTCCTCATCCATAAAGTCCAGCCTACCTGGCCTTTTGAGCCCAATAATGTTGTCTTAGGCTTGCATATTTATCTCTTGGACCTGTTGCCCTTTCTCTCTATCTATTTTCTTCAACTTCCCCTTGACTTTTATCTGATTTCCTTTAACAGGGCCTAATTGATTAATAGGCTGATCAATGCTAGGGATGGGCCTTTCTTTTGGTTTCAAAGGGCTGGTGACTTCTTGGGCTTCATGGATATATTGATTTTGAAAGCCCATCGTTGATGATTCATCTCTGATGTCTTTACTCGAAGTTTTTGGGTGGGGTTTTGACATCAGCATTCTTAGTTGGAAGTGTGAGGTCTTTTCAGAACTAGGCACGTGACAGGATTTTCCAATCCCACCTAATTTTCCGCTGTCTGAACTGCTGACATTTCTACTGCATTAGCCCTTATCGGAGTTGTGTCATTCAAACTCTGACTTGTTCTTGGGGCTATTGATTTTTCGCCGTGTTTCGACGTCGAGTCCCCGGAGTTGGAAGTCACCGGGTAGGATCTGTCATCATGTCTTCCATCTCTATCTTCATACCCTCCACTGCTGGAAGCTTTGGATTTTCCAAAACCATTTTTAGGATTTCCATTAGCTCTAATCCAATCACCATATTGTCTACCTGGATTTTGACTACCTGGAGGTTCAGATCAATGTCTTTCATCATGACCCAGCTTCCGACACAAAAAGCAAAAGGTGGGTAGCCTTTCATATTTGAAAGTAACCCAGGACTTTCCTCCTTCTCTGTTAACCACATTACCTCCCCTACGCAGAGCTTTGTTAATCGGGAGGTCTACTTGCACCCGCATAAATTTAGCTTGTTCTGATTGCCATGAGTGCTTGTCTGTTTCAATATAGTGCCCCAAACTGTTTCCCACATCTTTGCCAAATTCTTCTGACATGTTTTCAAATGTTAGACCCCAAATCTGGACCCAAAATGGAAAGTGGGTGAAGGAGATATTTGATATTGATAGACCCTTTTTCCATCAATAGAGGAGCATTCCATCTATAGAGGAGCAGCAAGTTGTTGTCAAAATTCCATGGGCCATTCCTTTTAACCCACACTCTTTGATATTCTGAACTGAACTTGAACTAGAATATGTCTTTACCCACGTTAACTATTCTCAAATCGGAACCCATTTTCCAAGCAGATCCAAGTGTGCTCTTCAAGGCTCGTTGGTTTTGGTGACGTTTCCAAAGCAGACGACCGAATAAGCTTAAGGAACATTCTTCAAGAAGATCAGATTTGCACATAGCAGTGATGGAGATCTCTTCTTCTTCTTCTTTGGTAAGTCGGAGGTGCTGAAGGCGAACACCGCCTAGTCCATGGAGGTTTGAATTATGGCCCTACCTTGAAGGATTAAGGCATGCCAAGTGAAAGCCCACACAGAGATTTGGGGAGAAAGCAACCTGTGCTAAGCCGAGAGAGAGAGGACTCCTACAGGGGAGAGTTTTTCAACGATGTTGGATAGATTCTATATGTTCTCTCACCTTATTTACATGTGAGCATTGACTGGACAACTAATCACTAGTAGCCTAGCATTTCATTTCACTATAGCAATACTTGCAGTATGAGTATGCAATTCACCATGCATAATTTTTCCATCCTTCTCAAAGTTGTAAGTGTATGAAGACCTCAACCACTTCCATTTTCAAGTATTTTTATATTTATTTTGCCTTATTGATTAACTTGCAGTGGCCAGTGATAAATTTAAAAGCATTTTTAACAAAATAGAGGGGAAATATATTTTATCAAGACCAACAAAAATAGAAGTTTCAATTTCTTTTATAGCATAAATTGTGGAAGGAAATTCTACATAAACAAAGGAGCTGAAATATTTTGCTCCTGGATTTTGGAGAAATTACTGTGATTATAAAATGATGACATCATCAATAATTAGTTTACTTAGGGTCCGTTTGGATACAGCTGAAAACTGAAAACTGAAAAACACTGTAGCAAATAATTTTTAAATGTGTAAATAGTACCGTGAGACCCATTTTTAATGAAAAAGTTGCTGAAAAGTGAAATTTGTGGGTCCATAAACAGTAAAAATTGTGTGAAAAAGTCACATGTTGCTGCTACTGTTCAATGTGTTGCTACAGTATGGCTGAGAACTGCTGGATAGGGCTGTCCAGACCCGACCCAGACCCGCAGGACCGACGAACCCGCCTGATTTTCACCCGATTTCAGCCCGAACCGACCCTTCCGTCGGTCGGTGACGGGTTTTCACGCCTTCCACCCGACGCCGGCGGGTCGAGTGGCGGGTTTTCTTCTCCAAAACCCGAGCCACCCGACCCGACCGATGTAATATACAAAGCCCAGAACTCCGGCAAGATCAAGCTCAGGTTCGAGGGGATCTCGACCATATTTGGTGAGATCCGGCGAGATTCGAGGAGATCCAAGTGGATTTCGGCGAGATCTGGACCATACTTGGTGAAATCCGGCGAGATTCGAGGAGATCCAAACTGATTTCCGGCGAGATTCGAGGAGATCCAAGCTGATTTCGGCGAGATCTCGACCATATTTGGTGAGATCCGGCGAGATTCGAGCTTATTTCAGCGATTTTCGGAGCAAATGTACTGAGTTTTTGAAAATTCCGGCGACTATTTTGCAGAATCCGGCGACGTTTGCAGAATCCGGCGACATTTGCAGAATCCGGCGAACCGACCGAACACTACCCGAACCCGAAAACCGACTCGACTGATTGACGCCGGCGGTCGGATTCGGGTCCCTCCGCCTTCCACCCGACGCCGGCGGGTCGGGTCCGGTCTGGGTCGAAAACCGACCCGGCCCGACCCGTGGACAGCCCTACTGCTGGAAACGCGTGAAATGAAAAAAAAGAAAAAAAAAAAAAAAAAGAAAAAAGAAAAAGCTGAAAACGTGCAACGCCCAACACCCAACGCGCCAGCCAAATGGGGCCTTAGAGTATTCGCATTGATGTAGCTATTTTTATTTCAGCAAATATATAGCTAAAGACAAAAAAAACTCATGCATCAGTTTCACCAAATCGGTACAAAATATCAAGCGAGGAACACTGCCATGTCACATGTGCGAGACGCTTTCAGGCCAAAGTTAGACTTTTATTTTTTTAATTATTTTCCTGCTTCAAACGTCTCTCTCTCTCTCTCTCTCTCTCTCTCCCCTGCTTTGCTCCAACTTCCAAGATATCATGGAGTAGTACGTGTATGGTTAAACTTTAATTTTTCACAACTAAGGTAGAACTAGAATCCCTAGGTGGCCACAACCCATAGGTACGACTTCTCTAAATTCTCTTTAATCTTTATTTCTTATTAAAATAATAAATATATTATAGTACATAACATCATAATTTATGAAATCTATTTTATTCTTTTTGAGGAAATGAAAACTATTATTTTTTTATGAGAAAAACTATTATTAAACTATAATATATAAATAAAATATAATATAACGTTATTTTTTTTTGGCTAAGCAAATAGTTTTCATATAAAATATAAAATATAATGTAAATTTTTTTGGCTAAGCAAATAGTTTTCATATAAAATATAATGTAACGTTATCAAATTATAATATATAAATAAAAAGTAAATATTTTTTTCTCTTATTCATTTATTTTTTAATGTAAACAAAATTGAGAAATTAATTTTTTTCAATTAAAATCCTGACATGACATTTTAAAATGCTAAATAATTTTTTTTAATATTATTTTAATGGCTATGTCAACTTCATGCCCGCTAGTTGTGCATCCTGTCTACCATGTAAGTGATTTTTGAAACTAAATTGAAAACAGTTTTCAAATTTTGTTGACCAAAATAGGAGCTCCAAAAATACGGGGACCAAAATGGAAATGACCCAAAATGTAGGGACCAAAAGGTATTTTCACTTATTCTTAATTTTAAATAATTGTTTACATATGATATATTATTATTATTATGAATGCATGAAAATGATAAGTGACAAATTCATATTATTGTTGTGAGCTTGCTAATTTATTGTGAATTGTTGAATTATTTGAAACCATGAAACCAACATATTTTAATTTTTTTACTTATTATTCGTATGAATGCATGAAGATGGTAAGTGACAAATTCATATTATTGTTGTGAGCTTGCTAATTTAATGTGAATTGTTGAATTATTTTATTATTTTTAACCATTGATTCAGCATTTTTTAATTTATTTACTTACGTTCACTTTTTTAGAGTTTTACTTCTTCTTTTTTAGGTGCAATTACACTTTGGGTCTGTCTTCCATCTCATTGAAAGTCCTCATATTCTCTCTCGTTGTTATTTGAATGGAAGATACGCTCATACGCTATAAATAAAAATTTTAAAGATTAAAAACAAGCCACGTCAATACCTAATATATTTCTATCTTACATGCATCTTTTAGTAACCTCCCTTAGCAAACTCATCACCCAATGCCCTTGGCAATACACAAGGAGCCATTAGAAATGGTGCTAAAGACACCACTAGAATCTGAGAAACTGTCGACATGTCAAAATCGCCACCGCAAGTACTTGAAGGCTAAGTGAGTGTTTGGATAGGAATTATCTTGCGTCTGGTGTTTTGCGTTTTCCTCTTTTTTTTTGGCACGCATTTCAGCTTTTAGAGACAAAGTGCATTGTTCACACACTGTTCACGGGACTCACAACCACTTTATTCAGAAAAAAAAATATTAAAAATGGGTCCTACGACACTATTCACACCTTTAAAAATTATTTTGTTACAGTATTTTCAGTTTTCAGCAAAATAAGTTGTATCCAAACGGACCCTAAATAAATTTTTTTTTCCCTTTCATTTTCTATTCTTAATCTCCAATGTCTATTTGGATCCGTTTGGTTAGGCATTTTGAAAGCTTAAAAGAGCGTTTTTAAAACTCAAAACTTTATTTTGCAACCACAACTCCTCATAACATTTTTACGAATGTTTATTTTAAACTTAAAACACTGTTTTTCAATAGTTTGTACAAATATAACCTTTATCTCTTGCTCTTGCTTCCTCCAACCACAACATTTTTGATTTTATTACCGATGTGAGTTTTTTTTTTTTTGCTCTTTGTTTTGTGACTAATGAATGTATGTGTATTTTGGATGATTGATAATAATTGGATAGATATATGGGTATTGGTGCATGACTTAAATTTATCTGATTTTACTGTCATGGGTTTTGCTAAGATCTTCTTAATGTTTCCTAATTACTGCATATTACTTAATTTGGACCACTACAAGGATTTATTTTTTCTGCATAAGCTTGTGAATGAAACAAGAATCTAGGTTAAGAAAAAGTTTGGAATTTTCAAATTTCACCCAAGTGAATTGGACAATGGGTCTGCTAAGTGAGATTGTTGTTGTTGTCTGGTTTTAACCTAAGCCCTTGTTTGGAAGGAGGGAATGGAAATGAATGAAGAGAACAATTTTATAATATTCTTTCATTTCCTTATTTGAAAGTTTTAATTGAGAGAATGTAAAATCTATTCCCTTATTTGGAAGTTTAAGTGAGAGAGAATGGAATGGGTAGGAGATAACACTCATTCCTATCTATTCCCTTAAAATCTCAAATTTTTATTCCACCCGAAATTGAGATGAATTGGAGGGAATGAAATCAGATTTATGAATTTTTTACTAAAACTCCCAAAGTATCCCTATATATTCAGCCGTTTATTTTAAAATAGGAGTCTAATAGTAATATTATCATAAAATGATTTCATTCATTTTTCTCTATGCTACTCCCAAACAATATTACTTACATTCCATTAATTTGCATTCTTTTATTTTAAAACATCCAAACAATGTTACTTAATTCTATTATATTCCATTACTTTCATTCCATTCTCTTATTAACTCCCAAACGAAGCTTTAGGTGTTTGTCAAGGACTCAAGTGTCTTATAGCTCAACTAGTTGGTATCTTATAATGTTTACAAGAAAATTAGAGTTCAAATTCTTTCTCTCTAATTGTAACTATCGAATTAAAAAAAAACCTTTAGGCGTTTTATTTATCATGTGTCATCCATTCGAATAAAAATAAAAGAGAATGAGAGGATTTTTGACAGTGTCATAGCCGAATCTTTAACTTACTTTCAATAAATAAGATTCTTAAAAGAAAAAAAATTCTAAATAAAATCCAACCCAAAAGATTTTCCCTAAATAACATGTAAATACTATCACATACCAAATGAAAAATAAGAGCAAAGTGTATCTGTGATTATTCTCCTCTCTCCTCACATCGACAAATTGACTGACATTCAAGTCTGCTCTTTAAAAAAGAAATAAAAAAGAAAAAAGAAAAAAGAAGAGGAGAGAGAATACTGACATTTGTAGTAGTGTTTTTAAGTCTCATTTAAGCCTTCATAACTGTATTAACAACTATTATACTCCCATCTTTAAAACATCGTTACTGTAAAGACTCCAAACCTTTTTTGACGTACAACATCACATAAATAAAATAATACAATATTGGGCCCACGCTACATATATTTTCGTTTTTCCAATCTATATGAAAAGGCTATAAAAGTAAAACATATAATATCTGTGAAAGTAGACTGAAGAGTAGCGATTCTGTTTGTGCTGTGAGAGTGTATATAAATATATATCTTTCTTGGTGACCAAGCTACGCCCATTAGAAGGTCTGTTACTTTGTGAAACACAATTTTCCTTTTATTACTCTCCGGATTTTTCTCTTTGTACCCTATTCATCTTCTCCTCCTTCACTGATTGGAGCACTGTTTCAATGGCAATGCCGGCGGCTGGTCGAAAGAGAAAGCGAAAGAGAACATTTGCCACCAAAAGAAAGCTTTCTGTTGGTCAAAGAGTAGAGGTCATACAATGCCGCTTTCGTTTTACCTTCATCAATGCTTTTTTCTTGATTGATTTTTGTTTGCAATACATGGATTGTGATTTTTCTCGGTCTCTTTTCTTTTGGGTGTTTGTTGTTTTTGTTTTTTTATGGATACCCAAATGAGTTTTCAGTCGTAATTGATTATGGTTTTTGTGTATCGTTTATTTGATTATATTCTTAGCTCGGTTTAGGTGTTTGTTGATGAATTTGGGTTTAATGCTGAGTTCCCTTGTATGCTATATTATTGATTGTGGCTACATTGTACACTGTAATTGTTTCTTTTTACTATTATTGTCCATGTATAGCTAGTTTGTGCACTGTTTGGTATTTATGTAATCCTTGGATTGGGGTTCTGCATTGGGTAACAAAGACTTTAGCTTTGGGGGTGTTTGTTTAATGATACTTTTTTCTAATTTTAGTGATCAATTAGTTGTTGAGCCACGCACTCATCATTATTTTCATGGCTATGTGTTGGTTGGGAAAATCCAAGTTTTATGTGTAAAAAAGTTATGAACTTTTGCAGGTAAGGAGTGAGGAAGATGGGTTTCAGGGCTCTTGGCACTCTGCCACTGTCATTGCATGTTATGGTCAAGGTCGTCGTGTCAAATACGAGAACATCCTACAAGATGATGGGTCTAAAAATTTTGAGGCTGATGTGCCTGTTTCACCTGTATTGGATGGCATTGGTTTTGCCAATGAGAACTGTACTTATCGTGGGTGTATAAGGCCTTTGCCACCTCGTGTTGAGTTTAAAAAATTTGGCCTTCCCTATGGACTGTGTGTGGATGTGTTTTACCAGGAGGCTTGGTGGGAAGGTGTGATTTTTGATCACGATGACGGTTCACATACAAGGAGGATTTTCTTCCCAGATTTGGGTGATGAATTGGAGATGAGAATTAACATGTTGAGAATTACTCATGAGTGGAATGAGGTTACGGAGAATTGGCAGCGCCGCGGGACTTGGTTATTTCTTGAGTTGATTGAAGAATATGAGCAGGAGGGGGGGTACCTTGGTGTTTCTGTGAAGCAAATTTGGTATGATTTGCGGGATAAAAATGGTTTTGAGAAGATTAAGGAGTGGACCTGTATGAGGAAAGATTTGTGGAAAGAGTTGGTGTTGGAAGTCATTAATGAGAACCTAAATATTATTATAAAAGATGTATTTCAGGTTTTGGTTTGTTCTGGGGGCTTGTTTCAAGAAACCAATGGTGTATTGGAGTCAGCTAGAACTGCTGTTAATGTTGATATTAGCCCTGGAGCAGATTTGGCCAACTCTCTCGCGATTGTCCCTGTCGAGAACTCAGTGTGTAGTGATATGTTGGTTGATGAAGAGAAATGTGCTACAGATGAATTAATTTCTACTTTGGACATTAATGGGTCAGGTACGAATATTTTGGCAGACTCAGATGTACCCTGCCATGGTAAAGCATTGTGTTTGGTAGCTGAGTCTTCGTCTGTTTTACCTTCTAATCCAGATGGAATTTCTAGCACCAATTCTATGACCTTCAGTGAAGATTCTACTGTCATTTCCAATAAGATCAATGGGAAGCCCAAATGTTTGACACGCAGAAAAACTGCAAATTGGCTACCTGTTGGCTCTGATATACTTCCTGGAGCTGCATTCTACCCGGATGCTGTTACTGATTATGCACTTGGGAGTACGAATAATGGAATATCTAGGAATTCTTTAATTAGTAATCTGCGGCAGCATCTTTCATACCTGGGCTGGAAAATTGAGTCATGGAGAGATGGGCACACACTTAGACTACGGTATACCTCACCTGATGGTAAATTTTATTATTCACTTCGTCAGGTCTGTCAGTATATGATCGGATCCACCACAGAGATGATTTCTTCAATCACAGATAATCAGAAAAGTGTGTATGTTTTACCCGGTGATCCATCTTCAACTCTGCTTCTAGAACAAAAAGAAGAAAATCAGGATCCTGATTATTGTCATCAAACTGTGATGTCTTCTGAGTCTGATGTATTTAGAGTAAAACCAGAATTTTGTCCTCAAGCTGTTGTGGACTATTATATGCATCCGCTAGATAAGAGATCTAAAATGTTGATAGAAAAGGCACGGAAGCACCTCTCGGCAGTGGGGTGGCAGATGCGGTACTCATATACAAGAGGGAAGCCTGAGATGCGCTACATTTCGCCAAGAAGAAGGACATATTGTTCACTTCGATCAGCATGCAAATGTTGTCTGGATGAAGGAACTCCTGAAAGTGTTGCTTCTGGCTGTGGATCAATTCAAAGCACACATACAATTGAGGAAGATGAAGGACAATTAGGTAGTGATAAATCATCTTCGGCAGCAAGTAATGCACCATCTAGAAGGGGGTCCAGAGAGTCTTCTAGTATATCACAGTCAATCAAAAAAGTTCAGGGGATAAGAAAAATTTGTGGAAATCAAAAGGGTGATTTTTTTCACCTTGCATCCCAGTCTCTTCGAACACAACGGAACTTAAAAGCTATGAAAGATGGCTCAGCAATTGGATTCATAGGTGATGAAAAGCTGAATTCAGAGGATCAAAATTCCAGCCTCCCAAAGTTAAAAAGAAGAAAGGTTTCTAGAGCATTGATAAAATTAAGAGATGATCTGGAAAGTAGTTGCCTTACCCGTGTGCTACGATCAAGCAAAAGAATACAGAAGGTGGTTCCTCCTAGTACCTCACACCAGACTCGTCGAACTATACTCTCTTGGTTGATAGACAACAATGTGGTATTGCCAAGGGCAAAAGTAAATTACCTTAGCAGAAAGAAAAAGAAACTAATGAAAGAAGGGCGGATTACTCGTGATGGGATAAAGTGCAGCTGTTGTCAAATGGTGTTTACTCTTCCTGGCTTTGGAATTCATGCTGGCAGCAAGTGCCAAAGACCAGCTCTTAGTATTTTTCTGGAAGATGGAAGGTCTTTGTTGGATTGTCAAATGCAAATAATACGTGATAATAAGATGGGGAGCTCCAATGGTGAACTGCCTGATAGAATGAAGGGAAATTGCCATCAAGGCGAGAATGATTACATTTGTACTGTTTGTCACTATGGTGGTGAATTGATTTTATGTGATCAATGTCCATCCGCATTCCATAAGATTTGCATCGGTTTGAAGGTGTGTGTATATAAATTCTAAGTACATACCACATAGTTGTCTGAATTCTTTTACTTCTCTCTCTTTAAGATTTTTTCTTTTACATATCAAAAAAATTATACCTATTAAAAAAAAAGATATTTTTTCTAAGGGATTATGGCCAATGAGCTCTAGCTCAAATGGCACTTCCTCCCCTTGTAAGAGTAAGGTGTAGGGTGAACTCGTGGATTTACGACTCACTCACTTTGTGTGTAATTAGCAATAGAAAAAAAAATCTTAGGGATTACATGATTGAGGTCATTGATTTCTTTTGTTGACCTGGAAATTGTCTTGTTTCTGTAGGATGTCCCAGATGGTGACTGGTTCTGCCCATCGTGCTGCTGTGGAATTTGTGGGAAAAAGAAATTTAGAAGCAACAATGCAGATCTAGTTGATGACAGCATTCTCACTTGCAGTCAGTGTGAGCATAAATGTAGGTTATTCTTATCTGTCTGTAGATCATTTTCTGAGGATTGCCTGTATATTATGTTTATGTAAATGAATATTTGACATGTTTCTAATGCTGATTTTTGTCAATTTGATGTAGATCACGTCGGCTGCTTAAAAAATAGAGAAGCAGATAAGTTGGAAAATTTTCCTAAAGAAAATTGGTTTTGCTGCAAAAAGTGTGAACAGGTATCTTAAACCCTTTTTTTTTTTTTTTTTTTTTTTTTGTAATATAATAATTCGTATCAACAAATGTTGATTTTGGCATTTATTATTTTTAACCTTTTTGTTATGTTCTTTTTTAATTCATATAAAAAATTTGAATTTTGTGAACAACTTTTGCATCATATATTTTTGGTTTTAGTGGCTCATATGAACTCATAGAGACTTTTTCTAGATCTATGAATTAGCCTCTCAGATTCTTTTACAAATATGCAGTGCATGTCAAATTTGATGTGGAAACTTCATTTTTTTCTTTATCTTTCTGTTACTGTTTTCTGTTTTCATGTCAAATTTGAAGTATAAGTTTACATTTGGATTGGCTTTATTCCAAGTACCAGAAAATCTTAAAAAATTAAATCATTGCATACCCAATCAACCAAAAATAATTTCTAGGGTCAAGAAGTCTCTGTTAATAGGTTTGAAGAAGTAAATTTAAAAGAAAAAATGTAAAAGCCAGAACTAAATTGACTCTGTACTCTCTAGGAAATGCTAGTTGTTTATATGCCAACAGAGACTAAGAGAAATCAAAGAACATATTTATATTGATATGCTCTTTCTTGAATTTGACATTTATTTCCTGCTTTATTTTTGCACATGGCCTCTGCTACCCTTGTTTAGTGGTTAGAAATGCATTTCTAAGGTGGCACTATGTGGAACAAAGTTTATGAAGTTGTAGGGGAATAGAGGTCTTGGTTCCTTTGCAATTATTTGGTCATGGTTGCAATTTATATTTACAGGTTTCACTTGAAAAAACAAAGTTCATGATGTCATTAATGTAATCTGAGAAGGGGGAAAATACAATGATAATAAAAAGAAAAGATTTGGGGTGAGCCAATTGAGCGAGCATAAGTGGCTGCTATCACTTGTAAGGAAGGACAATAGAATTCAAATCATGTATGATTTTAATTGCAAGCTCATGTCATTTGGTTAGTAGCTTATGTAGTTAGTGTATTTCGCATGATGGGCTTTACTTTAATGATTTTGCTTCTTGGATTTACTGTGTTAGAATTCACATCTGGCACATTTCATTCTTCCAGATATTTTTGGGACTCCACAAGATTTTAGGTAAACCAATTCCAGTGGGTGTAGACAATCTCACTTGGACACTATTAAAGCCTATGACATCTGATGATCATGATATTGAGGCCTTTACAGAGAATTACAGCAAACTTAATATTGCTCTTGATGTGATGCATGAGTGTTTTGAGCCTGTTAAGGAGTCTCGCACCCGGAGAGATCTTGTCGAAGATGTTATTTTTAGTAGAGGGTAAGAAATTCTTTCTTCTGTTTTTGTTATGTTCATAATTTTCCTTTATGTTGGGAAGCTGTGCATGATTATTCTATTTCATACTAAATATTTATTTACATTATCTGTGGCCCCTTCTAGGATCATTTCCATTTATAATAAACTTTGTGAAAAGTACATATGAAAACTTGTGACTTGTGAGAGAATACCTTTCTTATTACTGAATCTGGACTTCAGTTATTTACAACAGCAAAATGCCAATATCTGAAAACTGCCACTTCCAATGGCTCCACACCCCCGCCAAATCACCTCCTTTACTGAAACCAGTTTTCAGAAACACAGTATATTATTTTTAAGTGCAGAATCATGATTTCTGTGATCTGAAACTTTTCAGGTCAGAGCTTAACCGTTTGAACTTCCGAGGGTTCTATACAGTGCTTTTGGAGAGAAGTGATGAAATGATTTCTGTGGCTACTGTAAGGTAAGTTTCATAGAATCCTTTATTTTATGCTTTGTTCAGTAATGATATTCTGAATTGTTATTTCCTGTTCCAGGATCCATGGGGAGAAGGTGGCAGAAATACCTCTTGTTGGAACCAGGTTTCAATATCGTCGACTTGGAATGTGTCGCATCTTGATGAATGAGCTTGAAAAGGTAGCATACTTTTTTCGTTTGGAGGGGGGAGGGTTTTGATTGGGCTTTATAATCAAATATTATGAGGCAACAGTGGTTAAAGCAATTATTTTCCATCCTTTAAAATGAGGCCAACGAAATGCTCACATGGTGAACCCCTTTTTGCTTATATAAAATTTCTTGCTGATTTAGTGATTGGTTGAAGAAGTATTAGTTCTTTCTTATTAATTATCAATATATATACATATTAGGTCTCTCTTATTGTAAGTTATTGTTAGCTCTCGTACTGCTTGTTTTTAAACAACATTGTTTGAAATTTTATGGTTCAATTTGTTTAAGCATTAGTATTGATCTGTTTGTGGCGATTTGTGTTTGTTGGTTACTGATTTCCATTGTACAGCTATATTGATTAATATTTTATAATTTAGATGTTTGTTCTTTTCAGCTCCATCTTTTCCCAGTTTATAATTTTTATAAATAGAAATTAGATGGATGGATGGTTGTATCATGTAGAATGTCAACTAATATTCTTATAATTGATTTAACCTTCAAACCACTTATATAGCCTATGTAACTTTGCAGACTCAGGCAATTTCTGTAAATTATCCCAAAGGGTGAGATGTTTATGCCCTTTTTGTTGGGTTTTGTGTGTATGTGCGTGTTAACATGTGTGTGCACTGAAGGGGGTCAGTTAATGGGTTAAGGTTGATCCAAGTGAAAAAGAAAATAATCCTTACCTTTTTCTTCCTTTAGTTTTTGTTGCTGAAAAAAATTTAGTCATTTCTCTCTATTATTTTCCATATTTTTTCTTCAGAAACTCATGGAATTAGGAGTCGAGAGGCTTATTTTGCCTGCAGTGCCTAGTGTGCTGAATGCATGGACTACTTCATTTCTGTTTACAAAGATGACTGATTCTGAGAGGTTGCAGTTTTTGGATTATACTTTCCTGGATTTCCGGGATACTGTCATGTGCCAGAAACTCCTAACAAAGATCCCTCCAGCAGAACCAAGCCCAGAAAGAGGTCTCTTTTTAACCCTTCAAGTATCTTATACAAA
The DNA here is from genome assembly GCA_019022515.1 of Quercus aquifolioides. Taxonomy (NCBI): domain Eukaryota; kingdom Viridiplantae; phylum Streptophyta; class Magnoliopsida; order Fagales; family Fagaceae; genus Quercus; species Quercus aquifolioides. The sequence continues at coordinate 44,670,940 of CM032326.1, forward strand.
GGGAAGTATTTCATAAAATTACTCTAATATGCCATTTTGCAGGAACCCAGAATAAGACTGTTGGTCTTGTCTGCAGAAATGGTGATTTGGATGTGCCAAGTGTGGTCTCTGAAGTATATCAACTGGAGCAGATTGATGAGAGCAGAATCATGGAACAAGGATTGGTGGTGTATGTCTAAACTTTCACTTCCTCTGTTTATGAAATGGAAAAACAAAACTACAATACACAAGGCATAGCCATCTACAAGGACAGTCAAACTCAGTGCCTAGTATCTCCAATTTAGAGACAGGTTAAGAAAATTAAATGACCAATTTAGAAGTTGCTCATATGTGAGATTCTTTATGTCATACTAATCCAAGTAAATGTGGTTGGATAATTTATCTAAATGTCATGGCCCAAGTTATGAGAACCAAAGAGCCAAATCCCAATTAAAGCAATGTTCTGATTTCATTCTTTATTTTTTTTCTCTCTTAATTCTCATCTCTTTGTAGTACTGAAGAGGGATGAAATCAGGAACACTATAAGAAATGAGACTTTTCACAATTGTAACCATGCTTTGCCGATGATGCTTGTAGTGCACCATATCATACCATGCATTTTAAAATTAATGCTGATATTAAAAGGTAATATCTCCTTTTAAATTATTTACTCACATGAAAGAAAAAATGAATGTGCAAAAACCCCTTCTTGTACTTCTTAACTCAAATCCCATATTATTGTGTCTGGTCTCATAACAACTAATTTAATGGAAGTCCCATCTGGTAAAAAGTTAGACATATTTTGGCCACAGGAAGTTACCGAAAAGTTTAATTTCATTTAGGGGTCATTATCTTATGCATTCATTATCATGTATAAATGTTGATATCCACAACAATATATGTAAGTAGTTTATTGAAGTTGCATGTGTGATGTTCTCATGCATCAAGCATTTTATTCTCTTACAAACTAAGGAAATTCTGCGGCTGGAGAATTTTTCCCCACGGTGGGGACAGGTGGTGGGATGGATGGCATCTAATATCTGTGCTGCTCTTCTTTAGAATTCTCTTGTCAATTGTATATTTGCCAGACCGTCTTTTACCATCCTGCTGTTAGTTTGTTATCCTTTACATTAGACTTGGCTGCTTGAGGCTTGTTGGCCATAGAATAGGAGAAATCCATCTCAACCCTGAGCCCATTTTACCTTCTACCTTGTGAGCTGGGTGGGCACCATCCAGCTGGTAGTTTGGTGAAATCCATATCAGACCCAAAAGGGCCAAAACCCACACCACTCTTTCCTTCCTATTCTACACAATGCTCCTATTAACACCACAGTGTAGAAATTCCAGTCTCTCCAAAGCAAAAAACCAAAACTTCCTACCCTATACCAGCATACCAGGAGTTGGTGAGCACAGGAGTGTTTCCTTTTATCTTTAATTAAATTGTCATTGTTCCTAGTTTGGTGTGTGTGTGAGTTTCTTGATGTTCATCTAAAGCAAGTGGGAAATGCACCTTGATCATGGTGGTATCTAGTCCTTCAGAATCTGATTGAACCTGCTTTCTTTATGCCTTTATCACATAAAATTGTCTTTGTTTTCTTGAATCCTGTCTGTTATTTATATAAGTGGAGTTACTGATTGTGTAGCTGACCACTGTAATTTTTGTCAGTCCTGCAGGCACCAATGGAAATGGTAGCAATAGTCCAGTTGATATGGTTGTCAAGGTATTTTTCCCTGTGAACAAACCAAATATTCCATAATTGTTCTGTACTTCTTACTTTTCTGATCATGTTTTTTCTTTTTTGTTCCTCCAAAACAAGATTGTTTGACTTGCTTCTTTTCTGTAGGTGGACCAACAGGATTGTCTTAGTGAAGTCAGTCGAGAGCGCTTGCTTGACGATGACAGTTTTAATAAAGGATTCATCAGAAACAGTAATACTTTTTTCAAGTGTTACAAGCGGAGGGCATTAGCCAGCAGAAGTTGAGTTTTGTTCCCTTTGCCCAGACAGCTAAATTGACTGATCTAAATGTATCAGCGTATGAAATGAAAATAAGAGCATGGAAGATTTTTGATGCAGTTAATAGAATTGGTCGAGGACCTCAAATTTTGGTTTGCAAGATGCGTAGATTCTTCCTTGTACAGAATACATGAGAAGACTTTGGGTTTCTTGGGTCTCAGGTTATGCTTCTTTTAATGTATAGTTAAGGGAGATATAGCAGTAGAGCTCACTTCTAGTTGCACAGAAGGCTGCGGTAGAAATGTAATGCTGCCTTATTTATGCAATACAGCCAAATATATGGAAATTAAAAACCGTTTTTACTTATTTTTCATCTTAATGATAATTTTCCAGGGGTGGGATACTGAAGTTGATGTTCCCCTCTCACAGCTAGTATAGGTGTACTCTCTCTCGTCTTATAACTCACACCATAACATGTACTATCTTTTCACCTATTTTCTTTCATTTGTCCTTTTCATGCTTTTCTTCGTGCTGAAGAAATCTGGTAGAAAAATGCTATAGATTTGAAAAGGAGGAAATCATCCCACAAATTCGTGCTAAATTGTTCAACTGTTAACCATGGTTAATACTATATATATGTTTACTTTCTTGACGAGATAGATGTAGTTCCAGTCCTCAATAGTTCGGAGTGGCCACCACAATTTTATAAAGCTTTTTCAAATGGTGCAAGTGCATGCCTACCCTTGCTTGCTATAATGAATCGCCACCGCCTGGCACTGGTAGCTCCCTGCAGCTTCACTACGTTCAAATCTCAGGTAATAGTGTAAGCAATTAGGGCTGTTCAGCAGCTGAACCTCACTGACGGGCCTAACTGGTGCCGAACTGCTTGAGCCGCTGCACAGGGACTTTGATTGGGACGGCAACGGTGGTGGAAGCAAAGGGGTTGTTTCTTGTCATGGTTCGTGTATTCTGACAGTAATCGAACCAGCCGATGTGTGTGTATAAATATATGTGATTAAAAAACATCGTGATATGACTCATTTTTGCAGAACTCTATCTCTCCTCTCTCACAGAAAAGAAGAGATAAAATGAGTGACTAATCATTATTCAGAAGCAGGATTCGTGGCAGAATTCTTAACTTGCTGTTCCTCAGGAGTAACTCCATCTGCAGGAGGGCAAGACTCAGTAGGAATTTCTTCCTTTGTAGGCATAGTAGCAGCAGCAGAAATCCCTTCTTCCATAAGAACAACCACAACATCAATTTCTTCCTCTGTGGGTGTAGTAGCAGCAGCAGGAACCTCTCCTTCCATAGGCACAACCTCAACAGCAACTTCCCCCTCTGTGGGCAAGGTATCAATAATTTGAATATTTTCTGCCAAGGGTACATCATCCTCAGCAGGAGCAACGGTGTCAGTAGGAATTCCCTTATCCAAACTCACAGTTTCGGCAAACAACAAAATGAGAGAATGATAACAAGAAAGCATCAGAAGCTTAGGAAAGAAAGGAGAATGTCGTAAGGAGCACCAAGCAAAAAGAAAAAAACTAAAGAAGAGAACAGGAGGTGAGAATATACCACTCCATCTTCAGTAACATTATCAATTACAAAGCGGTCAACAGTAGACTCACACCAGCAGAAATCTTAATCAAGGTTTTTAGACCCGGACCGTTTATTGAACCGTAAAAAGGAGAAGTTCAAGGTTTTTGAGGTCAAACTGAGGTCGAACCGGGGTTGAACTGTGATGACGTCATAATTAATTTAATAATTAATTAAAGCCTAAATATAGATATTAAATTTATAAAATTAGCAAAATTGACTAATATATCTATATATGTAAGGGTAATTTAATGATTTTCAAGCATATATTTAATAATTAAATAAGAAAGTTAATAAAATAAAATAATAACCATGAAAACATTAAAATTTATGATTAATTTTTGAAGTAAAATTGAATATCTTTGAAGGATTTTAATTATAATTTTTTTTATTCCTTATAAGAGATGGATAATTTAATTAAGTAGAATAAAATTGTGTTAAGTTGTTTTTATAAAAAAAAAAAAAAAAAAAAAAAATTGTTAGGGGGTTGGACCGCACGGTTCTCACCGGTTCGTGCGGTCCAACCCCGGTTTTAGGGGTTCACGGAATTAACAAAAAATCTGGTTCTTTAGGCTTTAAAAATCGGTTTTCATCCCGGTTCTCGGTTTTCACGGTCCGACCTCCCGGTTCGGTCCGGTTCTGAGAACCATGATCTTAATAGCTTAAAGAAAAATACAAAGGCTTTATGGAATAATAAGGATGTTCGCGGAAAATATGAATTTACAAAGCCAAAAGATAATTCCGCAGCAGCGAGTTCCTTGCCTTTGTGGCAAGGTGGCCCATCACTTGACGGTAAAACCATAGAAGAATACGGAAGCAAAGAAGGAAATGAGTAGCACATTTCTTATCAAGAAAGTTTTGAGAAAGAAAGAGCAAAAAGAGAAAAAAAGGGAAATGGGGAGAGATAAATAGAAGTGAAGGGATGCGCGGGTTAGTGGATGAGTAAGAAGCGTGGCCTAAAAGAAGCTACACATTAAGACCCTGTTTGGTATATGTGTTTGAACACATGTTTTCAGTTTTTAAAGAACATTACACGTATTTTCACACACATTTTTCCAAAAAAATGAAAATTGTTGTTTAAACACATATACCAAACGGACCCTAATGATTGAGGTCTATTTGTTTGAATAAAAGTTAAAGGGAAAAACCTGAAAAGATAGCTCTATTTGTGGTAGATCAAAAAGGAAAAAAAAAGAAGAGAAAAGAAAGGAATGAAGGGAAAATAGGGGGACGGACCCTAATGATTGAGGTCTATTTGTTTGAATAAAAGTTAAAGGGAAAAACCTGAAAAGATAGCTCTATTTGTGGTAGATCAAAAAGGAAAAAAAAAGAAGAGAAGAGAAAGGAATGAAGGGAAAATAGGGGGATCTCTATTCAAAAACCCCGCTAAGGAGAAGGAAATAATCGCACGTGTGGTTGTAAAACAACTTACATGCTCAAGGGTTGAATGTTAATGCCCATTTTTTAACACTGGTTTAAAGCTCAAAGGCCCCAAAGAAGAAGGAAGAGGAGTAAGGCCCAAGAATAGGTCTTTGAAGAACTTAGTAAGACATAAGAGCTTGTTTGGATAGGCAATTTCCTGGACAAAAACACGCGGTTTGATACAAAATGCAATATACACAATCGTTTGGAGAAGCTGTTTCAGCTAAATCACGTTTAGAAATCGCACAAATCCGTTATTTTTCAATATCAAGCAAATAGAACGTTTATGCACCGCTATTTTTTTTTTTTGTTCAAAAAACCAAAAATACCCCTAAATAGTTGGCTATATTATCCCCTTTTTTTTTACTCTTTCAATAGTCACTCTTCACCAATTTCCCTCAATAACCTCTACTTCGCTTCTTTGCTGGATTTGGCGCCTCCAAATCTCAGGTAACCATATTCTTCTTTCATTATTCTTGAATTTTTACTATAGATTTGAGCTTTTGCATGGTGGGTTTAACAATTTACTTCAATAGAAATTTTGGGTTTGGTTTTTAGTTCTTGGCAATGGGTATCTTTGGGAACGAACTTTTCTTTGTTTGGATTATGAGCTTATGTGATTAAGTTTTGACTTGTTTCTAGTTTCTAGTGTTTGTGAATTCCAGATGGCTTGATGTGCAATGGAGTATAACATCTGGATCCAAAGGAATAATAGGGTACATAATGGGGTAGTTTAAACAGAGGAGCAATTGGTAAGAGATATTTGCAGATATGTAAAAGCTAGGATGGCTATAAAAAGACTTGTTTGTAATTCAATTCTTAATAGACTGTTGTGTAAAAGCTAGAGGAGAAGCAAAATGTTTTTTGTTGTCCTGTTATAGTTTCTAGAAACTAGTTTGTAATTTGAATTTGGTCTTTAGCGAAAGGACTTATTGTGATTACAGAAAAATTAAGATAGCCTTAACAATATAGTTAAGTCCTTTTTTGGAATTTACACCTAAAACAAAAAATTTTAAAACAACTTATTTAAACACTTATGATGACTTTAAAAATTGAAAACGCACATTTTCACATTTTTACTAAACGCTTATTTGTGGTTTTAAAAGTAGTGTTTTCAAAACGCACATTTTAAAAATGTAATTTTTTAAAAACACACATTTTAAAATAGCTTATCTAAATAGACCCATAGTTTATAGTAGAGTATGAATAAAAGATAAGGTCCAAAGATGGCCCACCATCCTTTGAATGAAGAATAAAACAAGGGAGGTAGCCACCATAAAGTGGGCCATTCAAGAAAAGCAAACCTAGGTTAATAAAAACCCAAATGTCTTAAAAGATGAGTAAAAACCCAAAGATGGCCTTTTGTAAGATTGCTTGGAAACAAGAAAATAAGAATCAATAGGCCCAGAATCCAATTAAGGGCAGCAAGCCCATAAAGCCCAAACAGTTCTTATAAAGGGAAAGAGGAACCAAGTTCTTTTTACGAAACACAATGAAAAGAAACAAAGAATAGCAACAAGAACAACATTGGCAGACAATGTGTGAAGAAGGAAGGAGCCAAAATCAAAGAAGAGACAAGTGTAGCAAGGCTTGGTGCTTTGAAATCCTACAGCCCAGCCAATGCAGAGGGAATGGTTTGGTGGAGGGGGGAAAAGATCTAGATTTATTATTAGGGATGACAATTTATGCCCGACCCACGGATACTCGGTCCAACCCGACCCTAATGGGTCAGGTTTTACCCAGCCCGATAAAGAATAGGGTCGGGTTTGGGTTTTAAAAAAAAACCCCGAAATGGGTCCGGGTTTTGGTAAAAACCCGGCCTGAACCTGGACTCGACCCGAACTGTTTAAACTTAAGTAAAATTACTAAAATACCTACATATATATATATATATATATATATAACTTATATCAAACCCTAAGACCCCTAACCCTATTTTCATTTCTCTGGTCTCTCTTTAGCTTAAGCCGCCTCTCACTCTCAGTGCTTTCACCCTTAATAACTCTCAATCTCATTTTCTCTCAAGCCACCCTCACTCTCATTCACTCACTAACCCACCCTCACTCTCATTCACTCACCGACCCACCCTCACCTTCACTCTCATCACATGGTGGTTGCTATTTGCTAGGGAGAAGCACAGAGGTTAGATCGGGTTGAGGTCAGGCCTGAGCTCTTAGTCGTGGCTGAAACCACTGCCGATCATCGGAGATCTTGGTGGTCTGAGATAAAGAAAGGTCGAGTAGGAGTCTGAGATCGGAGAATCGGAGATAGAGCCTTGGTAGACCGAGTTCTCCAATTTTATTTTTTGGGTTTATGTCCTCTCTCAAATCTATGAGTTTGTGTTTGTGTTTATGTGAACCTGTGTTTGTGATTCTGTGTTTGAAAGGGAAACTTTTATATATATATATTAAGATTGTATGGCCATGGATTAAGGCATGTAGATAAGGCCCTAAAGTGGCTGGTGGAGCCTGCGGGGCCTGACAGGGCTGGTTTGGATGTTAAAAAAAAACCCATTTATTAAACGAGGTGGGTTCGGGTTTTAGGGTTAGGCCCGCAAGTTGGGTTTGGGCATAAAGAAACCCGGCCCAAACCAGACCCGTTGCCATTCCTATTTATTATCCTGCTGAGATCCCTTTTAGGAGATGCTTTGCTAGGAAAACATCTTTACCAAAAATAAGAAATGAGTAGGTGTGATGCATGCCAGAAGATGAGAACAAAGAAAATTAATGAGTCTTTACCATTTTAGAAAAAGAGAGACATAGTGACTCTGCGATAGACTGACCTTTACCCAAAATGGGATGGTTGTTTGTTGTGAGGCATAGGCTGAAACTCTGTAGTAGGACTGTGCCCAACTGAGAACAGTCATAAGATTGTGGGAGAGTGCCTGATTGACATGGGTAGTGGGCATTATGCAAAAAGGCTAAATGCCTGCAATGGACAAAAGAATGGATAAGGATGAGGGCAAAAAGGAAAATTACATAGGTTTGAATTTGGGTATAAATGTGAATAATATCCATGAATAGAGAGACATGGCAACCTAGGTGTTGATGCCCATTTTTTAAACGCATGTAATCCAAAAGCCCTAATAGAAAGCAAGGCCCAAAGGTTCACCAAGAAGACTGAAGAGCAAGAAAGGCCTAAAAACAATAAAGAAATAAAAGCCTAGACTTACGTCTGGGATGAGAGAAAAATGCAAGGGAAAGTGACCTGCAGTAGAATACATATCTTTCGCGGAACGACTTTGGCAGATTAAGGCAAATTAGGTCCAAGAACCTTTTGATCTAGTAAATAGTATTTAGCCCACAATGTCCTAAATCCTTTTGTATAAAAGTATAGGATTCAAGCCTATTATGAAGAGATATGATGGAAAGAAATAAGGAACAGCAGCAAGTATCAACAACAAAAATTGCGTGAAGGAGAGAAAAGCCAAACTAAAGGAAATGATAAATGTAGCAAGAAATAAGAAATAGCAACAAGTATTAGCAATAGGAATAGCATGAAGGAGAAAAAATCCAAACCAAAAGAAGAGACAATTGTAGCAAGGCTGGGGGCTCTGTCATCTTGCAACTTAGCCATGTAGGATAGGCAGGGCTCATGATTGACGAGATGCAGAGGGTATGGTTTAGTGGAGTGGGGAAATGACCTAGATTTGGTATCCTGTTGAGACCACTTTTGGGAATATGCCTTACTAGGAAGACATCTTTACCAAAATGAGAAGAAGGTAGGTGGGAACCATCTGATGCATGCTAGTGAATGAAGACAAAGATAATTAATGAGGGCTTTATTGTTTTGGGAAGAGAGAGAGAGAGGTAATGGTGTATGGCGGACTAGCCTTTACCAAAAGGACGAGAAAATTTGTCACGAAGCCAAGGTAGTGAGATTGAACCCACCTGCACATTGCCAGAAGGTAGTGAGCAGTACATTGGAGTGTTGAGTGTCTACAACAGACAAAATGGTTGGTGAAAATAAGGGTAAAAAGGGAAAAGCACATGGATTGAGTTGTGGTATAAATAGGAATAGTACCCATGAATATGGTAACAACAACAATAACCTAGGAAATTAGAAGAGTAAATGGAGATAGTGAAAGAAGAGAAAGAATGGAAAGAAAGAGGAACTTGAGAGAAAAAGAGAAGGGGTGTATACGGCAGGAGAGAACATCATGCATCACTAGGATTCATTTCCCTCCCTCAAAAAACACAAAACCATACTTTTTGCAATCTCTTATGGATGACTACTCTAACTCACATTCTAAACCATTCAACTTTGTAGCCTAATTGGGTAACAATGTTGTGTGAGTTGAAGTTGAGCTCTCTTAGTCAATATCTTGCTGTGAACATCTTTCTTTTGATTCATGATTATGCTTGCAGAAACTTTATCTATTCTTTGCTGACACGTGTATTAATTTGTTTAGCTTGAACTAATCTTGCCATACATATGTATGTACATTACAGTTCATATCCTGCAGAGAATACTTTCATTTTCTTCATTATGTCTACTGTCATTAGTCTTCGTTATTAATGTTGACCCTGTTTTGGACTAACCATAATTCTACCATGTTTACATATCTTGTTTGGAGTGCTTTGTCTTGCGCATAGATTGGTTCTAGGAGAATCCTGTGGAGAGAGCTAGACCCAACTCCCTTACCCTTTGTAGGAGCCTTAACCCAAAAGTACAAAAAGGCACCTACACTAGGCAATCAGAAAAGAGAGTAAGATAGTGAAAGAACTATTCAAGGTCGTACACTGTTTGTACTCAGCTATAGAATTCCATTTCAAATTCATATGAAATTGATTGCATGGCCAAATTCATATACGAGTGGGATTTGGGGAATCAAGGAGTGTTAGAGGATTCTTTGGCAATATAGAAACCTATGATGCTCCCACCAACCCCCAAAATCACATATAAATGGAGGGTTTGGCCCCCTTGATCCTTTGTAAAGTAGTTTCTTGAAGCCTTAATTATTATATTATATTTTATTGTTGTTTTGCTAAGATGAATTATTTTAAAATAAATCTTTCTATTCAATAGATTGCCTTTCTAATCAATAGGGTTCCTAGTTGTCAATTCTTGCTAATTTCTAGTTAAGTTATGTGGGGTGATATTGGAACTTGGAAGTGACTTATAAATGGACTTTCTTTGATGTTCTTATTGAGGGGCCAGTTAGAAAACTGTCCACCTATTACATGAAATGTCCTATTTAGCTCATACACAAAGTTCCTTTAAATTAACAACATTCACATAAACTCTTCTAAAATAGCATAAGGCAAAATGAAAGTACCCACATCAACTTATGTAGAAGCAAAATAAAATCTTGCTACAGTGCTTGTCCCAATTTGGGAGACACTGTCGCTTATGCGTTTTTTTTATTCATTTATTTCTCAAAATTTCATCTCTCTCTCACCAACAACGTCATTTTAGCTTCTCTCTCATTTGGATATTGAGCTCTGCTTTGATAAGTCTTAGCTTCCTTACTAGGTTTGTTTTCTCACTCTCGCAACTCCTTGTCTTTGAGCCTTTACTAGGTGGTGTTGACAAATTTATACCAGGTGGAGTATGGTGGCAGCAATGATGTAAGCTGATTTATTGTTGTGGTTTTGTTATGATTTTCAACTTCACTAACCTTATTTTTTATTCTCTATGATTAATTGTTGTGGAAATTTTCTATTGTAAGCGATTTGAATGGGGTTTGATATTGGGGATTGTAAGAGTGAGATTTTGAAAATTTTGAACAGATTGATTAGTTGTATTTGGTTTGGGTTGATTTGTGAGTTAGATTTGGGTTGATGTTTTTGGGTTGAGTATTTGTTTGTTTGTCGAGAAAACAAAGGAAAATTAAAGAAGAAGAAAAAAGAGGATGGAAACAATGATAAAAAAATGAATGGAAAATGAATATTTAAATAAAATAGAGTATAAAATAAAGAATCAGATGTAGGTGTTTCGAAAAAGGGTTAGCTAAAATAGAAAAAAAGTAGGTTCTTATCTTAAAGTAGAGATGATATTTTGCATAAGTTGATGTGAGTGCTCTACAAGTGCTAAATTAGGTTTTATGCTTTTAATTTTAAAGTCCCAAATGTATGAAACAGTTTCAATTTGAAGCCCATATACATCTTCGAATTCAATATTCAGTTTCGTTATTTTAGAAAATAACGAAGCAAAAAAAGGGAAATCATTGCTAAAATTTTAAGTTTAACCTAGTTAACTAGCTTTAATCTTTTAACATGCATTTTCTCATTCTAAATGAAACATTCTCTCTCAAAATGGAGATTTCTCTTTCTATTCATGACTACCAAATTGATTTGTGAACAATGAACAATCCCCAGTAGAAAAAGGTTCAGAATCTAAGAGATTAAAAATATTCCATTCCATTAAGGAGAATTTAAGAGATTAAGGAGATTAAGGATGTTGCCACTTGCCACTTGCCTCTAAAAGATTCAATGATTTTTTTTTTTTTTTTTTTTAATTTATGAAGAAGAATTTTAGAGACACAAAAAACTTGACATCTATTGATATGATAAATTGTTAGTGGTAGGTAAAAAATAATGTTAGCAATAAGCCTATTTGAAAATTAATGAAAATTTGCCAACTCAATTGGTGTGTAAAAAGTTGTCAAACTTTTTGTGTATGTAGCATTACTTCTTTTTGAAACCATAATATTGCACTTGGTTGTTGGTTAGAGGATAATAGTAATTTATTTATTTATTTTTTGTTGAAAAATAATGATATATTTATTTTAATTTTTTTTTTCCGTCAAAATTTTTTAAGTTAATAACTTTGCATTTGTGTGGGGCAAAAACAAACGCAAGGCCCAAAAGAGTGAGATTGGGCTTTGGGGACAAGACCACTACAATTAATTTGTAGAGATGGGTATAGTGGATTGACATGTGGGCTCCTAATCCAAAGGGCTGAAGTCAAAGAAAAAGATCTAGATGTAAAGAAAATAAAACTAATAAGAAAAATGGAAGTCAAAAGATTATATTGATACCTCCTTGGTCAGCCAAGGGAGCTTTTTACAGTTCAGGGTTATAAGCTTTTGGGTTAGTTCTCTCTAATCTCTAGGTTCCAATCCCTTTTCACTGGGATCTCTCCCCCTTTTATAGTATTTACTCTTTTATCTTGACCCTCCACCTGGAGGGTGGTGGATTTCCCACAAATACTTATCCCATCCCACTTTAAGAGGTAGTGCTGAGTGAGCTACAGGTTGTCCTGACACTGTTCAAGTGTCATTTAGCCATTAATGTGGCTAACTTGGTTGGTGCAGTGCATTCAATGTGGAGGTGATGTGTGCTTCCTTGATAAGTTTCCCACTCTCTCTCTCCTTCCGTGCTAGCCACGGTTGCCTCCCTCGGCTCATGCTTCCAAGCCAAGGGTGGGGCTCCTCCTGCTTATTTCGAGTTGATCACATCCAAGGCAATTGCCTTCCTATGGTTGTTTAAAGGTCCTTGTTTAAACCCTTCTTTCAAGTTGTACTAGGTTTTCCCTCACGGGATCTGCCAGTTGGGCTCATATGTTCATCGAGCATAGTCCTGTAGAGGTGCTGTCCTTGGACCTCCCATAGTATTAGTTGTCATTTTACATTTAAGGTGAATCTTTATCCCTAAAAATTTGAATTTTAAGTATTCCACCTATCAAAGTAGACTACATCACTACAATTCCATCTTAAGAAATTGATGTTGTGGTTCATGTCAATTCCTATAAGTTATACAAGTTATGTTATCAAATGATTCAAATTGAAGGAAAGACCATATTGCTCAAATTTAGAATAGATAAATTAAATAATATAGTTGTACCATATCTTGTTAAATGGGGAAAAAACCCCCTAATGAAACGGTGTTTGAACCATTTTACTCAAATTCAGAATAGATAAATAAAAGGGGTAGGTAGAACTTAGAACCATATCCTATCAAATAAGAAAGGAAAAATAGATGAAACTAATTTAAAGAGTCTTTATTATATTATATTGTCTTTGGGAACCTACATGAGTGAAGTGTGGCTGTGGACTGACTTTAGAGCATTAGCATTGGTGGTTGTAAAACCCCCAAATTGTAAATTATAACCTCAAAGTATTAAAAGTGGGCATTACATGGAGCAATCTCAAACTCTGTAAGAGTCTAGCCTGAAGTCCCAAATGCAAAACACGGAGTGCAAGTTCTCTATAGCGGTGAAAAGTCCAAAGAAAAAGAGGTTGAGCTTTAACAAAGCACTAAGAAGGCGAAAGAATCATTGGGGGCCCCTGAGTTTGGCTCCTCACCATCCTACAAGGATAAGCTCGTGGGTGAGATACCGGGAGCTTTTGCTCAGGCCTTTAATCTTGGCATTAATGATGTGGATATGTCGGCCCCCCCGGCAGCTATGGGGGGAACTAGTTAACAGTATGGTGGCAGTAAATCTGGCCCCAGGAACTCGGAAGACTATAAGGGCGAGATGGACCCATGCTTTGATATTAAAGTTTTTGGGCAAACGGTGGGGTTCCACTTTCTCCACTCTAGGGTAATAAGTCTATGGAAGCCAGCAGGGCGGTTGGACTGTGTAGACCTTGGTAGAGACTATTTCCTTATGAGGTTTGGGCTGGTAGAGGACTATGAGAATGTAATCAAGGGTCAGCCATGGTTCATTAGCGAGCACTTCTTAACTATTAGAGCCTGGGAACCAAATTTTAAACCATCAAATGTAGTGTGTAGCATGGTGGCAGTTTAGGTAAGGTTACCAGAACTTCCGATTGAATATTGTGATCCTAGGGTGCTAAGAGAAGTTGGCAGTGCCATTGGATCGGTGCTATGGGCAGACTCGAACACTGCATTGAAGGTGAGAGGGAGGTTTGCGAGAATTTACATCCAGGTGGACTTGAATAAGCCACTGACCATGAGCATCCTCCTAGAAGGTGTGGTTCAGGAAGTGCAATATGAAGGTATAAATACCCTTTGTTTCTACTGTGGTTGGGTGGGGCATCGAAGAGAGGGCTGTCCATATACAATAAAGGAATCAAAACATGACCCAATGATGGATGGGGAGGCAAACCTTTCACCGGGGAAGGAGGAAAACAGTGAAATGGAAGGGGACAATTCCCAAGAGGCGGGAAAGACTGAGGATGATTTGAAAGATGATGGGAAGGATGAGTATGGACCGTGGTTGCTTGTTAAGAGGAAAAAAATAGGGCCGAGAGTATGGGGGCCTCGAAACTCCAATCAAAGAGTGGGTGCGGGCCTAGGGAAGGGGGCTATCTAAGCCCTGAAGCCCTAACTAAGCAAATAAAAGTTTCTAATGATAGGCCTAACCATAGAGTGACTAGTGGGCCCGAGGAGGGATATAAGAAAAAAGGAAACAGGGACATATACACCCCAGGCTCTTCTAGAGATGGGAAAACGCACCCCATCTCGGCACCAAGATTTGTGCCCAGTCAAATCAAGCTGCCTCCACTCATAATCCCTTCCACCCTTCTGCCTTTTCCTTTGGTACTGAAGCCAGCTCCAAGACCCTGTGTTTCTCGAGCCCCTCATCTGCTCTTGAGACAGGCGAAAATAGTCCTAATAGCTTGAGCCCATTCCAGGCCAGGACGTGTGGTGAGAATAGAGATGATAGACATGGAAGACAGGAGTAAGCAAGAGTGGGCAATCCTTCGAAAGGGGAAAATCATGGCTCTGTCTCTAGGCATGGTGGCACAAATAAGAGCAAGCCTAACAATGATATAGGGCTGGTTTGATCTGGATGAGATGAAGGCATGGAAAGACATATTTCCCTTAACACTAGAATGTAGAAAGATAGGGTGGCTGCCATTGTCAGACCCAGCGTGGATGGAATGGGCAAACCCATGGTGGATATTCCCATCAGACAAACCAACGAGGAAGGAAGCACAGGTGTTCGGTTGGAGAGTGCTATCGCTACAATCTCTGGATTGAAACTTGAACGACTTGGGACAAGAGGAAAAGGTCGTGGAAAGGAGAACTTGGATATCCAAGATGGGGGCAATGAGTTATTGGGGAAATGAAATTTCCAGGAATCTGATTCAGGTCGAAGCAGCTATGGTCAAGTCCAATCTGCTGATCAGTTCAAGGGAGGAACCGACGGGGATCCTAAAACATATGGTTCTCATTGTACAAGGGGAGGGATTCTCCAGGAAGTCTTTGAGGGAGTTGGGATGGGGTTTGCTGAGTAAGATGGAAGCTCAGAATCAGCATGAAGTCAGGCCTAGTAATCCCTAAATTGTCCCAATGAATACCATTTTGTGGAATTGTAGGGGGGCTCTAAACCCCCGTTTTCATGTCACTCTAAAGAATTTGATTCATACCCATTCTCCCTCAATTCTGATGATTACGAAAAAACGAGTGGGTAGAGAGAGGGCTAAGGATATTACGGATAGACTTCCCTTTGATGGAGCCATTCATGCAAACACTATTGGATATTCTGGTGGTATTTGGGTACTATGGAATTCAGATGTTGTGGAAGTTACGTAGTTAGCCAAAACTGAGCAGGAAATCCATGTGATGGTCAAGGTATCTTCCTGATTGCTATCTTCTATTTATGCTAGCCTTAGTTAGAAGAAAGGAAATTACTATGGAATAATTTATCTTCTGTTGCACCTTTGCATAACTTACCCTAGCTAGGTGACTTTAATGAGCTTCTATCTAGTAATGATAAACTTAGAGGGAATCCGCTAAACCCTAGACAGGTTCAAATGTTTAAGGAGTGTCTTGATTCGTGCAGTATGGTGGACTTGAGATTCCATGGTCCAAGATTCACTTGGGTTAACAAAAGAGAGGGGGAACATTTTATTTAGGAGAGATTGGATAGAGGATTTGCTAATATCACCTAGAGAGAAAAGCATCCTGAAGCGACAATTCATCATTTGGCCCACACACACTCTGACCACTGCCTCGTGCTCTTCAAGCTGGATGAATCTGCCCCATCAAGTCTGGTCAGGCCTTTTTGATTCCAACCCATGTGGATGTCCCATCCCCTTTTCCCGAAAGTTGTGAATGACTCATGGACAGAGGATGGGTCCCTCAAGGAAAATGTTAAGAAATTCACAACTGATGTGAAGATTTGGAACAAAGAAGTTTTTGACGATATTTTTCAAAGAAAGAAATAGGTTGAGGCAAGACTTAGAGGAATTTAGTCTAACATTATGGAAGGGCCAAATGAGTACCTCCTAAACCTAGAAAGCCAACTTAGAAAGGAATACTTTGAAATTCTCCAACAAGAAGAGGAATTATGGTCGGTGAAATCCAAATATAACTGGCTAATCCAAGGGGATAGGAACACGAGATTCTTCCACACCTCTGCACTGATTAGAAGGAGAAGAAACAGAATAGTCTGCCTAAAGAATAACCAAGGAAACTGGGTGCATGACGAGAATGAAATTGTAGCACTTATTAGAAATGGCTTTATAAATTTGTTCTTTACTAGGGAAGTCAGTGCCTTAAGAAATGCTTGGAACTTAACCACCTGGCTGAGCTTTATTGATGATGAGGATGTGAGTACGCTAAATGCAAACCTGACTAGGCAGGAAGTGAAGGAGGGCATTTAGAGCCTAAAGGCCCGGGGCTCGATGGCCTCCATGTAGGATTCTTCTAGTCCTATTGACATTAGGTGGAGAACTTAGTTGTGGATGAGGTGGCTAAGATTTTTTGGAGTTCAACCATGTCCCACATTTGAATGAGACCCTTATAACCCTTATTCCAAAACACCCAGGGGCTGGTTGCTTGGCTTCTTTCAGACCAATCAGCCTGTGCAATACAGTGTACAAAGTGATCACTAAGATCATAGTCAAGAGACTCAAACCCATGTTGCCCAAACTCATCCCCCCCCCCCCCCCCCTCCAAACAGCTATTGTTCTAGGAAGAATGGGATTGGATAATATGATCATTGTCCAAGAACTCATACATACAATATCCCTTAAGAAAGGAAAGGCGAGATATATGGCTATAAAAATCGATTTGGGAAAAGCGTATGATAGGTAGGAGTGGCACTTCATTTGAGACATTCTTGAGCTGTATTGATTCCCACCCTCTATGATCAAGCTTATCATGAGCTGCATTTCGAGCTCCTCAGTGTTAGTTCTCCTTAATGGTGGTAAACATGAGCCCTTTTGACCCTCGAGGGGAATAAGGCAAGGAGATCCCCTATCCCCCTATTTGTTCATTATGTGCATAGAGATGCTGGGTTTCCTTATTTTGGGGAAATGTGAAGAGAACTTATAGGACCCAGTGAAAGCATCCAGAAGTGGAACTGCTTTTTCTCACATTTTCTTTGCCAATGACCTAGTTCTATTTGCAAAACCTGATATGAAGAATTGCACAAGTGTGGGAGACACCTCGGATTCTTTTTGTGAGCTATCAGGCCAAAAAATCAGCCTGAACAAGTCTAAAGTATACTTCTCTTCAAACATCAGCCAGGACAGTAGGGAAGAATTGTGTGAGGTGTTGGGCATTAGCTCGACTCCTAACCTTGGTAAGCACTTAGGTTTTCCCCTCAAACACTCGGGTTCATCATCCCAAAATTTTAATTTTGTGGTGGAAAGGGTGTAGAACAAATTGCAAGGATGGAAAGCCAATTTGTTATCTATGGTAGGAAGAGTGGTTCTGTCACAAGCTATCATCTCAGCCATCCCCTCTTATGTGATGTAGGGGTGTATCCTACCTACCTGAGTTCTAAACAACATAGATAAGGTTAATCAAAATTTTGTGTGGGGAACAACGGATGAAACCAAAAAGATGCACATGGTTAGCTGGAAGAAAATTGCTAGACCAAAATGTCAAGGGGGTTTTGGGAATCCAGGAAGCTAGAGGGAGAATTTGGACTCTGGTTGCCAAGCTTTACTAGAGGATGGAAAACTCTAGGAATGCAGGATAGGCTGAAGTGCTGAGGAAGAAGTATATGATTGGCTCATCTAGTAAAAACAGGGCACACACTAGAATCTGGAAAGCTGTGAAGAAAGGTAGAGAAACCTGTTGTCGGGGGCGAAAAAGTTTCCCTTCCAACAAATGAGATTTGTGTTGGGTTGGGGGCTTAAACTGAAACTCGACGATGGGCTTGATGCATGACCCAAAGGCTATCGATGAAGATCCAAAGAATTCATTGTATTTTATGCCTTGGGCTTGGGTTGAGACTGACAAGAATGGCCCATAAACAATCCATATAGCAGATACGTCAGCATGGTTAAAAACATACTGTAAGAAATAGCTCAGCAGTAAAGTGTTTTTGCAGAAAATAGCCTAGCAGTAAAGTGTTTCTGCAGTAAACTGGCCCAGCAATAAAATGTCCCAGCGGTAAAGTAAGATTAAACAAGATAAACCTCCAGCTGTTAGCTATTTCACAAATTAAGGAAAATATCTACATCTTCAGACTCATCATTCGTTAGCTCTAGAGAAGAGTCTTTTAATACAACAATATGAGGGAAAAATTCTATAGTAATAGTTACATCATAACCATCAATGGTAAATGAATAAGTAAACATCATGGGTTCCATAATAACAAATAATGAGGAACTTAGTGTGAGATGAAGGGAGAGAGAGAGATCCCAGCTAGCGTAGCAAGATCATTATAGTGCCAAGACATGCTCGTGAATATAGTGAGTAATGAGGAGCATTTTGGGTAGTATGAGTAATAAGAGAGTGTGTATAGTAAAATTATTAGGGCTTTCTGCTGGAGGGGTTAAGTGTTTATGAGTAGAGCTATGAGGAGTGGTTGTGAGCTAGGAGCTGGGGAACTTAGTTTCTGAGCTTGAAACTAAGAATTCAGTCCCTTTTTCAGAGTTTTAGAGAAGGCTTAAATAGAGAGGTTTAGGAAGAGTTCTTTTTCTGGTGTGTGTCTTAGTATGTACGGGTCCCCCCCCCAGTGTTAACAAAGAGTTTCCATTTATAGTTGAGTTTTAAGGGGTGATTAGCAAATAATCTCTGCTAAATCTTTCTCAATTTTCAGAAAATCATTAGAGAATCGTTCCTGGGATATTAGCTAAGAATGGTAAGCTCAACTTTTAGAAGGTTCCTGCTATTTTGGGTAATAACAGCTGGGATTTTGACTTAGCATTGAATGCTGATTGGCCTTGACTGATGGGATTAAAGCATGCATTAGGCTAATGATCTTGGTTATGTTGCTGCTAGAATTAGAGCTCCCTAAGGCAGATTGTATCACCTCAAGTCAGGTGTCAATCTTGGAGCCCTTGTTGGGAACTTTGCTGGGATCCCCTCGGTGCCCTCCAAACCACATTTCCCTAAGTTTCCCCATTTGAGGTTCATATGCTTGGTCTATGAACTAGTGAATACACGTTTTTAGTATGAAAATGAATTGATTTCAAGTTGTTTCAGGAGCTTTCATGGCCTGGTCATGGTTGCTCTTGATTCTTGACTGAATGGGCTGGAGAGGAAAAAAGTGATAGCTGGCTGAAACTTTCCAGCTTTTTGTCATGTCACCTTCAACTTTATGTCATATGAGAAATGATAGAATTACAGCTTATGAAGGAAGGGTTTAACCCCTGATGGACACATGTCCTCTTCTAATTTGATTGGACAAGTTGGGACTTGATGGGAAATGGGCTCCAGCTATTTAGTTGTGCTGAAATTTGGCTGGTCAGCTCACGTGATCTCCAGCTACTGGGATTTGTGTGTGGGCTGGGTCGACTCAACTGGGCTTAGTTGAGCTCCTTTGGGCTTGGTTATCCCTACAAAATGAAGAGTTTTGCCATGGGTGATATACATGGGCTTTTGTAGTTTAGTTATTTATGGAGAAATAAGCATAGTTTCCCATAAATTTGTTGAGAGAAATATTCTTGAGAGGTGGGTAATTTATATGTCCCATGAGTTAGGGACTTTAGTATATATTTTTCCAAGAAATAGTTTTGGGCTTTGGGTATAAAATAATTGTTTTTGCCAAAATAGTATTTTGGGCTTTTATAAATAGTTGCCAAAATAGATTTGGGCCTTGTAAAGTAGTGCCAAAATAGTATTTGGGATTTGTAAAATAAGTGTCAAATTAATATTTGGGCTTTGTAGGATTTTGTAAAAATATTGCCGTGTAGCAACAGGCTTTTAAGAAGTACCATATCGTAATGGGCTTTAGAGGTGCTACATCGTAGCAGGCTTTAGAGATGTCGTATCATAACGGGCTTTGTAAGAGGGTTTTGCTCGGCTTTTTGGGATTTTGCCCACAAGTTAAATGATTTTCGGTTTTGTGTGTGTGTGTAGATAGCATAATTTTGTGGAAAATCTAAGTTGGATAATATGTGGGATATAATGGGTAATATTTGTGAGAGGGCCAAGACAATTTATGGGGCTTATATAGGGAATATTTATGAGAGCCAATAACATGGAGAATATTTGGGCAATATATATGGGGAATATTTATGTGGGCTTAAAATAGTTTAGGGGCTTGTGTGGATATTTTTGTGAGTGGGCTAATGAAATTAAGGCCCGAAAAATTGTACCTCAACACCTGTGAGAAGGGATCTAAGTGGACAGTTGGTAGCAACAACACTCTAAGTTTCTAGCATGATAAATGGCTAAACCTTGCCACGGTGAGATCTCTCATTGAAGGTCCTTTGAACAGAGGGGAGAAGGGGATTCTCCTTAAGGATGTGATGAGGGACAATGGCTTGAACTTATCTAATCTCTCCTTTGACTTCCCCAATCTTATTCAAAAGGCTGTGCTGACCACCCCTCTTAGAAGATTCTCAGTTAGAGAGGACCAAAGGAGCTGGATATCAAACTTGAATGGGGAGTTTGATTCGAAGAATGTGTATTTGCTAGCTATTGATGAGGATCTCGAGGCCCCTGATTTTCATTGCTAATGGATTTGGAAATTAAAAACGTTACCTAAGATTCAGATATTCCTATGGAAGTGTATGCACCTTAGCTTACCAGTTAAAAGCATTCTTGCTCTGAGAGGCATCTTTGGCTTAGGTGGCTATGAAAACTGCTCTGACACTGAGGAGAGCATTACCCACGTTCTTCGAGACTGCCCAATAGAAAAAAAAAATTGGGGAAGGTCCAGCTGTCCCTCCTCCCTCAAAACAATCCTTTTCTGGAGACCTTGTGACTTGGATCCAAACTAATGCTAAAAGTTCAACTCAAGCATCTGGAAAAGATTGATTGGAGCTCATTTTTCTTGTTTGGTGTGTGGAACCTGTGGCTTCAACGAAATAGAAAGGCCTTTAAATAGCAAGCTCCTAATCCAAATCTGGTGAAGGTGGTGGAGATGCAAGTCAAAGAGTTCTTGTATTATGTGGTGGAACCAAGCACAGAGAAAGCAAGACATGTGAAACAGGTGAGGTGGTTGAAACCTGTTGAGGGCTGGCTAAAACTGAACACTGATGGCTCGGTTATCAGCATAAGTGGGCTCTCGGGGTGTGGAGGGCTAATCAAGGACAGTGCTGGTCAATGGGTTATAGGATTTGCAAAATCTATAAATGTGAACTCAAGTATTGCAACGGAACTTTGGGCCTTAAAGGAAGGCCTGGTTCTGTGTATAGAACGCGAAGCTCATGCTATGGAAATAGAACTTGATGCATTTGCAACAATTTCCATAGTTGTAGCTAACAATTTCCATAGTTGCTACAAATCTGGTCTTGTTGATGATTGCAGGGAATTGTTGCTGCAGCTGCCTTAAGTTAAGCTATCTCACTACTTCAGGGAGGCAAATTTCTATGTCGATGCTTTAGCCAGATTGGGATCGGCCTCTTCTGATGTTTCCTCTATTTTTGTAACACCTCCCCCTGCTATTACACTGCTTTTGTCTTTTGATATGATGGGCTTGTATCGCCCAATACTTTGTACTAATATTGTTGATGTTGGTGTTTCTTAGTTGATATTATGACCCCTTTTACCCCAAAAAAAAAGAAAAAAAAGTGGCCATTACCCGGTGTAAACACAAAATCTCAAGTTTGAAAATCAAACAATTGAATATGTTTCACAAGTGTAAATTTGTATTGATGAATTTGTAAGTACATGTTTAGATTCTAATGCAATAGAATAATCCTTTGATTCGGTCTCCTTAGAAAAGTCTTCAATTCATGTATTGCATTGATGTAGTCTTGACTCAAACACAAGATGTCTTCCACTTGGATTGGAAAGTGGATTGAAAGATCTTTGGAATGAAATTGCGATGAATCTCTGGTAGAGATTTCTTGTTCTTCGCTTTTTTCGTGTTCTTCTTGGGTTCTTCGAATTTTATTGATCTTTGAAGATTTGTGGTTGAAGTTCTTCGAGGCTTTAGAGTTTGAATCCGATAAAGTTTTGATGGATCAAAGTCTTTGAAGTTTCTGAAGGCTTTAAAGCTTGATTCGAATAGAGCTTTGAGACTTGGAAGAATGATTTGGATGAATGTTCTTTGTCTTCGAAGATTTGTAGTGAAAGTTCTTTAGGGCTTTAGAGACTTGGATCTGCAGAGTTTCACTAATTTGTAGTCTCTCGGTGTTTATAGAGGATTTTGAGCTTGATTCCAATGAGTTTTGAGTTCTAGAAGGATGACTTGAATGTTTTTACTTCGAATGTTCTTTGTATTGGAAGGTTGAAGTTCTTGGAGGCTTTGGAGCTTGATTCCGACAGAGTTTCAAGACTTTTGAATGTTTCTGAATCCCTCACATAAAGTCTGAGAAGTGTCTCTATTTATAGGAGTCTTGGGGAGGTGTGATCACACATGATTAGCTATGAGTAGTGACACATGTCATAATTTAAATGGAAGAATTTTATGTCTTGTTCTTCAGGGGACACATGGCATTATTCGATTAGCCAAAATATTCTGATTTAAAATAACAAATAACAGTATTTAATTTGACTGCTTATGTCATTTAAAATTAAAATATCAACATATGTCGACGTGTGATTGACCCTTAAGTATTCTTTGCAATTTTTTATTTAAAAATACTTGGAATATTTTTGTTGGTTTCTAAATAATGTCAATGGGACCTACTAAATAGCATGTGACGCTTGGTGATTGGTTGCAAAATTTCCACTTCTACACTCGGGATTGTAGTTCTAAAAAAATTTACAAGCAAGCTATACTATGATCCAATATCTAAGATGGTACTGTAACAAGATTGTATAATAAAAAATAAAATTTTCCCTTGGACATATATAAGTGTAATGTAATTAACGATAAAAGAGAGATAATTTTATATAATTTTATTGTATAATTTATATTATTTTAATATGTTATTTGTTAAAATAAATGTTAAAATTTTAGATATATTATAAAATAATATAATATAATAAATAAAGAAACTTTTAAAGTAATAAAATAAATTTTTTTAAAAGATCTCTTTTTTATTTGAAAGGGAAATTCAAATTCGATGTTTTTCCTTACCAAAAAACAGGACAACGTCCCATCAAAAAAAGAAAAAGAAAAAAGAAAAAGCAGGACAACGTCACTGAAATACAACTACAAAGCACTTGTGCAGACTAGTCTCTCTCTGAACATCTATATGTAAAGGAGATCGACAAAATATCAAACTTCAAACCTCTCAAGTCTTACGTGCAACTTTTACAAAAAAGAAGGCTCTTTGTTCATCAAAAAAAGAAAAAAAGAAAAAGGAAGACTTCCTGTAATCCATTAAGACCTATCACTATCAGAGATCAGACTACTTGCTTTACGGAGGACATCGACTCCACATCAAAGTTTAAAGACACGGTTTGTGTTTAGTATAATAGATACGATAAAATATAACTATATATCTAAAATTAAATATATATTTGCATTCTAACGTGTTCAGTATATTAATATGTTCGGTTTTGAATATGTGTCTTTATTTTAACGTGTTTAATGTACTAATGTATTGGACACAATTTCAAACCAAAGTTTAACGTGTAGTCCATTGATTATTTCAAATCGGAAGATTCATATGAAATAATAATTTTGACAATAGTTACAGGATATGTAACCCATGAAATTTAAGTTAGCCAAAAAAAAAAAAAAAAAAAACCCCATAATTTAGGACATTGTATGGTTTAACGTGATCAACTGACAAAGTCAATTGTTAAAAAAAAAAAAAAAAAAAAAAAAAACTGACAAAGTCAATTGATACATCAATCAAAAGGAATTCTCTCTAAGAAAAAAATTAATAAATTTTTTTTAAAACAAGGGTGAGGCTTAGGTTAAGTGTACTGAACTTATTAAGATGATGATATATGTTCAAAAGTGGACAAATATCATTATCTTAATAGGTCTAGTGTAACTGGGCACTGGACTCAAACCTCACCCGTCAAACAAATACATACATGATACTATTTACACATGTGTGTATATAGACACAATGTAATTTTTAATTTTTTTAGATTTTTCAACCTATGACTGATTTCTTATTCGATGAAAATAAATTTGATCAGTTGAGCTTAAGTGAAATTCACGTGATAGAATTTTTTTAAATAAAACTTTATCATTTTTTTAAAATTTAATGTATGCACAAAAGTTGCCTATAGATGTATACAACAACAATAACAAAAAAGAAAAAGAAAAAAAGAAAATCATTATTTTATTATGTATATATATTAAAAATATCTCTTTTCCTTTCATCATTTATAACATTATCTTCTTTTTAACTTCTCCTTTTTTTTCTTTCATAAGTTCTATTTAACTTCTTCGCTTTAACATTTTGAGTCTCAATCAAACATTAACAACAAAAGGCTTAATCTCAAATAATAATTAAAAATATGTATATAATTCCATATATTGGACTTCCATGAATGAAAGTTATTATTCATAAGACATTAACAAGTAAAACAAATTCCATTGAACCTAATCAAGTTTTCAATGCTCTTCTAAAATAAATAAATAAAAGTTCTCAAAGCCATTAATGATTCAAAGTTAATAGATACAAGAGAAAATTGCTTTTATTAAAAATTCACTATTTGAACTTAACAACCAGAGCTCATAAGAAAATTCTTCTCAAAAAAAAAAAAAAAAAAAAAAAAAAAAAAAAAAAAAAAACTCATAAGAGAAGAGACAAAAAAGCTAAAATTATTATTCTAACAATACTTTTTTTCTTTTTTTGGGGGGGGGGGGGGGGGGGAGGGAGTGATGCGTTAAAAATTTAAGTAGTCAATACCACACCGGTACCAATTGTACCAACAATATGTACAATACTGGCCATTAAACCGATATTGATACTTCTCTAAATGTATCAGATAAAATATTTGAGTGTATCAATTGTACTGATGATTTTTTTTTTTGGGTGTTTCAACTGGTATTGACATTTTGGTTAGTACCAAAAAAATTGTTATAAAACATGTGGATTTTAAATAATATGTTTATAAACATATAAGTATAGCATTAATTGATATCAAAATATTTCGCTCTCTTGATCAAACTAAAATATCCTCCAATGTATTGACTACCTCATTAAAAACTCATTAAGAATATATATATATATATATATATGATTAAGTCATTTTGGCAAGCTCAAAGATAGGATTCTAAATGAGGAAATTTGCTAAAGATAAAGGTAGCACCTATTGATAAAAACTAGTATGTAATCCATGCTACCGCATGGGAATGGGTATATTATTAATCATGAGTTTATTCATGTTTAAAAGGCTCAATTAAGTCTAAATTCATATTATTAACCATAAAATTTTATTAACAAAACTTAGCAGTATATATATATATATATATATATATATATGTATGTATAAAAGAAAGCGAGTTGAACCACAATAGTTCCACCAGAGAAAGGGTAGCAAAAATAGAAACAAAGACAAACTTTGATCAAATTATAGATTGATATAGTATACAAGTTACAGTCGCAGTCATGCGTATATTGAAAGGGCAATTAAAGGGTAATTAAGCCCATACAATTAATTGGTTCTTAAGTAAATAAAACTTTAGAGACATTTGGCACAACAATCAAACTTAAGTAAAAAAAATGTTCAAAAGTAGCACAACTATAAGCCAAAATAGAGTAATATGAAACTAAATTGGCAGCCATGAAGCTACTAAGAGAGAGGTGTTTGCCATAAAGGGGACTAATTAATAGGTTTAAGAATTCACAAGGTTGACATTGGATATTCTTCCCATGTGCTAAATATTGTTTTCAGTAAGGTTACACCAAATAGGTTGAAAGCCATCTTCGTGCAAGATTGATATCTGCAAGAGAAGTCAATCATCAAGCAAGGACTAAAGGATTTCAAAAACATGTTAATATTGACTCAATGTATGCGCATACACACAAACCCATCACCATATCTGAAAGCTCGAAAATGTGTTGAAAACACAAGAGCAATTTAGACCCCCCAAATTAAAGTTACGGTTTGGTTGATTTTACACTAACTTAATACTAAGTGCGGAATAGTGTAAACACAAGCGTATAAGCAATACAACCACTCTAATATATATTTAAAGCAACACAGCAGTAAAAATGAAATGAGCAAGAGTAGGGAAGAGAGATGCAAACACAGAAAACACCGAGATGTGTTTTCGAAGAGGAAACCGAAGAATTCGGCGAAAAACCTCTCCGCCGCCTTCCAAGCGGAAATTGATCCACTAGACAATCAGTTGGGATACATGGGTTAGCAAGAGATCCTCCAAGCCTAATCTACCCGATGTACCTAAGCCCTCCAAGCTCCTACTCCAACAAGGCTTCTCGGAACTGTGTCTTGTCCTAATTTTCCGGATCCCGCAACAAGCTCCATGTTGCATCTGCCATCCTTGACTTCTTCCAATGCTTCCCAACAACTCCAAAATACTCTTTACACTCTGAATAGGTGTGAGTTGTGTTTGGGTACAAATCTCCTCTCAAGCTATGATAATGGGAGAGGGATGGAGAAGAGACTACAATGATTTCTCACTAAGGAGGAGTAGCTCTCTCTCAAAAGATGGGTGTGTGTGTTGTAGAAAACCTATTTAGGGTTTTTCTCTCTGAATGGCCTCTCCAACATATGTGGATAATGAGGGTATATATAGAGTGGGCAAGGATAAAGTGTATCAAAAATGACAGATTAGCTAAACAGAGCGTTTCGCGGGTATCTCGCGGGAAGGCCTTACCAGCGAGCTACTCGCGAAACACAGCTGTCTACATCTGTCCTGACTCTTCGCATTCCAGCATGTGCAGGACACATGTGTCACTTCGCGGGAAGCTAAGTCGCGACATACCCGCGAGAAATCTTCAGTCTTCAAATGCTTGAGTCTTCACACTCTCTCTCTATCACACAACCCTTACAACAAATCCCACAAAATATACAGGGTAGAAACGATTGATAATAATTACAATCAAATTTGGTACGGAATAAAAGCCAACAAAATACATAGTTGTAAATAACAACTTTACAATATCAATTAAGGGAATCAAAACTAAATGGAAATATTACACAGAAAGATGAACCTTGGTGATGATGTTTATCCAAAAGATCCATTCACGCTTTTGAATCTTCAATCTCTATTGGTGATTGAAATTTTTGTAACTTAAAAAATTAAAAATAAAAATTAAAAAAAAAAAAACCCTCAAAGTTGTACTCATTTTGTAGTTTTACGATGAGTCATTTTGTAACATAATGGGCATTTGTGTGAAGAAAAAACCTCTGAAGTTGCATGGCTAATAAAAGAAATTCTCTCCAATCTCTTTTTATAGAGAGATGGATTTGTGCGTGGTTTTATACATCCTTCATAGTTGTATTATCACGAAGCAAGTTCAATGGATTTAGATTGGTTCTATCGATTCCCAAAACATGAGTGTTTAATGTGTTATTAATTTCATCTCATCTCGTTACCAAGTCTAATGAATTTTAATTGGAATTCAATTTTTCCAAGTGGTGCATCTCTTGCAATATTCTTTCATTTTGTTTTAATTAATTTTTTGAAATTTATTTTCAATTCTCATGGCCACTTTTCATATTCGGCTTTCTGTTATAGTTCCCTAGGCACTTTGAAGTTTGAACCAAGAGAACAATGAACCTACGTAAAAATAAATAAAAACAATGAATCAGAGTAATGGTTCTCTCGAAAACAGCCCCAAATCATATTATATTCTTCTGATTATTTTCTTTGTACACGTGTATAGTAAAATTGGACTCTAATTTCAGATTCTAATTGAACAATTGGAATGACACATGTCACAAAATTGAAACTCTAATTTGAAATTCTATTTGAGTTTCTCTCTGCTTCACCTATTATTATATATATAGATATGAGGGAGAGTCACTTGAGACAATTTGGTCTTGCTCATAGGAGAGCGATTAATGGACCAATAAAAAAGATTGAGTTGATCCAAGTTAAGAGCATGAAAATGGTAAATGAAGACCCCAAAAAAAAAAAAAAAAAGTAGAAGTAATAAAAAAGTAATATGTAAATTAAGGAAGTAACAAAGAATATGACTTCAGAAAGAACAGAATAAAAGAAAAGAAATCATGCGGTTTACTCTAACTAATTTATTGAGGATCTTCTTTGACCCTAAAATTTTGAGAAAAAGGCTTTTGCTGTTGTTGTTTAAAATTTAACAAATGTTAACCGATCTTGATTAATGTTGACCAAGAAAATTGCATGCACTTGTGTTGGATGACAATGAAATAAGGTAGAGTCCGATCATGGGTGTTCCATGATCCTTCCAATGGTAAAAAAATTTAAATGATTTGGCATGATTTAAACCTTAGATGTATTTCACTTTGAATCCTGGATTTTAAATATATACTCTCATTTCACTTTAAAATTGAGATGATTCAATCCAAAATGTATGCAGAATAGAAGAATGATAGATCAGACAACTATAATAATAAGAGAACAATGACATTAGTATCATATACTTTTACACACATTTACCATAACTGTACTACATGAATGACACTCCTTTTAACAAACTGACCGATCCATATGACCTGTCCATTTTGAGACTTGGGAGATTTTTTTTTTTTTTTTTTTTTTTTGGAGGAAATTGCCATCAATGCTTACCATTTCAATTTTCTATGAACCTGCCGTGGTTGTTGGGATTGGGCTCAATTTTCTTTAAATGCATCAGTAAATTGACTTGAAACTAATAAATAAATAATTTATTAAAAAAATATTTTCATAATATTTTTACAATACTTTTATAACAAATTTTAAGTACTAGGTTGTTATAGTTTGTTATGGATGGACAAAAAAGCGATTTTAATTGTAGATTTAAAATAGAATCAATAATAACTTGCCACATATAATTTGTTGTGAAAATGTTGTAGATATATTAAAAAAAAAAAAAACCCTCTAAATTTTATGCAAAATTGGGTGATTTTTTTATTATATTTTTTGTTAAAAAAAAGTAAACATTGAGTGGGAATTCCAAAATAACTGTCACATTTGTTCCAAGCATGTGGCTTAATATTCTGATCAGATGATTCGGTCATTGAATCAAATGCATCATTTTAATTGTTGTGAAATCTCATGTATTTTAAAATGGATTACATGCTCATCAGTCTAAATAATGTCTTAAATTTTTTATAATGCAAAATTATGATTTTGCCTTTAGGAGGAGGATCCCAATTGCAAAATGGGGGTTCTATCTGTCTGTCAAAAAAGAGTTAGGAAAATCCATCTATGTAATGGAAATCATAAGCTTTAATGTGACACGGTTGTCTTCAATATAATGACCAATGACCACCATCCCTAGCTTATTATGTAGGGGGTGCTATCATTGAATTTCAATCCGTAAAGTTAGATACACCATCTCATTCTCAATCATAACCGTAAGGGCTTTGAATTTCACTTTATTACTTTAAAGTTCTGACATGATTTACATGGATCCAACTGGAGCTTATTACAAAAGGAGCACTTCAAAATTCAAATATATATGTAATAGGAGGTTGATAATGATAATGGTTGATGCCAATATGAAACCCGTCCATGATGATGCGTAAGGCTATCACCGGAGTTTGTACAAAGAGTAACAGAGAATGATATTCTATGGATGTGCTGAAGGAAAGCAAAGAACTTTTGCTTTGAACAATTCCCTTCAATATTTATTCAAAAAGGGAAAACCTACTCTTTTTCACTAGCCAAGTATTCTTCTGCCTCCTTTATCTGATTGATGACTTGTTGAGAGTTGGAATCAAACTTTTCAGGCGCCTAACAAATTAAGAGTCATTGAAGTATTGAACCAAAAGTGTGAAGATTGAACTCACCCAACCTTGTCTGCCCTTCCCAAGCATAGAAAGCAAATTATAAAAAAAATCCTCAGACATCTTTGGTCCCCATCTCCCAGATGGCTTGTTGGCTTCCTCTCTATTAAAAGTATGTGGTTAAATAAATAAATTTACTATATTTCAATAACTTAAATTTTTGGGAGAATATGTAATTTAATATGGTATTAGAGCAGGAGGTTTTAAGTTAACTTAATAGAGTTTCTTATTTTTAGTTAGCTTTAGATCAAGAACTAATAGTAGTAACTTTAATTAGTTAATTGGCTGATAATCTTCATTAATTTGAAAGCCAAGCACCTCATCATGATTTGTTTAAGCAAAGATTGTAGAAGAGCCTCCATAAAAAGAGAGGAGATTCCTAGGATTGTTAAGGCCTCCATGACTTTGTGTTTTTTTAACTAAAGTTCCTATATTGGAGCTTCACCTCCCACGTAATGTTATTAGGACAAAGTTTAGCTATAAAATTAGTTGTAGCCATAGGTTACAACTTTACTCAATATCTTTTTATTGAAGATGAATTTTGACAAATTCACCATTGGATTACATCTTCTTCTTATATCCTTCATATTTACAAAATTTTTAGAAAATTAAAGATTAGTAACTATGTCATCAATAAACTGTTTTAATTGCAAGTTTTTGTAGTTTAAAATTATGCATAAAATATAAATTTATAGATTATATAGTAAATAATATCTGATTGACATAAAATTTGACGTGTATTAAGAGAGTAAAGAACATGCAATTCAACGATTAGATTTTCAAAATATATAGTAATGTTTATTGGGTCATGCTAACGAGTACCCTTAGAGCATTGGTTAACAATCCATTTTAAGAAAGTTTTGACACCATTTTTATAGGAAATAAAAAAAAAAACTATCAAAATATTAATTACTTTTTTTTTTTCCCCCATAAAAATTTCTTTAAATGGATTATTAACCAATGCTCTAATGGCATTCGTTACCATTTCCCATGTTTATTTTATTGAATAAGGTTGTAGTTTTATGCTATAACCAATTTTGTAACTAAAATTTGTCCATATTATTATTATAGTACGTGTGGATTAATGTTGTATGTCAGAAATTACTCGAATTACGTCCCAAAAAGTCTCAAAACTTGTGAGAGATATATATTTATTGCAAATGTCTAGAGCTTTTCATTCTAGAATCACAGTCAATTTCATACCATTTTTACATATATTTTATACTATATGATAGACTGTGAAGCACTTTTACATAAGTTCACAATTTTTTTTCCACCACTTACGTGATTACAAAAATAGATAGAAATTATAGATCATATAGTAAATAATATTTGATTGATATAAAATTTGACATGTGTATTAAGAAAATAAAAAACATGTAATTCAACGGTTAAAATTTTAAAATATATAGTAATATTTATTTTATTGAATAAAATTGTAACCTTATACTATAACTAATTTTGTAACTAAATTTTATCCATATTATTATTATAGTGCGTGTGGATTAATGTTGTATGTCTGAAATTACTCAAATTACGTCCCAAAAAATCTCACTCAAAACTTGTGAGAGATATATATTTATTGCAAATGTCTAGAGCTTTTCATTCTAAAATCATAGTAAATTTCATACCATTTTTACATATATTTTATACTATATGATTGACTGTGAAGCACTTTTACATTAGTTCATAATTGTTTTCCACCTCTTACGTGATTACAAAAATGGATATGAAATTAATTGGATACCGTGTGGTCCTGTAATTTTTCTTTCGAATATTGTGTAACCTTTCCTTCACATACGCACACGCACAAACAAAAGTTACCTAGAATGAAGAATCAATCACCTGAGAGTTGAGAGGCCCAAAATGTTAGTTACAAGTTTTGAATCCAGAGCTAATGCTAGTGATTCTTTTTTGGGGTTGTGAAGTCCTAGAACTTGTGATTTCAAATCAATCACACCCCATACCCCAGAGTTACATGAAGACAAATTAACCATTCCCCCCAATAAGAAGAACCCACAGTGTCACTGTAATTTGTTCAAGGTCCAAATCAACCTCACAACTCACAAGCCCACCGCCAACAATACATTCAACTCACGTGCACAGATCTTATTAGCTAGCTTCATATGCACACAACAAAACAAAAAACCCCTACACATTCCGTAAGACTGTATAGAACCAAAACCCCTGCCTTTAGATCCTTTAACATATACGTTTTTTCTCTGTTCCTCTCTCTCTCTCTCTCTCTTTTTGCTTTTTCTTTTATCCCTCCCTCATAATAATCTCTGCAATGGTTCGGCTCTCTTCTCAATCCTCTTGTTCTGCTTTTGGGTCATGTTTAACAATTCTATGTCTGCTCTTTGTTCAACCCCACATAGCTTCATCAGCTCTGATAATGAGCTTGAGAAACCACCATAAAAACTACCAACACAGAAGACCCATGATCCAAACCAACCAAAGCTCTTGTGCATTGTTTGCTGGTACCTGGGTTCGTGATGATACATACCCAGTTTACCATTCCTCTAATTGTCCAATCATAGACCCCGAATTCAACTGCCAAATGTACGGTCGGCCTGACTCTGACTACCTTAAGTATCGATGGGAGCCCCTCAATTGTCAGCTCCCAAGGTAAAAAAAAAAAACCTACTTCTTTTCCTTAGTTTATACACATAATCATACTAATGTATGTGACATTGTACATTTTTGTTTATGACACTTTGTGACTTGTTTAGCTTATTCATGGTAGGTTCAATGGGCTTGAATTTTTGGCCCAAATGAGAGGGAAGACGGTGATGTTTGTGGGTGACTCGCTTGGACGGAATCAATGGGAGTCTTTGATTTGCATGATCTCAGCTGAAGCGCCTACAACCTCAACTCAAGTCATCAGAGGCGATCCTCTCTCAACCTTTCAGTTCTTGGTCAGTCTCAAATTCTCAATGTTGAAAAACCTCACTTCCAAAAATTCGTCAATTTTGTCATCTACTTTTACAACTTTAACGAAATTGTCAACAAATTAATAAGAAAGCAAAAGTAAAGTGTGGTTTTCTGTTGGCCACGACAGGCGTACTACTCATTTTCGTCATGAATCCTACAAGTCTACAATAAATCCAGGGGGCTACATGTGGGGTTTTTTTTTTTTAAATAATTTTTTTAGAACAGAGGCCAGTTGATAAAAGTTTACAAGGGACCAAAAAAGCTGTCAGCATTATTTTTGACAAGTTGGTGCTACCTGCAACGCACTTAATAACCCTCTATTTATTTTTTCTCCAAAAATGGTAGACTCTTTGAAATTAGCATAGTAACTAGTAAGTCCATCCAAATGGGGCCTCTAATAATTTGGTTTTGTCAAAATAAATGCAGGACTATGGTTTGTCCATATCATTTTACCGAGCTACATATCTGGTTGACATAGATATGGTTGAAGGAAAAAGAGTTTTAAAGCTGGATGACATTTCTGGCAACGGCAACGCATGGCGGAATGTTGATGTGCTCTCGTTTAACACCGGTCACTGGTGGACCCACAAAGGATCTCTACAAGAGTAGGTCAAATATATTTTCTACACTTCTATTTGTGTATGTACTATTAAACAATTGTTGTGTGTTGTGACTCAATCGATAATTTTAGATATTTTTGACAAGGAATTTAATAATTTTAATTGAGATATGAGGGTTAATTAAAGTTTATAATTTGCAGGTGGGATTACATGGAATCGGGAGGGAAATATTACCAAGACATGGATCGTTTGGATGCTTTGGAAAAGGGTCTTAGAACATGGGCAAATTGGGTTGAAAACAACGTTGACAACAGCAGAACCAGAGTCTTCTTTCTATCCATCTCTCCTACGCACTACAAGTGGGTCTCTCTCTCTCTCTCTCTCTCTCAAATAATTGTGTTCGGTGAATTTCTATGCTTCATAATTGCATGTTGGAGTTACTAGCACTAGCCTGCAAGCTCCAAGCACCAAAAATTCGTTGCAAAATGAGCTGTACATACTACATAGGGGTGCGAGTTGGGCCATGCTGGGCCCAACCGGAGTTTAGGTTAGTTCTAATGGAGTAAATAATGTTATTTAGATAGCCTGTTCCTCAAAAAAAAGAAAAGAAAAAAGATAGCCTAAATACTTGAACTTCGTGTCGTGTGGTCTAAATCTTGCGGTGAAGGTTCAATCACTCCGAGGGAAATAAGAAAAAATACTTCAAAACAAAGTTAGTTGTTGGGAGTCACGTGATATTGGTCTGTTTAGTAATGTTGTTCTAGTAACATTATTTAAGTGTTATGAAAATATGTGTGGATGAAAAAATGTTATGAAATTATGTGTTGTGTTATTTTAAACAACAAAAAATATTGTTTAAACAATGTTACCAAACATGTTCTTAATTTCTGAACTTATAAAATGACTAATATGTATTATATTTAGGGTGCGATTGGGGAGCGCGTTTGCGCTTTTCACGTTTGCGTTTTGCGCGTTTTCAAATTTTTTTTTTTGGACCAGCGCCTGCTCTGTTTATGTCCATAAACAGTGCAATCAGTCCAATAAACAGTAAATTCATTAATAAATAGTAATTAAAAAATATTATTTTTAATTTTCAATTTTCAGTAAAATAAGTGGTATTTAAACGCACATTTAGCTGTAAATACAAAGGGCAATCAATTTATTTCTTCACTTGAAAATGAAAAAAGAAATGTCCGGGTCTTTGTTTATTAAAAGGATTTTAAAAAAGAAAAATGATTTGAAGATTAATTAGCAATATTTTCATTCATAAATCATTACTTTTTTACAACCTTTTCTTTCTGATGCTGAGGATAGTAAATAAATTTCATCGAATAAAAAACCAAGAAAATAAATGACAGTCTTCTTCTTGCGGTAAAAGTGATGGTAGGATTACCATGTGCTGCTCGTTTTGTCCAGGGAGTAAATACCAAATAAAAATCTGTTCTTGTCGGTAGCACTAGCAATGCTGAATAAAAACAAACTTGCTAACGTGACTAGCAGCCTCAATTTGTCGGATGTGCAAAAAGTTAGTCAATATTAGTCATTCATATTTTTCTTAACTACCAAAACATGTCGGTCAAAAAAAATTCTCTATTTCACATATGCAATAAAATTCTCTCTATCTTTCCCAAAAAAAAAAAAAAAAACATGTCGGTCAAAGAACCAAAAAAATATCTAGTTTTTACCAATTTTTGATAAATTTTCAGACCAAATTAGGATATGGTTGTCAATTGAACCGATTAATTTGATCGGTTTTTAAAATCATACTTATTATTACTCAACAGACTGAAATCATGCTTATTATTACTCAACATGCTTGTGATAATTCAACATTTTCAATTTCTATTTCATAAGGATAGTGATAGTTACACACGGTGTATAAGAGATATACAACTAAAATTATGTTCAATTAAAATGGTGAAATCATGTTTTCAAAAAATAATTTCATTATTTTATAATTATAATTGAAATTGTGATTAACAGATGTGTGCAGCAAAAATTAGTAAATTAGCGATTTGTAAAATCCACTTGTAGTAGCTGTTTTATTCAACTATTGGGCAAAAGCTGCATACATTATTAGGTTTAAAGTTGTGAGACAAGAAAATGATAAAAGTCATATATCAATCTATATCAAGGTTTGTGCAGCAAAAAAAAAAAAAAAAAAAAAAAAAAAAAAAAAAAAAAAAATCTATATCAAGGTTTAGTATATACTTTTGCTTCATAAATTTAAGTACAAGTTGTTAGCACCCCTTATGTTACTTGTAATGATACAGATTCTGGGGCAATTAATTAATATGTGGTGGAATGACATTGACAGCCCAAGTGAATGGAACGCTGGTGCAACGACATCAACAACAAAGAACTGTTATGGCGAAACAGCACCAGTGGCAACACTTGGATCAACATACTCAGCTGAGGCATACCCTGATCAAATGAGAGTGGTGGATACTGTGATTAGGGACATGCGCAGCCCTGTATATTTGTTGGACATAACAATGCTATCAAAGCTAAGAAAAGATGGCCACCCTTCCATCTATAGCGGGGACCTGACCCCAGACCAGAGAGCTAACCCTGCTCGATCTGCTGATTGTAGCCATTGGTGCCTTCCTGGATTGCCTGATACTTGGAACCAACTATTCTATACTGCTTTGTTTTTCTAAATTTTGTGTTTCCTACTAGTCTATAGCATTAATTTTTATGATACGGTTTATAAGAGAGAGAGCAAAATTGCACCTCTCTCTCTCAATATAAATTAATGCATAATTGTTAGGGAAGAGAAATAACTTCTTCCTTGTTAGGTATTCTACTTTTAAGCTTCTTCCAATTAGTATTTTTTTTTTTTTTTTGAGAAGGAAAACACTGAGTTATTTTATTCCAAAACAGTGGCTAAATCAGCCTGAACAAAAGAAAAAACTGATGGTGGAACATCCTCCATCCATATTACATTATCTGGGTAATTTACTACTAGTTTAACTAAATAATGTGCAACTTTGTTACCCTCTCTCTTAACATGAGAGTAGGATAATTCAGGAAAAAAGTTCCCAGAAACACACGCATCCGAAATGAGCCAACCATAGGAGGACAAGTCTGGTTCCTTCGTCTTCAAACCATTCATCATGATGCTTGAGTCACCCTCAACTACGACTCTATCCCAGCCCAGCTTTGCCGCGAATTCTAGACCTCTGATGGCTGCCACGACTTCCACTTCAATGGGCTTATACGCTTGATTCAGGTGTTGTGATAGCAAAGCGATGACTTGCCCATTGCTGTTTCGAATAGCGACGCCAAGACCTAACTTGTTTGATTCCGAGAATGCAGCACCATCGTAGTTAACCTTGATTTCCTCCAATTGGGGTGGCTGCCAATAGATAGAGTCAATTGCCACTGGTGAGGTAATTTTGGGAGGGTGTTTTATGGGCAACCAATGGTGCTGCCAAATCTTGATATCTCTACCATCTCCAACCCACCAGCATGCACCATCAAGGATAACATCACGCCTTCTCAATATACTCTTCCATGCATATAAACCTGAAACTGAATCTTTTGCTTCCAAAATAGAATAGTGAGGAAAAAAACTTACTTTAAAAACTTTAAAAAAGAGAGAATCAGTGTTATTCAAAGACTTAGTAGTGCTGAGAATTCGATCTAGCCTTACTTCGTCTGCCCATGTTTCGGCAATGAACATGACAGAGGGATCCTTTCCCCGTATTATTTCACCAAGCTCTCTCTTTGTACATGGGTTCCCAAGCCCATGACAGTTCAATGCTAAGAGATTCATTGCTTCTGGCAAGGCTATGGAACAGCCTCTGCCAATATCTGTGATTGAGTGACATCCTCCTTAGAAACTTGCTGCCTCTTATTTGGTAACTCAGGAAGAATTCTGTTGTCATCCATTGCTCTTTTGTCTAGACCATTATCTTCTTTTCCCCCCTGCTGAGAAGGAGGTGAAACCTGGGCTCGTAGAAGTCGAGACCATTTGCCCTGTGTAGGTTTGCAAACTTGCTTAGTCCACGTTCTTGATTTTTTGGAACACTTTGGATTATGGTTTGTCGAGCTTTGAGTGTGAATAGATGCTATTGCCATATTAGAAAAAAAAATTTCTTGGTTACCTGCTGACTTATGCGTGCCCCTGCTTTTAATTGGTGGAATCAAATTAGGATCTTCAGAATTACTCATCCCATTTGATGAAGCTGAAAATGTACCTCGTCAGTATGTTCCTCGTCAGTTCGATGGACGACCTCCGAAACCTGCTGTCAACAAAAGGAGAAAGCAAATGGGGTACCTTCGCCGGCGTGAGGCCAGCTGGGAATACTCCGATGCTTAAGTCAGATTACACAATCCCAACTTAACTTGCTCACTGCTCACTTTTCTCTCGTGTTTTGTTCTGTTACCTTTTTCTTCACACCGAGCTCACCTTTTATATCCTTCCCTGGGTTGGTGCAGTTATGTTCGTTAAATGCTAGGTTGAGTGTTTCTCTCCTGACTGTTGCATTTAATAGGCAATGATTGCCTCAGTCATGGTGTAACGGACGACTGTTGCGCCGCTCCTGTTCTTGTAACTGCCCCTGACGTAATTATGGAAGGCCAGCTGTCCGGCGGGTGTTCAGCTGTTCTATTAATGCACGTATTACTTACTAATTGTGATGACGGGGTCTTGCCCCTATGTTCGTCTTCTACAAGGACGCTGAGTAGATCGTCTTCCTTGTTGACGATCAATCGCAGGTATCCGTCAGTTGCCCCCCCATTCCGTAATCGTCATGAGTTTGGACGATATTCAGAATGTGATTGGACGCAACGATTCAGTTTTCTGCAATTTCCAATGTCAATCGTCCCGGTTTAAATGTGAAGCGACTGCCTCTTCTGGAAATGGGCACGTGTTGACTCTTGGTTGGAGGTGTGTGCGAATTTTCATCGTTTTTGGCGCGCTTTAATTTTGGGTTTTCTTTTTAGAGAAAACCGTTCCCCTACCTCCTTCTATTTTGCCTGCCTCTCGGAGCGCCAAGTGATTTTCACCTTCAGAAATCCTGGTAAGGTTTCTTTACTTTTGCTTTAATGGTTGGTTTTGAGCATCTTAGTCAAGAGTGCCCTTCGGTCTCTTTTTTCTTTGCCAGGTTGGGAGTTTTTCTTGAGCATTCTTCTGGTCGACATCCTCCATTAGGCTTGTTTGTGTCTTGTGACTTTGCTATTAGGCTTGTTTTATTCACTCTCTATCCTTTAATCCACCAGTCTTTAGTTAGGTATCACTTAGAGATGGATCCAATCGAGTATAGGGCAGACGATGTTAGGTTGAGCGAATTGGAGACTGGGTTGTCTTCCAACGCTGAGTCTTTGAATCAAGTGATTGATACAGCAGTTTCTAAGCTACCCTCATCTTCTTCTTCTCGTCCCTTACATGCCCTTTCTGAATCTTGTTGCCTGAAGGTGAGTCATTTGAAGGGTTTTAGGAAGAGGTTTCAGTTTCCCAAAAGCACTTCTGTCAGGTTGCCTCGTCTGGGTGAGAAAGCTTGCAACTTTGCTCACGGGGAGGTTTTTTTTTATGAGGCTCAGTTTTTGTGTGGCCTTCGATTCCCAGTTCACCCTTTCATTTTGCACCTTTTAAACGCCCTTCAGATTGCCCTTGGTCAGCTCGTCCCCAATGCTTGGAGGACGGTAATAAGTTGTATGGTCATCTGGGTATCTGCCTGTGATGGAGAAATGATTACAGTAAATGAATTTTTGTTTTTGTACCGTTTGAAGCCGTCTACCCATTATGGGTATTTTGAGCTTCTACCCTGGGATAGGAAATTCAGAGTAGTAAGGGATTTCCCTTCGTCCTTCCGTGATTGGAAATCACAGTACTTTTTCGTCTCTGGATCTGGTTGGGAAACCTTATCTGACGATTTATGGGGGGAAGTCCCAAGATCGCTCCGAAAATGGGAGGTTCCAGCGCTTGGTGCGTATTCTTGTGATCTCTTTCTGCTCTTTTCCATGCCTTGAATGCTTATCTGACGCCATTAATGTTTTGGTTTGCAGATCTTGATCGTCCTGATCTCGAAGACTAATATCATCATCAAGTTCAAGCTGCTCTTGCTTATGCCCGTGACATAGAGGATTTTGACGATCTACTCGATCCTCGTCACTTATATGATTGCTGCTTAGCTCCTGAGCTGTCAAAATACGTTTTAGAAAAAATTCTTCGGGAAGAGAAAAGTAAGTTCGTCTGTCAACTTCTTTATTTCCTCTGACTTCGTCTGTTATTTGACCGGGAGTGACTCTTTTCCACATCGTCTTTCTCTTTTTGCAGAAATGGCAACTCGATACAGTAAAGACAAATACGCTCGTATTAAGAACTTGAAGAACGAACCTCTAGCCAACTTGACTTCAGGCTCAAAGAAGAGGAAATTAGGTGATGAGAAGGCTGAAGCTTCTTTTCCAAATCCTTCCGTTCATGTTATTCCTCCTTCTCCAACTCCATCTTTGGAAGTGACTGCTGTCACTCCCCCGGTGACTCGTGCCAGGGGTAAGAGCAAAATTGGGACAAGTGTATGGGACGATCCCGCCACAGCCTTAGGCCGAGCGCATAATGTCATCACAAGTGATGAACTGAAGAGTTTGTCGTCAGTTCCTTCGCACAAGCTTGTCAGTCGACATATCCATAAGCTGGTGCAGGTATGTCACCTCGATTTCCTTGCCTTAATTATTTGCTATGGAATGTGTACGACCTTCTTTCCCTTCTCTTTAGGTACTTGGAGAGTCTTTGCGTATCACGACAGACTATTTGAGTGTGGAGGAGAAGATTGTGATGGCCTCATCAAAAGCAAAATCTGTTGAAGCTGAATGTTCTCAGCTGAAGAAAGATCTGATCGCTGCGATGAATGAAAGGAACGAAGCTAATCAGAGAGTAAAGGAGCTCACTGAATCCTTGCGTGTGGAGAAAGCTCTCGTCATTCAAAAGGACGAGGAGATCCAAGCTGCCTTGCTGAAGCCTGACGAGGAAAGGGAGAATGTTATTCAAAAATTCAAGCATTCAGAAGAATTCTCAGACCTCCAATTCTTGCAATACTTCAAGGGATTTGAACTTTTACATCGTTGGACCATGAAGCATCACAGTTTGGTTGTGGATTTTTCTAGCCTGGACTTTGAGAAAATTGACACTGAAGTCCTGGAAGACGAAGCGAAGGGGTTGGGGGAGGCCGAATCTGGTGTGCCAGAGAAGGATAAAGTGGCTGAAGAAAGGGAGGAAGACGGAGCGGCTGGAGACAAGGTTGCTGACGAACCTCCAACCCTTCCTTTATAACTGTCTGTTTTGAAAACAATATATTTTCCCCTTCTATGTTTGGGGGTTTC
Organism: Quercus aquifolioides; assembly: GCA_019022515.1. Classification (NCBI taxonomy): domain Eukaryota; kingdom Viridiplantae; phylum Streptophyta; class Magnoliopsida; order Fagales; family Fagaceae; genus Quercus; species Quercus aquifolioides. The sequence continues at coordinate 44,711,771 of CM032326.1, forward strand.
TTTTGCTAATAAATACTGGTTACCTCCTGTTTTGAGGTAGTTATTTCTTTTTGGAAGTGACGGGTTTCCCCTTGGTTTTGGGGTCGTCTATTACACTGCTTATTACTTTATCTATGCCATCACATGCTATTGCTTCTCTTGCTGAATCTTTTGTTCTTGCAACCTTTTTGATACCAATTGAAGTCTGTGCTTGATTTGGTCATGGAGTTAGTACTTCTATCATTTGCTTTGATTTCGTCGCTTGAGGTGAATCTCACCACTGGGGAATTTTTATCCCGTGGTTGTACTTATGAACCTTATTGCTATATTGGGATTTTTCGCCTCGCCGGGGTTTTTAACCTTGCGACTTAAACTTTAAGTTTTCACAACTTAGGTTCGGATTTTCATCTCGTCATTATCACTGACGGTATTTCTATCCTTGTGATTTAAACTTAGAGTTATTACCACTCGGATTTCTAACCTCGTCATTAATTCTGACGGAGTTTTTAAACCTTGTGATTTAAACTTAGAGTTTTCATCACTTTAAGATTGGATCTTAATATCGTCATTATTATTGACGGGATTTTTATCCTTGTGATTTAAACTTATAGTTTTTATCACTTAATTTTGGATTTTAATCTCGTCATTCTTATTGACGGGATTTTTTATCCTTGTGATTTAAACTTATAGTTTTTATCACTTAAGTTTGGATTTTAATCTCGTCATTCTTATTGACGGGATTTTTATCCTTGTGATTTAAACTTATAGTTTTTATCACTTAAGTTTGGATTTTAATCTCGTCATTCTTATTGACAGAATTTTTATCCTTTCCCACTCTTTTCGGTTTAAAGGAAGTTGTTTGCCTTGAGGTGTTTGTCATGATATACAATGAAAGTAATTCTGAAAACATCTGGTCTGTTTTATTTGTCCTTGCTCATAAAGATGAGTTATAAGGACATAAACTTATGGAAACACACAAGTGCTACATGTAAAGTACTGAGTAGTAAATCAATACTGAATAGGAAATAAAAAAAGTGCATAATGAAAATTAATTTCTCGCTTATCTGTATGTAAATAAACGAGATGTCTCGAATCCCGAAACTTATTAAGGCTGAATCTTCGTTCTTCTTACTGATGATACTTCTTGAGATGTTCTGCATTCCATGGACGAGGCAAAGGCTTCCCCTTCTCGTCTTCTAGGTAGTAGCTACCCCTTCTTGAGTAACGGACGACCTTGCACGGGCCTTCCCAATTAGGGCCTAGCTTTCCGTCATTTGGGTCTTTGGAGGCTTGTGAAACCTTCCTTAGGACCATGTCTCCTAGGTTGAACCGCTTCAGCTTAACTCTCTGGTTGTAGTACTTCATCATCCTCTCTTGATACAACGTCATCCTCGTTGAAGCATCGTCTCTGACTTCGGGTAAACAATCTAAGGCTAGCTTGAGGCCTTCGTCATTTCTTTGCTCGTCATACCAAGCTTTTCGAATGCTTGATATTCCAATCTCCACAGGGATCACCGCTTCAGTTCCAAAAGTCATCTTGAAAGGAGTTTCGCCCATCGGGGTCCTTGCCGTTGTTCTGTATGCCCACAAAACTGCTGGGAGCTCGTCAGGCCATGCCCCCTTTGCCCCCTCAAGTCGGGTTTTGATTAGTTTGAGCAAGATCTGATTTGTAACCTCTGTCTGACCATTGGCCTGTGGATGACTAGGTAAGGAGTAGTGGTTCTTTATCCCTAACTCTCTGCAGAAGTCTCTGAACTTTCTGTTGTCAAACTGTCGTCCATTGTCAGAGATGATAACGCGGGGAATTCCAAATCGGCAGACAATATTCTTCCATACGAAGTGCTGTATCTTCGCCTCTGTTATAACTGCAAGAGGTTCTGCTTCCACCCACTTTGTAAAATAATCAATGGCAACGATGAGAAACTTTACCTGTTTCTTACCACGAGGTAGGGGGCCCATTATGTCGATTCCCCACGTGGAGAATGGCCAAGGCGACGTTATGCTGGTCAAATGTTTGGCTGGAACATGCTGCACGTTCCCAAACCGTTGGCACTTGTCGCACTTCTGGACGACTTGAGCTGCGTCCTTCTGCATTGTTGGCCAAAAGTATCCTGCACGGATAACTTGACTGACGAGTGAATGTGGTCCGAAATGGTTCCCACACACTCCTTCGTGGATTTCCCTTAGGACATATTCAGCATCTCTCGGGCCAAGGCACTTCAAGTAGGGTTGGGAGAATCCCCTTTTGTACAGCTCGTCGTTCAAAATTGTAAACCTGGACGCTCGGATCTTGACTCGACGAGCTTCGGCTGGGTCTGACGGAAGGTTTCCAGTCTTGATGTAAGTGACTATCGGATCCATCCAGCTGTCCCCTGACTGTATGCAATTTACTTCAAGCCCTTCAATACTTGGGAGATATTGTACTTCCAAAAGCAAATATGGTCGTCCCTTGCTTGTATCTGACGATGCCAGCCTAGCAACCTCGTCCGCTTCAGAATTTTCCTCCCGGGGCACCTGGACAATCTTGACATCATCAAAGTTAGAAATTAACTGATTAGCCAAAGCCAAGTACCTCTTCATTCTGTCCTCCTTTGCTTCGTACTCATTGTTCAGTTGTCCGGTCACAAGTTTTGAATCAGAGTTCAATATTAGGCTCCTTACTCCAAGAGCCCTCGCCACCCGCAGACCCGTCAAGACGGCTTCGTATTCTGCTTCATTATTCGTCGCAGGGAATTGGAGTTTTACCCCGTACTTGATGACATCGTTTTCTGGGGAAGAAAGGATCACACCTACTCCACCCATGCCCGATGCTGTTGACCCGTCCGTGTGTATCGTCCAGAGTCCTGATTCTGGATCCTGCTCGGCCATGGTGAACTCAGCAACAAAATCTGCCAGTGCTTGGGCTTTGATTGCTGTCCTGGGCCTGTAGTCCACATCGAACTGGCTCAGTTCTACTGCCCGTTGAACCATTCTTCTTGCTGCGTCTGGTCTGCCCATGGCCTTTCGCATTGGCTGGTCCGTCATTACTAGTATTGTGTGTGCCTGGAAGTAAGGACGGAGCTTCCTCGACGCAAAAATTAAAGCAAATGCTAGCTTTTCTATCCTGGGATATCTTGCTTTTGCTCCCTGAAAAGGTTGGCTTGTATAGTAGACTGGTTTTTGAACTTGGACTTCTTCTCTAATCAGTGCCGAGCTTACTGCCGTTTCAGAGACGGCAAGGTACAAGAATAAATCTTCCCCCTCGACGGACAGGCTTAGCAATGGTGGTTTGGACAAGTAGCTTTTGAGAGCTTGGAAAGCCGCTTCGCCCTCGTCTGTCCACTGGAAAGCCTGCTTCAGAGTCTTGAAGAATGGGAAACATTTGTCCGTCGCTCTGGACACAAATCTATTCAAGGCTGCTATGCGTCCTGTCAACCTCTGAACTTCTTTCACACTCCTTGGTGACGTCATGTCTAATATGGCTCTGACCTTTTCGGGGTTAGCCTCTATACCCCTCTGTGAGACCATGAAGCCCAAGAACTTGCCAGATGACACCCTAAATAGACACTTGGCGGGATTCAACTTCATTTGGTATTTCCTTAACACATCGAAAGCTTCCTTGAGGTTGTTTAGGTGCTGCTCGGCTTTTTTACTCTTCACTAGCATGTCGTCGACATAAACTTCCATATTTCTCCCGATCTGCATCGAGAACATCTGGTTTACTAACCTTTGGTATGTAGCTCCTGTGTTCTTCAGACCGAAGGGCATAACCCTGTAGCAATATAGCCCCTGGCTGGTAACAAATGCAGTTTTCTCTTGGTCTTCCTCACTCATGCAGATCTGGTTATAGCCTGAAAACGCATCCATGAACGTTAGTAACTCATGGCCTGCTGTTGAATCCACCAACTGATCAATCCTAGGGAGGGGAAAACTGTCCTTAGGGCAGGCTCGGTTAAGATCTGTAAAATCCACACACATGTGCCATTTCCCGTTGGACTTTTTCACCATGACGACGTTGGCCAACCACTTGAGATAATACACTTCCCTAATGAATCCAGCCGTCAAAAGCTTCTCTACTTCTTCCATAACTTCTTTGTCCCGTTCTGGGGTGAAAACTCGTCGTTTCTGCTGGACGGGCGTCTTGGCAAGGTCGACATTTAGCTTGTGCTCTATGACCTCATTTTCTATCCCCGGCATATCTTCGTGAGTCCAAGCAAAGACATCTAGATTTTGCTTGAGGAATTCCACAATCTTGCTTCTCAAAGCCATGCTAAGTCTTGTCCCTACCTTTGTTACTTTCGTCATATCCCCGTCTACCAGGTTCACTTCGTCTAGCTCTTGGGACGATTCTTTTGGTTCCTCTTCCACTACCCATGCGTGGTTTTCTTTTGAAGCCAGGACTGCTTGATAACATTCCCTAGCCAATAACTGATCCCTACATATCTGACCTACCCTGTTTGGAGTTGGGAACTTTACCTTCAAGCAGTAAGTCGACGTTACTGCTTTGAGCCTGTTTAGCGTGGGTCATCCCAAGATGACATTGTAGGCCGAAGGGAAATCGACGACCAAGAAATCTGCTTAAATTGTCACCTGCACTAGATATGTTCCAGCTGTAACGGATAACGTGACGATTCCCCTTGGGTAAATTTTATCTCCGCTGAAACTGACCAAGGGGGAATTACAGGATCTAAGTCTCTTAGGATCCAATTTCAATTGTTGGTAAGCCATCATGTACATTATATCTGCCGAGCTTCCGTTATCCACTAGCACCCTCCTTGTGGCAAATCCTTCAATCTCCAAAGTGATGACGAGTGGATCATCGTGAGGTTGCTTTATTCCACTTGCATCTCGCTCAGAAAATGTGATGTCGTCATCCTTGGATCGTCAGTACTTTTGGGACGGATGTTTCGTATGAACACTGTTAACCTGCCTGTAGTACGTCTTCTTCAAAGGCTTGTATGAGCCTCCTAATACTGGCCCTCTAGCAATTGTCCGTATTTCTCCCACAACTTACTTTGGATGATCTTGTCTATCGTCCTTCGCATCGTTATGATTTTTATCCTCAGCTTTTGGTCAAAACTGATGATCCCCTTTAACGAACTGAAGCTTTCCATGCTAGATCAATTCTTCTATTTGTTCTTTCAGATCGCGGCATTCATCAGTATAATGACCGTGATCCTTATGAAAACGACAATACTTCTTTGGGTCACGTTTCTTCGAGGACGTGCTCAATGGCTTAGGCCACTTCAACCCTGGTTCGTCTTTTATTTGCATCAGGATCTTGTCTGCAGGCATAACTAACGGAGTGAAATTCATCTTTTTCTTCGGGGCGTCAAAACTACTCTTGCTGGTTTTAGTTTCTGAGTATGAATCCTTGCGATCCCTTTTCTTACCATGAGACTCGCCGGTTTCTTCCTTCTTTCGTTTGCCCATTAATCCTTTGGCCGTAAGGGCGTTTTCCCCATTCATATACTTCTGGGCTTTGAACAAAAGATTCGTCATAGAAGTTAGTGGCGTCTTGCCCAGTGAAAAGATGAGGTCAGGGTTATTGAGTCCTGCCTGAAAGATCGTCATGATGACCTGATCATCAGCTTCGTCGATCTCCAATACTGCCTTGTTGAACCTTTTCACGTAATCCCTCAAGCTCTCCCCTTCCTGCTGCCTTACTGTTAACAAGTAAGAGGTTGGCCTTTTATGACGCTGTCCTCCAATGAAATGGCGAACGAACGAGTCACTAAGCTACTCGAAATTAGCGATGGAAGACGCTGGCAATTTGCTAAACCAAACCCTTGCTGCTCCTCTGAGGGTGGCAGGGAATGATCTGCAAATAACCTTATCTAGGGTTTGTTGCAGGTTCAAAATGGTCTTGAATGCCCTTATATGGTTGAGGGGATCCTTTGTACCATCATAGACTTATAGCTGCGGCAGGCGGAATTTTGGAGGCAAGGGGCACTCCAAGACACTGGGCGTAAAGGGTGAGTCCGTTCGTTTTAGCATGCCATCCAGGTTCATTGCCGTCTTTCCCTTCATGGCATTTTTCACCTCATCGAGCTCTTTCCTCAGATTCTGCATCAAACTGTCATTCCCAGGTATAGATTGTTCAGTGTACTCCGTTGCACCCTTTCCCTTGCTATTCGCAGGGCTGCTGGCTTCCTCGTCATGCCTGCTACGACTCTGCCGGTGAAGCGAAGCGTTGATTCATCTGGACGGCTCGTCGTTTCAGCTCTTCGTTTTGCTTTATTAACTCCTGCACATTTGCTGTCAAAGTCTGGATTTGCTGAGCCATCACCACGGGGTCTGGAGGCGTGACTGCTTCGTTGTCCATCTCTAGACTGGAACTTTATCGGTAGGAACACAATGGTCGTTCCCCACAGACAGCGCCAAACTGATGAAGTAGAAAATGTACCTCGTCAGTATGTTCCTTGTCAGTTCGATGGACGACCTCCGAAACCTGCTGTCAACACAAGGAGAAAGCAAAAGGGGTACCTTCGCCGGCATGAAGCTAGCTGGGAATACTCCGATGCTTAAGTCAGATTACACAATCCCAACTTAACTTGCTCACTGCTCACTTTTCTCTCGTGTTTTGTTCTGCTACCTTTTTCTTCACACCGGGCTCACCTTTTATATCCTTCCCTGGGTTGGTGCAGTTATGTTCGTTAAATGCGAGGTTGAGCATTTCTCTCCTGACCGTTGCATTTAATGGGCAATGATTGCCTTAGTCATGGTGTAACGGACGACCGTTGCGCCGCTCCTGTTCTTGTAACTACCCCTGACGTAATTATGGAAGGCCAGCTGTCCAGCGGGTGTTCAGCTGTGCTATTAATGCACGTATTACTTATTAATTGTGATGACGGGGTCTTGCCCCTATGTTCGTCTTCTACAAGGACGCAGAGTAGATCGTCTTCCTTGTTGACGATCAATCGCAGGTATCCATCACCATTAATGGCCCTCACCGAATTGCCCTTAATAATCGGATCCTCATCATATCGAGCCAAATCCACATCAATCTCTTTGATTTGAATATCAAATAAATTCTCAGGAGCAATTGAGTCCGAAGTTAATTCCGTTTCCTTAGTTTTTGCCTCCCCCTTATTACTTGTATCCGTTGACACCTTGACAATCGTTGGAGAATTTGAGTCAATACCATCATCAGGGGATATCGTGACATTAATGGCAACCTCCTTTGTAACGGGTAAATCATTGGCATTGAAATCTGAAATAACTCCTTCATCGGTTTCCATGTTTGCTTGAACCATCTTCGGTTGGTTCTCCGTTGAATTGTTCACCCTTGTCTCCGCCCTCTCCCTTGCCGCTTGGAATTCTTTTCTTGTGAATGGATGTCTATTGTCATAGGAACTAGGTACCATTTTTTTTTTTTTCCTGAATGAATAATTTTATTCAAAGAAAAAGAACTACAAACCAGCAAGGCACCCAGACTCCTCCCTGATAGTCTTAACAAAACAGGGAGGGCTATTACAAAAGTCAAAAGAACCGAACACACTATACAACAAGCTCCATTTAGCAAGAGAGTGGGCGGCCACATTGGCTTCTCTAGGGACCCACCTAAAAGACAAAAATGGAAGATTGGAGGCCAGATACTTTACACTTTGAATAACATTCTCAATAGACCATGGGATGGCCATGCCATGCATTGTGATAGATTTGTAGCAAACTTGAGAGTCGCCTTCGACCATTAATGGAGCTGTAATTAAAGGCACAGCAAGTTGCACAGCCCATAAAAGAGCCTCTGCTTCTGCCTGGAGAGGGAGGGTGGTGTTCACCTTTTTGGAGCAAGAAAATACCAGCTCCCCTCTCCAGTCCCTAGCTATGACTGCAACAGCAGAATGATGGGCGCCAACAGCAGCATCAACATTTAATTTAAAAGAGCCAATCCCAGGTTTCAACCATTTAGCTCGAACACTATTGCCTCGAATTTGAGAAGAGAATCTGGCTTTACGATGCTCCGCAAACAATCTAACCATTTTGGCTCTTAAATCTTCATAGCTGGCTACTCTTCCCTCAAATAGAGCCTCATTCCTTAGCCTCCAAATCAAATCACAAAGTAAGGCTCCAAAAAGAAGCAAGTCCTCCCTAGCCTCTTAGAAAGGAGGATCAAGCAGAAAGTGGATGAAATGGGCCGGAGTGGACAGCTCGCAATTATCAATTCTTATTCCCCATTGACTACTGAACCACAAAGCTCTTGCTAGAGGGCAATTAATAAAAAGATGGATAGTTGACTTGAGCCCAGCATTACATAGGTGGCAAATAGTGTCTGCATTGGCATCATACCTCAGCCTTTGATCCTTTGTGGGGAGACAATTTGCAGCTACTCTCCATAAAACCATCTTCAACCTTTCATGAATTCTAGTCTTCCAAATTTGGCCTCGCAGCAAGTCTTGGTTTGGAGGAGGGTTAGAGCTTCTGCTAAGCCAATAGGCTGACTTAACAAACAACTCTCCAGCCACGGATTTGGTCCATATCCATTTATCAGAACGGACGTTAAGAGGTAAAGGGATTCGACAAATTGAGGCTACTGTTGAATCATCAAAAATAGACCGCAATTTGGAAAAATCCCACCGAGTCTTGCTGTGATCCAGCAGTTGAGAAACAACCATAGCTCCTTCCATAGATGCATTCTCACGCAGATTTGGCCGAAAGAGAGGGAGATTTGGAATCCAAGGATCTTTCCATATACGAATAGACTCCCTACTTCCAATCAACATACACGCACCTTGAGCAATGAGTTGTTTTATACCCTCCAAGCTTTTCCAAATCGGAGAAATACTACCAGAGGCTTTATGATTAAGCCAATTGTTTCTAACTTTATATTTTGCTCGGAGGAGATTTATACATAGACAATCTTGACCTTCTAGGAGCCACCATGCAAGTTTAGCCAGCAAAGCTTGATTAAATTCCCAAAACTTTCTAAATCCCAATCCACCCTCTTTGAGAGGCCAGCACAACGAAGCCCAATCAATAGGAGCAAAAAAAGACCCCTTATCAGATTTTGGATTCCACCAAAAACGCCTCACAATAGCATCCAATTGATCACAAAGCCCCTTGGGGAATTGGAGGACAGACATGGAGTAAGAGGGGATTGCTTGAGCCACCGATTTGATAAGTGTAGCGCGGCCCGCCCAAGACAGATTCTTGCTTTTCCAACTACTGAGCTTGTTCTCGACCCGCTCCTTAATATCATAAAGATCCTTTTTCCTGTGAGGGGTGAGGAATAATGGGATTCCCAAATATTTTGCTGAAGGAGGGAGTTTACTTAGGCCCCAGTGAGCTCTAATTTGATTGAGGAAATGAGGACTGACCCCTTTGGAAGGGAGAACTCCGGACTTTTCCACACTGATTAATTGTCCCGACCATTTGCAATATTTCCCCAAGCACTCCTTTAAGGAAGATAACTCAGCCATAGATGCTTTGCAGAATAAAATTATGTCATCAGCATAACAAAGTTTAGATATGGGAGGAGCTGTTCTTGTGAGCTTTACTCCAGACAACTTGTGCTGAATTATCTCTCTATTGATCAAGCGCATCAGCACTTCACTACCCAGAATAAAAAGATAAGGGGATAAAGGATCCCCTTGCCTCAATCCACGTTCTGGTTGGAATGCAGGGCAAATTCCTCCATTTAAGAGCAAAGAGTAATGAACCGTAGATAAGCACTGCTGAATTAGATTTGTAAACTGATCATTGAAGCCAAAAGCCTTTAGGACCCTAAGGATAAAACCCCATTCCATCCTATCATAAGCTTTTTGAAAATCTATCTTCACTCCTAGGAATCCTTTCTACCTTTTCATGTGTCTGAAGCTGTGAACTATCTCTTGTGCCAGCACAATATTTTCTGATATGCATCTACTTGGAACAAATGCAACTTGAGCTGAATCTACCATTTTATCCAGAAGAGGTCTCAGTCTGTCAACTAGAATTTTTGAAATTGCTTTGTATACCACGTTGCACAAACTAATAGGACGGAATTGATTAAAATTACATGCTCCATTTTTCTTTGGAATTAACACAATGAAGGTGTTGTTGAATTCTTGGAGAAGTTTCCCATACCTGAAGAAGCCTTGAACTGCCAAAGTAACTTGGTCTCCAACAATTTCCCAATAGTGCTTATAGAATAGGGCTGGCAAGCCATCTGGACCAGGAGATTTAAGTGACTTAATCCCAAATATCGCCTTTTTAACTTCTTCACTAGTAAGGATTCTACACAACTCAGCATTCTCTTTTACAGAGACACAAGCATCAATGAGATTTTCCAAGTTATCTGGGATTTGGGGTCTACTTGACTGGTATAATGCTTGAAAGTTGGTGTTAAAGTACTCTTGGATGGCCTCTCTGCCCGAAATCCAGGAACTGTCCTCTTGTTTGATATTAGAAATGAAGTTTCTTCTCCTTCTTACCAAAGTGGTAAGATGAAAGAATCTTGAATTCCTATCCCTATCTTTGAGCCAAATCTCCCTAGATTTTTATTGCCATTTGAGACTCTCTTTGGCCAACCAGTCATCTAACTCAAGGCTGAGGGCAGCTTCTAATTCCAGATTCTCCTTGGTAGGCTCTGCGCCGGAACTAGGTACCATTATGACATCTCTTCCACTAGACGTGTATGGGGCAGCCTTCAGAGTGGAATGGTACTGTTGTTGATCCACTTTTAGCGTGCCTTTGCTTTGCAACCATAGCTCACAATTTTTGTCAGCATGATTCAAGAGCCCACACCAGAAACAGAGGTTTGGTAAGCACTCATATCTGAATTGGACCCAATGTTTTGACCCATTCTCTAGTGTAATAACCCTACCTCGGCATAAAGGCAGTGTAATATCAATTGTAGGGATAAGGGCCCAAAATCATATATTGGGCCTTGGGCTCTGTCCGAGGACGTTGATAGGTCTGAGGAGGGGTAAATAGTTATGAGGGATTCCAGTTCAGAGTCTCATAAATAAGAAATGAGTGGAAGGCGGTCCGAGAATGAATTCCTCCTCGGGTGTGATAGATATCGCTCAGATGTGTATCCCAACGATGAAAGTAACCTTCATAGAAGCCCCAGTGATAGGGATGTGCCTCATGAACATACGAGAATGAAGGGAATCCAAAAATATCTAAGGAAAAGTTGCTACCACCTCATTAAATGCACTGCAGCTACTTTTCTGGCCGTATTTATGTGGAGAAGACCCCTGAATAGTGCTGCCTTGACTACCACAACTCACAGAAACCCAAAGAGAGTGTTTGATGGGACGGGCACCCAAGTAAGGGCTCAAATGATCAACAAGTGTAGGATTAGGATAGTCCAAGGGGAACTATATAATGTAAGAGACCTTCCATAAGGAAGGGATCGGAAAAATAGAGAGAGAATACTGTAGCAATCAAAGTTATACTTGTAATAAGTTTTAATTGATTTATATGGAGAGTTACCTCCTCGGACAGTGAAGTTCAGTCCGTTCTATGTTCCTTCTTCTTGCTTGGTCATTTCCTGAATCCATATTAGCCGTTGTCAAATTCATTAGGACCTAGTTCTTTAACCCACTCTCTACAAATTTATTGTACTGGGCTCATTGGGCCAACGTCCCTTACCTTTTGGGCTTGGGCTGCAAATCGTGCCCTTACAATTGGCGGCATCTGTGGGAAGAATTGGTGCGATAGAAAGTGCAATGCCTAACTATGGTAGGATCAGGTCCACACTAAGCAGAGTCTTTGGGATCCCAGCATGGTGACCCTTTTATCAACCTTGAGCGGAGAGGTGACCATGAAGGAAGTGTGCATACCACACATACTGATAGGAGTCAACCTCGAGGTAGAAGCCATATCTCCCATGCAAAGAGTAATAAGGGCATGCAACTGGAGATTGACCAGTTGAAGAGGAAGTTGTTCCATACACGGCGAAGGCGAACCCCCTCAAACTCTGATGTTTCTTCTGATGACGAAAGGGACATCAATTATAGGCGAAGGTCTCGAACCCCGCCTAGTGAATCTTTCTCCTACGAGGAGGAACACCATTGTGAACAAAGGGTCAGAAGCCCGCCTCGTAAAGGCGTGGGAAATGATGATATGAACAAGGCCTTGAACCAAATCTCTAAGTCGCCCTTCACGCACAAAATCGAGGGGGCGAAACTTCCTCGACGATTCACCCAGCCCGCTTTCACCATGTACAATGGTAGAACAGACTCCGTGGAACATGTGAGCCACTTCAATCAGAGAATGGCTGTCCATTCCAGGGACGAAGCCTTGATGTGCAAGGTTTTCCCATCCAGTCTAGGACCCGTTGCAATGAGATGGTTCGACAGCCTGAGGGCAGATTCAATAAGTTCCTTTAAGGAGCTCACCCAGGCGTTTGGGTCCCGATTCGTCACTTGTAGCAGGGTTCCTCGGCCCTTGGCTTCCCTGCTGTCCTTAAGCATGCGAGAGGGAGAAACCCTGAAAATGTACTCGAATAGATACTGGGAGATGTTCAACGAGATAGATGGTGACTTTGACGATGTGGCCATCAATGCTTTTAAGGTCAGCCTTCCAATGGAACATGTGAGCCATTTTAATCAGAGAATGGTTGTCCATTCCAGGGACGAAGCCTTGATGTGTAAGGTTTTCCCATCCAGTCTCGGACCCGTTGCAATGAGATGGTTTGACAGCCTGAGGGCAGATTCCATAAGTTCCTTTAAGGAGCTCACCCAGGCGTTTGGGTCCCGATTCGTCACCTGTAGCAGGTTTCCTCAGCCCTTTGCTTTCCTGCTGTCCTTAAGCATGCGAAAGGGAGAAACCTTGAAAATGTACTCAGATAGATACTGGGAGATGTTCAACAAGATAGATGGTGACTTTGACGATGTGGCCATCAGTACTTTTAAGGTCAGCCTCCCAGCCGAGCACGATTTGAGGAAATCTCTAACCGGCAAACTTGTCACCAGTGTGCGCCAACTCATGGACCGAATTGATAAGTATAAAAGGGTTGAAGAAGACCAACAGCAGGGGAAAGGAAATGATAAGGTTATCCCTCAAGAGAGGAGGGATTTCAGGTCAGACCGATACAATAACAACCGGCCACTGAGAGATTTTGCTGGGCAGTCAGGATCTGCTAGTACTCAGGCGGTCAATGCTGTGTTCCGAGAACTGGTGCATAAGGTTCTGGAGAAGATTAGGAATGAGCCATTCTTCAAATGGCCAAATAAGATGGTAGGAAACCCCACAAGGCACAATCAAAACCTTTATTGCCAATACCACCAAGACCAAGGACAAACCACGAAAGATTGTAGAAATCTGTGGGACCATCTAAACCAGCTCGTCCGTGAAGGAAAGTTAAAGCAACTCTTGCATCACTCCAGTGGCCAAGGGGGCCAAACAAACTCAGAATCCCGGAGAGATGATTCTTCAAGACCGCCATTGGGAACGATAAATGTCATCTTTGCTACTCCAAGGAGGACCAGTTCCTTCCCTTCCAGAGTGATGTCTGTGGCTCGGCAATCTGCCGAGGGCGCTAATCCGGAGCCAAAGAAAGCTAGAACAGAAATCCAACCGTTTTTGGGCTTCTCGGACGAGGATAAGATCGGAACCATCCAACCCCATGATGATGCTTTAGTGGTCACACTCAGAATTGGGGGGTATGATGTGAAAAGGGTGTTGGTGGACCAGGGTAGTGGTGCTGAGATTATGTACCCCGACCTGTACAAGGGGCTAAATTTGAGACCCCGAGGACTTAACAGCCTATAATTCGCCCCTAGTAAGTTTTGATGGGAAGGTCATCATTCCGAAGGGCCAGATTAGGCTACCTGTACAGACTGGTTTAGAAGTGGTGGAGGTGGATTTCATCGTGGTGGACGCTTATTCACCCTACACAGCCATTGTGGCCAGACCCTGGCTTCATACCCTAGGAGCTGTTTCTTCTACTTTGCACCAGAAGGTGAAATATCCGTCTGAGGGCCAGGTTAAGGAGATCCTGGGAAGTCAATCCATGGCCAGGCAGTGCCTGGTGGCTGCCATCTTACATCAGCCTGAAGCTGAGTCCTCGGCCTCTGCTGAAGGGGGCTTATAGCAATTAAGAGCTTCGGTGTTGCCTGTTAACAGATCGGCCACAGAGGTGAAATGTGAGGATTTGGAAACGGTTGTTGTTGGTGATGATCCGAAGAAGTTCTTTCAGATCGGGGCTTAGCTACCTCCTCTAGAGAAGGAAAAGCTGATAGAGTTTCTTAGAAAAAATGTTGACGTGTTCGTATGAAATGCTTACGAGGCCCCAAGGGTGGATCCAAGCTAGGAATGGCAACGGGTCGGGTTCGGGCCGGGTTTTTCTATACCCGGACCCGACCCGCGGGTCAAGACCCATGGCCCAGACCCGGCCCGTTAACTAAACGGGTTTTTTTCCTGGGCCCCGGACCCGCCCCAGCCGGGCCCCGTTAAAGTATTGGGCCCAATTCGTGGCCCAACCAAAAGGAAAAAAAAAAAAAAAATTCAGATCCAAACACAACCACAATCACAATAACAGAGATCTTTCCCTTTCAAAATCACAATCCAAACACAATCACAATCACAATCACAATCACAATCATAGAAATCACAACCACAAATTTCAGATCTACATTTTCCCTTTCAAAATCACAATCCAAACAAAAATTTCAGATCTATGATTTTCATTTTTCCCTTTCAGAAATCATAAACACAAACACAAACACAAATTCACATGATTGAGGCAAACTGAACCCATAAAAAAAAAAAAAAAAAAAAATGGAGACAGTGCGACATCGGCGACGGCGAGGACGAAACGAAGTTGAGACTTGAGAGAAACGGGAACGGCGAGGACGAAACTGCATCTTTCCCTTCTTAAATCTGTCGGAAATGGGAGTCCCACTAGCTCGTCTGATGAGTTCATGATGCTCATGATGCTATACATACAGCTTGTGGCCGTGCATGTGACGGTGTGAGATCGCTGAGCGATGAAGAGATGAGAGGCAGTGAGTGAGAGAGCTGAAGAGATGAGAGATTGAGAGGCGTGAGAGGCTGAAATGAGGAGAGGAATGATAAGTTTAGGGTTTTAACTATATATATATATATGAGGGTAATTTAGTAATTTTGTATGTAATATAACCGGGTCTTAATCGGGTCTTAACCGGGTCGGGTTTCGGGTTTTTTATGATAAAACCCGGACCCGCTTCGGGTTTTTTTTTAAAAACCCATACCTGACCCTATTCTTTATCGGGCCGGGTAAAATCCGGCCCATTAGGGTCGGGTCGGACCGGGTATCCGCGGATCGGATCTAAATTGCCATCCCTAATCCAAGCTTCATCTATCATCATTTAAATGTTAATCCCTCCGTCACCCCCAAAAAGTAACCACCTCGGTGCTCATCCAAGGATCACTCCGATGCTGTCAAAGACGAGGTGATGAAACTAAAGCAAGCAGGGGCTATCAAGGAGGTGTTCTACCCTGAATGGTTGGCCAATACTGTGGTGGTGAAAAAGAAGAGTGGGAAATGGTGAGTGTGTGTAGACTTCATAGATCTAAATAAGGCTTGCCCAAAAGATCCTTTCCCTATGCCTAGGATAGACCAGCTGGTGGATGCAACTATAGGCCATCCTCAGATGAGCTTCTTAGCTGCCTTTCAAGGGTACCACCAGATACCATTAGCCCTGGATGATTAGGAAAAAACAGCTTTTGTCACCCCCATTGGGAACTATCACTACAAGGTGATGCCATTTGGTTTGAAAAATGCAGGATCTACCTATCAAAGGATGATGACTAGAATGTTTGAACCATAGTTAGGCAAGAACATCGAGGTCTATATAGACGACATGGTGGTGAAAAGTAAGGTAGTGTTCGAGCATGTGAGAGATCTCAGGAACATTTTTGAAATTCTGAGGAAGCACAAGTTGTGCCTTAACACTTCTAAGTGCTTTTTTGGTGTGGGGTCAGGCAAATTTCTGGGCTACATGGTTACTCATCACGGAATTGAAGTTAACCCCGATCAGATTAAGACAATCAATAGTTTACAGCCACCTCAGAATCCCAAGGAAGTCCAGAAATTGACCGGAATGACTACTGTCTTGAACTGGTTTATCTCTCGGTCAGCAGACAGGGGCAGACCCTTCTTTCTATTGATGAATAAGTGGAAGGGGTTTGAGTGGACTGAGGAGTGTGCCTTGGCCTTCCAGCAGCTTAAGGATTATCTCTCTCGGCCACCTATCATGTCCAGTCCTGTGATGGATGAGGTTTTGTTTGCCTATATTGCTGTGGCCCCTCATGCTGTAAGCTTGGTCTTGATACGAGTTAATAGTGGCATACAAAGGCCAGTTTATTATGTGAGCAAGTCACTACATAAGGTCGAGATCCGCTATCTACCACTGGAGAAAGCCATTTTGGTGGTAGTACATGCTACGCATAAACTCCCCCATTACTTCCAAGCACATACGGTAGTCATCCTAACTCAGCTCCCACTCCGAGCTCTACTCCAAAGTGCTGATTACACGGGGAGGATTGCTAAATGAGGCACGATCCTAGGGGTTTTTGACATCAAGTACATGCCTCGCACTTCTATCAAGGGTCAAGTCCTCGCGGATCTGGTAGCCGAGTTTGCTGAAGCCCCGTTGGAAGTAGAAACAGAGAATCAAAACATGGATGGAAAATCGGTTGGCATGATCTCCCAACAAGGTCCCTTATCCTGGAAAGTATACGTTGATGGTGTAGCAAATCAAAAGGGCTCCGGAGTGGGGCTAGTTCTGGTCTCACCCGAGAAAATCACCATTGAGAAATCATTAAGATTGGGATTCTCGGCCACAAATAACGAAGTCGAATATGAGGCTCTGCTGATGGGAATGACCATGGTTCAAAAAATGGACGGAAAGGCTGTAGAGGTGTTCTCGAACTCAAGATTGGTCGTCGGCCAAGTGAAGGGAGAATTTGAAGACAAAGATGAAAGAATGCGAGGGTACTTGAGTCAGGTCAGATGTTTGTAGTCATGCTTTGAATCTTTCAACCTGTTGCATATCCCCAGGAGTGGAAACACATATGCTGATTCCCTAGCCACACTTGCAACCTCCTCGGCGTAAAGCTTACCCCGAGTCATCCTTGTAGAAGACTTATGCAAACTCACAGAGGTGAACAGAGAGGTGGTTCATGTTCACCACATTAGAGTGGGGTCTAGCTGGAGGGACCCCATAATACTATTCCTGAGAGAGGATATCCTACCCGAGGAGAGGTCAGAAGCTGACAAAGTACGAAAAAAGACTCCTCGATTCTAGCTGTCCGAGGATCAAAAATTGTACAAACGCTCATTTTCTGGGCCATACCTACTATGCATACACCCCAAAACAATAGAATTACTCCTAAAGGAGTTGCATGAAGGGATTTGTGGAAGCCACACTGGAGGAAGATCCTTGTCGCACAGAGCTATCACTCAAGGCTATTGGTGGCCCAACATGCAAAAAGAAGCACAAGAATATGTAAGGAAGTGTGACTAGTGTCAAAGATTCGCACCAAACATACACCAACCGAGAGGAGTCCTTAATCCTCTAACCAGCCCCTAGCCATTCGTTCAATGGGGTTTGGACATTGTTGGTCCTTTCCCCAAGGCAGCAGGGAACAAGAGATATTTGCTAGTCGGCACGGACTACTTCACTAAGTGGGTTGAAGCTGAGCCCTTGGCGAATATCAGAGATGTGGACAACAAGAAGTTTGTTTGGAAAAACATTGTCACCTGGTTCGAGGTCCTTCGTACCCTCATTTCGAACAATGGCCTTCAGTTTGATAGCAAATCTTTCAGGAGGTACTGCTGTGATTTGGGAATTACGAATAGATATTCCACCCCAGCCTATCCCCAAGGAAATGGACAAGTTGAGGCTGTTAACAAGGTCATAGTTAATGGACTCAAGAAGAGGTTGGATGATGCGAAGGGAAAGTGGGTAGAAAAGCTGTCACATGTCCTCTGGACATATCGAACCATGCCTCGTAGGTCTACCAGGGAGACCCCCTTTTCAATAACTTATGGGGCTGAGGCTATTATTCCTTTGGAGATTGGCTTCCCAACATTAAGGGCCAGCTCATTTAATCCGAGCAGTAATAATGAGTTGTTAGAAAAGAGTTTAGACTTTATTGAGGAAAGAAGAGAAAATGCAATGGTTCAATTGGCATACTACCAACACAAACTCAAGCAAGGTTATGATGCCAATGTAAAGATAAGGCCATTAATGCCTGGTGACTTGGTATTGAGAAAAGTTCTAGGTACTGCAAAAAACCCAGCGTAGGGAAAGTTAGGGCCCAATTGGGAAGGACCATATCACATCACCTCGGTGGCTAGCATAGGAGCGTATTTTCTGGAAGACTTAGATGAGCATGTAATACCACGCCCTTAGAATGTAAACAACCTAAAAATGTATTATTATTGATAAAAGTTTCCTTTATCAATATGTTCATTTGTTATATAAAGGCATTGTACTTTCTATTATTCTTTCTTTACATGAGTGTTAAATAGAGCCTTAATCATGCCTGGGTCTTCGGACCAGATGCTTTGGGAAAATTAACACTCTATAACATCTTTATAAGTGCTTAAACAGAACCTTAGTCATGCCTGGGTCCTCGGACCAGACGCTTTGGGGAAATTAACACTCTATGACATCTTTATAAGTACTTAAACAGAACCTTAGTCATACCTGGGTTCTCACCAGATGCTTTGGAGAAATTAACACTCTATGACATCTTCACTAAGTGTCAAATCTAATCCAAGAATATGCCCAATCCCTCGGATTGGTGATTTTGAGGTAAATTATGTATGTTCATTATGTTCAACTGTCGTCAGGAAGGGTTCCATTTTTCAATGCAAATATATGGCAAATCTCTTTATTGGTGGTATTTAGTCAAATAATTTGAGTTAACTGCGAGGTAGTATTGTTAATTTTTAGATAGAGTGGCAACAGTTCATATCCATGGTAAACTTGAGAAACATATAAAGTAAGGACACAAGAAATAGAAATAAAAGTCTATTCATTGATCAAAGGAAGATGCATTACAAAGAGTGGCAAAATGCCATTACAACGAAATATGTACACATAAAAAATTACAAAAGAAAATCCTATGCTTAAGCCTTTGCCTGTGGAGGTGCCTTCTTAGGATCAGCCTTCTCGGATTGAGAATCCCCAACCTGAGATTTAAGCTCTGCATCCTTGGCTTGGGAGACCACATCCTTGATTGTAAGGGCATCCTCGGAGGACTTGGCCTTCATCGATGGCTAAGCCTCACCCACTCTAGCCCTTTTAGAAACTTCAGCATCAGGAAGGGGAGCTTGGCCTTCATCCGAAATTTCTCGAATATCTTTTGGGAAGAATATATTCTCGGCCTTCCTCAGCTCAGAGTCTACAGGGACTCCTGCCCGGTCCATGGCTACTCCCCATGACTTGGTGCAGTAGTCCCTGCACACTATGGCCACCTCCTCTGCCAGCCGGGTCTCCATGTCCCGCACCCTACATTCGTAGAATGCCTTCACCGCAACCTTAGCGGCCTCCCTAGCGACCCGAGCTGCATCCTTGGCTTTTTGCAGCTCCACCTTAAGATCCAAAACAGTTTGTTTTTTAGTGGCCAGGTATATCTAGGTTACGTGCAGTTTTTGGCGCTGACCCTTGGCCTGCCTCTCTGTGGTCTTTAGACCTGCCTTAGCGCTTTGGACAGCCTTGTCCGCTTCCTTCAGCTTCTCGGACAGCTCTGTGTGCTCCTCTTTCAGGGCTCTTAAAGCCTTCTCCACCTCAAAACGGGAGTGGGCCTTAGCCTTAACCTCGTCATGAGCATTCCTGACCTACTCCTCAGCTACATAAATTTGCTGGGTAACCTGCATAAAAGTAGCAAAGGGGTTATAAAAATATATACATATATGAATAAATGTGCAGCTCAGTATTTAATGAAAAGGGATGTTGATTGACTTACCATTGCAAAGTCCCTCTTCAATGACATAAAGATGTCCAGTTGCCTGGTACGCCTGAGACCCTTCATGTCTCGGGAGAGGAGAAGGGGTTGCTCTAAAGCCTCAGCGAGGTAGGTGGCGTGCCCCCTTTGAGACTCCCAAATCGTGGCATCCCAAGGAATGGGAGCACCCTCCATCTCTAGCCGAAGGGCCCAGGTGTGCGGCTTTCGGCGCACTTCAGCCTCGTCCCAGCTCTCCACAGACTTGGCTCTCTTGTCCTTGGGGTCCTTAGCTTTCTTTTGTTGTTTAGCCCCCTTTTAAGGGACAATCTCGCCTTCCTATAGGTCATCAACTGGCCTTTTCTTCCTCAGATTCGGGTTAGCATGCAGTCCGAGGTCAGTAGAGGGCGGGGGAGGAGGAGGGAGACCAGGAGGAACTTGTGTCTTGGGGACTTCTTTTGAAGTTGATCCCTTGTTCCTGTTCACCATTAGACCCTTTAAGTCGGGCCTTTGCTTCAGGTTCATTCCTTCTTCTTCTGAACTGGTATTGACCCGAGCAACGATTAACTTAGGAGAATGAGCTGCAAAAAATCTGTCGGACTCATGTTTGGAATCTGAGAGCTCCACAGGCTTTTCTGGAGCTCCTACGTCTTCAAAGCAGAACTGATCGATCTCGGCGTCGAGAGAGTGACGAGAAGAGGCTGACTCCTCTCTCAAAGCAGTTACCTGTTGAGGAATGCGTTGAAGAGGCAACTCAACAGGAGAAAGATCTCTCCGAGCCAAAAACCCCGGCTTGGAGACGTCTATCCGAGCTAATCTAGAGCTTCCAGCCCTTATTGCCTGGCCTGCGTCCTGAAATATGTGAGACAGAGGCACGTAATCCAAAATTAAGTGAGCGGCCCCGCAGCTGTCCGTCTTCGCTTACAAATATCTCTAACCTCAATAGGTAGTTGAGAGCCGGAACGTTGGTCAAACTGATCCTCGGAGCAACGTGGCTTTTATTTGTAAAAACATTCGAGAAGGAAATCATGGTCAGACCAATGAAAATTATCATCAGAAGAAGATGAAGTGTTAAAAGTGAAAGGGCTAAACCCCTTGTCCAAAGGAATTGATCTTAAGGTACCCCACCTGGCTCTCCTGCTCGAGTTGGGCAGGGAAGACTGTCGTGCCACTCCCCGGAGGCGACCAGATAGTCATCCTTCAAGCCCTTGTTGGACTTAGGAAGGCAGGATATGAACCTAACGACATCGGACCGGGACTTGAGGTAATATCCCGTGCTAGCAAGGGAATGGCACTCGTAAATATGAACAACGTCGTGCCATGTAAGCCCTAAGTTCATCTGATCGTTCAAAGCATCTACACTCCCTAGGACTTTAAACAGGTTGGGAGCGCACTAATGGGGACACAACCTGTGATTGAGCAGGTAGTTTCTGGTTATCCTACCCTTTGTTCGCGTATGCTTGGTTCGAGGCGCAATATTGTAGGCCTACTTCCTGTGGGATATGGTATTTGGCCCTAAAACCCTCCATACCGGCCGGAGAGTCTACAAAGTGCTTGAATCTACCCATCTAAGCAAACGTAGATGACGCAAAGGAAGTTTTCTAAAAAAGAAAAGAAGGCTGAGCTGAGGAGGATGGCCGAGGAGGAAAAGAAATTTTGAAGAGATAGATACTTACAAAAAGAAAGTGAGTGTATTAAATTCTGAACCTTCAGGAAAATCTTTTGGAAATTTCTTAAGGAAAAGAGTTAGGGAAACTCAAGAGTTTAGTGAGTTGGAGTGCTTAAGATCTTTGAAGAACTTGAAAATTTGTAAAGTAAAGGGAAAATGATCTCCCTCAAGGCTTTATATAGAGGGTGAAAATGAGGGGGAGTTATCCTGCTCAAAATTCCAAGAGAAAGATTAGTCGTTGGATCTGCGCCTCACCATTAGATTTGGGGAACAAGGCGCCGCCTGAAGTAATTAATGGCGCCTCGCGGACTTCGAAGTGTCAGTAGCAATCATGGGACGCGCAAAACGATAATTTCACGCATGTGAACCAGAGAAATAAATGGTCTTGTCTCTTAAAAATCAAAACCCCACTTTTTCTCCTCGGATGAGAGGGAAAACCTGGAGTTTTAAAGGGCTATTGTAGGGATAAGGGCCCAAAATCATATATTGGGCCTTGGGCTCTGTCCGAGGATGTTGACAAGTCCGAGGAGGGGTAAATAGTTATGAGGGATTCCAGTTCAGAGTCTCATAAATAAGAAATGAGTGGAAGGCGGTCCGAGGAGGAATTCCTCCTCGGGTGTGATAGATATCGCTCAGATGTGTATCCCAATGATGAAAGTAATCTTCATAGAAGCCACAGTGATAGGGACGTGCCTCATGAACATACGAGAAGGAAGGGAATCCAAAAATATCTAAGGAAAAGTTGCTACCACCGCATTAAATGCACTGCAGCTACTTTTCTGGCTGCATTTATGTGGAGAAGACCCCTGAACAGTGTTGCCTTGGCTACTACAACTCACAGAAAGCCAAAGAGGGTGTCTGATGGGACAGACACCCAAGTAAGGGCTCAAATGATTAACAAGTGTAGGATTAGGATGGTCTAAGGGGAACTATATAATGTAAGAGACCCTCTATAAGGAAGGGATCGGAAAAATAGAGAGAGAATACTGTAGCAATTAAAGTTATACTTGTAATCAGTTTTAATTAATTTATATGGAGAGTTACCTCCTTGGACAGTGAAATTCAGTTCATTCTATGTTCCTTTTTCTTGCTTGGTCATTTCCTGAATCCATACTAGCCGTTGTCAAATTCATTAGGGTCTAGTTCTTTGACCCACTCTCTACAAATTTATGTTACTGGGCTCATTGAGCCAATGTCCCTTACCTTTTGGGCTTGGGCTGCAAATCGTGCCCTTACATCAATCATTACTCGAACCCGAATGAAATTTCCACCTTCATCAGTTACTGCCCCTGCTGATTTCTGAACTTCCCCAACAATGTCGCAGATGTTTTCTGCCACTTCCTTCTTTATATACCGAATTGGGATATCATGGACCTGAACCTAGAATAATGTTTTTGAAAAAACCAGATCGCGAATCGGACAATCTGTACTGTACCTTTGCAGCATCACTAGATGTTTATCAAAACTCCAAGGTTGGTTTTTGAGAATTCTTTCAATATCATTGGGATTATCAAAAACAAACAACACTCGGTGTTCATTTTGGTTTCGGATTGTGAACCCGTTTGTAGATCTCTACAACAATTTGAAAGTTCGTGCCATGGCCTCCATATTTAGGAAATGTGGAGTAAGGAATTGAGCAGCTAGCAAGTATTCACCAGATCTTTGTTCCTTGGACAAGGTGAATCCAACGGTTTCCTTTTCTAAAAGGGAAAAGTTGGTCCATTGATTCGCTAACTCCTCCATGGGAATGAAAATTGGAAGAGAAAAAAGAAAAGAAAGTGTTTCCCCACAAACTCCAAAAAAACAAAACACCACTAGCTCGGAAGGTACATTTGTTACCTCCTGAGGACAAACTCTCCTTGCAATGAAGCGACCAAAACACTTCTACTGCCTTAGAGAAGAGAGAAAACCTCACTTTCTAAGTGACAAAGAGACATACAGGATTTATTACCTGGTTTATGTTATTTCTTCCAATTAGTTAAATTTAAATTAAAAAAAGAAACATTATATTGCTTAGCAAAATAGAAATGGTGTTGATTCTTATTCTCTTTCTTTCTTTATTTTAATTTTTGGGAGGGGGGGGGGGGGGGGGGAATTTGGTATTCGACTAAAAAGGGAAGGAAAAAAAAATCCCTAAATATTGGTGTAAAATCAAACCCACTCACAACTTCCCAAGTTCTTTTAATTTGAAAATTATATGCTCTTGTTAGGGTTTGTGAGACTAGTAATCAAAAACAAAAACAAGTCATGTGACCCTTTGTGATGAAGCAAAGATTGGACTCTTAATTAGTGGCAGAGCCAGAAAATTTTTTCAAGGGGACCAAGTTATATATATATATAAATAGGGTTGAGTTTAAGTTAAATTAAACAATATTACATGACTCAATATTTTTTAATTGGATGCGAATTTTGACAAATCCACCGTTAGATTACATTATCTTCATATATTCTCCATGCTTGCAAAATTTCAAGGTGATCAAAGATTAATAGTCATGTCATCAATCAATTGTTTAAATTTAAGTTTTTGTAGTTTAAAATAATGCATAAAAGATTAGTTTATGGATTAAATGGTAAATAACATTCAATTGGCATGAAAATTGGTATGAATGTTAAGAATATATAGAACATGTAATTCAATGGTGGGATTTCCAAAATATAAATTCTATAACAAGTTATTGGGTGATGTAACATTGCTTAGAGTTACACCAAGTGTAATTTGAACCCAATTTTCTTACTTAAAAAAATAATAACATCAAGTAAGTCTATCTCTAGGGGAAAAAAAAAAGTATTGACCATGGTTTTAAAAATTGGACTGGACTAGTTGGTCAAACCAGTTCAATTGGGAACCGGGCACCTATATGAGTCAGTAAAACCCCTAAAATCAGCCAAAACTAGTCAAAAATAGGCCAAAATCAATCAAAAACCAGCTAGAACCAGTCAAAAACCAGTAAAACCAGAAACAAAAATGGTTCATTGACCGTACCGGTTTTTAAAACCATGGTCTTGACATGTTTAAAAATATACAAGTCAATTTAATAAAAATAGAACATAATTAAATTACATATGGTATACATTAAATACACTTTGGTTTAATAAACTATACATGATATAAGAGTAATTAGAGGGAAAAAATTGCATTAGTCAACTACATAAATGAATTATATGTTTTTAGTAAAAATCTGGGGGGACCATTATTTAAATTTCATGTCGGCCCTGCTCTTAATATTGACAAAAAGAGAAAATAGAAGAGATAATGTTTGGGCAGTAGTGAAGTTTTTCACAATAAGAGTTCTGAGTGTGGTTATCTTTACATTTCAGAGAGTTCAAATAGCCTATTTGTAAACACATAAAATTCCTAATATTTATTTTTGTTCCAAAACATTAGGATTTAAACATTGCAACTCCCTTATTTACCTCATTGTTCCACTCACAACTCCATATCTCTAAGAAAGAGGAGATATGGAGTTGTGAGTGGAACCTAACTTGAATTGCATGTTTGATCACATCAAACCTAACTCCATATCTCTAGAAAAGATGAACACTTCAATTGCATGTTTGATTCAAACCTCACAAAGATAATCATAACCAAACATGCAGTTCCGTTACCTCTAAATATCTTAACAATTTTATTAATCATTGAGAAAACAATAAACAACATTATGCAATGTTTTTAAAAATATATATATTTTTCTTTAACCATTGCACATTAAGTGCCATTTGACCGTTCAATTCAGCATCTCTCACTTGGCCAACTAGATACGAAATGTGCACATGTCCCTTGAAATTTTTTGAAATGGTTAATTAAAAAAATCAGAAGGGCATTCTCTTCCATACAATCATAGTGTATTGGAGAATTTGAATAGTTATATCACTAATAATGGTATTAAATATGTTGCACAAGATGATTAATAGAGATTGAAGCGCAAATCAAGTTACTCTCTTGAGACAATTCATGTCTCCACAATGAGATTATTGATGCAAAGAGTTCATTAGCATGTCATCTCCAAGACAACAAGCTCAGCCACTCTTTACAAATCATTGGCACCGAAAACTTGAACCTTTACTTAGGGTTCGTTTGGTTGGGGGAGTGGAAAAGTGAGAGGATAGAAAATGGAGAGAGGATAGAAAAGATTTAGTTTTCTCTCGTATGTGTTTGGTTGGGAGGGTAGAAAAGTGGAGGGATGGAAAACTCTTTTGTTTGGTCGAGAAGAAAAGTGAGAGGATAGAAAATAAAGTTTGTATAAAGTTATCATTATATCCAATTTAGGTAAAACAAAAATAATACATTATATTTTATTAAAAAAATATGTATGAATGATTTCTTCATTAAAAAACTAAAATAAAAAGAGGATAAGAAGTTCAAGAACCCAAAACTTTTTTTTCAAAAAATAAAAAACCAAAACAATTGAAAAAAGAAAGGGTGTTGTACAAACACAAAAGAAAAGAACTAAAAAAGAAAAGAAAAGACAAGGAGTCAAGGACCTGACTCACAAGTCAAGCATGCAAGGTCAAACTTACATATAACACATCAAGGAGGGGGTAAATATGTAATTTTAAGTGTTAAGCCCCCCACCTTTCTCTCTTTTCTTCCCAGTTTTCCTCCCAAATTGGGAGGAAAAAAATTTGTGGGCCCGGTGGATTTTTTCTTCAACATTTTCCATCCTCTGTGTTTTCTTTTCTATACCAAACAAGGGAAAACATCATTTTCTCCCCTGTTTTCCTTTCTTTATATAAAATTAGGGAGCCATTAGTCAAAATATATATATATATATATATATATATATATATTAAAGAAAGAATATAAATCCATGAAATTCATTATATTAGCCTATATAAATATTTCACATTTATGATTTGTCCGGCATTAGTTATTATTTGAGTTGGTTTTGTTTATAGTAGAATACTTTATCAAAGCCACCATCCATACTATTACAGGTATGTTTATCTTCTTTGGTATTTTTGTGTGTGTATGTTTTATTATTTATTTATGGTTTCGCTTATGAGTCATAAAAAGCAATTTTAAATCCATGAAATCCATTATATAAATCTCTATAAATATTTCACCTTCATGATTTGTCAACATCTAGTATTATTTGAGTTATACTTAAAGGTATGGAGATTTATCCTTTTATGGCTATACTCTGCTTTTTTTATCCTACAAAAATATGTTTGTGTTTGTGTTTTTTTTTTTTTTTTCTTTGTTTGGTTTTGCATTTATGAATTATTTTTACTCATCTTTTTTTTTTTCCTCATAGGTTTTATCTATTTCTAATTTAAGAATTATCAAATTTTGTATTTTCTCCTACAATAAATATTTCATCTTTTTAATTTTTAGGTTGTATTTGTGTTATGTTTATATGTGCGTTATTAGATTAAATTTATTTTCTTGAATAGTAAAATTTTTATGTTACTATTTCTCATTTTTATTTTTGTTGTTAGTAATATTATATTTGTGTGTGCTACAAATGTCATTATAAGACACCGGATAAGTTAGAAGAGAATTATGTTTTTTTTTTTTGGCAAATGAAATACCTTTACTTAAGTTTCCATAGGTTTTTAATTATTAAATTTAGGAATTTTTTCATATAAATATGTTGTGTGATCGAATGAGGCTTTTAAGAACAATACTTCATATGCAATTTATATAATCTAGATTCAAATGATTATTAATTTATTATTTCTGAATAAAATTATTCTAAAAGCACGGGAATAATACTAGTTTATATATAATTTTTAATTTTTTTTAGAAAGAAAATAAGAGGAATGGGAAATTTTAAAAAGTGACATCCCCATGCTGCCTCTTAAGTAAGCGTGATAATTCGTGTTCGCATGTCAAGTTCGTATTGTGTTAACTTATGAATATCCAACTATATAGGTCAACATTAGCCTTACATATTTATTAAACGGGTGAAGATTCCTCAACCCTAACACGACCCATTTATTAAATGGGTCAATTGTGTCGACCTGTTTATAAGATTTTATCAAAATGAAAAAAAAAATTATGAAAAAACAAACAAGTAAATATTTTTAATATAAAATTTAAAACTAACGAGTAACTGCATCACAAATAATAATTCAAAACTAAAACATATCGCAATATCACAAATAATCAATCACAATATGTCAAAGAAAATAAACCACAACAGCTAATAAGTTCATATACCTAGGATTTGAAGGGTATATTAGTAAAATTTCATTTATTTAAACGGGTCAAACGGGTTTCATGTATTAAACACTAACCCAACTCATTTATTAAACAGATCAGTCATGTTAACCTGAATATGACATGAATTCATTAAACCTCAACCCATAACCTACTAATTTCATATCGTTTCATGTCGGGTTTGCGGGTCATGTCCAATTTCCTCACCTCTACTCTTAAACCTTATAGCCGAACATTTGTCTATGTATCAAAAAATATATATATTTTTTGAAACCAATGTATGAAGTTTTAAAACATTACTTCAACAGGTTTCTTTTTTTTTTGATAAACATCATTGTCAACTTTTCATTAAACTTTAACTCAACCTACAGTGAGATACATCAGATTGAATTTGGTCAGCTATCATGGGCGGAGTCTCCTCTACCCAGATATTACATTCATTCAAAGACTTGGCTTGTCTAGCCATGATATGAGCAGCATGATTGCCACTCCTGCGGGTATGGGACACCTCCCATGCGTTGAAGCACCTCAGACCCGACATAATACCTTCAATTACTTTCCTAATGGAATTCGGAGTCATACACATGCTCCTCAGAGAAAACACTACCTGTTGAGCATCAGTTTCTACAATTATCTCCTTAAGCCCAAGATCCCACGCTAGCAACACTCCTTCCTCCACAGCTTTGGCTTCGGTTTCCAGTACCCCCAACGGCTGTTCCACCTTCTTGCTCATAGCCCCCATTAATTGACCCCACTCATTTCTAATGACCACCCCTATACCACAGCATCTAATGTCCTCAAAGATTGCTCCGTCTGTGTTAACTTTGTACCACCCCTGTTTAGGGGGTGCCCAGAAGGGTACATCAGGAGCAGGGGATGTTTCTTGGGGCTGGTTTGCAGACCGTACTTCTTTCCAGTACTCTAAAGCTTCCCTAGCAATCACTTCATGGGTTTTACACTGTCCCCCGTGTCTCACATTGTTTCTATTATTCCAAATACTCCAGGCAGTGATAGCAAGCAATTCCCAATTAAACTCACCGTAATTATCATTAATCGCCCAAACAATGTCAATAAAATCATCTGGGGGGTCACGGAAGCAGGGAAGTTTGATTTTTGAATAGCTCCATACTGCCTCCGCAAACTGACAACTCCAAAGTGCATGCCCTGATGACTCTCCGAGCCCACATATGTCACATCTATCGTCCACTCCAACTCCTCGAGCCTTCAGCCGTAGTTTAGTGGGAAGGATATTTTTACAAGCTCTCCACATCAGATGTTTGATTTTATTTGGACAGTCCAAACTCCACACAATCTTCCAGATAGCTTTCATCCCGGAATTATCAGAGCAACCTCCTTCCTCAGCGCGCCCCACATTCTCTTTCAGTACCTGTTGGGCTACCCTGTATGCACTCTTCACTGTGAAAAAACCATTTGGAGTCCCTGCCCACAAAATGGAGTCCGCTGGAAGACCAGCACTAACAGGAATACCCAGTACTACCTCGGCCTCATGAGGGAGGAAAGTGTTTCTAACCCTTTCCACATCCCATCCCCTCCTCTCTGTATCCAGAAGACTTGATACCCTCTCCATCCCCGAATGGGCACCAACCGGGCTAATAACTCTGAAAGAATCTAGGTTAGGGACCCACCTATCCTTCCATATTTGGACGCTCTCCCCATTGCCAATACACCATCTAGATCCTTTCTCAATCACTTTTCTTGCTGCTAAGATGCTTCTCCACACATAGGAAGGCCTCCTCCCCAACTCCTCTTTAAAAACGCCATTCGGAAAGTATTTCACCTTAAGTAATCTATGAACCAAAGAGCTTGGATTTTGCTGAATCTCCACCCTTGTTTAGCAAGTAGCGCTAGATTAAAAGCTTTTAGGTCCCTAAACCCCATGCCTCCTTCCGTCTTAGGGGTGCACAACTTTTCCTATGATACCCATGCCATTTTCCTCTCCTTCTCCTTTTGGCCCCATCAGAAGTTGCTCATCATAGAGTTCAACTCCTTACACAAAGTGTCGGGGATTTTAAAACAACTCATCGTATAAGTAGGCGTTGCCTGAGCAACCGCCTTGATGAGAATCTCTCTACCAGCATGCGAGAGGAGCTTGCCCTTCCACCCAGCTATCTTTCTCCCAACTTGATCTTTGATTTGATTGAAAGCCTTTCTTTTCCCTTTCCCCACAATGGGTGGCAACCCTAAATACTTTTCATGGTGCTAAACAATTCTTGCCCCAAATTTCTCCTTAACATACTCCTTAGTCTCCCTGCTTGTATTTTTACTGAAGTAGAGGGAGGTCTTATCCTTATTAAGTTTTTGCCCAGAATCCGCTTCATAGTCTTCAAGTACTTTGACTACCCTATTGCATTCATCAGCTGTAGCTCTACAAAATACAATACTATCATCGGCGAACAACAAGTGGGAAATACTTGGGGCTCCCCTACTGGCTGCAATCCCCTTTATGTACCTTTCCCTTTCCTCCTTTTTCAGCATGGCCGATAGACCTTCCGCACACAGTAAAAACAAATAGGGGGATATTGGATTGCCTTGGCGAAGCCCCCTTGATGGGGTAATCTTTCCCTTAGGTTCCCCGTTGATCAACACTAAATAGGAAACTATACTCACGCACATCATTATTAGGGAGATCCACTTCTCATGAAACCCCATCTTTCTCATCATTGCCTCCAAGTACACCCATTCGACCTTATCATAGGCCTTGCTCATATCGAGCTTTATAGCCATTAATGCCTCATTTCCTTTCTTCCGTTGATCAATGCAGTGCATAGTTTCAAAAGCAACCATGACATTGTCAGTTATGAGCTTCCCTGGGACAAAAGCACTTTGAGAATCATCAATCACTGCTACAAGAACTTTTTTCAGTCTGTTTGCAAGAACTTTAGAGATTAATTTGTACATAACATTGCAAAGACTTATTGGCCTGTACTCAGTAATTTTTTGGGGAGATTTCACCTTGGGGATAAGGCATATATATGTTTTGTTAATTTCATTCTACATCCTACCCGAATAGAGAGCGGTCAGCACACAGTTTACCACCTCAGGCCCTACAATATTCCAATAGTGTTTAAAGAAGAGTGGTGACATACCGTCCGACCCGGGGACTTTTGTTGGATGCATTTGCTTTAGTGCACTCCAAACTTCCTCAGCCTTAAACTCCGCAATCAGCACCTAGTTCATGTCAAAGGAGACCCGAGTTGTAATTGAATTTAGGCTAGCATCAAACCTGGTTGGCCGGTTTGACTTGTATATGGAGTCAAAGTAGTCCAGGATAATGCTTTCAATACCCTCCTTATCTTCTTGCCACACTCCCTTGGAATCTTGCAGCCCTACAATCCGATTTTTCCTTCGTCTTTGGCTAGCCATTGCATGAAAGAACTTTGTGTTTCTGTCTCCCCATTTTAGCCAGAGCCCTCTAGACCTCTGATTCCACATTATCTCCTCCCTGGCCTGAATTTCGTTGATCTCCTTCCTCACCTTCTTAATTTCCTCCGCTTTGCCATGTAGGCTATCCCACATTTCCAATTGCTGAAGCCTCTCCTTTTTTTGATGTAATAGCTTGTTGACATTCCCAAATCCATCCAATTCCACCTCTGTAATTGATCTTGACAGCGCTTAATTTTGCTCATGATGCCCCCCATTGCCTCCACCTGACCCGAATCCCACGCCCCTTCCACAATCTCTTACATCTTTCCTCTCTAATCCACATTGCTTCAAACAAAATCCTTTTCTTTCCTTGCCTTTTGGGCTGTTTTCGCTTGAGCAAAAGAGCTAACAAACAATGATCTGATATAGGCATAGCCACATGCCTTACTCTAGCTTCAGGGAAAATTCTCATCCACTCCTCATTCGCCACCATTCTGTCCAGCCTAATCTTAGTTCTTTGCTCTCCCCCACGTCCATTACACCATGTAAAATTTTGTCCAATGAAGCCTAAATCAAAAAGCTTGCACCTATGTAAGCATTCCCTAAAGTCCTCCATTTGTTTCAAGTCTCTATCCAACCACCCCATTTTTTCCATCGAGTGTGTGATTTCATTGAAATCACCAAACATAACCCACGACATTGAGTATTGATTTTTAAGAAAATCCAGCAGTTGCCAAGAGATGAAGCGTTTACCTGCATCGGGATGCCCGTAAAACCCCGTAGCTCTCCAAGGAGTAGTTGCCGAGCTTTCATGAACTTCCACATCTATATGGGAGTTTGAGCAACTCCTAAGTCTAATGTCCAGACCTTCCTTCCACATCATAGCAAGCCCTTCGCTTTTACCATCACTAGCAACCGTAATTCCTTGCGTGTACTCCAATTTGTTCCTAATTCCCTTTATTCTGCTCTCCCCTGTTTTCGTCTTAGTAAGGAGGATCAACAGCGAGTCTTTTGTTCTCACCTTGTCGGCGAGTGTCCGAATCGCTAGGGACGATCCCATGCCCTGGCAGTTCCAAGCTAAGATCATCATGAGGCTCGGCAGTGCTGCTTTGCAGCAACCGCCACTCCGCCAACCATCTGTGCTTCCTCATCTTGCTTGTGACTCGTAAGCTTTCCTACTTTTCTGCGTTTTTGGTTCACAACATTAGGGTCAATCTCACATAATGGTGTAGGGTTGTCCCGTTTTGCATTTACTTGGCCCTTTCCATCATTATTTGAACACTTATTTCCTTCCCGGGCCATTCTCTTCCAGTGCTTGCTATTTGGGACAAGCTTTTCAGCAGTCCGTGTTCCCCTCGTAAGACAATGCCAGTGGGCCCAGTTCTACCTCCGACCCACTTGGGCTTAACCATTCATTTGTTGTAGCTGGTATTGGCGCCATTACATTTTTGAAGTTTATCTCCTCCTCGTGGTCAGCGCTTATGTCACTCTGCATACTCTCCGCCTCTTCTGTCTGCACTTTGCCTCGGTCCAAGCCATTTATTTCTATTTTTGACTTCTTTTCCTCTTGTTTTCCATTCAAACTGTAGACCCTTCCATTTTCATGCAACAGCTCTACCTCCTTTTCCGACTCCCCTTTCTTTTCTGTTTGCTGCGTCAGAGTGCAAAGCTCGATGCTTGTCTGTCTTGGTACATGAGCCCCCACCGTTCCCACTGAAACCCCTTGCCTCCTAACCGGCTCCGTTCTCCCTACTTGATCAACATCGGTGTTCAAATGCCTTGTTCCAGTTTCCTCGGTCCTCCCCCAACCGTACTTCGTTTGTTCATGCACATTTCTTCTTATGATTTCTCCTCTTAACCATGCCCCGTACTGTAGCTCCGCGTTCTCCAGCTGATTGTTACAGTTGACATTTTTTGGGCAATCTTTCAGAGCATGGCTAAGAAGGCCACACCAGTAGCAGAAGTTGGGGAGCCTCTCATACTTGAGGTTCACCCACTTGCCCTTTCCTCCTTCTACATTGATCTTTTTTCCCCAGATCAATTTTTTTGTCACATCTAGGCGCACCCTTACCCTTAAGCACCTACCCCATTGGACTCCTGCAGCTGAGACGTCCACTTCCATTACCTCGCCTAGTTTTGAGTTGATTGCCCAACCAATTTCCTTTGTCCTGCAGTTTAGAGGGAGATTGAACATTTGCACCCAAAATGGTGACCACTTCATCTCTATTTCTTTTGGAGTTAGCTTCCCCTCGAAATCCTGCAATAAGATCAACTGCTTTTCATAACTCCATGGGCACATGTCAAGCACCTTCTTCTTATCCTTTCCATCCCCAAACTCTACCAAAAACAGGTCCTCTTCAACCTCAGAAATTTGGACTCCCTTGTTTGGCTTCCAAAGCATTCTCAAATTCTTCCTCAGTGCTTCAATATAAATGCATTTATGAGACATAATCTTCATCACCACACAGTTCTTCCCTAGTTCCCTTGCAGCTTTTGCGCTGTTAGTATCCAGCTCTATTCCTTCATCTTCTTCTTCCGTGAAGGACAGTTTTTGCCATAGCACTTCAAGCTCCTCTGCCATGATTTTCCTCCACCAAAACTTTTCCACTGTAAAAAAAAAAAGAAAGGCACACCTCTCAGAGGGGAAGGACTACCACAAGCCCTCACACTATGAAGGACACGCTAACTCTTGCAAGAGACCTGCAAGACACCCTACTGCATCTACACGCTCAGGAGCGTGAGAGCACTACAAGAACAAGATTTTGAGACACTACTGCTTCAACAGGTTTCAATTCATTTTGTATGCTATTTATTCATTCGTCCTAAGATGAGAGCTATTAATCAAACCCCATAAGTCTTTCTAAATAAATAAATAAATAAAAACAAAAACAATAACATAACCATTTAAAACAAAAACAAAAATGGGGTTTTCTCTCTAGTTTTTCTACGGAAACACTGGAGGTGAAAAAAGTAGCTATCTTTAGCAAAAGGGTTGCCGTAAGGTAGATTTCTCTCCGTGAAAGTGGTGGAACAGGTTAGTTTCTTAGGGGAATCATGGAGGAGATCACAGAGAGATGCGCTGGTATAAAACTGTCGTTGAGAGAAGATGCTGAAGTAACAATCCACGAACCAGAGTCAGAGGATGGCCTTGTCCTCATTGGGAAGTTTTTTACAAAGAGGAGAGTCAACCTGGAGTCTGTGTCCAGAGTGTTGAAAACGGTATGGAAAATGGAGAAATCTTTTGAAGCTAGTGATCTAGGTGAGAACAAAGTTATGTTCCTTTTTCAAACAAAGGACAACATGGACAGAAAGCTCTTCCTCTGTCCATGGTCTTTTGATAAATACTTACTATTACTTCATAAACTAGAGAGGGGTGAGGCGGTAAAAGATATCAAGTTAAAAAAAAACCCCGTTTTGGGTCCAAATCCACGGACTGCCTACTATGTGTCAAACGAAGACGGTGGGTTTGAGTATCGGAGCAACACTAGGCGGAGTGGAGAGAGTGGATGCAAATGAGAAAGGGTTCTGCCTGGGGAACTTTATACAAATAAGGGTGCTCATGGATATCTCAATGCCGTTGTGCCGAGGTCGAACGAAAGGTTCGTCTGGGCGAGCATGGCCTGAAATGGGTGGATTTCAAATATGAAAGGCTTCCAATTTTTTGCTATTTGTGTGGGAGGGTTGATCACGATGAACAGGATTGTCTGCAAGGTCTTCGAAGCAAGGAAACACTAAGGCCAGAGGAGAAGCAGTTTGGCCCATGGCTTCGTGCGACACAGGATAAACTTCAAAAATCGCTGATAGTTACAGCGGCGAGAAATGAAGCCACGAGGATCAGGGAAGCTGAAATTGAGTTAGGGGAGCACAGATTGGTTGGTATTGCGAAACGCATGCTGGTTTCCGATACTCCTAGAACTAACCACCCAGGTAGGACGGAGAAGAGGGTGGAGGCGAGGGCTGACGTGGGAAGCATCAATACCACGTCATGTCACATCCAAGTCAATATCCCAAAAATCCCGCTGATTTCAAATTTCGAACAGCAATTGCGGGATATTGATGCTGCAATCTCGGGAGAAGTTCCTGACGTAAACACCGAACCAAGTAAGGAAGGAAACTTGGAGAAGGAGGAAATCTCGTTGAATCGGAATGTTGACAGGTTGGAAACAAAAGAAGCGTCCTATGCAAATGGGCTTGTCACAGAAGCCCAATCCCAAACTTTAGTGCTTGGGCCTCAAAGTCCAATCATGAAGATGGAACATCAACCAGGTGACATTTTGGGCTTGTCTCAATCTGGTTTTAATTTTAAAATGGGGCATATCTCTCCAAAACAGCCGAAGCCCCACAAAATGAAGAAGATCACTAGTGGTGGCCAAAAGAAAAATAAAGAAAACAAAGGTTACGTTGGGAAGAACATGGACTCGGGTAAGGAATGCATGCAACCTCAGGGAGAGAGCAAAGGGGTTGAGATGTTGATGGAAGTTGATCAAGTTGAGGTGGGAACAAAAAGGAGACTCCGGTCACCTTTGCATGAGTTGGGAAATTGTGTTGATAATGGGAAGAAGGCAAGAATGGAGGGAGAGGTCAGGGAGTTTGGCAAGCTCTTAGCACACCACTTGGGATCGGCGGAGGCTGTTAACCATCCCCGCCGGGCACAATGAGTGCCATTAGCTGGAACTGTAGGGGGCTTGGGAACCCCCTAACAGTTAAAGCCCTCCAAAAAATGGTATTGGAGAAAGATCCCACCTTAGTATTCTTAATGGAGACTAAGCTTGATGTCTCTAAGATGGATGGAATAAAAAGGAAAATAGAAAGGCAGCAAGGTCTGGTGGTCCCTAGTATTCAACGTGGGGGTGGATTGGCCCTCTTGTGGAAAAACTCAATGAAGGTGGATGTATTGATGTACTCTCCTAGGCATATCGACGCAATTGTTACTGAAGATCAGGGGAGGAAGATATGGCGTTTTACCAGATTCTATGGGCATCTGGAGACCAGAAAAAGAGAGGATTCATGGAAACTTTTAAAGTGTTTAAGTCATGGAAGCAATCTGCCGTGGGTTTGCATGGGGGATTTCAATGAGATTATGTATCCTAGAGAGAAAGATGGGGGTGGGGCGAGGCTTGATGGTCAGATGAGGGGCTTCCGTGAGGCAATTAATAGGTGTCATTTGAGGGACATGGGCTATGTGGGCTCGGATTATACTTGGAGCAGAAGATTAGGGAGGCGCAGTTGGATTCGTGAAAGATTGGACAGAGTTCTGGTGTCCACGGATTGGGCAATGATGTTCCCATCGGTG
The DNA here is from genome assembly GCA_019022515.1 of Quercus aquifolioides. NCBI lineage: Eukaryota > Viridiplantae > Streptophyta > Magnoliopsida > Fagales > Fagaceae > Quercus > Quercus aquifolioides. Next base: position 44,748,104 of record CM032326.1, read on the forward strand.
AAGCTTTTTCATGTGTCCAACTCGACCTCGGATCATAGCAATTTAGTGCTCAATGATGCTAGGTCTCCTAGACGGCAGCGACAACGATCAAAATTGTTTCGCTTTAAGTCCATGTGGCTTTAGGATGAACGGTGTAATAATGTGGTGGAGGAAGCATGGGAAAAAGGGCAAAACAGGGTCTCGGGTTGGCCTTTAGAGGCATGTTTGGAGGAGTGCCAAAGGTCACTAGAATCATGGAATAAGCAATCCTTTGGCCATGTGGGAAAGCAGATAGTGGTACTTCAAAATAAAATCCAGGCTCTTGAATCCATGAACGGCATTGCTATGGACTTAGAATCAATCCATGCAATGAAAATGGAGTTGAATAGGTGGCTAGGCATTGAAGATGAAATGTGGCATTAGAGAAGCCGAAATAGCTGGATAAAGGCTGGAGACAAGAACACTACTTTCTTCCACACAAAAGCCTCGAATCGGTATCAGCGGAACACTATCAGTAGGGTCCTTAATTCTAATAATGTATGGCAGGAAGATGTGGATCAGATTGGTTAGACGTTTGTAAATTATTTTGAACATCTTTTCTCTTCCTCACAGCCAAGGGTGGAGCCAGAGCTAATTGACGCAGTGCATTCAAAAGTCACTGATCGAATGAATTCTTTACTCACCAAAGATTTTCAGGCTGTGAAGGTGGAAAAAGCTCTAAAGCAAATGCATCCTTTAACGGCCCTCGGTCCAGACGGTATGCCCCCTTTATTTTATCACCACTTCTGGCCTACTGTTAAATCCATTGTCATTCACACAACACTTTCTTTTCTAAATCATGGTAGAGCTCCCCCAAAATTCCATGCCACTCACATTGTACTTATTCCTAAAATAAAGAATCCGAAAAAAGTTACTGATTTTAGACCAATTTCTTTATGTAATGTGGCTTATAAAATTGCGTCTAAAGCGGTAGCAAATAGAATGAAAGTGGTGCTGCAGGATATTATCAATGAGAATCAAAGTGCTTTTGTGGCGGAACGTCTCATCATAGACAATGTTTTGGTGGCTCATGAGGTGATGAACCATATCAATAAGAAAAAGAAGGGCAAATGTGGTGAAATGGCAGTAAAGTTGGACATGAGCAAGGCATACGATTGTGTCGAATGGGAGTGTTTGCAACAGATCATGAGGAAGCTAGGCTTTCATAAGAAATGGATTAGCATTGTGATGCGATGTGTGTCTTCAGTGAAGTATGCTATTCGGATTAATGGACAACCTTACAGCCAAATCCGGCCAACTCGAGGGCTTAGGCAAGGTGACCCATTATCGCCTTACCTTTTCATCATTTGTGCTGAGGGTTTGTCTACTCTTCTCCACCGTGCTGCCCAAAGAAAAGCTATTAGAGGTGTGGTTGCTTCAGCTAGAGGGCCTAGAATATCCCACCTATTTTTTGCCGACAATAGCTTGGTGTTTGGAAGAGCATCTGTGAGCGAAGCTACTAAAATCCAAAGGATTCTCAAAGTCTATGAACTTTCATCGGGTCAACAATTAAATTGCACTAAAACTTCCTTGTATTTCAGCCTAAACACTGATGTGGGAACAAAGGAGAAAGTGAAATCCATGTTTGGTGCCCAGGTAATCAAGCCTCATGAATCCTATCTCGGTCTACTGTCTCTAGTGGGGAGGTCTAAGAATAATACTTTCGCTCAACTCAAGCAAAAGGTGGCTAACAAAGTCTCGGGTTGGAAGGAAAAATTACTTACACATGTTGGAAAGGAGATTCTGATTAAATCAGTGGCCCAAGCTGTGCCTGCCTACTCGATGAGTTGTTTTCTGCTTCCTAGTAAATTATGCGAGGAGCTAACTGGAATGATTAGACAGTTCTAGTGGGGGCAGATGAAAAATGAGAAAAAACTAGCTTGGCTAAGTTGGGACAAGATGTGCATGCCAAAGGAAAAAGGAGGATTGAGTTTCCGTGATTTAAAAAGCTTCAACCTGACTCTTTTGGCTAAGCAGGGGTGGCGGCTGCAAACAAACTCCACATCGCTGTTTAGCCGAGTACACAAAGCTAAATATTTCCCAAGGTGTAGTTTTGTCGAGGCTGAGTTAGGTCCGAGGCCTTCATATGCTTGTCGAAGCCTAGTGGCAGCTCAAGGAGTTGTCCGAAGAGGCATGAGGTGGCAAGTGGGGAATGGTACTAGAATCAGCGTGTGGCATGATAAGTGGGTTCCCAGGCCAAGTTCGTATAAGGTGTTCATGCCAGTAAGGCAAAATGTGGAAAATGCTCTGGTTTGTGAACTTATAAACAGAGCATCTGGCAAATGGAACGTGGACAAGCTCAATAGATGGTTTCAACCCGAGGACAGGGAGGCAATTTTGAGCATTCCTCTGAGCACAAATGACACCAATGATAGATTAGTATGGGTAGAAAATAGAAGCGGCAAATTCACTGTAAAAAGTGCATATGTGCTGCCTTTGGAGGAGCAGCAACGCTCAGCCTTGGGGAATTGCTCAAACGATTTGGCTCGTAGAAAGATATGGAAGGCTTTATGGCACCTAAATGTTCCACAGAAAATTAAACACTTCGCATGGACGGCGGGTCGGGACATTCTCACTACAAAAATGAACCTGGCAAAACGGAAAATCGCACCGAGTGGTACTTGCGAGTTGTGCGGAAAGGAGGAGGAGACTGTTAGTCATTTGCTCTGTTTCTGTGATCACACTAAAGGGGTTTGGACAACAAGTAAATTGGTTTTTCCATTTGAAATCTCTCCGAGATGGAGTTTCTTGGATGTGGTGGAGAACTTTCTGAGGTGGGAAGATAACAATCCTGGGCTGCTTGAGAGGGTCATCTCGGTCTGTTGGGGTATTTGGAAGAATAGGAACGTGCTCCGCATGGGTGGTAAAGGACAGGCAGGTCGCACCCTCTTAAGGAGTGCCATACATTTGGTTGATGAGTTTCATGCGGCAAATGAATTAAAATCTGGAAATCGGGTTGAAGCTTCTCCCATGGTGGTTTGGCAACCACCAAGCCGTGGTCACTACAAAGTAAACACTGATGGGGCCGTCTTCTCAAATAGAAAACATACAGGTGCTGGTGTAATTATTAGGGATGATACTGGAGATGTGGTCGCAGCGCTGAGCAAGAAGTGGAAATGTCCCCTGGGTGCTGTTGAAGCCGAAGCAAAAGCCTTGGAAGCTGGTGTTAATTTTGCCAGGGACATGGGGGTTAGAGACGTTGAGTTTGAGACTGATTCGCTAGAGGTTTATAACGCAGTACAAGGGCTGGCACCCCCGCCGGCTTCAGTGGCGAACGTGTTAGCTAGGTTCATGGACCATGCCTCGTCTTTTAGACAGTGGAAGTTTTCTCATACCAAAAGGTAGGGAAATGTCCCTGCTCATGTGTTGGCCCAACACGTAAAGGATGTTGAGGACTATGTAGCCTGGTTGGAGGAATGTCCTAGCATCTTAGAGCACGTGTGTGCTCAGGACAAACTTATATTTGATCTCTCTGTTTGTTAATAAAAATCCAGTATTTCCCATCTAAAAAAAAAAAACAAAAAACAAAAAACAAACAAAACAAAAATCAACCCCCATAAGTCCATAACCCAACCACTTCTCAGTCTTGACTTTACTGCTAGTAATTAATTTGTTTATTGTGCCGTTGAGACTAAATTCTCGTTGCCCGTGATTATAGAACAGTATTACAAACTCAGTTTGTTTTTTTGTGCAAGATTTAACTTCCTCGATCGTATGAAAGGACATTGAAAATATGAGATTTATAAACTTCCTATGTAAATAAAAGTAAATTATACTTAACTTTTCTTAAACTCTGATGAAATGACACTAAACGTTTTACGAAATAATACTTTTTCCCTTGAGTATGAAGTTTTTATAAATGTAGTACTAATATTATTTTACTAATATAATATTTCATTTTTAGAAAAATAATTCCTATTAATTTATACACATCTTTTTTTATATAAGATTTATCTATAAACTTTTTTTATAAGATTAATTTAAACATACCTTAAGAGGGAACTGTCATTCATTCATAAACCTCAAGGGGTTTCTCAAAAAAAAAAAAAAAACTTAAGAGAGGGAAGTGTTTGTAAACGTCCAACGGAGGTTGGTAACTTGGTATAATTTACTTGAAAGGATTAGGATCCAGTGCAATTACTGCCTCCCCTTCACAAAAACTTTATACCACTTTTATTTTTTAACTTCCACATTTTTACTTTTTTTCACTTATTCAATGGTTGAGATTGAAAATTGTCATTTTCAACTTTCAATCAAGTTATTGAGAGCTATTGCATCATGTGCAAAATCCTAAGAGTGTGTTAGGTATGGTGTAATAATTCCTGTAATGGAATAACTAATTATGTGTAATATCAATTTGGTCATGTGGTTATATATTTATTGCATGGATTAGTTATTACAAAAGAATAACTATTCTTTAAATTGAAGAATAGTTTTATTTATTACAATATAGAAATTCTATTCTATTATAATCTAAGTGTATATATGTGTGAAGTTCCCTCTTGAAGACTTGAACTCTGGCTCTTGCCCCCCTCCACACCTCACAAACACTTATACTTGTGAAGTAACTATCGTACTAAGGATGTGTGGTGGCACTATTCCTCTTTAAAATGGATGTAATAGCTATTTCTTAATACATATAATAGATTTTAAAATTAATATATTTCCAAAAATATAAATTTTCCTTATATAACATCTTTACAAGCTTTTCATATGTAACAACTAAACTAATGGATAATAATAGTTATTCCATTACAATACCTTCTATTTTCAGTAATAAAAATTACTATTCATAATATAATCTCCATTAGTGTACCAAATGTGCCCTAAATATTGCAACTAATCTCAATCACACTTGTAATAATAATAAGTAAATAAGTAAAGCAATGAACACAAAGTGGCTGTAGTTTAGTGGTAAGAATTCCACGTTGTGGCCGTGGAGACCTGGGCTCGAATCCCAGCAGCCACATTTAAATTTGTCTTTTATTTATTTTTATTTAAAGCTGACCTGGGCTCCAATATCGAATCCGTTGTGCCACAAAGAAGATAGGTCCAACTCCACCGAGCTTCAAGATTGGTTTAAATTTTTAGGACCAGGCCTGATGGAACTAGGCCTAAACCATTTTACCTTTTGGGAATTAGATCAACATTTTAAGTTTTAATACAGAGTGATTGATGGCTCAATCATGGTCTGGCCTTAACACGGGCCCAATCACATTTAGGACGTGTACCATACAATGATTTTCTTTTTCCCCACTTTGTACAAATATAAAAGTTTTCGTCTCACTTATTGGTGACCTATGTGAATTAATTCTTTTGTTGGGTAAAATTTAGTTAGATTTTTTCCTTTTTTTATATATGGTTGATGATTTTTGTATTCTTCTCTTTTTGGATTAGACATTTAGCTCCTTTTAATCTCAGTCATATTATTGTATGCGTCCCCATTGGAGCCCAGGTCTGCTTTAAATAAAAAGCAACAATCATATATATATATATATATATATATATGATCATCTAACCTCTTGGGAATTCGTAGGTATGGAAGCTACTTGATGCGTCAAGTTGTTCAATAGATCTACCGTGAATAATCCTTAGTTAAACAAATAAACATCAGTACTATGCACAGTGGAATAGTATTGCATATGCTCAAGTGCCTGAAACTAAGAGAAAGAAGTTGGATGATTGTGGGGAGAAGTGCATCTTCATTGGGAATAATGAGGAGTCAAAAGTTTACAAACTCTACAATCCACTTACCAACAAAGTAGTGGTGAGTAGAGATGTCATTTTTAGTGAAGATGAGTCATGGGGATGGAATGATGTCACCACAAATAAAGAGATGCCACTTGAGTTAGAAGGGCAATAAGAAGATGTGAATTATGAAGGTTCAGAGAGACCTTCCTTAACACCCTACTGCTATGCATCATAAACAGGCACTTCATCAATCCGAAGCCCAAGTAGCATTTCTCAATCTCCAACACCAATCAAAATGAGAGGCCTAGAAGATATTTATGCACAAACTGAAGAGACATATCTCTTTTGTTTGTATGTGGACCGTGAGCCATTTACTTTCAATAAAGTTGTGAAAGAGATTTGTTGGAGGAATGTCATGCAAGAAGAAATTTATGCCATTGAGAAAAACAACACATGTGAATTGACTACACTCCTCCAAGTCAAAGAACCATTGGTGTGAAATGGGTGTATAAGATTAAGCACACAGTTGATGGGAGGATTGAGCACTATAAGGCAAGACTTATAGCTAAAGGTTACAAGCAAAAGTATGGGGGTAGACTATGAAGAAGTCTTTGCTCCAGTAGCAAGACTTGACACAGTGAGGATATTGATTTCTCTTGCAACACATTATAGTTGGAAAATATACCAACTAGATGTCAAATCGGCATTCTTAAATGGCATACTTGAAGAAGAGGTGTATGTAGAGCAGCCTGAAGGTTTTGTGGTTAAAGGAGAAGAAGACAAGGTATATCATTTGAAGAAAGCTTTATATGGGCTAAAGCAAACTCCTCGAGCTTGGAATTCTCGTATTGACAACTATTTTCAAGGAAGTGGTTTTGTCAAGTGTCCTTATGAGCATGTAGTTTACATCAAGAAGAATGCCCATGGTGAAATTCTTATAGCTTGCCTTTATGTTGATGATTTTTTATTCACAGAAACAGTCAAATGTTCCATGAGTTTAAACAAGCTATGTATAAGGAGTTTGATAACCGACTTTGGACTTATGTCATTTTTCTTTAGGATTGAGGTACGACAACAACCGGATGGCATTTTCATATGTCAGAAAAAATATGCAAAGGAATTGCTTGACAAATTTAATATGAAAAATTGCAATGCTATTAATACACCTGTTGCAGTGGATCTAAAATTAACAAGAGGAGAAGGGAAAAGTATTGATCCAACTCTATTTAGGAGTTTAATTAGAAGTTTAAGGTACCTCTCAATCACAAAGCTAGACATTTTTTATAGTGTTGGTCTTTTGAGCAGATATATAGAGAAACCAAAGGAATCTCATTGGCTTGCAGCAAAGAGGATCCTTAGATATATAAAAGGTACCATGGATTTTGGTCCTTTATATTCATATAATAATGATGCCGCATTATATGTATATTCAGATAGTGAATGGGGAAGGTGATCAAGATGAAAGGAAAAGCACTACGGGATATGTTTTCTATCTTGGATCAACAGCTTTCACTTGGATATCTAAAAAGCATAGTATTATAGCTTTGTTAACATGTGAAACTGAATATGTGGCAGCATCCTCTTCTGTTTGTGAAGCAATATGGTTGCAGAATTTATTAAAAAAATTTGATCATCCATAAGAAGAATCCATAATTATTTATGTGGATAACAAGTCTAGTATAAAACTTTCTAAAAATCCAGTTCAACATGGAAGGAGCAAATATATTGACATGAAGTGTCCATTTGGCATGATTAATTTTGCCAACTTATTTTACTATTCAGCTTATTTTTGGTACTATTTATGGGTCTCACTGCAATTTTTGGTACTATTTATGAGTCTCACTATACTATTTCAGCTAATTTTTACCTTTATTTAAAGTACTTTCAGCAAAAAGTTTTCAGTTTTAGTAAAATAAGTAGATCCCAAACAGACCCAAAGTATCATTTCTTGAGAGATTATGTGAAACAGAAAGTTGTGAAGCTCCAGTAGTAGACATTTTTACCAAGTCTTACTAGTTGATAGATTCAGAAGATTGAGGACAATGTTTGGTGTGAAGATGCTTTTGGTTTAAGGGGGAGTGTTGGAAGTGGTAAACCAAAAGGTGCCTCTTGATATTTCATAACAATTTGTGTCTTTTGTTTTTCCATAACTATTTGTGTCTTTTGTTTTTCCATAACTGTTTGTGTCTATTGTCATTTCATAATTGTTAGAACATATGTTATTGTAAATTGGCTAATCCTTTGACAAAACACATTTTACTTGTAATTGGGTAGATTTAGGGTAGTTTAGTACTTTAAGGAATAAGAGTTCAAGTCTAGTATTGAAGCTATGTAAGTCTGTCCTCTTTATAAGTGAAGAAGTACTGTTCATTAAAGCTCGACAGATAATATCTATCGAGGTTTAATAAGAATTCTCGACAGCTCTTGACAAAAGTTGCATCTATCGAGAATTACAAAATTCAGATTTTCAGATCTGTTTTTCACGCATATCCAAGTTATTTGTGTAGGGTTGCTTTACTCACAACCCTAGACATATATAAGGATTATTTTAAAGGCCGTCTTAGATGATGCAAGGTTTTGCAACTTGATGAAAAGTCATTGTGCATGCAAATTGTAATTGGAGACAATTGCCCTAGTTCATCATATTCATTGTAGAAGCTACTGCGTCTTTGCGCTGAGAGTTTTATAACCAATGAGCTTCTTGGTCTTCATGGGTGGATGAACTGAAAAACTTTGCAGCCAACATCTTTCTCAAGTTGGTGTATTAGTCACGTACTTGAATCCATGCATCGATTGGTTAGTCACGTACTGTGAGTCGTGCATTGAAATGAAAGATTGTCATTACATTACAAGTCCAATTGGGTATTGAGGTGAGGGTTCAACTGTAGGTTGGTATTAGGTACTAGGATTCCATTTACTTGTAACCGCTTATTTTGATAATAGTGGATTCTCGGGAGTGGTGACCTTAAATTCACCCGGTGGGGTTTTGCCTCGGTGGCTTTCTCCATTCGTAAACAAATCACTTGTGTAAAATTTATTTTCCGTTGCATTTAACTTAGTTGGTGATTTGTTTGTGCTACCACGCTTATTGCATGTAATTGAATTTAATTAATTCACTTAGCTAATTAATTGATTAATTTACCAAATGGGTCAATACATTCTTAGCCTATCAATAACATTTGTGTGTTTATGTCTTCCATATTCTAGAATTTTCTGTTGTGAAACAAATATTCATGATAATAATGACAGCTCTTGTAACTTCACCCTATAAAAGGGGATAGATGTATGATGTGAAAGTATGTGAGAGAAAAAGTTGTAGTTAGCTCTCAAGGCAGTAGCCTAATCTTTTTGTTTGTGAGTTTGAAGTACCCTAATAAAATTTTCATTCCACTTCTTCTTGTGAGTACTTTGTTGAAATTTAAGTTAAGGCTTTGTAAAGCCAACAAATACACTAGTAGGTGGTCATTCCGACTTGTTACGAACTTATAAAAGAGTGGCTGCTAACTTGTTTTGGGTTGGCATGAAACGAGACATACAAACCTACATTCAGCAATGCGGCATTTGCCAACGTCATAAGTACGATACAACAACTCCTGTCGGGTTACTACAACCACTTCTGATTCCATATTGAGTTTAGGAAGATACATCAATGGATTTCATCGAAAGGCTACCAAATTTACATGGGAATTCTATGATCATGGTTGTTATTGATCACTTATCCAAATACGGGCATTTCTTGGCTCTTAAACACCTTAGCAAAATCAATGGCTGAATTATTTGTTAAGGAGATTACTCGCCTCCATGGCATGCTGCGCTCGATAGTATCAGATAAAGACTCGATTTTTACTAGTCAATTTTGGATTGAATACTTTCGAATTTAAAGTTCTGAGTTACGGATGAGCTCTGCTTACCACCCACAGAATAAGGTACTCAACCGCTGCCTTGAGACATATTTGCGCTACTTTGTGAGTTCATAACAAAAGTAATGGAGTAAATGGTTATCATGGGCAGAATATTGGTAAAATACATTGTACCAAACTTCCACTCAGATGACACCATTTGAAGTTGTTTATAGCCGATCTTCGCCAACACTACAAAATTATGAGTGTGGGTCTACAGCTGTGGCACAAGTGGAAGGATCTCTTGTTGAACGGGATTCACTTTTGAAGGTCGTTAAGGAGAATTTACAAATGGCTCAGAATCAAGTGAAGATAAATGCTGACCGTCATCGCCAAGAACAAGAATTTGAACATGGTGATTTTGTCTATCTCAAGCTCCAGCCCTTTCAACAAATGTCAATATATATGAGTTCGTGGAAACATGAAACTTTCATCTCAGTTTTATGGCCCATTCTGTGTACTTGAGTGAGTGGGAAAGGTGGCTTATCACCTAGAATTACCACCAAACTCACTTTTGTATCTAGTATTCTATGTTTCTCAGCTAAAGAAACAGTTAGGTGTAGCTGACTATACAATTGTAGAATTACCAATTGTCACCAAGGAAGGAACAGTGACTTTGGAGCATAACCGGATCGTCGACTTCTGTTAGGTGAAAAGTGGCAAAAAAGTGCTACAGGAGGCTTTGGTTCAGTGGACCGGTACAAGTGTTGAAGATGCTACGTCAGCGGAGCCATGTATTTGGGTGGGGGCCATTCCCCAAAATTTTGAAAATTTCCTTTTTATATATATATACATATAGACAAAATTTAGATACAATATCTTAGGTGCAATTTTTTAGATTCATCTCTTAAGATTTAACCGTGTGGCTACTTAACTAAAAGATACACTTTCATCCCATGAGAAAAAATCCACATGACACAATCTTAAGAGAGAAACCTTAGGAACAACACCTAAGTACTGTACCTAAGTCTTGCCCTATATATATATATATATATATGATGTGCATTGATAATAGCTTAATTTTTCATATTTATATCATTGTTAGAAAGCATTATCATACTTATTTTGAGTTAATTCATGCATTTTATATTTGGTTTTAAAATAACGCTGAATAATCAATTTTGTGCTTAATTGAATTTTATTGTGTGAATTTGTCTTTTGTAGGAGAATGAAATTAAATAAGTGAATTTGTGCAAAGAAGAAAACTAATAGACTTTACTTTTACAAGGGCCATGATGAAGTTAAAAAATGCCAACCCAGTTAAATTTAAGTCCAATTGAAGTAAGGAATCAAATAAAATTTGCACCAAATCCAAGTCCAATTTGGATTAGAATTCCAGCCTGCACATCAGTTAGTATTTTTGGCATAATTTTCGGCTCAGATATCCAATCGAGAGCATTCACGTTGGGCTGCAAAGTTAACTTAAAGGGCTACAACTTTGTAGTTTACCAAAAGTCCGAATTCTGAAGTTAAATGGGCCAAAATCATCGGTTAAGTGAAGCCTAAAAATCTGTGATTTTCTCCAAACGATAATTCAACTTGTAATAGAATTCTTTGACCTATTTAAAAGCTCTTTAGGGAAAAATTCAGAGGAGGCTAGTGCTAGGGCTAAGATGCAAAACAAAAAATTGGAGCAAGAGTCAGTGCCGCATGTGACTTCTCTATAGCTTTTCTCCATGATAGCATTGTGACTATTTCTTTCTCTATTTTATCTGTCTAGTTTAATGTTTAGTATTTTATTCTTTTGTTTTATTTCAATTACCATGAGTAGCTAAATTTATAATTAGGATTGAGTATGAAACCTTGTTAAGGATTATCAGTAATATTTATGTAATTTGATTTTTCCCACAATATTTGTTCTTTAATGATTTAAATTGTTCTTACTTCATATCAATTGACTAAGATGGAATTCTAGATATGAGTTCAATCATGTTTTTCTCATGATTTAGGATTTATTTTAATTAATTGAATGCTTGGTTTATTATTTCTTGATTATAAAATTTGATATTTCTTGTGATTTGTTTGTCAACGGATACAATTGATGATTTGATTTTATACTTAAGAAGCGAAGAAGAACATGCTTTAGATATTTAAATAGAATTTTTAATGATAATATTTTTCATGGTAGCAAGATTGATTTCTAGATTATCATGTAGTGGTTGGGAAAAATTAATGAGTATAAATATATGCTGATATGAATTAACTAGGTGGATTCCAAAACATTCATTTCTCTAAATTGTTTACATCTCTTTACTGCTTTATATTATATCTTTGCTTAGTATATTTAATTGCAAACAACCCATTTTTATTAAACTAGATTAGGATTAATTTGATGAAGATTTGATTAATTTTCCTGTGTTCATTCAAGTCTCTGTGAGTTCGACCTCGTTCTTGTCAAACTACACTTTGGTACGGTTCGTACACTTGCGAGTACTTTAAAATTTCACAACAATATATATATATATATATATATATATAATTATTTTAATGTTTCAAAATTTAGCCTACAAAAATAAGAGTTGGTCCTCTCAAATATTTGAATTAATCCAACGATATGCTCTTAAAAAAGTTTCTCAAAAAAAAAAAAATGCTCCTAAAAAAAATAATTGGTCTAATAGTTAAAAAAACGTAACTATATTTTTCGCAATTTTATTTTTTATTGTAAAATGTGTTGTTATATCTGTTAAATATTTGATAAAGTTTTGCATCAAATATATTTGGATCTATCTTTTTCAATTCGTTATGTGGTGGTTAACAAGTCATTGACTTATTAAAAACAGCTTGTCACTAGAATTACACATGAGATGTCTCTTTAATTGCCATATAATGGATTAGAGCAAGATGATTTCAAATATGTTTAGAACATAACTTATTCTTTTAAGTTTTGGATCATTTATGTTTTTGAAAATTTCATTATTTCAATTGAAAGTTTTTTTTTACTTACTTTAATATAAAATTTGATCATTTGTATTGAAAATGAAACTTTTAAAGAATTTTAGTATGAAAATGGTAAAAATGAATTTTATTTTATGAAAAATCGCCATCAAACATAATTTTGATTGAAAATACTAAACTCTTTTTTTTTTTTTTTTTTGGTTGGGTGTGTGTATATATATATATATATATATAACTTATCAAATAAAAAAGTGTGTATATATATGTGTGTGTGTGTGTATAATAAAAAAGCATGTGTGTATATATATATATGTGTGTGTGTGTGTGGAGGGTTATCTTGATAAATATGTTAGTGCCGCAACTTGGTCCTCCAAAACAAAAATTTCTAGCTCCGCGCCTGGCTACGTGGAAGTGGTTTACGGACTTACAATATCAGTTTCCCTATTTGAATCTTGAGGACAAGATTCACCTTCAAGGATAAGAAAATGTTATGTCCCAGACAAAGCTGGACAGCCAAACCATGTGGTTGATACAATTGAAGTCATGCAGAAGTTACCAAGTTGCTGAGGATTCGAATTCTAAAGGCGTTTGGTATGTGTGTGTTTTATTTTTAAAAAGCTGACAAGTATAGTACAATTTAATATTCTTTTATTTGAGGTGAGAAAAGTCAGTTTATGTTTTGTCTAATCAAGTGGGCCTCATAGTTTTCAACATATTTATTAAAGTGTTATTAAGCAACGTTGTTTGCAAACTGAAGACTGGTAATCAAGTGGGCTCCATGGTTTTCAACATATTTACAAAAGTGTCATTAAGCAACGTTGTTTAAAAACTAAAACCTGGTAAGAGGAGTTTTCTAAATTTAGTGTTTAAACACCCTAAAATGAACAATGGAGTAGCTCAAACACTCCAGCAAAAAGCACCCTTACCCAATGCGTTGTTTTTTTTTTTTGGCTTACAATTTTTAGTGTTTAAACACTAAAAATTGTTGTTCAAACACCCTAAATAAACAAGATTTATCTGCTATGTTTATGTTCTGTTAGTTCAAAACTTCAAATTGATTGCAATAAGAATTCCTATCATTTAGGAGGTTAGGTTGGTTCTCTATTATTTAGGAGATTGAGTTGGTTGTTATTAGGATATTGTTTAGCCAATTGTTATGACTATTTGAATTATCTAGTAATCATTTGCAATTGCCATCAGAAGAAGCTGTATTTAAATATAGCAAGGAAAGAACCAAAAGGCAAGCGGAAATTAATCTTAATTCCCTTCTTTTCTCGCACGTTCAGGAGGTTGGTTGCCTCATATGCAACCAAAATTATCTTTTATCAGTGCTATTTACCTCAAACTTATCACACACATTCAGAATATGTAGTGTGAGATGCGACGAGGCAAGCAAAACCCACCCTTCCCCCCTTGTCTTTTCGAGGCAGGAAAAACCCATGTAAGACAAGGTGGAGAGTTTTTGCCATCCCTATTTAGAAATGACTGAAAAATGTAACCACAACATTCCACTTATCACAGATAAAAGAAGGAAGATTTCCCACCTTTTCTTTAAAATAACTAAAATATATTCATAGCACACTTCAAAAGCATGTCTTAGGACAGAGAAAGTACAATATATTGAACACACATTACCTTTACAAGACCATAGAATACTTTCCTAACATTATGTATTCCCTTTATAAAGCAGGGTATGCAAAGTCTCGTAATTGCTTAAACTTACGCCTCAAATTTGGATATAGTCCTGTCCCCTATCAGAACTATTAACTCTGAATTGCAACTCCGGGAGTGCTAACTTCCATCTTCAGAGGTACATTACCAATAATCTCTGGTATGCTGTTGCTGGCAGAGGGAACCTGATTGTCATAAGCTGAATCATGGACTCCTGAAGCTGCCCTTCCAGAAGGATCAAGATTGGTTGACCATGTAGCATCCCACTCAACAGCTTTAGCAGTGCTGCAGGCTATACTTGCTCCACCGGGGACACTCAGCCTAGCTGAGTTCTACAAAAACATAGAGTAATGAAAAGGGTAAGCATAACCAAGTTGGTTCACAATGTCATCCACATAATATATTTATCTGCTGGGTAAAATAACTTTGATTTAGTCACACCTGTGGGAAGAACCTCTCAAAAATCATCCTGTAGTAGTAGGCTTCTTTTGTGTTGGGAGTGTTATGTGGGTAAATGCGTTCAGCATTAAGCATCATCTTATTAGTCACCTGAACGTACAAGTTGAGCACTTTTCATCAACCACGGCAGTTTTATCACATCATGTAGCTTGCAATTGAAAATGAAAAAGAATAAAAGAAACATAGAGTAGCCAATATACATGTTGAGCAGCATGTGCTTTGAGGCCATCAATCCAACTGTATCCAACTCCATCACTGAATTGTTCTTTCTGCCTGTACAAAATGTGCTGCACGGGATCAAACAAGACATGTTAGTTATGTAGTTACCAAAAGAATAATTAAGGTGGGAAGTCATTATGCAATACCTTTGGCAGATAGGGACGCTCTTCGTCATCAAAGGCCTTCCTCAGAACCCATTTCTCAATACGTCCTTCTCCCTTTTTTATCTGTGATGGATTGAAGTATGGTAAAACTCACGCGAAAAAAAAAAAAAAAAAAAGAATAAAAAAGGCAAACCCAATTTTATTGAATCTCAATTCCGTACCATTTTCCACTCTGGGTCAATAGCCATTGCAACATTAATGAATTCTTTGTCTAAGAAAGGGACTCGAGCTTCCAGTCCCCAAGCAGAGGTTGATTTATTAGCTCTTAGGCAATCATACTGGTGGAGTGCCTTAATCTGCATACAAGAACAAAATGATACCAATTATCTCTCACAATACAATCACGTGGATCAGTAATCTATGCAGAATAACAGGTTGTAGTACCTTTCGGCATGTTTCCTGGTGGAACTCTTCCTTGTTGGGTGCCTTGTGGAAGTACAAATACCCACCAAATATCTCATCTGAACCTTCACCAGAAATCACCATCTTCACCCCTAATGATTTAATTTTACGTGCCATAAGAAACATAGGGGTGCTTGCTCTAATAGTCGTTACATCATATGTTTCAATATGGTAGATGACTTCTTCAATGGCATCAATGCCATCCTGCCACAATTCAACAGACAAGAGGTTTACATTTTTGCATAGTCATTAACATAAGGTCAAACTCTTGAGCATAAAACACTAATTTCGAATGAGTACCTGAACAGTAAAATGAAATTCATGATGAACAGTACCCAAATAATCTGAAACTTCTTTTGCAGCTTTCAAATCTGGTGAACCCTGATCATGAGAAAGACGGATCAATATGAAATTAAAAGAAGCTTCTTGAGTGCTGCACTAAAATTTGTCATTAATAAAATTTAGAACTCACCTCCAGGCCCACACAAAAAGAATGGAGTTGTGTTCCCCATTGCTTGGCAGCCTTTGTTCCAGCCAAGTGGCGAGCTGTGATAGAGGCAACCAACGATGAATCCAGACCCCCAGAGAGAAGAACCCCAAAAGGTACATCAGTCATCAGCCTCTTGATCACAGCCTGAACATATTAAATTGTACACAGAAAAATCAGCTAAAATTACAAAAGTTCCTGCTTGCTTTCTAGATTTTGCAAACTAAAATCTCAAACCCTCTAGGACAAGAAGAATTCGCGTTTCTCACATTTTCAAAAGCACGTCTGAGCACAAGTGGATCATATGGGGTAGATGGAATAGCCTCAGAGAACCAAAGAGGATTATACCATTGCTTTAGTCCACCTAATTTGCTAGAGTACAAGTGACCAGGTGGAAAGCACTCAAAATGTTCACAGTCATCGTTCAATCCTTTAAGTTCTGACGATATCCAAATGGAGCCTGAAAATATAGCATAGTAGGAGGATAAAATTGACGTTACTAACATCAAGTTCAATTCAATTCGAAATTGTGCACAGAACAGAACATAGATACATCAATCTATGACCATGACTGTGCTCATAAACCAGAACCGTTTTGAAACATTACCATCAAGGCCCCAACCAATATAGAGGGAAGTGATCCCAATAGCATCACGGGCAACAATGAAGCTGTTGTCGCGTGTATCCAGTAATACAAAAGAAAACATTCCATCCAACATGTCCACAAAATCTTCCCCATATTCCTCATACTACATACACAGTTTAAGGAAGAGTGTTAATATTTGTAAAACAAGAACTAATATCATAAGTCATAATTCAACATGAAACTATCATTCATATGTATTTTTTTATTTATTTAAAAAAACACGTTTCACATGATCAATCGAAATGATATGATATGCCAAGGTTAAGCCACCCACCAAGTGGGCAATGACGTCGCAATCACTGCCTGTGCGAAACGTGTGATTTGGCAATCGCTTCCTCAGATCTTCATGATTGTAAATTTCACCATTGACCTGATGTTCAATAGAAACTTCATCAATTTCGCAAATAAAACTAAAAACAAAAGGGTTTTTTTTTTATATAATAATAATAAAAAAACTATTGAATATAGATTAAATTGATCTAACTATAGAACGATATAATTCACACTCCATTATTACCTACTAATGCAAACAAAATTTAAAAGAAAAAAAAAATGCATGGTAATAACATATTTATTCTTTTACAAAATAGTTACAAAGGTTGTATTAGGTTGTCAATGAATTTGGCACGGAAAGTGCCCGAGCAGTTGATACACTTTTTAACCAAATTATTGCAGCAGTAAAATTTGCAATATCCTAACATCATTCAGTTTTTATAATTTATGAAAAGGGCCAAAACATAACAGCTCTATCCAAAAAAAAAAAAAAAAATCTATGAAAGGGACAGTCAGAAAGCACATACCGTCACAACAATTGACTTGTCCTCATTGAAGAGAGGTTGATCACCGGAGGCGGGGTCAATAATTGCGAGGCGTTGATGAGCCAAATAGCAATCACCGTGTTGGTACAGACCACTCCAGTCTGGGCCACGATGCTTCAATCTATGAAAGGACAAAAAAATCCAAAGATCATTTCAAACTGGAATAATACTTTCATCTTTCCCCCTTGTACAACCCAAAAAGTGAATAATCATCTTTTACCACAAGTTTTTTTTTTTTTTTCGCTGAATATCTTTTTTAACAGAAGTTACTATTATGTCTATATTAATCATTGCACTCTGTCATGGACCCGCATCCCACATGGTTTATCATTATTAGATGCTAATCTAATCTAATGAATACTTAATTTAACACACTTATCCCCATAAAAGTAAAAAATATATATTAAACATAGGTGCCCCATGGCCATATGACAACAAAGTTAATGGACACTAGGAAATTTGCTCAATCAAATTTTCCCCAAATGAGTGAAAACTTTCTCCGAGGGGTAGACCATACCATCATGGTCTGGCCACGATCACAAGTTCATGGAATTATTGCAGGGATTGTAATTAGTTGTAACACCGACACAATATTCGCCTTTGGAGCAATATTTTCAGATAACTATGGGGCTTTTTTTTCTCCCTTATCTTTTCAAATATGTAATATTTGGCTTTTCCTCCCATATGTTGCCAATATTAAATTACGTTCAGGTGTATCCATATTCCATACTACAGTCTACATCTAGTTGATCAGAGCCCTGAAAGTGACATGGAACAGGAGGTTAAGCTAGAATATATTTTTATGAACTCAAATTAAAAGCTATAGCAAAACTAAAGAACCAATTAAATTTAAAGGGCTTGCCTAGGAAAATTGGAGTTCTCAA
Organism: Quercus aquifolioides; assembly: GCA_019022515.1. Classification (NCBI taxonomy): domain Eukaryota; kingdom Viridiplantae; phylum Streptophyta; class Magnoliopsida; order Fagales; family Fagaceae; genus Quercus; species Quercus aquifolioides. Next base: position 44,766,357 of record CM032326.1, read on the forward strand.
TAACAAACAAAATCTCTAGAGTCGAAGCATTAAGTTTCACATACAAACTTCACACCCTTATCTAGATTGCACTTAAAAGTCTCAAAAGAAGTTGGAAAACAAGTACTTTTATGTTGTGTTTATCTTATTATATAAGAGCCATTAACGTGTAGAACATGTTATAAGAAAGTCAAGGAGAAAAATATATATATAAAGTTAAGGAACAAATATTTTGCCTGCGTGAAAGCTCGAGGACTCGAACTCTTTTGGCCTGAGAGTCATCTGAGCATCCAAGAACAGCAAGTATCCCACACATATTGAGTTCAACAAAAAGAAATTGGAAGAAAGGAAAAGGAGAGAAGAGATGCCAAGAAAGCAAGAGGTGGTGAAAGGATATGAGAGAAAATATAACACGTATTATTTCTGGTTGAAGGAGTAAGTTTCACCGCATCACAAGCCCACCTATTTATAGGGGCAGGATCTCTCAAAATAGGCCTACCAGGTCACTCCAAACGACACCGTTTTTCATTGCTTTCCTTCCCCCATTTTTTTTTGGACTTTTGGTGCTTTCCACCGGGACCCACTTCCAATTATCATCTTTGTTTGTGCCACGTGTTGTGGTATAGTTAGCTGTTTTTTTTTTTCTTCAATCCAAAAAAAAAAAAAAAAAAAAATCTGCTTCTTTTCTTTTCTTAAAATGAAGATCCAATGCTCCAATTTTCACGGCAAGGTTTATCCGTTTTGCTAGTGTTGAAGCTGAGTCAGCTGAGCTTTTTTAAATTGACTAAACAATTTTGTACACACTGATTTCAACCATCAACGTGTCAGTTACTAGGATGGAGGGCCCTCGGATTATGTCAGCGTTGCTGACGTGCCTTTGATCGGTGACTTTTGGCCCATGGAATTGGTGAAAAAACAATGCACAGTACAAAAAAGACTTGCACATTTTTTTTCTTTCCCTATAAAATATGTGATTGGTCATTTGATATAAGACGGGGGAATTTATAACATTATATTTAGCTATCGTCCTATCGTGTTACTTATAAATATAAACTACGAGTATTTGAAAATGAAGAAAATGATAGCGATTATATGGTACGTGCTAAACACTACAAAGATGCGTTACCTACCAATGAAGTGAAAAACAAGTAGAAAATACATGCAGAGTAATGTGACCAATTTCTAAGCTGTTTTGACTGAAATAATTGGTTTAGTTGTTGATGCCTGCTGTTAGTTTGGAGCATCAAATTGTGGGGATCAAGTGGCTACTAAATGCAGTTATTTTGCTTGACATGCACTTTTTTTTTTTTTTTAAAAGGAGTGGTGGTTTCGAATTTGGATTACCCCTTACCCCACCCCACGTATAATCCAAGTTTTCTGAGTATTTTATCTACGCAATACAAACAATAATTTTTCATGCAAATTAAAAAAAATAAATAAAAACTGAACAGATGAGATGAGTAAACCCCTTTGGGCATAAGAAATAGATGACTGAACTGAACATATATATCCACGACTGTATAGTTTACCATAATCCGAAAGCATGTTACATTCACGTGTGCATAGTCCAGTGTCCAGACTCCAGACTAATAATAGCCCATCACTTCAGAGCCAATTTATCCACAATTCAGGTCACTTTACAAGCTTAAATTAGACTCAACTCGAGATAAAAAGATAAAGGGGTCCCCTGGGTTTATCAGCGATGAAATTTGAATAGTGAGAGAGATTAGGGGTAAATTAAAGGGCTGTCATTAATTTTAGGTTTTCATTAGTTTTGTTATTATCAAGTGTGCAGCATATGGATTGATTCAAATCCATTTCAACATCAATTTCCCCTACAAGTTAACAATTATGCATATATATAATGATATAAAGATCCTACTCTATGACTTTGAGGGTTTTATTTTTTTCCCTTTTTGGGGCAATTTCTTTCGTATGTCCTACTGTGGCGTAAAATTATGACTTCATATCTTTGCAGAAATTTACACGGCAAAGAAACAATTTGTAGAACAGGTGGATCATAGACTCTCATACATGTTCTAGGGCAGCTTGATGCATTTTGGGGCCTAAGACGTAAATTAATTATCTTGTTTTAGTTACAAAATTATTACTAATTAACATGAACTACGTTGAATTTTTTTTTTTTTAGAAATTTTATAGACAGAAAAAATTTGATAAAATTTTTCATACTTGTTGATGTGGTAGATTGATAGTGGTAAGTTGGTAAGTAAAAGAGTAGCGTTAGTGGTAAACTTAAATGAAAACTAGTAAAAATTTGCTAACTAAACTTTTATTAATATTCTTATTTTTTTTAGAAGTGCAACATTCACAATATTTTTTACAACAAATCTGAGGTTTTAAGTTGTTTTTTGTTTTCTATTTGAAAATATCACTACAATTATTTTTTTGCCATTAATAACAAGCTTTAACAACCTGTTACTTAGCATTAGTTGTAAAAGTGTTGTGAAAAATATTGTAGACGTTACATTTTTCTTTATTTTTTATTTTTTTTCATCCGGTAAAAAAATATATTATTTTATTTATTGATTATAAATAACCCTATTGTTTAAAATTTGGGGGCCTTTTTTTTACTTGGGGCTTTAGGCAACCGCATCTCTTGCTCCACCATTCAGCCGGCCCAGACTTGTTCCACAAGTTTCTGTGGATTTTTTTTTTTAAGTTGGATTAAAAAATTCATCCTAGATTCCAAGAACATATTAAGATAAAACTGGCAAGTTTTTAGGAACAGAATTAGGTATTCAGCAAAAAAAATAGGAACAGAATTAGGTAAACGGGGGCTACTGTCCATTCAATTAGGCAAAAGTATCATAAATTACAGGTTATGTCTAAATCAAAGAATGTTACTGTGGTTCACAGTTCACGGAATCTAGATTTCTAGCACGCTGAGTTGATTGCTGTGCAACTCCATATCCGGAGAAGAAATTAAAAAAAAACAAAACAAAACAAAAAAAAAGCAAGTCCATTGTTTGTTTTAGAGTTTCAATTCTTCTTTCCCCCCCCCCCCCCCCCCCCCCCCCTTTTTAATATGATTTTGGTCATTATCCGCTTAGGTATCATCTTTGTAACAAACAATGTTTCTAAATTAGCTTTTTTTTTAACTACACTTTCAAAGATTCCCCAACTACGTAAAATTAACCTTTTCTATTAGTGAAAGATGCTAGCTCTAGCCTAAGTAGTTGATAATTAACTCAAGCACTCAATTCTCATATGCACTATTTTTTATATGGACAAAATCTAGTTATAAAATTGATTGTAACCTAAGTCTACAACCTTACTCAATAAAATAAACATTACTATATATTTTGAAAATCTAATCGTTGAATTGTATGTTCTTTACACTTTTAATATACATGTCAAATTTTATGTTAATCAAATATTATATACTATATGATCTATAATCTTATATTTTATGCATAATTTTAAACTATAAAAGCTAGCAATTTAAACAATTTATTGATGATAACATAGCTATTAATCTTTAATTTTCTAGAAATTTTGCAAGCAAAGAGGATATAAGAAGAAGATGTAATCCAATGGTATAATTCTCAAAATTCACCTCCAATAAAAAGATATTGAGTAAGGTTGTACTTTTAAGCTACAACCAAATTTGTAGTTAAATTTTGTCTTTTTTATATCATTTCCGTGGGTCAGAAAAGTAATCACATTTTACATTTTTTATTCTATCCCCGCCCGTTGCTTTTCCTTTGCCAAGTTAAAATGAGCTTAGTTGGTACCACAATAAGAATAACACCTGCGAGTAAAAAATTGTTGTGAAATAAATGTTTAAAAAAAAAAAAAAAAAAACAAGCATCACAAATTTGAATAACATGATGCAATCAAAATCCATTATTAATACTTATTGTTTTAGACCCCAGTTGTCTCAAGTTTTATCAAATCTTAGTCAAATAATAAATTAAATTACTTTTGCATTAGATTTGAATCATTTAAACATCACACAGATTTAGATCACATAAGACACAAAATGATAACCTAGGAAAATCAATGAAACTGCTGTTTCATAGAAAAAACCCTTTGCAAAATTTAACCTAAACAATTCTCAAGGCAACATATCTATTAATAGAAATTAAATTTATATAATATACTTAACTTTAAATCTACTACTACCTCATGTTGCACTTACTGGCATGACCACATGTAACTCCAAATTCATGAACTCTTTTATAATGGATTGTTGCACACGAACTCCCTTGTCCGTGACTCCGAGATCTCCACTCAAAAATTTGGATTAGCAACTGTGTTTAATTGAATGCTATAACTTTGCTAAGTAACTGGATCTGATGTTTGCAATTGTAGTCTCCAATTGAAGTTTCAAAAGGGTTTGGAAATTTTCTAGATTTGTGTAAAGAACACTACACTCTTGTTTTTTCAAAATTGTGCTTTAGGGTATGCATTTATATATACTCAAGATCCATCAAAACCCTGTATCAAATGGCTGTGAGAGAAAGCTAAAATTCCAATCGGCACGAATCTTGATCTGTCAAGATGTGAAGTTCGACTAGTCGAGTTAAGTGACTTTCGACTTGTCAAGCTATAGTCAAAATGTAGTCTTCCAGCAGTGCAATTTTCTATATTCTTGAGTCTTCAACTACCCAGAACTTGATTTGTCTTGATCCTAGTATTAATTCAACACTAATCAACTAGACAAACTAAGTTCTAATAGGTTACATTTGTTCATGGTTGCCAATAACCTAAAATTATGGACTCTCTACAATCTCCTTCTATGGCAATCCATGACAAAACCACAATACATCAAAAACTCAATTACATTAACCCAAAAAAATACACATCCCAACAAACTCAACATACTTCTAGAAAGCTGCAAGAAGATGAATGTATGTCATGTGTATAGAGAATACCTGTCTTTCTTGAAACGCTAAAACAAAGTATAAAGGCATGTGTGTGTGGAAACATAAACATATACTAAATAATCACAATGCTATAATAATAATAATAAAAATACTACAATTAGCATTGATTAAAAGCATGTGAATCAACATAATTTGCTTGATACCAATTGTGAAAACTTGAACTAGATAGTTTAAACAACCATACTCAAAGAAACATATTGTTTCCAAGCCAAAATGTTAAAAGGTAAATAACCCAAATTATACACAAAGCAAATGTTTTAAGCTTAAAGAAAAGAAACTAAGTAACTAAGCAAAAGTTAAAGCATAGATGAACAGCTTTTTCTCCCCCTAAACAAAACATCTTCCCCTTTTTTCATGATACACAAAGGGATCACTCGTCATCACTCCCATCAGAAGGAGCAGATCACCAATAGGACCAGAAGAAGAAGCACCACCAAAAGGGTTTGGAATCTAGGGACTTGATACATCCATAGACATAATGGACACTTATGTTAAGGCAAACTAAGATGAAGGTGAGTTGTAATAATGTGTTTTAATCGATAATAGAATTTGATTCCATAGCATCGGCTTTATGATCGATGCTAACATATATACATATATATATATATATATATATATATTCCGGATCCCCTTCTTTCTCTCTCCTATTTGGTTTCTTTATTTTTTTCTTTTTCTTTTTTCATTCCATTTTCTTTTTCTATGTTTCTCAAATTAAAGTTTGAAAGTTAAGTGTTTGATGATTGATATTTAATACTACCACAAATCCGTGAACTTCATCGTTTTAGAAGTAAGAACAAAAGTTGTGTGTGTGTTTTTTTTAATAGTCTATCACTATATATGTCTATACGAAACTCTTTATTTACAGTTACTTTATACCTAACTTGACTTTTTTGTAGTCTTTTTCTCTATAGCATAAGTCCAATTTCTTCTCTTTTTTATTTTTATTTTGTATGTGTATATATATATATATATATATATATGAATAAGTCCAATTTCTTTTTAAACTGATTAAAGATTACATGAGATAGATATTATTATTCAAATTTATATATATATATATATATATATATATATAAATGTATGCATATAATAAGGTTATCATCAAGTTGCACTTAATGTAATTTGTTTTTGAGTGAAATTGTAATGATATGAATAATATAGTATACTTTGCTTTGTTTATAAGATGATAATGATTTTCCCTCAAAAAAGAAAAAAAGAAAAAAAAAAAAGATGATAATAAAAGAGTGACCGGCTTGCCTTTATTTGTCACCCAAAATCATACTTCCTCCTTCCTCTATATATATTAGTATATTACAAATTGTAGTTGTAGCATTGAACAATATGAAGACATTTTAACACTTGCTAACTATCCAATATGCATCGCACGGATTAATTACTAATTTTGAGGAAAAACCATACCTTCCAAATAACATTATTACTAATAATTTTTCCTATAAAATTTATAGATTGCTATTATTAATCATAGGCTTTATTTACCCTTCAAAGTCTAAAATGAATCTTATCGTTTTAAAAGTTTCGTACTATTTTTTAATAGTTTTTCTATATATGTCTGTACGAAACTCTTTATTTACAATTACTTTATACCCAACTTGACTTTTTTTGTAGTGTTTTTATCAATAGCATAAGTCCAATTTCTTCTTTTGATTTTGATTTTTGATTTTTGATTTTTTTTAATAAGTCAAATTTCTTTTTAAACTAATTATAGATTACATGAGATATTATTATTCAGATTTGATATATATCTATATATATTATTGTATGCATATAATAAGGTTATCATCAATTTGCACCTAATGTAAATTTTTTTTTTTTGGGTAAAATTGTTATGATATGAATAATATAATATATTTTTCCTTGTTTATAAGATGATAATGATTTTCCTTCAAAAAAGAAAAAGAAAAAGAAAAAGATGATAATAAAAGAGTGACCGGTTTGCCTTTATTTGTCATCCAAAACCATATTTTCTCCTTCAATCCTTTGTCTCTATATATTGGTATATTGCTAATTGTAGCATTGAACAAAGTGAAAACATTTACATTTGCTAACTATTTGATGCATCACATGGGACAGCCACTAGTTTCGAGGATAAACCAAATCTTCCAAATAGCATTATTGCTAATAATTTTCCTATAAAAGTTATAGATTGCTATTATTAATCATATGCTTTATATAGCCTTACAAAGTCTAAAATGATTCTCAAATAAGAGATAATGATAAGCTTAAAACAAATGATAACAAGATAATTGCAATCCTACCTAATGAGCTGTTTGATAGTCAGGGCCGGCTGAATGGTGGAGCAAGAAATGTTATCGCCTAAGGCCCCAAGTAAAAAAAAGGCCCCCAAATTTTAAATAATAGGGTTATTTATAATCAATAAATAAAATAATACTTTTTTTACCAGATGAAAAACAAATAAAAAATTGAGAAAAATACGTCCACAATATTTTTCACAATACTTTTACAACTAATGCTAAGTAACAGGTTGTTACAGCCTGTTATTGATGACAAAAAAATAATTATAGTGATATTTTCAAATAGAAAACAAAAAGCAACTTAAAACCTAGAATTTGTTGTAAAAAATATTGTGAATGTTGCATTTCTAAAAAAAAAAAGAAAAAAGAAAAATAATAAGTTTAGTTAGCAAACTTCTACTAGTTTTCATCTAAGTCTACCACTAATGCTACTCTTTTATTTACCAACTTACCATTATCAATCTACCACATCAACAAGTATGAAAAATTTTGTCAAATTTTTTATGTCTATAAAATTTCTAAAAAAAGAAAAAATTCAACGTAATTCATGTTAATTAGTAATAATTTTGCAACTAAAATAAGATAATCAATTTACGCCTTAGGCCCCAAAATGCATCAAGTCGCCCCTGTTGATAGTCACCAAAACATACATAGTAAACTAACTACTAATGTTTATCAGTTTTGTTGCCGCATCTTCAACTTAGCCCAAGCACCACCCCAGCCCGTAACAAAATATGTGTATTTGAATGTCCAATTAATTTATCACCAATAAAATTGTAACCCAATTAAAGCATGTAGCTTTAAAACTATTTTATAATAATATATTAGCCTCATCGCACATGCGAAGCGCATGCGATGATGCTCTTTTTCTATTTTTTGGTCTTCAAAATAGACGTAGATTGACATGGAAAATTTATCCCAATTTCTTCCTCTTATACTCCTTATTTCTTTGTGTGTGCCATAAAAGATTAGTTTGAAATAGGATAATAGTTATTAGACTCTTTACATGGATAAATGATAATAGAGAATTTATCCCTTCTGCTTATCAAAAATCAACAAAAAGAAAAGAAAAGAACAAACGTCAATAATTTTTTAGCATGGAGCAACGCTTGTGTCAAAATCTAACCAACCATTTAGATATAATGAGCTATCTTGAAATAAAAATGACATAATTCATAAAAGGTGTGTTGATGCCCATTTTTGCAAATCTGTACTCAAAGGCCCATGAGGAAGAAAGCCCAATGAGAAGCAAGACCCAAAGACCCACCAAGAAGACCGAAGAGCAAGAAATTTCCAAAGAAAGAAGTGCAAGTGAAAGCTATCTACGGAAAAACGCAAATCTGCAGCAAAATACAGATCTACCGCAGAATACAGCTTTGCCGCAGAGTACAGTTCTCTGGTAGAATGGCTTCGGCAGATGAAGACACACGTCCCTATTCTTCGGCGAAAGGCTTTACTGTCGCAGAATACAGATCTGCCATAGAATACAGTTCTTCAGCAGAATATAGATCTGCCGCAGAATACAGTTCTCTGGTAGGATGGCTTCGGCAGATGAAGATAAATTAGGCCCAATGCCTTTTTGATCTAGTCAACATGATTTGGCCCACAAAGGCCCAAATCCTTTTGTATAAAAAAGATAGGCGTGAAAACTGATATGAAGAAGCACGGTGAAAAGAAACAAGGAACGGCAGGAAGTGTCAGCAGCAGGAAATGCGTGAAGGAAAGAAAAGCCAAATTAAAGGAAATGACAAACACAACAGGAAACACGTGAAGAAATAAGACAAAGATACGCAGCAAAACAAAACAGAACTGATTTGCTACGGTAGACACAGCGTGGTTATGAAAGAAGACAAAAACAGAAGGGGTAGAGCACCACCAATCTGTACCCAACCAATACAAGGGAGGTGGGCTCACGGTCAAAGGGATTCAAAGGGCGTGGTTTGGTGGGGGGGGGGGGGAAATGGGGTCTATATTTGGTTTCCTGCCATGACTTCTTTTGGGAATATATCCTGCTGGGATGGTATCTTATCCAAAAGAAGTAATAAATGGTTGAGACCATCTGATGCATGCCATAGAGCTAGGTAGTAAGGTAACTCAATCCTTATATTTGAACCGAGAGGTAGAGGTATACGACAGGAACAAGCAAAAAGGAATTTTGTCGTGCAGCAAACATGTACTGAACAATGGCAGTGGTCGGGGCAACCAATGGGTTGGTGGGTAGTCTTGAATGGATGCCCACAACAAACCAAAAACAATTGGTAAAGCCCTAGGGAAGCACCCAGAGAGAGAGACCCAAGAAAAAGAAAGACCCAAGTGAGAAAAACAACTTACGGCAAGATAGTAGTTAGAAACTAAGAGTAAAAAAAGAACGGGGAGAAAGAAAGAAAGAAAAAGAAGAGAGAAAACGTGGCAAGAATAGGGACATGCATCAATAGACCATCTTTTCCCTCCCTCTTAGCAAACCCACTCTTTGAAGTCTCCAAAAGTAATAGCTAGTAGCCATTTAGGCCTATTCTCCAAAATGCACAACTTTTATGGCAGGAGCCTATGACAAGGTTATTCAAGTTGGAGTTTGGGTTCTTTCTTGGTTTACTTATTCTATGGGCAGATTCAATATTTAATTTTGATTACAAATATATTTGATTTCTCTCATTATAACTTATATATGTTGTATTTAGTCATTCTGCTGTAGCACGTTTTTATCACGTCTGCCGCATCAGTTGTCCAGCTGTAGTGTCTTTACTTGCTGTACTAGTTATTCTGCTGAAGCACCTTTTTTTATATTTGCCATGTTAGCTATTATACAAACTAAACATTTCCTGCCGAAGCTTTCTTCTTTATTTGTTATTACGTGTTTTACTTTTGACACAAACTAATCATTATCCTGCCACAAGTATATATATACATATATCTTTATTTACGAATATGTGTACATATTTGAGAATATGCTAACCCATTTAAACTAACATTTGTTTGATGGGTATTTTCTTTGGGTTTTAGATTTGTTTATATGCAGGAAGTGGAAAAGTATTTCTGCAGTAAAAATGAAGAGTAGTCATTCACACGGCAGAAGGCTTTAAAGCACAGCAAAAGGCTTTAAAGCACAGCAGACAGCTTTAAAGCACAGCAGAAAGCTTTAATGCACAACAGACAACTCTATTGCATAGCAGAAGGCTTTACGGCAAGAAACTTTACTACACAGCAGACAGCTTCACTGCATAGCAGAAAGTTTTACTGCACGGCAAACGGTTTTACTACACGGCAAAAAGTTTTGTTGCACAGCAGAAAAGTCAGACCTGTGGCAAAAACTGGAGAAAAGTTCATTTTGCAGCAAAAAAGTCAATCCTGCGGCAGAAACAGAAAAGTCAATCCTGTGGTAGAAACTAGAGAAAAGTTCCTTCTATGGCAGAAACAGAGGATAAGCCCACTTTGCAGCGTCTTCCCTTGGACTTGGACTCAACGTTTGCGCACAAGCCGGACCAAATTGAGTTGCAGTTGGACCGGTCTTAACTCCCTTACTTAGAATACTTGGGCCTACTACCGCGGGAGGCAGCCCAGCCCAACGCACAACGAAAAGGCCCCTACAAGGTGTAAAATGACATAATTAACAAAAGGAACCAACCGAAGAAAGCTTTTTTTGGGAAAAAAATTGAATGCGAAAGAAATTTTAGGAAAAAAAAAAAGATGAACATGGAAATAGAAAACCTAAAATTTAGGACTTCGCTTTTTGACGTTATTAACCCTATTCTTAAAACATTTGTAAGAAAAGTTATTAAATACTGGATGAGTAATTATTTTACTTTTAAAAAGTCCAAGTCAAGGAAAGGAATCCTCTTATAGATAGTGTGTATATATATAAAATTAATAGAGGAGATCAGGAGAGGGGAACCGAAAGGATAAACACTTATTTAGGGAAAAAAAAAGAGTAAATTGCAAATTACACCCCTAAAGTTTGAGGGTATTTGGATTTTACACTCTGAAATTTCAGAATTTGAATTTTACCCCTTAATGTTTTAGGATTGTTTGGGTTTTACACCCTAAAGTTTCGAAATTTAGATTTTACCTCCTAAAGTTTGGGGTTGTTTGGATTTTCCCCTCTGAAGTTTCTGAAACTTTAGGGTGTAAAATCCAAACACCCCCAAATTTTAAGAAGTAAAATCCAAACACAACTAAAATTTATGAGGTAAAATCCAAATTCTGAAACATCAGGGTATAAAATCTAAACACCCCAAACTTCAGTAGGTAAAATCTAAATTTTGAAATTTCAAAGTATAAAATCCAAACACCCCTGCCTCTCTCATAAAACAAACTTTGTTTCCAACTCTTACACATACAACAAAGCCACACCGCTACTCTTTTTATAAAAAGTGGTGTTGAGGGTCATTTTTGTAAAACCCGAATAGAAGGAAGGAGGCCCAACCCAGCAACGCAGGCAGCAAATAGAAGTGGCAAGCATAGAATAAAACCATTAAACCCAAGCGGCAGGAATAATGGATCACAGGTCCATAAAATAAATAAATGGGCCTTGAGGAAGCAAATGGGCTCAAAAAGCCCGGAAAGAGAGAATAGCAAACCTATGGGCAGTGTATGATGTGAAAAAGTAAGAATGGGCCGCGGCAGACTCAAAGCAATGTAAGCAAAGAGAGTAGGGGATTGTTGGCAGGCCCACAAACCCCAAGGATGAGTATGAAGTAATTGGGCCGGGGAAGCCCAATGAAGTTAGTAAAAGCCCATGTGAACACAAAGTAAGTAAAATGGCTGAGGAAGCCCAAGACAAGTAAATGGGCCGAGGATGCCCAAGGGAAAACAAAGGGGACACAGGAGCCCATAAGTAAGAAAGCTCATGGCCATGCAGAGCTATTGGGAAAAGAGTAAACGGCAGGTCTAAAAGAGGCCCAGCAGGATCAAATCATTACAGCAGGAATGACAGAGTAGTATGGCAGGACATGATGGCAATCAAGGAATGGGCTGAAAGAAATATAAAGCCTAGTATTAAATAAAGCCTAGCCCCTAAGGGGAATAGGGAATAATAAAACAACCCACATAAAAGGTCAAAGAAGGGCGGCAGACTGTGCAAGCAAGCCTCCAGACCGCGGCAAACGCATAAGCAGCAGGCAGATTTTGGACAAATGTGAAAGGGAAGCACGCGCAAGGCCCAGACACCACTAGACTGTACCCAGCCAATATAGGATGTGGTGGGGTCCAGGGGTCAGACTTAAGGGGGTATGGTTTAGTAGTGGGGAGAGGGGAAAAGACCTATTCTACGGCTCCTGCCCAAGCTCTTTTGGGGGGTACGTCCTGCTGGGATGACATACCACCCAAAAGAAGCAAGGTTGAGGGGGGAACCGTCAAGTGCATGCCCTGAGAGATAGAGAGAGAGAGAGCATCCACACCGTGGCAGGAAAGGGTGCCATGGCAGACTAATAAATGAAACAGCCTTCCTTTGTCTGGGAGTGGAGAGTGGCACACAGACGAACCAATGGTGGTCGGCAAGTACATCCAGACCAGACAAAGGTGGTTAAGGGGCAAAGTAGTAAAATCTGGTCACGACAGGCATTATAAGAAGACCCTTGTTGTTCCTAGAAAAGGGGGACCGAAGAGAAGAGAAAAAAACATCGAAAAAAACAGGGGAGATCACGGAGTAAGAAAAGAAAGAAAGTAAAAACAAAGGAAAGAAAAAAGATAAAACAGAAAACAGAAAACAAAGAGAGGTAATACGGTGGGCATGCATCAGTAAGCCGATTTCCCTCTCTCCCCTTCAAAATCCTGCTCTCTTCCAAAACATAAGAAGGATTCTTTTTGGGCATTAACCATTCAGGTCCGGTTCCCTCAAAGCCATTAATCCCTACGGCAGGATCTTTCCTGGGAGATTATTTGCATTGAGAGGAGGCGTTCTTCCCTCTTTGGTTTTGCTTATGCAGACCAAACTTAACTTGATTTTTATGCTCATTCATGATTAACTCATTTTATCATTCACTCCCTTACTTTCTTTGTAAAAGTCATTGTTATCACTGTGATTATGTCTCATAAATAGGGGTTACTTGGTCATTTTCCATTAAATAGTCAGAGTACTCTGTTTTGTTATTATTATATCTGTCTGTCGTAACTCACCTGAAACAGCTCTGCCTACCATAAGCACACTCCTGGCAGACGAGGCATAGTTTGTGCACAAATCGGCCCAAGTTGAGTTGCAGTTGTATCGGCCTCAACTCCCTTACTCAGAAACATTCGGGCCCACTACCGTAGGAGGCAGCCCAGCCCAATGCACAATATACAAAAAAGGCCCTTACATTAAATTGGCGACTCCACTGGGGAGTTGAGAAACAGATTAGGGACAAGCCCTCGCAAACAAATACCTCCAAAGTCCAGGACAACACGGAATATAAGTGCCGTGCCCTCGTAGGCAGAATCTTGGCCAACGACGCCTCACCAACAGCAGCCTAACCAAGCGGAGGGTGCCAACGGAATGGGGGCTGGACCCCAACCTCCTCCAAGAATCCCCGCAGACAACGCCAACACCTTTGTTAAGGTGTTGCAGACCCTGCAGCACTGGCAATAGCAAATGATGGAAGAAATCCGCCAGCTAAAAACAGACAGAACGAAGGAAAAAGGAAGCCAGCATGACCCAGAACATGCGGCAGACAAGGAAGAAACACTAGCAGGAGGTGTCCCACAGAATACAGATCAACGTTTTATTACTATGGCTGAGGTAGCGGCTCTCCTGGAGCAATAGAGAGCCGGAGGACCAAAGGAGAGATTCTATGCACGAAGGCCCCCCTACCCACTAAGGGTGCTCAGTAAACCATACCCCGAGAGGTACGAGCCGCGAGTTTTTGCGCAGTATGACGGCAGGAAGGGAAGTGCTGTCGAGCACGTGAGCAAGTTCATTGATATGCTCGGCCCTTACATCGCAGACGAAGACTTGTGTCTCCAAGAATTTTCTAAATCACTATGTGATCGGGCTTACACCTGGTACATCGGCTTAAAGCCAGGATTGATCCCAACATGGGATGACATGGTGGACATATTTTGTACTAAATACTTCCACGAAGAAGAAACGGTAACACTCGTGACTCTGCAAGCAACCAAGCAGAGGAATGGCGAAGACTTGATGGAGTACATCAAGAGATTCAGGGACATAGCATTTGATTGCTATGACCATTGCGAAGAAAGGACACTGGTGGAGATGTGTATGACGAATATGATCAGGGAGTACAGGGCAGTCCTGGAAAACTTAGAAATCTCCCAGTTTGCATAGTTGTTGCAGAAGGCAAGGAAAACTGCTCAGTCCGTAAAGCCAAGCACGGACAAGAGAAGTGCTCCACAAGCCATGACGGTGTCTACAAGCGAAAGGAGAATGAAGACCGATGGGAGAGAGTACGATACTCCCCCACCAATACCATGCACTTCAAAGGAGCTAGATGTACGGCTAGACAAGTGGATAGTAGATGGAGTTTTCAAACCTAATCAGGTTGCTAGGGAGCCCACAGAGGAGGAATGGAGGGACCCACACTTTTGTCGTTTACACAATTATGTACAATATCCTACCGTAGAATGTTGGGCACTCCACAGACTAGTGCACCGCAGGATTAAAGAAGGGACTCTAGAACTGTCCCAACAGGAAGTCCAAAGAAACCCACTCTCGAATCACAAAGGGGAGGGCATAGTGGCGGTGGAAATCTGCGCGGACCTAGGAGAAGACGAAGAAGAAAACTTAGCCTTGCTTGCGGCGGCCATTACCACTTTACAACAGAGCTCCAAGTTCAAAAATTTGTTCGACCAATTGGGATTCACAGCAAAAGAAAGAAAGGTAGTCATGGAGGCTTTGGTGAGCATCGCCTCTGGTGCATGAGTAGAATGTCTGTGGGCAGAAATCCCAGATGACAGGGCTCTCTTACAGGAGTCAACTGAAATCACTTTTAGTGATGAGGAAATGGAGGTGGGACACCCAGATCACAGGAGACCCCTATACTTAGCGGCGTCCATAAATCAAATCCCCATAAAAAAAGCCTTGGTAGATACAGGTACCTCTGTGAATCTCATTCCGTTGAGCACTTTACAAGCGGTAGGAATTTCAGAAAGAAGGATTTAGGGGTGCCCAATGGAAGTGACAGGGTTCGGCGGAAGGGGTGAGTGCACCGCAGGCCACATTCAGCTGTGGTTGAAAGTAGGCCCCATAGCTTCTTTAGCTCGGTTCCACGTGGTGAAAACAGAAGTATCCTATCACGTGCTTTTGGGAAGGCCATGGTTGCACAAGCACCAATTGGTCCCATCCACCTATCACCAGTGCGTGAAAGGAAGGATGAATGGCAGGATGATACGCATAGCTGCAAACCCCTCACCGTTTGAGCAGGCAGAGGCCCATTTGGTAGAAACTATGTTCTATGATCAATGGGCTCCATCTGGGGAAGTTTCAGTATTAAAGCCACGAGGTACCTTCGTGCCTAAGTGGGAAGACGTCCAGGATGACCCAGAGCATGATCTAAGGGAATTATTGGCAAGAAAGAGGAAAAGGAAAGAAGCGCCCGCCGCAGGATCGGATGACACACCCCAATGTGTCAGGGTCCGAGGTCCTGATGGCAGGATTGTATACAAATTATGAAGGCGCGTGGGGCCTGCGATTGAAACACAGACGGGTCCCACCCAGGAATAGTAGCACAAGAATTTGGCGTGTTGCATGGTTCAAGAAAGTTCAGAGGAAGAAAATAATAACGAAGAAAGCGAAGGAGTTGTGGCAGAAAAGGCAGTACAAGTTACGGCAGAAGAAGAAATGGAGGAAGTTGACCTGGGATCTGCTTCGCAAGAACCAAGACCCATCTCGATTAGTGCGAGTTTGAAAGGAAAAGAAATATCAGAACTAGTATTGCTGTTGAAAGAATTTAGAGACGTCTTCGCATGTGACTATAGTGAAATGCCAGGGTTAGACCCTGGGCTAGTTGCACACATGCTAAATGTAGACCCAGAAGCTAGGCCATTGGCCCAGCCTGCCAGGATATTTCACACGAAAATAGAAGGGCAAATAGTCAAGGAAGTGCAGAAGTTGCTAGCCGCAGGATTCATCAAACCTATTCAACACCCTCGCTGGCTATCCAACATAGTGCTAGTAAAGACGAAGAACGGCCAGATAAGGTGCTGTGTAGACTTCAGAAATCTCAACAAAGCCTGTCCAAAGGACGAGTTCCCATTGCCAAATATGGATTTACTTATAGATTCTGCGGCAGGAAGTGCCATGTTTTCATTCATGGATGGTTTCAGTGGATACAACCAGATCAGAATGGCACCAAAGGATGCGGAGAAAACTGCTTTCAGAACACCCATGGGAAATTTCTACTATACTATGATGCCCTTTGGGTTAAAAAATGCAGGTGCAACTTATCAACGAGCAATGACGTCCATATTTCACGATATGATGCATCAGGAGTTAGAAGACTATGTGGACGACATAGTGGTTAAGTCAAAGAGGAGAGAAGAGCACTTCTGTGTGTTGAGAAGAGTATTCGAAAGATGCAGAACCTTTAAATTGAGAATGAAGCCCCTCAAATGCACATTTGGAGTATCCTCCGAGAAATTCTTGGGTTTCCTAGTTCACAGCAGGGGAATAGATGTAGACCCCGCCAAAGCCACGACAATTGCAACTATGGGATCTCTAGCCACGGTAAGGGAACTAAAGAGCTTTTTAGGAAAAGTCTCGTATATCCGGATATTCATCCCTAGGTTGGCATCAATCACTTCGGCTTTCACCAAGTTGCTCAGGAAAGGGCAAAGTTTTGAATGGGGAGAAGCACAGCAGGCGGCCTTCAAGAGGCTGCAGCAGATCATGAAGAACCTCCCCACAGTGCAGGCCCCGAGCCACATAAAACCATTGCTACTTTACATGGCCACCAATTCGTATGCCATCGGTGCATTAATTGCCCAAGAGGATGGAGGCGGCGTCGAGCAACTAGTGTACTACATTAGCCACGCCTTAAAAGATGCAGAAACTCGTTACCCAATGGCAGAAAGGGCGTGTTTGGCTATTGTGTATGCCTCACAGAGGTTACGACATTATTTCTTGACCTACGAAGTATGGCTGATGACCAAGTCCCACGCCATCAAAACTTTGTTATAGCAACCAATCCTCTCTGGCAGGATATCCCAGTGGTTGTTACAATTGTCACAGTACAAATTGAGAATGGGGGCGCCTAGGGCAGTGAAAAGTCAGGCTATAACAGACTTATTGGCATAGTTTCCAGGAGAGGAAGAATTCCCGCTGGGCGATGAAGTTACAAGGGAAGTAGCCATGGCAGAAGAGGTCAAAGAACAATGGGTAATGAAGTTTGATGGGTCTTTTACCGTCCAGTCTGAGGAGTGGGAGTAGTTTTGTACCATGAAGAAGAAAAGGCAGTAGCACTATCATTCAAGCTAGAATTCCCCTGTTCAAACAACACGGCAGAATACGAAGCCTACCTAATCGAGCTAGCCACAGCTCTTGAAATGGGAGTTAAGCATTTGAGGGTGTTGGGTGATTCGAACTTAGTGGTTTGCCAGACCAAAGGGAGTTTCTCCCTAAAAGAACCTAGCCTAGCCCCGTACAGAGCAATGCCCTAGAAAATGGAAGAAAAGTTTTCAACTTTTGAAATAGAACATGCTCCAAGGAACGAGAATCGGTTTGCCGATGCGTTGGCTGCACTAGGCTCGCAAATAATGTTCGAAAGGGATAGCACCAGAGTAAAGGTCAGCAAGAGTTCCAGGAGGAACACTACGAAGGGGATTGGTGGGTCCCTATAAGGGAAGCTTTGATGGGGGGAAGAAGAAGTAGTGGAGCTAAAAACACTTAAAGACTACGCCCTGGTGAGGGGAGAACTGTACCGCAGGATGCCGGATGGAGTCTTGTCCAGATGTGTAGGGTAAGAGGAGGCCCAAAGAAAGTTGAAAGAAGTACATGACAAGACTTGCGGATCTTGCGGAGAGGTTAGCCTTTACCGCAGACTTCAAAGGGCAGGCTTTTATTGGCCAAACATGGGTAAAGATGCAGACTAGGCCCAAACTCGATGTGGGAATTGCCAACTTGCCGCAGATAGAGAGGAAAGTTACACTGTGTTCACCAGTGAAGACTGGAGAAGCCCATTCATACAGTACCCGACAGAAGGCATCCTGCCGCAAAAGCACAGCGAAAAATATAAGCTTAAGAGGTTGGCGACGCGCTACTTTTTGCATAATATGGTCCTTTTCAAAAAAGGGTATGATGGGGACCCCTTAAGGTGTTTAGGCCCTAAAGAAGTAAGAGGAATGGTGAAAGAAGCGCATTCAGGAGAATGTGGGGAGCACTAGGGAAAGAAAAGGCTTTACAGATGCCTGCTACAAATGGGCTACTATTGGCCTACCATGAAAAAGGATACAACAGAATTTGTGAAAAAATGCCACAGTTGCCAAGTACATGCCAATTTGATTCACACTCGTCCGCAGAATTTGCATAGCATGGTCACACCATGACCCTTCCACACTTGGGGGCTTGACTTGGTTGGGCCGGTGAATCCGTCATCGCGTGGATACATATGGATACTAGTGGCTACAGAATATTTTACTAAGTGGGCAGAGGCAGTACCACTTCGTAAAGCCACAAGAGGAGCAGTGGCAAACTTTATCAAGAAAAACATAATTGTAAGGTTTGGAGTTCTCCACAGGATCATCAGTGACAATGACACACCTTTTGTCAACAGTGATGTGAGGAAGATGCTAGAGTTTTACCAAGTCAAACACCATCGGTCATCACCTTATTACCCTCAAGGAAATGGGCAAGCAAAGGCAACAAATAAGACTCTCATAAAGATTATCAATAAAATGAGCCAAGAGTATACAGGAGGATGGGCAATGCACCTGCCAGACGCTCTTTGGGCTTATAGGAATTCACTAAAGTCAGCCGCAAGTTTCTCGCCTTTTTCCTTGGTCTACAGAACAGAGGTGGTAAGCACAGCAGAAATAATAACTCCGTCTTTGAGAGTTATACAGATGCAAGAAAAGGAAAAAGAAGAAGAAGTCTTTGCGGCAGAAAGGTGCGAAGATCTAGAAGGACTTGATGAAAAGAGAGAGAAAGCCCAGGAACGCAGCCGCAGATACAGAAAAAAGATGACTGAGGCTTATGGCAGGATGACTAAAGAAAGAGTGTTCGTGGAAGGACAACTTGTTCTAAAAGTGGCAGACTATGTTAGAAGAGGCCTGGCAGGACTGTCGAAGTTTGCACTGAAATGGGAAGGACCCCTTGTGATAAAAGAGGCACATTCAAGTGGGTAATACCGTTTGACCCAGATGGATGGCAGAGACTTAATGGATCCCATCAACGGGAAATGGTTGAAACGTTACTATGCCTAAGGAGAAAAGTCATGTGATTATCCCTTTCTTTTGTTTTGTTGAAAAAACTCTTATGTTTCCTTTTACCTTTTCCATCTTTCAAGTGACTATGTCACAAGACAAAAAAAAATTGTAACTTGCTTTCATGAGGTTACAATGAAAAACACGAAGTATTATCATCATATGTCATAGCAAAAGCAAAAAACAGTAGCAAAGTGTAGCATCATAAGTTACAAACTCAAACTGTGGTAAACTAGCCAAATAAGTGCTATAGGAAATATAGTGTTCTAAATAGAGTAATAAGGCAAAGGAAACAACAAAACAAAGAAGAAACATCATCATCAATGAAGTCCAGAAATGAGTGGCTGATCTCCAAAACGACTGAACCCACCTATGCTAGAAAAAAGGCGCTCACGACGGCCCTCCAAGTCTGCCACTTCCTTTCTCAGAACCTCGAGGCATTAGTCAATATAATCAACGGTAGGCTGGACTCTCCTCATAAAAATGGCCCGGGCAATCTCTCGAAGGTGGTCCAAGATAAACTCCACAGCAAAACCAACACTCACAAGCTCCTGCACCGCAGCCTTCCACTGCATGATCCTCTCGGTGGAGACGGTATCAACAAAATTATGCTCAATGTCATTTAGCACACTCCCCAACATCCTCAAGAAATGCTCTCTAGCGGAGCGACCAAGTTGGAATCCCTGCATGAAGTCCCTACGATTGCTATAAACCGTCACCAAGTGAGAAGCGCAGTCCTCAGGGATTCTGAAGCTATGGAAATCTATATAAGGAGGTCTGGAGCCCCAAAAATCCGCAAATCCAAGATTATTGACTTCAGGCTGGTCAAAGCATGCAAAAAATGCTGCAGCCTCACTCACAGGATCTGGAATGGTGGCGGAACTGCTACCCACTTCAAACTGAGAAGGCACCGTAGAAGATGGACCTGTCAAAAAGGCACAAGGAATGAAATGAAAAACCTTGGTAAAAAAAAGGAGACAAACCCACGGGGAAGAAATGAAGAAAGAAATAAGGGAAAAGAAAGTTCACCAGAGCCAGTGATAATGGGGGCTGTGGGAAGGATAGAGACAGGCACAGAAGGAACGACAGAAACAGACGCTGTAAATATAGCAGAAACTGGTATAGAAGATGCGGCAGGAATGGGTGCTATGGCCGCGACAGGAGTAGCTACTGCGGGCAGCCCTACGTCTGCTGCAATTCCTAGCCCCTCAAAGGTCTCTGCAAATAGAGAAATAGACATGCAAATGAAAGGGGAAGAGTGAACTTAGCAAAAGAAGAAAGAAGGGAAAAAAGCACATACCCATGAATTCAATCTTGGGTGGAGCACTCTCCTCTTCCTAGGATTCAGAAATCCTCCTCCCTAGGACGGGCTCATCGTCAGGATCCTCAAGAATGTCCTCAGACTCCACAGAGGGCAAATCAGCATCATGCCCACGGGTGGCAGAAACGAGAATGGAGGAAGGAGTAACTACTAGAGAGGAACCATCCTTCACAGCCTGAGAAAGAGCAGCGAAAGGGTCACCGGTGGAAATGACAAGAGGCGTAACAGGAGTAGCCTCAATCTAAGTAACAGCAGGAGGGGTGGCTCCCCTTTGAACAAAGGGTGTCACGGCAGGAGTAAGGGTGACCTCGCTAACCTTCCTAGTATGAGTACCCTCATCTATGGGTACCGGCTCAGTGAGAGAGGTAGGAGCCTCAGCAGGAACACCATGTGTAGCTTTCCTTGATGGAAAATAACAAAGGAAAACAGGATATAGTGCTCTTTCCTTGATGGAAAATAACCAAGTAATCTCTATTTTATCACAGTAATGATAATAGCTTTACAAAAGAAGTGAAAGATAAAATGACAATATGAATTAATCAAACAAATAATATCAAGTTAAGTTTGGGTCCGTAGTGGCAAAGACCAAAGAGGAAGAACGCTTCCTCTCAATGAAACTAATCTCCCAAGAAAATATCTTGCCGTGGGGATTAATGACTTTGAGGGAATTGGACCTAAATGATTAGTGCCCAAAGGAATCACTATTGTTTAATCGTCTTCCAGAGACTGGGATTTTTATAGGGAGAGAAGGGAACCGATCTATTGGTGCATGCCCATTACACTTTTTCTCTTTGTTTTCTGTTTTCTCTCTTATCTTTTCTTCTTTCTTTTCTTTTTCTTTTGTTTTCCTTTTACTTCGTGATACCTCTGTTTTTCGATCCCCTCTACAGGGCACAGCAAGGGTCCTTTTATAGGGCCTGCCGTGACTGAATTTTATCATTTTACCCCATTAACCGCCTTTGTCTGGTCTGGGTGTACTTGCCGACCACCCAGAGGCTCGTCTGTGTACCACTTACCCTCGCCAGACAAAGGCAGGTTTGTGTTGTTTGTTAGTCCACCGTGGCACCCTCTCCTGCCACGACATAAATGCTTTTTCTCTCTCTCCATGGCATGCACCCAACGGTTCCCCCCTCAACGTTGCCTCTTTTGGGCGGTCTGTCATCCCAGCAGGACGTACCTCCCAAAAGGGCTTGGGCAGGAACCGCAAAATAGATCTTTTCCCCTCTCCCCACCACCAAACCACACCCCCCTTACCTCTTACCTCTGACCTATGGCCCCACCACGTCCCATATTGGCTGGGTACAGGCTGGTGGTGCCTAGGCCTTGCGCGTGCCTTCCTGTTATGTACGTTCAAAATCTGCCTGCGGCTCATGCGTTTGCCGCGATCTGGAGCTTTGTTTGCACAGTCTGTCGCGCTTCTTTGTTCTTTTACGTGGGCCGTTTGTATAATTCACTGTTTCCCTTTGGGGCTGGGCTTCTTTTAATACTGGGTTTTACATTTCTCTTGGCCCATTTCTTGGTTTCCCTCATGTCCTGCCACTTTACTTGGCATTTCCTGCCATGGCAATTTGCTCCTGCTGGACCTCTTTTCAGGCCTGCCGTTTCATTCCTTCCCCAAGTAGCTTAATATGGCCACTGGTGTTCTTACTTATGGGCTCCAGTGTCCCTTTTTTTTTTCCCTTGGGCCTGCGGCCCATTTACTTCCTTTGGACTTCCTTGGCCCATTCACTAACTCTGCATTCCCATAGGCTTTTACTAACTTGATTGGGCTTTCCCGGCCCAATTTCCTTATTCTCATCCTTGGGGTTCATGGGCTTGCCATCAACCCCTTCTTTCTTTGTTTACATTGCCTTGGGCCTGCCGCGGCCCATTCTCACTTTTCCATACCATATACTGCCCATGGGTGCCATTTCTCTCTTTCCGGGCCCTTTGGGCCCATTTGCTTCCTCAAAACTCATTTGTTCATGTTATAGGCTTGTGATCCATTATTCCTGCCGCTCGGGCTTAATAGTTTTATTCTATGCTTGCCACTTCTATTTGCTGCCTGCTTTGCTGAGTTGGGCCTGTTTTACAAAAATGACCCTCAACATTTAGCCCCCTGAACATATGGAGCGTTCTTATGGTTCATATGTGAATGAAGGACTTTTTTGTCTTTTTCACTTTCCTTCTTTCTTTTCCTTCGCGGGCTTTTTTAAACTATGGACTCCTTCTTGCATATATATTTCTTTTCCTGCCGTGAACAGTGGTGACTCTTCGAATTTCCCAAAATGGCAGTTGCTTTAAAACATAACCGCTACCTCATTAATTTCATTCTTTTCTCAATGGCTGACCAGTCGCCTCCCCTCACACCGGCATTAATAACTCAGGTATTTAAGAAAAGAGTCCCTTCCCAACACAGACACAAACTCCTTCTATTCCAAAATATCCTACCTGTTTTCCTTCCTTCACCGTTTTCTTCTTTTCGAACACCCATTCCCCTTTTACTCCGATCAAGTCCTCACGCCATGGCACCGGTGAAAACTCAAGCTTCTTCCCGCCGTAAAGGGAAATGAGTCGTTTTGGATCCTCCGGTAGAACAAGAAGTAGAAGAAGAGGTCGTGCGCTTCGATTCGGACCACTCCGATGAGGAGGAGGCACGGCGTGACCTAGATAGTGAGTGCGCCCCTCTGATCGACCCTTGGTATAATATTAGTCCCTACTTCCCCAAGGCTTCTGGAGATTATGTGTCGTCGCCGCCGGGCCGCGTGTGGCTCGCTCTTTGCCGGCAAAACCCTGATGTTTCTTGGGCTCCGGTGTCTTCCTCCATCTCCGATTTGGTCATTCGTCAAGGCGTCGCCCTTCCTGTACCCATCCATTTCGAGTTTGGGTCAGGCACTGCCTCGGGTTGGAAGGAGTGGGTTGACAGTGAGTTATTTGACACAGGTTTCATGGGTTTGCTTCAGAGGGCCGGTGTTCTAAAGGCCGTCATTCTTTCCCGAAGTCTATCCGATTTTCGAGACCTCTACAACCTTCATCATTTGGTTCGCCGATGGTGTGCCACCACTCACACATTCCTCTTTTCTTGCAGCGAACTCATTGTTACTCTTGAGGACGTGGCTAACCAGTTACTTTTGTCAATTCTTGGTGATGTTGATCCTGCCACCATTGAGCTTTCCTCGGAAGAAGAAGCCATCGAAGTGGAGTTGAAGAAAAGGATGGCTGGAAATGCTAAGTTATCTTACTGGGTTGGTTCTTCTCCCAAATTTTCTGCTGTTGCCCGCTGTGCTGCTTTCATTGCTTTTGGCTTTGCAAATTTGTCTTTGGGTCCCATCCCCATTACCCCATAAAGCCTTTGTATTTTCGTTTGACTATTAAAATATCTGCCGGAGTGAGTCTGCCGCTGGCCCCCATGTTCTTGGGGCATCTGTATGTTCAACTGGATATCCTGCGGAGTGACGAGAGCCAGGCTGGCTCCTGCCACATAGTCACTTCCACTGTACACAGCACCATCCTGCAGCAGTTATTATTCGAGCGTTGTGCCCAGTATTTGGCGAAGTGTAGGCCTGTCAGATTTGGTAAAGAGAAGTACCAATCCTGTCCGCAGGTAATTACTGACTTCTGCGGCAGATTCGAGTCTGATTTTCCTCTGGCTTTTCGTTAGTCCGGTTTGAAGCCCATTGATTATTCTGTGTTGATTCTGCAATGGGTTCGTTTATTGATTCTGTTGGTACTACCACCCCTTTAGTCGGTTTTGATGAGACTAGTATCACCTATCTGGCAGCCACCAATGCCGGATGGTTGCCCTATTTAGCAGATGAAGGTGTCAGGTTCGTCCATTATCCTGCCAACCGAGTAAGGAGACAATTTGGGTTGGATCAGGATATTCCTGATGACCTCTCCTTCCTCGCGGAGTCTCCTACTTCAGTTAGGCCTTTTCTGCGGCACACTACTTTCGATTTTTGGAGACAGTGCTTCAGTGCGGTTATGGTTCCTGGTTCCCTGAGGGAGGGCCTTTGCACTCCTACTATGCATGGCTATTGGCAGGCTGTAATGACCTCATTTGAGCAAGAGTTGGCTGGCAGTCGCGGTTTCTCTCTTATTCCTCCCGAGGGACTTAGCATGGTCGTCTCTCTCAATCCTCGGTTGCTCCTTCCTTCCAGGTTGGTGTTGGCCTATGCCAGGAAACAGAGCCGGTCCGCCATCTTTGAATGGGATGAGGAGAAGAAAGGATGGTACTGGCATACAGGTGATTACCCCCCAGGTTGGGAAAAGAAAGTTAAAGTATTAAACATTCCTGCACCAGCCAAGAAAGTTCCTGCCAAGCTTAAATCTGTCAGCAAGCCTAAGTCTGCCACTCCTCAGCCTCGCATAGGTGTTACTCCTGACAGCAGAACACGAGGCAGTAAGAGGAAGACAACTCCCCATCCTGCGCCTGCCATTCAGCGAAGAGTACGTCACTTAAAAACCTTTTTCTTGCTTTGTCTTTCAAGTACACATATATATACTTTTTCTTTTTTTGACTTTTCCTGAATCCTGACATGCTTGCTGACTCCTTTCTTTGACTCTTTCTCTTATCCTTTTTTCTTTTTGCAATCTAAGCACAAGGAGGATACGTCAGCTGCCCGTCTCATTATGCTCGAGGAACCTGAATCGGAGGTATATTTCTTCTTGCTCCTTCTCTTTTTTTTCTTTTTTTTTTTCTTTTTTTATATTCGCACGTGTTCAGTCTGCTACATGTTTTTGGTTACCTCATTCGCCCAAAAGTTACTTTGATCTTCACATCTTCTTCTTCTTGTCTTCTAGGATGAGCTTGAGCCTCTTTCCATATATCGCCCTACTGCCGAGGAGCTTTCTGCCTTCATGGGCACACCTACGGAGGGCTCTCTTGGTGGGGCTGAGTTTACAACACCTGCCCCTCCTGCAGCTACTCGTGGAGTTCCTACTAAGGCTACTACCTCTCCCACTGGACCGGTACCCATGGATGAGGGTACTCATACTGGGGAGGTTAGTGAGGTCACCCCTACTCCTGCCGTGACACCGTCTGTTCAAAGGGGAGCCACCCCTCCTACTGTTACTCAGATCGAGGCTACCCCTGCTACACCTCTTGTCATTTCCACCGGTGACCCCTTTGCTGCTCTTTCTCAAGCTGTGAAGGACGGTTCTTCTCTAGTAGTTACTCCCTCTTCTATTCCTGTTTCTGCCACACGTGGGCCTGATGCTGACTTGTCCTCAGAGGATTCTGAAGAGATCTTTGAGGATCCTGAGGATGAGCCCGTCCTGGGGAGGAGGATTTCTGAATCTGAGGAAAAGGGGAGTGTTCCACCCGAGACAATGGGTATGTGCTTTCTTCCTTTCTTTCTCTTTTTTCTTTGTTAAGTTCACTCTTCTCCTCTTTTTTTTGCTAAGTTCACTCTTCCTCTTTATTTGCATGTCTATCTCTCTGTTTGCAGAGACCTTTGAGGGGTTAGGAATTGCAGCAGATGTAGGGGTGTCTGCGGTAGCTACTCCTGCCATGCCCACAACACCTATTCCTGCCACATCTTTTGTACTAGTTTCTGTCGTATTTATTGCGTCCGTTTCTGCCGTTCCTTCTGTGCTTGTCTCTGTCTTTCCCACAGCCCCCATTACCGCTGGCTCTGGTAAATTTTCTTCTTCCTTCTTTCTTCTTTCACTTCTTCCCCGTGGGTCTATCTTTTTTTTTTTACCAAGGTTTCTCATCTCAAACCTTGTGCCCTTTTGACAGGTCCACCTCCTACGGTGCCTTCTCAGTTTGAAGTGGGCAATGGTTCCAGCACCATTCCAGATCCCGTGCGCGAGGCTGCAGCCTTTTTTGCACGCTTTGATCAACCTAAAGTCAACGATCTTGGACCTGCAGATTTCTGGGGCTCCGGGCCTCCTTATATAGACTTCCATGGCTTCAGAATCCCTGAGGACTGCACTTCTCAATTGGTGACACTCTATAGCAATCGTGGGGATTTCATGCAGGGATTCCGACTTGGTC
This sequence comes from Quercus aquifolioides, assembly GCA_019022515.1. Taxonomy (NCBI): domain Eukaryota; kingdom Viridiplantae; phylum Streptophyta; class Magnoliopsida; order Fagales; family Fagaceae; genus Quercus; species Quercus aquifolioides. The sequence goes on from CM032326.1 coordinate 44,793,168, forward strand.
ACTCCTCTAGAGAGCATTTTTTGAAGATGTTGGGGAGTGTACTGAGCGATATTGAACACAATTTTGTTGACACAGTTTCCACCGAGAGGATCCTGCAGTGGAGGGCTGCGGTGCAGGAGCTCGTTAGTGTTGGCTTTGCTGTGGAGTTTATCTTAGACCACCTTCGAGAGATTGCCCGGGCTGTTTTTATGAGGAGAGTCCAGCCTACTGTTGATGCTATTGACTCACGCCTCGAGATTCTGAGAAAGGAAGTGGCAAACTTGGAGGGCCGTCATGAGCACCTTCTTTCTAACATAGGCAGGTCCAGTCGTTTTGGAGATCAGCCACTCATTTCTGGACTTGATTGATGATGATGCAGTTTTTTCTTTGTCTTGTTGTTTCCTTCGCCTTATTACTCTGTTTAGTACATTGTATTTCCTATAGTACCTATTTGGGCTAGTTTGCCATAGTTTGGGTTTGTAACTTATGATGCTACACTTATGATGGTACACTTTGCTATTGTTTTTGCTTTTGCTATGACATATGATAATAAATACTTCGTGCTTTTCATTGCATCCTCATGAAAGCAAGTTACAAAATTTTGTCTTGTGACATAGTCATTTGAAAGACAAAAAACAAAGTAAAAGGAAACATAACAGTTTTTTCGACAAAAGAAAGGGATAATCACATGGCTTTTCTTCTCAGGTGTAGTAGCGTTTCAACCATTTCCCATTGATGGGATCCATTAAGTCCCTGCCATCCATCTGAGTCAAGCGGTAATATCCACTTGGATGTGCCTCTCTTATCACAAGGGGTCCTTCCCACTTCGGTGCAAACTTTGATGGTCCTGCCAGGCCTCTCCTGACATAATCTGCCACTTTTAGGACCAGATGTCCTTTCGTAAACACTCTCTCTTTAGTCATCTTGCCATAGGCCTCAGTCATTTTTTGCCTGTATCTGCGGCTGTGTTCTTGGGCTTTTTCTCTTTTTTCATCAAGTCCTTCCAGGTCTTCGCACCTTTCTGCCGCAAAGACTTCTTCTTCATTCTCCTTTTCTTGCATCTGCATGACTCTCAGGGATGGGGTCATTTTTTCTGCTGGGCTCACTACTTCAGTTCCATAGACCAAGGAAAAAGGTGAAAAACCTGTGGCTGACTTAGGTGAACTTCTATAAGCCCAAAGAGCGTCTGGCAGGTGCATTGCCCATCCTCCCGTATACTCTTGGCTCATTTTACTGATAATTTTTATGATATTTTTGTTTGTTGCCTCTGCTTGCCCATTTCCTTGAGGGTAATACGGCGATGACCGGCGATGCTTGACTTGGTAGAACTCTAGCATTTTCCTCACATCACTATTGACAAAAGGTGTGCCGTTGTCACTGATGATCCTGTGGGGAACTCCAAATCTTACAATTATGTTTTCCTTGATAAAGCTTGCCACTGCTCCTCCTGTGGCTTTACGAAGTGGTACTGCCTCTGCCCACTTAGTAAAATATTTTGTAGCTACTAGTATCCATATGTACCCTCGCGACGGCGGATTCACCGATCCAACCAAGTCAAGCCCCCAAGTGTGGAAGGGCCATGGTGTGACCATGCTCTGCAAATTCTGCGGATGAGTGTGAATCAAATTGGCTTGTACTTGGCAACTGTGGCACCTTTTCACAAATTCTGCCACATCCTTTTTCATGGTAGGCCAGCAGTAGCCCATTTGCAGCAGGCATCTGTAAAGCCTTTTCTTTCCCTGGTGTTCCCCACACTCTCCTGAGTGTGCTTCTTTTACCATTTTTCTCGCCTCCTCAGGGCCCAAACACCTCAAGGGGTCTCCATCATACCCTTTTTTGAAAAGGACCATATTATGCAAAAAATAACGCGTTGCTAACCTCTTGAGCTTATATTTTTCGCTGTGCTTTTGCGGCAGAATGCCTTCTGTCAGGTACTGTATAAATGGGCTTCTCCAGTCTTCGCTGACGAATGCAGCGTAACTTTCTTCTCTGTCTGCCGCAAGTTGGCAGTTCCCACACTGGGTTTGGACTTGGTCTGCATCTTTACTCATGGTTGGCCAATAAAAGCCTACCCTTTGAAGTCTACGGTAAAGGTTGGCCTCTCCGCAGGATCCGCAAGTCTTCTCATGTACTTCTTTCAACTTTCTCTGGGTCTCCTTTTGCCCAACACATCTAGACAAGACTCCGCCTGGCATCCTGCGGTACAGTTCTCCCTTCACCAGGGCATAGTCTTTGAGTATTTTTAGTTTCATGGCTTCTTCTTCTCCCGTCAAAGCTTCCCTCAGGGGTATCCGCCAATCTCCTTCGCAGTGTTCCTCCTGGAACCTTTCTTTCAACATTTCAATTATGGATTCTTCTCTCTTGCTGACCTCTACTCTGGTGCTCCCCCCTTCAAACATTATTTGCGAACCTAGTGCGGCCAACGCATCGGCAAACCGATTCTCGTTCCTCAGAGCATGTTCTATTTCAAAAGTTAAGAACTTTTCTTCCATTTTCTGGGCCATTGCTCTGTACGGGGCTAGGCTGGGTTCTTTTAGGGAGAAACTCCCTTTGGTCTGGCAGACTACCAAGTTTGAATCACCCAGTACTCTCAAATGCTTAACTCCCATTTCAAGAGCTGTGGCCAGCCCAATTAAGTAGGCTTCATATTCTGCCGTGTTGTTTGAACAGGGAAACTCTAACTTGAATGATAGTGCTACTGCTTTATCTTCTTCATTGTACAAAACTACTCCCACTCCTCCAGACTGGACAGTAGAAGACCCATCAAACTTCATTACCCATTGTTCTCTGACCTTCTCTGCCATGGCTACTTCCCCTGGAACTTCATCGCCCAACGGGAATTCTTCTTCACTTGGAAACTGTGCCAATAAGTCTGCTATAGCCTGGCTTTTCACCGCCCTTGGCATCCCCATTCTTAAGTCGTATTGTGACAATTGTAACAACCACTGGGATATCCTGCCAGAGAGGATTGGTTGCTGTAACAAAGTTTTGATAGCATGGGACTTGGTCATCAGCCATACTTCGTAGGCCAAGAAATAATGGCGTAAACTCTGTGAGGCATACACAATAGCCAAACACGCCCTTTCTGCCCTTAGGTAACGGGTTTCTGCATTTTTTAAGGCGCGGCTGATGTAGTACACTGGTTGTTCGACACCGCCTCCATCTTCTTGGGCAATTAATGCACCGATGGCATATGAATTGGTGGCCATGTAAAGCAGCAATGGCTTTTTGTGGATTGGGGCTTGCACTGTAGGGAGGTTCATCATAATCTGCTGCAGCCTTTTGAAGGCCGCCTGCTGCGCTTCTCCCCATACAAAACTTTGTCCTTTCCTCAGTAACTTGGTAAAAGCTGAAGTGATTGATGCCAACCCAGGGATGAATCTTTGGATATACGAGACTTTCCCTAAAAAGCTTTTTAGTTCTCTTACCGTGGCTGGAGGTCTCATAGTTGCAATGGTCTTGGCTTTTGCTGGGTCTACATCTATTCCCCTGTTGTGAACCAAGAAACCCAGGAATTTCCCTGAGGATACACCAAACACACATTTGAGGGGATTCACTCTCAACTTAATGGCTCTGCATCTTTCGAATACTCTCCTCAGCACACGGAAATGTTCTTCTCTCCTCTTTGACTTAACTACTATGTCGTCTACATAGTCTTCTAACTCCTGATGCATCTTATCGTGAAATATAGCCGTCATTGCCCGTTGATAAGCCGCACCTGCATTTTTCAACCCGAAGGGCATCACGGTGTAGTAGAAGTTCCCCATGGGCGTTCTGAAAGCAGTTTTCTCCGCATCTTTTGGTGCCATCCTGATCTGGTTGTATCCACTGAAACCATCCATGAATGAGAACATGGCGCTTCCTGCCGCAGAATCTATCAATAAATCCATATTTGGCAATGGGAATTCATCTTTCGAGCATGCTTTGTTGAGATCCCTGAAATCTACGGAACACCTTATCTGGCCATTCTTCTTCTTTACTGGTACTATGTTGGATAGCCAGCGAGGATGTTGAATAGGCTTAATGAATCCTGCAGCCAGCAACTTCTGCACTTCATTGACTATCTGCCCTTCTATTTCTGTGCGAAATATCCTGGCAGGCTGAGCTACTGGCTTGGCCTGCGGGTCCACATTTAACGTATGTGCAACTAACCCAACGTCTAGCCCTGGCATTTCACTGTAGTCCCATGTGAACACGTCTCTGAACTCTTTTAACAACAACACCAGTTCCCTTTTCTCCTTTTTCGTCAAACTTGCACTAATTGAGATAGGCCTCAGCCCTTGCGAAGCAGACCCCAGGTCAACTTCCTCCATTTCTTCTTCTGCCGTAACCTATAACTCCTTTTCTGCCGCAACTCCTTCGCTTTCCTCCCTATCGATTTCCTCTTCTGAACTCTCTTGAACTCCGTAACACGTCAAACTCTCGTGCTGCCCTTCATGGGTGGGACCCATCTGTGTTTCCATTGCGGGCCCCACGCGCCTTCATAATTTGTATACGACCCTGCCATCTGGTCCTCGGATCTTGACACATTAGGGTGTGTCATCGGATCCTGCGGCAGGCGCTTCTTTTCTTTTCCTCTTTCTTGCCAATAATTCCCTTAGATCGGGTTCTGGGTCATCCTGAACATCTTCCCACCTAGGCACGAAGGTACCTCGTGGCTTTGATACTGAACTTTCTCCAGATGGAGCCCATTTGTCGTAGAACATGGTTTCTACTAAGTGGGCTTCTGCCTGCTCGAATGGTGAGGGGTTCGCGGCTATGCGTATCATCCTGCCATTCAATCTTCCTTTCACACATTGGTGATAGGTGGATGGGACCAGTCGGTGTTTGTGTAACCACGGCCTCCCCAAAAGCACGTGATAGGACACTTCTGTCTTCACCACATGAAACCGAGCTAAAGAGGCTATGGGGCCTACTTTCAACCACAGCTGAATGTGGCCTGCTGTATACTCGCCCCTTCCGCCGAACCCTGTTACTTCCATTGGGCACCCCTGAATCTTCATCTCTGAAATTCCTGCTACTTGCAAAGTGCTCAATGGAATAAGATTCACAGAAGCACCTGTATCTACCAAAGCTCTCTTTATGGGGATTTGATTTATGGATGCCGCCAAGTATAAGGGCCTCCTGTGATCTGGGTGTCCCACCTCCATATCTTCTTCACTAAAAGTGATTTCAGTTGACTCCTGTAAGAGAGCCCTATCATCTGGTATTTCTGCCGATAGACATTCTATTCCTGCACCGGAGGCAATGCTCACCAGAGCCTTCATGGCTACCTTTCTTTCCTTTGCTGTGAGTCCCAGCTGGTCGAACAAATTTTTGAACTTGGAACTTTGTTGCAAAGTGGTAATGGCCGCCGCAGGCAAGGCCAAGTTTTCTTCTTCGTCCTCTCCGGGATCTGCGCAAATTACCACCACTGCTACTCCCTTCCCTTTGTGGTTCGGGAGTGGATTTCTTTGGACTTCCTGCTGGGACAGTTCTAAAGTCCCTTCCTTTATCCTACGGTGCACTAGTCTACGGAATGCCGAACATTCTGCGGTAGAATGTTGGACATAATTGTGTGAACAACAAAAACGTGGGTCCCTCCGTTCCTCCTCTGTGGGCTCCCTAGCAACCTGGTTATGTTTGAAAATTCCATCTGCTATCCATTTGTCTAGTAGTACGTCTAGCTCCTTTGCGGTGCATGGTATTGGCGGGGGAGTATCGTACTCTCTCCCGTCGGTCTTTCTCCTCCGCTCACCGGTGGACATCGCCATGGCTTGTGGGGCACTTCTTTTGTCCGTGCTTGGCTTTACGGACTGGGCAATTTTTCTCGCCTTTTGCAATAACTGCGCGAACTGGGAGATTTCAAGGTTTTCTAGAACTGCCCTGTACTCCCTGATCATATTCGTCATACACATCTCTACCAGCGTCCTTACTTCGCAATGGTCATAGCAGTCGAGTGCTATGTCTCTAAATCTCTTGATGTACTCCATCAAGTCTTCACCATTCCTCTGTTTGGTTGCTTGCAAAGTTGCAAGTGTCACCGTTTCCTCTCCGTGAAAGTATTTGGTACAAAATACATCCACCATATCATCCCATGCTGGGATCGATCCTGGCTTTAAGCCGATGTACCAGGTGTAGGCCCGGTCACATAGTGATTTAGAAAATTCCCGAAGATATAAATCTTCGTCTGCGGCATAAGGGCCGAGCGTATCAATGAACTTGCTTACATGCTCAACAGCACTTCCCTTCCTGCCATCATATTCTGCGAAAACTCGCGGTTCATACCTCTCGGGGTATGGTTTACTGAGTACCTTTAGTGGGTATGGAGGTCTTCGTGCGTAGAATCTCTCCTTGGGTGCTCTGGCTCTCTCTTGCTCCAGGAGAGCCGCTACTTCTGCCATAGTAATAAAATGTTGATCCGTATTCTGTGGGACACCTCCTGTTGGTGTCTCTTCCTTGTCTGCCGCATGTTCTGGATCATGCTGGCTTCTTTTTTCCTTCGTTCTGTCTATTTTTAGCTGACAGATTTCTTCCATCATTTGTTGCTGCAAGTGCTGTAGAGCCTGCAATACTTCCACAAAGGTGTTGGCATGGTCTGCAGGGATTCTTGGTGGAGGCTGGGGTCCAGCCCCCATTCTGTTGGCACCTTCCGCCTGGTCAAGATGCTGTGGGCGAGGCGTCGTTGGCCTAGACTCTGCTTGCGAGGGCACGGTACTCATATTTCGTGTTGTCCTGGACTTTGGAGGCATTTGTCTGCGAGGGCTTATGTCCCTATCTGTTTCTCAACTCCCCAGTGGAGTCGCCAATTTAATGTAGGGGCCTTTTTTTGTTTTTTGGGCTGGGCTACCTCCCGCGGTGATGGGCCCGTGTATTCTGAGTAGGAGAGTTGAGACCGGCCCAACTGCAACTCACTTTGGGCTGGCTTGTGCGCAAACTTGGCCTCGTCTGCCAGGAGAGTACTTACGGCAGGCAGAGCTGTTTTTTAATAAGTCATGGCAGGCAGATATAATAACAAAGGAAAACAGGATATAGTGCTCTTTCCTTGATGGAAAATAACCAAGTAATCTCTATTTTTATCACAGTAATGATAATAGTTTTACAAAAGAAGTGAAAGATAAAATGACAATATGAATTAATCAAACAAATAATATCAAGTTAAGTTTGGGTCCGTAGTGGCAAAGACCAAAGAGGAAGAACGCTTCCTCTCAATGAAACTAATCTCCCAGGAAAATATCCTGTCGTGGGGATTAATGACTTTGAGGGAATCGGACCTAAATGATTAGTGCCCAAAGGAATCACTATTGTTTAATCGTCTTCCAAAGAGTGGGATTTTGAGGGGGAGAGAAGGGAACCGATCTACTGGTGCATGCCCATTACACTTTTTCTCTTTGTTTTCTGTTTTCTCTCTTATCTTTTCTTCTTTCTTTTCTTTTTCTTTTGTTTTCCTTTTACTTCGTGATACCTCTGTTTTTCGATCCCCTCTACAGGGCACGACAAGGGTCCTTTTATAGGGCCTGCCGTGATCTGATTTTACCATTTTACCCCCTTAACCGCCTTTGTCTGGTCTGGGTGTACTTGCCAACCACCCAGAGGCTCGTCTGTGTACCACTTACCCTCGCCAGACAAAGGCAGGTTTGTGTTGTTTGTTAGTCTGCCGTGGCACCCAGCGTAAATGCTTTTTCTCTCTCTCCATGGCATGTACCCAACGGTTCCCTCCTCAACGTTGCCTCTTTTGGACGGTCTGTCATCCCAGCAGGACGTACCTCCCAAAAGGGCTTGGGCAGGAACCGCAAAATAGATCTTTTCCCCTCTCCCCACCACCAAACCACACCCCCCTTATCTCTTACCTCTTACCTCTGACCCATGGCCCCACCACGTCCCATATTGGCTGGGTACAGGCTGGTGGTGCCTGGGCCTTGCGCGTGCCTTCCTGTTATGTACGTTCAAAATCTGCCTGCGGCTCATGCGTTTGCCGCGATCTGGAGCTTTGTTTACACAGTCTGCCGCGCTTTTTCATTCTTTTACGTGGGCCATTTGTATAATTCACTGTTTCCCTTTGGGGCTGGGCTTCTTTTAATACTGGGTTTTACATTTCTCTTGGCCCATTTCTTGGTTGCCCTCATGTCCTGCCACTTTACTTGGCATTTCCTGCCGTGGCGATTTGCTCCTGTTGGGGCTCTTTTCAGGCCTGCCGTTTCATTCCTTCCCCAAGTGGCTTAATATGGCCACTAGTGTTCTTACTTATGGGCTCCAGTGTCCCTTTCTTTTTCCCTTGGGCCTGCAGCCCATTTACTTCTTTTGGACTTCCTCGGCCCATTCACTAACTCTGCATTCCCATGGGCTTTTACTAACTTGATTGGGCTTCCCCGGCCCAATTTCCTTATTCTTATCCTTGGGGTTCATGGGCTTGCCATCAACCCCTTCTTTCTTTGTTTACATTGCCTTAGGCCTGCCGCGGCCCATTCTCACTTTTCCATACCATATACTGCCCATGGGTGCCATTTCTCTCTTTCCGGGCCCTTTGGGCCCATTTGCTTCCTCAAGACCCATTTGTTCATGTTATGGGCCTGTGATCCATTATTCCTGCGCTTGGGCTTAATAGTTTTATTCTATGCTTGCCACTTCTATTTGCTGCCTGCTTTGCTGAGTTGGGCCTGTTTTACAAAAATGACCCTCAACACATATTTATAAACTTACATAATCCAATTTCAAGTCTATATGCATATATACATGTAGATATATAATATTATATACTTTTGCTAGAAATATTAGTTAAATAATTAAATTTACCATATCTCAATTGCTTATACTTTTGGAACAATCGGTAACATGATATCAAAGTAGGAGATCTTGAGTTTGATCCCTATCTCTTCCACTCTACCTCCTATTTCAAATCCCACGAGTTAGGCCTCATCTATTGAAAGAGAGGTTGAGCACACAAATAAGGGGGATTGTTAAAAGTATTGGTTAAATAATTAAATTTACCGTATCCTAATAGTTTAAGTTTATTATATTTGAACTTAACTCATATAATATTCAAGCCTAAACATAGGGTTTGAACTTGACTTGTTTGCTAAATAAATGAATATAAACAAGTATTTTTCTCAGCTAAATCCAAGTTATTTATAACTGGATGAATTCACTTACAACCCTATAATAACCTAAATGGCCAAAAAGAAGAGTAGACCATGATGGCAAAATAATAACCTATATATTTGATCATACGAAACTATAGTAATAATCTAAAATGAACTTCCTGCAAAAAGCCATAATGAGATCTGTGATAAAGCAATACATATGAATCAGTCTTACTCCAAAACATTTATCATTCATGTAACGACTCAAGGAAAAGTACTAGTCACATCTGCGGATTTTGCGTTATACCACAAAAGGACTAAGCTAGTCATAATTGAGACTTTTTCTAGCTGTTAATAAACAACTTAAGGAAAAACGCTAGTCATATTTGCGCAGACTGCACTATAGTCCAAAAGGATTAGTCTAATAAAAAATGAGGCCCTTTATAGTTTTCAATAAAGCCTAGATCAACCTAGTTTATGCCCAATATGACACTTACCACAAACCTACACAACACACACTAAATCAATATGGAGCATCACATGCAATTTGCTCAACAAAACAAAATAGGAAACATTTTACTCAAACTAACTATTGACCTCCTCATATTTATATCATGTGGAAGGGGAAAAAAATTCTAATTAGGGAGTATGATATATAATTTTCTTTGGCTTTGACCACTTTGAATATAAACCTAATATTTGATATATATATATATATATATATATATTCAAATAGAGAGAAAGATAAGGGAAAGAGGAAGACATAAAATAACACTAGTAGAAATGGATAAAATGACATACTTATTCATTAAGAGGTGATAAAGAATACGATTCGGGATTGGTAAAAAAGAATATATGTGATAAATTTTAATAACAATGATTGACCTCAAAATTCGTGAACTAAGATTTTATTATTGTTGTACATATCATATTGGCAAAAATGCAATTAACACCCACTAATTTTGTCCATAAATCATTTTAATCCTTTAAAGTTTGAAATTGATCATTTTGCAACTCTTGATCCACTCACTATGTTGTAGTTCTTTGCATTCTCCACTCTATCAAGGAAGACTTTTTCATGGCCTCCACTTCTCCTCTCATCCTTCCTGAGCTATGAGCTTTACTTTGATGTAGTTTAGACTAATGATCCTATACAAATCGTCGTTCCATGACTAGATATTGTTTCTTACTGGGCACCTCACTTGCATAATAAGAAACAATATATTGTAGCCCATTCCAGTATCAAGCACTTAATGATGCTACGCCTAAACTTCTATGGAACTGGCTATTAGCGGATATGAGTGCTCCCCAGACCATCAGTACTCCTATCCACTGCGATAATTGAAGTGCTATCCACATTACTCATAATGATCTCTTTCATGAATATACAAAGCGACTGTCACTTCAACAGTCATTATCTCTAATATGGTAGCCTTCATTTGCATTCAATTTCATTTGTAGACCAACTTGTTGATGTGTTCATCAAGTCTATCTGCTGAGTCGTCTTTGCAATCTCATCTTTTAACTCAAGTTTGCTTCACTACTAAAAAACGGGTCTATAGCCACGTTTTTCTGGCAGTGCCTTTATAGCTAACCTATAGCCATGTTTTTAAGGGTCTCTAGCTGTGTTTTTGTGGATAAGGCCTATTGCGACGTTCAAGAAGTGTGGCCATAGGTCCAATCGAAAAATAAGACCTATTACGGCGATTTAAAAACACCGCTATAGTCAACTTATAGCCACGTTTTGTAAAAACGCCACTTAAAACCCTAACCTATAGCAGCGTTTTTAAAACACTGCAGTAGGAGAGGTCTATAGTCGTGTTTTTGTGGAAATGGCCTATTGTGGGATTTTAAAAGCGCAACTATAGGTCCAACTGAAATTTATAAAATAAATAATAAAAAATGACCTATTATGGTGCTTAGAAAGTGTTGTTATAGGGTATAATAGAAGAAAAAAAAATGGAAGGAATCTATTACGGCCTTGAAAGCGCCACTATAATCTTGGTTTTAGTCTTAGGCCTATTACGGCACTTAGAAAGCACTGTAATAGGGGCTTTAAAAAAAACCAAATTTAATTTAAAATACTAAACCTATTTCAACTCTCTCTCTCTCTCTCTCTCTCTCCCTCACACCAAACTCTCACCTTCTCTCTCACCTCTCCCTTTGACTCCCACCCTCACCGCTGATCCACCCTTCCTACCACCGATCCTCCTCACTATACCACCATCAATAAAGCCCAGGCCTGCATTACCTGCGTTGCTGATCCCACTTAATAGTGTCGTTGCCTCTCACAATCCTCCAAGCTAGTCTCCATTCTATCATACATTATCAGATGCTATCATGGTAGAATATATTCACTTAGTACTTGTCCTACATTATCATCATCATCACATTAGATCTTCTACATTAGATCTGCAGTGACTAGACAGAGGTTTTATGTACATTAGATTTGGCATTGGGCTGACTATTGCTATATATAGGTTGTACATACATGATGCAATATATTTTGCTATCTTCGACATGAACTCTTATATATTATACTGAATGAATATAGCCACACTACAAAGATGATACTATATAGACTTAAAAACGTCTTCACCCTATAACTATTGTAATGAGCCTATTGAACATGTTGTAGTCGCAAGAAATTAGGGCGCCAATAGAGCCTGTAGTGGTTATAGCTACAAAGATGGGACTATGGATACTGCCGAGCGGGAGAAAACATTGTAAGTATTATCTGCTCACTATAAATACGTGGAATTGTTTGTATTATCTATAGGAAGTAATATGTTATTTGGTTCTTCTAGGAAAACAAGCCAGGATGAAAGAACTTTTGAATGAAGAGGGCACACATCTACAAAGGAGAGAGTAGTGGTGGAATCTTATGGTCCAAAGATGATGCATTTGCTAAGGTGATGGGTCGAGAGCGCAGTATTGTGTTCTTTTTTTGGCTATTTCATACGAACGTTGTTAAGTGATCTTAATATTATGCCCTTATTATATTCAGGATAACGATGATGATGATTATGAGGATTGATGAGTACTCTCTAGCTGCAAGAAGTATACATCAATGTATAAAGTAGGATAGTTAACTTTGTTCTTATATTTTTGGGTTTGAGAAGTACTTAGTTATTTACTTATCTACTAAATGTATAATGTATGATAGTTAACTTCTCTAAACATTTGGACTGTCTTCTTTAATTTGGGATTTCAATCTATATATCGTAGCATGTTATTAATGTATTAATTTGATAGGTTGTTTTGTCCACTTCTTTATTTAGTACTAAATGTTCTGGACATATATAAACAGGTTGATAAAACTACCTAGTAAGTTGTTAGACAATTCTGTGAAAAAACAAAAACAAAAATTTGTGATCCACCTAGGGCAAAAAAAAAAAAAAAAAAAACCCTTTAGCCGTGTAGAGGTTAAAGACCTATAGCAGCATTTATTAAACATAACTAAAGTCAATATTTATAAATTTAAAAAAAAAAAAAAAAAAAAAAAAAAAAAAAAAAAAAAACTCTATAGCCACAATTTTAAAACGCCACAATAGGTTAAATACCTATATCGGCACTTTTAAAAATGTTGGTATAGACCAGTTGGGTCTATTGTCACAATGTATGGGTGACACTACAAAACACAGCTATAGAAAATGCAGATATAGCTCAAATGGACCTATATCCACGTTTTTAGCAGCTACAATCACGTTTTAAAAATGCAGCTATAGTATATAGACCTATTTTTTGGTAGTGTTTCTTTCTCCACATCTCAAGTTTAGAAGAGGATATTGGTATATTACAAGTATTTGGGACATGTTAGATACTACACACATTTAGCACATGTAGCATATCTTGGTCAATTCTAAATTATGACCATAAAAAAGGTAATTTTCTTTTATTTTAGTGCAATCAAAGGCTTCCCAATTGGTCATTTGTATATAATCTAATTGTATAGCAACGTTAATACACACAAACATATATATATATATATATATATATTTGTAATATCTAACATGTCCCAAATACTTGTAATATACCAACATCCTCTTCTAAACTTGAGATGCGGAGAAAGCAGCACTACAAAAAAAAAAAACAAACAAACAAACAAACAAGAGTATGTCAATCTAACCTAGGAATTGCAGCTTTTTTAAAACACAATCATACCTCCAAATTTTTCATTGTACTTACTCTTGATGCCCTCATTCCACTAAAATAATCCAAAAAAAAAAAAAAATTATGACCTTAGAGAAGTTTCACTAAGCAATCTTTCCAAATTCGAGTTGACCCGACCTATGGACAACTCTAATTTGTTGTATTTTTAAAACGCAGTTGTAACTCTTAAAAACACAAATATACATCTATCGTGCCAAAGTTAAAAATGCTTATGGAGTGACCATTGTACAAAGAAGCTCAAACTATAATCTTCCTATTAAATGACCTTTCAGTAATTGGGAGGCCATGTAGCCCATACTTTATATTTTACTCTCTCTTTTCAACTCAATAAAGTGCTTTGGGATATATTTTTAAGGGAAATACAGCCAAAACTAAATAATGGTTCTTTTGTTCCCAACTTGCTGGCTGATATAAGGTAACCGAAAAAGTTTTTTTCTTTTCATATAATATGAACGGCTTCGATTTTTTGGTTTTTTGGGTTGCTTGAGGAGCGGCTTCGGTTGTACGCGTATCGTCTTCGACTTTTGGCACATTCGAAGGTCGTGTTCGGAATTTAACTCTCTTACTAATTCAACACGCGGAAACACATTAATTGATAAGGACTCGTAGAATATCTTTATGCCATGGGCTCACCTTCCACTATCTGCCCAGCCACAAAACATTGGAATATTACGCTGAGATTCTTGCGAAATTCGGATTCAATTGCGAAAAGTGGCAGTTGTACCAACACATTGGTGGGTCTTGTGGTAAGAGTTTGAGCCAGCATGTTACAGGGCATGAGTTCCTCCAATAACAGTGTGTTGTTATTCATTATACCTCACCTGCATGCTGTTTGCATTAGCTCATTAGCAACTGTAGTATATAGTCTAACCATTTTTCCTTTAAATATATAGAGCAAGACTTATGCCATGTTTGGATATTTAAAAATAGAGAGGGAGTAGAGTAGAGAGAGGGAGAGTAATCAAATTATCTTGTTTTGAAGTTTTTTAAGGAGGGGTTTGGAAGGGTTTTAACTCCCTCTAACCCCTCATTTTTAATTCTCCCAAATTGGATAAATTTGGAGAGAGAGTAGAGTAGATAAATTATTGTCCAAGTAAATTTCCTAATTTACCCTTTCTAACAAATTAATCATAGACCAATGTTGCAAGTCCATTTTCAAATAGGGGTAAATTTGTCTATTTTAATCATTTCCTCTCATCTCCATCCTAATTTTTAAAACATCCAAATAAGGAGAATGACTAATTACTCTTGTGGGGGAGAAAAGCCCAACCCAACTTATTGGGCCCAAGGCCCTATCCGAGGACCACTGTTCGTCCGAGGAGACCAGGACACAGTCAGAGGCCCATGTGAAAGGAGAATGTCCGCAGGCGAGCACGTGCACTGTCCGAGGAGATGCTCATACGTCCGAGTAGACCGATACCCTCGGACCCGACGAGGTTTTTGTCCGGCACGTGTCAAGCGATCTGTTTGACAAGTGTTAAGGGAGAGAGGGAGCCTCGGACACACGAGAAGGTAACAGGAACAGAGAAATATCAAGGAGACAAACTTCAACCACCGCATTTAATGCACTGCACCTACCCTCCTGGCCGCATTTATGTGGAGAAGACCCCTGAACAGTGCATCCTCAGCTACCGCCACTCAGACACGGCTAAAGGGGGAGTGTGATGGGACAGCACTCAAGTGGACGCACAGATGGTGAACAAGTGGACGGTGGAGATGGAGAAAGGCAGCACTATATAAGAGAGAGGGGTCTCTGATAGTAGGGGATCGAAAATAAGAGAGAGAGAAGAGCATATTATTTTACTGTAGCTCCAGCATTTGTAACCTAAGTTCATCAATGAAAATCACCTCCTCGGACGAGACATTCACCACTGTCCGAGCACATATTAATTCAAGTCTTCCTGTCATCATTGCCGTTTAATACTGTTATTTTCATTATTAGCCTAGCTCTTTCACCCACTCTCTACAAATTTATTGTTTTGGGTTCAGTGGGCTCCAAATCCACATCTTCTTGGGCTTGGGCTGCAGAATCTGACCCTACAATTGGCGCCGTCTGTGGGAAGAGCTTGTGCAAGAGTGAAATAAACAGTTGATAATAGCAGAACAAGGTGAACAACAAGCAGAATCCAGGGCATCCCAACACGTGGACCGTTTTGGCAACTTAGAGAGGAGACAAAACCGTGAGGGCAGTGTACACACTGTGCGCCTTAGCCAGAGCCAATCACAGAGCGGGAGTCACATGTCCCATGCAGAGAAGAACCGTGACTTACAACTGGAAGTGGAAAAACTAAAGAGGGAGTTGCGACACGCAAAGAGGAAGCGGGCTTCCTCGTACTCTGAAGATGATCTTGATGATGAGCAGGACGTCTCTTATCAACGTAAGTCTAAGACACCAGCTAGCGAGTCCTACACCTATGTAGAGGAGTCTCATCGTAAAAGGGAGCGTAGGAGCCCATCACGCGAGGACGTGGAGAACGATGCCATGAACAGGGCTCTAAATCAGATATCTAGATCACCCTTCACACGTAGGATAGAGGAGGCCAGACTCCCTCGGCGCTTTAACCAGCCAACGTTCACCGTCTACAATGGTAAAACTGACCTCGTGGAGCATGTGAGTCATTTTAACCAGAGGATGGCTGTCTACTCCAGAGATGAAGCTCTGATGTGCAAGGTTTTCCCTTCCAGTCTTGGGCCCGTTGCTATGAGATGGTTTGATGGTTTGAAGGCGGGCTCCATCAACTCCTTCAAAGAGCTCACTCAGGCATTCGGCTCCCGTTTTGTTACGTGCCGAAGAGTGGCCAGGCCTCTCTCTTCCCTGCTATCCTTGTCTATGCAGGAAGGCGAGTCCTTGAAGGCATATTCAGACAGATATTGGGAGATGTTCAATGAGGTGGAGGGCAACAACGATGCAATGGCCCTCAGCACGTTCAAGCTCGGCCTCCCTACTGACCACGGTTTGAGGGGATCCTTATCTGGCAAACCAGTCACAAACGTGCGTCAACTAATGGACCGCATAGAGAAGTATAAGAGGGTTGAAGAAGATCAGCAGCAGGGCAAGGGAAAGGATAAGATTATCCCTCAAGAGAGGAGAGATTCGCGGTCGGACCGGTACAATTACAATAAACCGCGAAGGGATTTTGCCGGACAATCAGGATCGATGAATCCTCAATCGGTCAACACCGTGTTCAAAGAGCCAGTGCATCAGGTCTTGGAAAAGATTAAGAATGAATCATTCTTCAGGTGGCCGAACAAGATGGTAGGAAACCCCGAGAGACGCAACCACAATCTCTACTGCCAGTACCATCAAGACCATGGGCATACAACGGAATATTGTAGGAGTCTGTGGGATCACCTGGACCAGTTGGTCCGCGATGGTAAACTGAAACATCTTCTGCACCCCTCCAGCGGCCGAGGGCAGACAGGCTCGGGGCCACGCAGGGACGACCCCTCAAAGCCACCGCTTGGGACTATAAACGTCGTCTTTGCTGCGCCAGGGAGAACAGGGTCCTGGCCTTTGAAAGTTATGTCAGTAGGCCGACCACCCGCAGGGGAGTCGAGCCGAGGACCGAAGAGAGCTAGGTCTGGTGCCCCGCTGGTTATGGGATTCTCGGACGAGGACATGATCGGCACCATCCAACCCCATGATGATGCACTAGTCATCACCCTCAGAATAGGAGGGTACGATGTAAAGAGGGTAATGGTGGACCAGGGCAGTGCCGTGGAGATAATGTACCCGGACCTCTACAAGGGCCTAGGCCTAAGACCCCAGGACCTGACGCCGTACGATTCCCCCTTATTCACCTTTGAAGGAAGGCCTGTCATCCCGAAAGGCCGGATACGCTTACCTGTGCAGTCCGGCTCCGAGGTGGTGGAGTTGGATTTTATCGTCGTGGATGCATATTCGCCCTACACGGCACTCGTAGGCAGACCTTGGATTCACGCACTTGGGGCTGTCCCCTCTACTTTGCACCAGAAGGTCAAATATCCATCAGGAGGACAGATACATGAAATCCGAGGAGACCAGTCTGTTGCTAGACAGTGCCTGGTAGCCGCCATTCAGCATGAGGCCCCGGCCGAGTCCTCGGACGAAGCTGGAAGGAATTTATAGCAACTACAGTCCCGGGGATTGCCCTTTGAAGAACCAGATGAAAGCACTCGATGCGAGGATCTGACGAGAGTGCTCATTGGAGACGATCCTGACAGATTCTTTCAAGTCGGATCTCAGCTGCCTCTTCAAGAGAAGGAAGAGCTGATAGGGCTCCTCAAGCGAAATCTTGATGTTTTTGCCTGGAGCGCTTACGAAGCCCCAGGGGTGGACCCGGAGTTTATATGCCACCACTTGAAGGTGAATCCACTGGTCACCCCCAAGCAACAACCTATTCGGCGCCCATCCAAAGAACATGCCGACGCAGTGAGAGACGAGGTAGCGAAACTCAAAGCAGCTGGGGCTATCAAGGAGGTTTTTTATCCCGAATGGTTAGCGAATACCGTGGTGGTGAAGAAGAAGAGTGGGAAGTGGCGAGTATGCGTTGACTTCACGGACCTGAATAGGGCATGCCCCAAAGACCCGTTCCCTATGCCGAAAATCGATCAGCTGGTTGATGCCACTGTCGGCCACCCTCGGATGAGCTTCCTGGACGCCTTCCAAGGCTACCACCAGATACCATTAGCCCTGGAGGACCAGAAGAAAACTGCTTTTGTCACCCCTATTGGCAACTACCACTATAAAGTGATGCCGTTCGGCCTGAAGAACGCTGGAGCTACCTACCAGAGGATGATGACGAGGATGTTCGAGCCACAGCTGGGCAAGAACATCGAGATTTACATAGATGACATGGTGGTGAAGAGCAAAGTTATAGCCGAGCATGTGAAAGACCTTGAAAGTACTTTTGAGGTTCTACGGAAATACAAGCTACGACTAAATGCCTCTAAGTGCTCGTTTGGGGTGGGGTCCGGCAAGTTCTTGGGATACATGGTCACCCACAGAGGAATTGAGGTCAACCCCGACCAGATAAAGGCCATCAACAACCTCCGAGCTCCTCGGAATCCCAAGGAAGTTCAAAAACTGACTGGAATGACTGCTGCCCTCAATCGGTTCATCTCTAGATCAGCAGACAGGTGTCGGCCCTTTTTCTCTCTACTCAACAAGTGGAAGGGATTCGAATGGACTGAGGAATGTGCTTTGGCGTTCCAGCAACTCAAGGATTACCTGTCTCGGCCACCAATCATGTCCAGTCCTGAGCCAGACGAGGTACTGTTCGCCTACATCGCTGTAGCTCCCTATGCGGTGAGCCTGGTGTTGATACGGTCAGACTCTGGTGTACAAAGGCCCGTCTATTACGTAAGCAAGTCGCTGCATGAGGCTGAGATTCGTTACTTGCCACTGGAGAAGGCTATCTTAGCAGTAGTGCTTGGCACACGGAAGCTACCTCACTACTTCCAAGCCCACACGGTGATCGTTCTCACACAACTCCCACTCAAAGCTATACTCCGAAGTGCCGATTACACTGGTCGGATTGCCAAGTGGGGTACAATCTTAGGGGCTTTCGATATAAGATATATGCCCCGCACATCGGTCAAGGGACAGGTCCTCGCAGATTTGGTGGCTGAGTTCACGGAGCCCCAGCTAGAAGAGGTGAAGCCCACGTCGGGCATGGATGAAAAATCAGTTGGCATGGTCTCTCAACAGAATCCCTCCCATTGGGAAGTGTATGTCGATGGCGCGGCAAACCAAAGAGGCTCTGGAGTTGGGCTAGTATTGATATCCCCCGAGAAAATCATTATCGAGAAATCGCTAAGGTTGGACTTCTCGGCAACGAATAATGAAGCAGAGTATGAGGCCCTACTGATGGGGATGACTATGGTCCATAGAATGGGTGGGAAGTCCGTGGAGCTGTTCTCGGACTCAAGACTGGTAGTAGGTCAAGTACAAGGCGAGTTCGAGGCAAAGGACGAAAGAATGCAGGGATACTTGGGTCGTGTTAAACACCTGCGATCAGAGTTCAAATTTTTCAGTTTGCTGCACATCCCCAGGAGTGGCAACTCACATGCTGACTCCTTGGCCACGCTTGCCACCTCTTCGGCACAAGACCTGCCGAGGGTCATCCTCGTCGAGGACCTGCACAGTCCTACAGAGACGAAGTCAGGGGGAGTCCAGGTTCACCAGATCAGGGCCGGGCCGTGCTGGATGGACCCTTTAGTCAAATTTATCAAAGAAGATATATTGCCGGAAGAGAAGGGAGAAGCCGATAAAGTTCGGAGGAAGGCGACTAAGTTCTGGTTGTCCGAAGACCAGAAACTATACAAACGCTCCTATTCGGGACCATATTTGTTATGCGTACATCCCGAGGCGACTGAGGCACTGCTAGAAGAGCTGCACGAAGGAATTTGTGGGAGCCACACTGGAGGCAGGTCCTTGGCTCACCGAGCCCTCACCCAAGGCTATTGGTGGCCTAACATGCAGAAGGAGGCACACGAATACGTCAAAAAGTGCGATCAATGTCAGCGCTTCGCTCCAAACATTCACCAACCAGGGGGAAACCTTAATCCACTATCTAGCCCATGGCCCTTTGCCCAGTGGGGGTTGGATATTGTGGGACCCTTCCCCAAAGCTGCAGGAAACAAGAAATACCTCCTGGTCGGAACAGACTATTTCACCAAGTGGGTTGAAGCTGAGCCGCTAGCCAATATCAGAGACGTTGATGTGCAAAAGTTCGTGTGGAAGAACATTGTCACACGGTTTGGAGTTCCTCACACCCTCATCTCGGACAACGGTTTACAGTTCGACAGCAAGGCATTCAGGAATTACTGCAGTGAGCTGGGAATTACGAACAGATACTCCACTCCAGCCTATCCCCAGGGTAATGGCCAAGCAGAAGCTTCCAACAAGGTCATACTGAATGGCTTAAAGAAGAGGCTAGATGATGCAAAGGGCAAATGGGTAGAAGAGTTGCCACATGTGCTTTGGGCTTACAGAACTACGCCCCGCAGGTCTACTGGAGAGACCTCCTTCTCGATGACCTATGGGGCTGAAGCTGTCATTCCTCTGGAAACAGGGTTCCCAACACTTAGAACCAGCTCGTTTAGTCCGACCGGCAACAACGAGCAACTAGAGAAGAGTTTGGACCTTATTGAGGAAAGAAGAGAGAATGCAATGGTTCGGCTGGCACACTACCAACAAAAGCTCAGACAAGGCCACGACGCTAACGTGAAACTGAGGCCTTTAGAGCCTGGTGATCTGGTGCTGAGGAAAGTTGTGGGCACCGCGAAGAACCCAGCTTGGGGGAAATTAGGACCCAATTGGGAAGGACCATATCGTGTCACTTCAGGCGCTGGTATTGGAGCGTATTTCTTAGAAGACCTGGATAGTCATGTAATCCCTCGCCCTTGGAATGTAAATAACCTCAAGAGGTACTTCTATTAATCAAGTCTTCTCTTCAATTGATATACCCATTCGCTGCGTAAAGTTTTCTCTCAAGTGTTTAAACTTAAATCCAATCATGCCTGTAGTCCTCGGACCAGATGATTAGGGTTAGTTAACACTCATTCGCCACCAGCTTAAGTGTTTAAACTTAAATCCAATCATGCCTGTAGTCCTCGGACCAGATGATTAGGGTTAGTTAACACCGTAAGCTCAGGTGTTTAAACTTAAATCCAATCATGCCTGTAGTCCTCGGACCAGATGATTAGGGTTAGTTAACACTCATTCGCCACCAGCTTAAGTGTTTAAACTTAAATCCAATCATGCCTGTAGTCTTCGGACCAGATGATTAGGGTTAGTTAACACCGTTAGCTCTAGTGTTTAAACTTAAATCCAATCATGCCTGTAGTCCTTGGACCAGGTGATTTGGGTTAGTTAGCACTCAGTTACAGTTCTATAGTGTTTAAACTTAAATCCAATCATGCCTGTAGTCCTCGGACCAGATGATTTGGGTTAGTTAGCACTCAGTTGCGGTTCTAGTGTTTAAACTTAAATCCAATCATGCCTGTAGTCCTCGGACCAGATGATTTGGGTTAGTTAGCACTCAGTTGCGGTTCTAGTGTTTAAACTTAAATCCAATCATGCCTGTAGTCCTCGGACCAGATGACTAGGGTTAGTTAACACTCCGGTGCGGTTCGTGTTTAAACTTGAATCCAGTCATGCCTGCAGTCCTCAGACCAGATGACTAGGGTTAGTTAACACTCGAGTACATTCGAATTCTATAATCCTTGAACCAAGCGACAGGTTAGTCAATACCCCCACGCGGCCAGTGTCACTGGGGCTTAGTGCTAAAACTCCTGATCGCGTTTAAATTGTTTCTAATTTATAAATGCTTCCCCTAGTTGTGTTTAGTTTGAAGCCGAGGAATAATAACTTACGTTTAACTTGAAAAGACATGCAAATCATCATTAACTCTTGCTAGGCCTATCCTTTTCAATATTAATTTTGGTTACTTACACCATAAGTATGATGTATCAAGCAGATTTATTTGCATTATTTGGTTATAAGTGCAATGTACAGTTGTATGTGACAGTAGTAATTAGTAAGGCAGGTATTTAAAACATCATAGACAAATGAAAATCTATTTCATAAATAAAAGTATGGTTTACAATTCTTCGGATAAAACAAAAGAAAGCACAGGTGCAAAAAGTAAAAGCCCTATACGTCTATTCTTTTGCTGAAGGGAGCACGGGGTCAGCAGCCTGGCCTATCCGAGCAGTTGCGTCAGGGGCTCGGTCCTTGGGCTCAGAAGGAATTTTCTCTTCGCCTGACCCTTGGCCTTTCTCTTTGGCTGGTTCAGCTGGCTTATCCTTGCCGCTTGGCTGACCAGTTTCCTTGCTTGCACCAAGAGTGAGTGGAGGAGCATGGCTGACCAAAGTTGGCTCCGAAGCCTCTGGAAGCTGTGGAACAGGAGGGAGATCAGTTCCTGGGAGCTCTCGGATATCAGGATCATAGTATACGCTCCCAGGCAGCCTCAGCTCCGAGTCGGCAGGGACTCCAGCTGCATCCAGGGCTTTGCCCCAACTTATGTTGCAGTAATCTCGGCTGACCGAGGCGAACTGCTCTAGAAGCTGGGACGTGGCCGTCTCTACCCCCAGCTGGTAAGCTATCTTCTTTTCAGCCTCAGTCGCCTCCTGGGCCAACTGGGCTTTCTCCTCGGCATATCGGACGCTGTCTTTGGCTCTTCGGAGTTCATCCCTTAGCCCGTTTACCAGCTCCCTCTCGGTCTTCAGATTGGCCTCTGCCGCCTTTAGCAACTTACGCTGGTCCCCAACCTGCTTTTCAACATTCTTTATCCCAGCGTCAAGGCTTTTCTTCTGGCTGGTCATCTCCGCGAGCTCCCCGGACAGACGGGTATAATCGTCCTTCAGTTGGCCCAGAGATTTCTCCGCCTCGTCTCGGGAGCAGAACGCCGCCTGGGTTTCAAGGCGATTCTTCTTGTCCCACTCCTCGGCTACGTAAATCTGCTGAGTGACCTGCATGATGGAAACTCTAAAGGTCAAACGCAGAAAAATGGGAGAGGCAAAAATCAGTGAGTCAGCTAATCGGATTGAGGTTACTTACGATGGCTAAATCCCTCTTGAGGGATCGAAAGAGCTCCGCCTGGTTGAAACGCCTGAAGGACTCCATGTCATGAGGGAGGAGAAGTGGTTGCTGCAGGGCCTCAGCAACGTAGCCGGCCCTCCCTCCATCATAATTCCTGAGGGAGGTCTCCCAGAGGATTGGAGCGCCCTCCAACTCCAATTTTGGAGACCAAATCCGCGGTCCCCCTCCTCCTCGGCGCACCTCTGCCACCGTGCCCTCGTCTCGGCTTTCAGTAGACGGAGCCCTGCGACTTCGGTTGTCCTGTGCCACCTTTTGCTGCTTGGCCCCCTTGGTTGGTGGCACCTGTTTTTCCTCAACCTCAGTGTGGGGTCTCTTCTTCTGCAGTTTTAGCATGGGTTTCAAGCTTGGGTCAGGGATCTGGGTAGGCGCCGGAGGAAGTGTCACCAGTGTCTTAGATGTCCCGGCATCTTTCGGGTCGGACTTTTTGCCTCTACCCTTCATCAAATTCCTCAGATCCATATCGTCGTCCGAGGAGTCTTCTAAATGAGTGGCTAACAAGTTAAGTTGGGCGCCTGACTGCTCGCAGGCTTCTTCCTCGGCGTCTGAGATCTCTACCACCTGGTTTACCCTTAAAGCTTCTCCCTCAAACCGAAATTCGTCTATTTGTTCTTCAAGCGAGGAAGTGGAAGAGCCAGCCCCCTCACCTTCAATCTCTTGTCCGAGGGGAACTTGCTGGAGTGGTTGGATAAGGGGAGGTGCAGCCCGAGGAATTGGACGGGGTACAGGTTCAAGATCGTCTGGCGCCAAGAAGCCCTTCCGACCAACGTCGATACGCGCAAGGCGATGATCTCCTTGGACGATTGCGTTGCCGACCGGTTGAAAACCCTTTGACTTCGCTTTATATCCAAGAATAAGGGGAGCAGATCGTAGTTGCCCGTCCTCGCTCACGAAGATCTCCGACCTTAAAAGGTAGTTGAGGGCAACAATATTCGTTAGGCTGAGCCGAGGAGAAACTTGGTTCTTATCTGTTGCAAGTAAAAAGATAAAATGGTTAGAAGCTCAGAAATAGCGACCGAAGAGAAATCAAAGACAGTTAAAAGACGGGAGCCCTAAGCCTATGGTCAGTGCGCCTAAATCTACATGTCACACCTGGCTTCCCAGGCTTGGTTGGGCAACCAGGGCCGTTGCGCCAGGCGCCCGAGACGATCACATAGTCGTCTTTCATCCCTTTGTTGGATTTGGGAAGGCAGGAAATGAGCCTGACAACATCCGACCGGGATTTTAAGTAGTACCCAGCATCTTGCTGGCTATGGCATTCGTACATATGTACCACGTCAAGCCAGGTGAGTCCCAACCCCAAATGGCGCTCAAGGTCCTCAATCGCTCCTAGGATCCTAAACATGTTGGGCGCGCACTGCCAGGGAGTAAGCCTATGGTTCCGAAGGTAACTGGCGGTGATGGGGCCCATGGGGATTGTCATCCCCCCTTCTTTGAAGGCGATGAGGGGGATAACCACCTCTCCCGTCTGCCGGTCTGTTAGTATTTTTTCTGGGGGGCAATACCTCACACCCACGTTAGGGGGTATGCGGTACGCGGTCCTAAACGCCTCTATTTGCTCAGGGCTATCCATCATGTACTCGAGTTTCCCCATGGTGCTTAAGTGAAACGGTTGGCCGAAGAGAAAACTAAAAGATTCGGGGGGCGATGACTTACAAGGGCCAGACCGGAGAAGCGACTGCAGGCTCGTAGGAGGACTCGTGAGGATTCTGAGTTAGATTGGCACCGGCGACTGAGAGATTCGGACGGAGAGATTTGGACGGAGTGAGGCGTCTGTTCTTGCTGGAGCGTCTGAAGATTTGCAAAGTGAGGAGGAAATGATTTCCTCTGAAGCTTTATACGGGGTCAAGCGAAGGGTCAGGGGCACTCCCGCCCAAATCCTGAAGAAAAACCACAGCCGTTTGATCAATCAGCCACCGTTGGATGCGAAGGACGAAACGTCACCTGGTGCAGTTAATGCAGCGCCTTGGGAATAAGGAAACCGCAGCGGCATTAATGAGGCGTCTGTTCCCACGCTTACACACGTGCCAGCTCGGTTGTGCGTGTTTCCAAGCTTTTGCTCCGTGGCAAGTCAAAATCCTACTTTTTCTCCTCGGATGCGAGGGAAAAACTACAATTTTGAGGGGCTATTGTGGGGGAGAAAAGCCCAACCCAACTTATTGGGCCCAAGGCCCTATCCGAGGACCACTGTTCGTCCGAGGAGACTAGGACACAGTCAGAGGCCCATGTGAAAGGAGAATGTCCGCAGGCGAGCACGTGCACTGTCCGAGGAGATGCTCATACGTCCGAGGAGACCGATACCCTCGGACCCGACGAGGTTTTTGTCCGGCACGTGTCAAGCGATCTGTTTGACAAGTGTTAAGGGAGAGAGGGAGCCTCGGACACACGAGAAGGTAACAGGAACAGAGAAATATCAAGGAGACAGACTTCAACCACCGCATTTAATGCACTGCACCTACCCTCCTGGCCGCATTTATGTGGAGAAGACCCCTGAACAGTGCATCCTCAGCTACCGCCACTCAGACACGGCTAAAGGGGGAGTGTGATGGGACATGCACTCAAGTGGACGCACAGATGGTGAACAAGTGGACGGTGGAGATGGAGAAAGGCAGCACTATATAAGAGAGAGGGGTCTCTGATAGTAGGGGATCGAAAATAAGAGAGAGAGAAGAGCATATTATTTTACTGTAGCTCCAGCATTTGTAACCTAAGTTCATCAATGAAAATCACCTCCTCGGACGAGACATTCACCACTGTCCGAGCACATATTAATTCAAGTCTTCCTGTCATCATTGCCGTTTAATACTGTTATTTTCATTATTAGCCTAGCTCTTTCACCCACTCTCTACAAATTTATTGTTTTGGGTTCAGTGGGCTCCAAATCCACATCTTCTTGGGCTTGGGCTGCAGAATCTGACCCTACAACTCTCTTCCTCCTTACTAATTTTAAAAACATCCAAACAAGGTGGAGGGGAACCATTCCACTCTACTCTCCTCCCTTCTACTCTCCTCCCTCTCTAAACTTCCAAACAGCCCATTAGGTACAGTATTTAGGTACTGTTTCTTAGGTTCTCCTTTTAAGATTCTGCCATGTGAATTTTCTCTCACAGGAAGGGAATGTATTTTTTAGTTAAGTAGCCATATGGCTGAATCTTAAGAGGGGAATCTAAAGAACAACACCTAAGGTACTGTACTTAAGTTTTGTCCAAATATATATATACACACTACAATCTAACCATTTTTCCTTTAAAAATATATATATATATATATATATATATATTTAAAGGAAAAATGGTTAGACTATATACTACAGTATATATATATATATATATATATATATTGTGGTTGCACATGGGTCGTGAATAATGGTCTCTTTTTCTTTCTTTTTCTTTCTCTTTTTTGGTCGAGTTTGTGAACATATGGTGGTCTGTTGGGGTAATCAAAATATTAATCACATGGATCGTCGAGTAAGTATAAATAAATACATTGAAAATCGTGTTTCATGAGCTTCAATTCTAGACTATAAGCAAGCAAGTACTGAAATAAATAAATAAATAAATATATATATATATATATATTTAAAGGAAAAATGGTTAGACTATATACTACAGTATATATATATATATATATATATTGTGGTTGCACATGGGTCGTGAATAATGGTCTCTTTTTTTTTTTTTTTGGTCGAGTTTGTGAATATATGGTGGTCTGTTGGGGTAATCAAAATATTAATCACATGGATCGTCGAGTAAGTATAAATAAATACATTGAAAATCGTGTTTCATGAGCTTCAATTCTAGACTATAAGCAATCAAGTACTGAAATAAATTTTATATTAGATACTAGTGTCCGTTTGGCCAGCGCGTTGTGCGTTGGCGTTTACGTTTTCAGCTTCTTCTTTTTTCTTTTTTCTTTTTTCATTTCACGCGTTTCCAGCTTTCCCAGCTATTTTTTACTGTAGCAATACTGTTGTAGCTACTGTTCATTGAACAGTAGTCGCAACATGTGACTTTTCCACACAACTTTTATTGTTTATGGACCCACAAATTTCACTTTTTAGCAACTTTTTCATTAAAAATGGGTCTCACGGTACTATTTACACATTTAAAAATTATTTGCTACAGTGTTTTTCAGTTTTCAGTTTTCAATTTTCAGCTGTATCCAAACGGTGATGCTAATCTCTTCTTCTTTTTTCTTTTTTTCTTTTTTTCTTTTTTTTTTTTAATGATCAAAAATAATACAATCTGTTAATTGTTTACCAAACGACCAACGCTACCAGCAAAGAAGAGCTGGGCGATGGGGCACCCCACATGATACCAATCCAAGCCATGCAAATTGGATCTTTATATAATAATAATTGAGCAATGAGCTGTCACCTTGTCAGGATGGTTTGACTTTTGATATCAGTCGCATGGCCATGCAATGTCAAGAATTTGTATGTAGCATATATAGATGGATCGGAGTGACATAAAAGATAAGATTAAAAACTTAAGAAAAAAGAAAAAATTCTGTAGTGGGCGAGCCCATCACTATCAAGTATCAACAGTCAACACGCTAATCTTAAGAAAGAATGCCTTATCTTGTGTACAGTTTGTAGACAAAGTAAAATGAGAGATGGCAGAGGCTGATTGGGTGGAACATGTTGTATTGTCAGACATATCTCTTATGTCTTCGGCGAAGCACGACAGCGGAGAAGCATCGTGGGTATAACCTATAAATTATAGCAGTAGTTACGAGAAAAGGTTTGAACATCAATAGAGCGTGGGATCACTGGGATGTAAATAAACCAAACAGTACGAGTTTAAAAAGGTAAAATGATTATTTATGTTTGTTTATTTAGTAAACAAATTAAGTTCAAATGTAAGTTTAAATTTGACTATTAAATGAGTTAAGTTCAAAAATATGATAATACGTTTGTAAACAAGGCCATAAATATATAAGATTTGATATATATATATATATATATATATATATATATATAGACACACACACTTGTGTAAAAATAGGCATATGGAAATTTGAAATTGGATATATATATATATATATATATAGACACACACACTTGTGTAAAAATAGGCATATGGAAATTTGAAATTAGATCGTGTTAGTTTATAAATAGGTTTATATAATATCAAATTGTTATGTGTAGTTTATTGATAATATAATAAGTCCATTTGTAGTTAAAAATGCATTAAAACAATTTAGTCACAAATTTATTATATATAAAAAAGAATAAGTTAATCGGGTAGCTCATGAACAAATTTGGGTTTGTTCAAAAAGAAAATGAATCAAACTTAAACATGTAATCGTGTTTGGTGAAACTCAAACTCGGCTCATGTTTGAAATAAATTTATGGGCAAATTACAACTTACCCACCTGTAATTTGACCGAAATTTAAATTGTCTACCTGTAGTTTGAAATTTAGCACTTTTTCCAGCTGAGGTTAGTTCAGTTAGGTTTCTTTAACTCGCATCTATTAAAAACATGGTTAAATATGTGATTTTGCTCACTTTCATGTTTCTCTCCTCCAAAAATATAAAAAACATAAAAATAAAAGATCAAATTAGATAAAAAAGAATCAAACGGAACACTTGTATCATAAGATTTCAAATCACAGGTACGCAACTTAAATTTCGGTCAAACCGTCAAATTTCAAATCACAGATAGACAACTTAAATTTCAGCCAAATCACGAATAGATAAGTTGTAATTTGCCTTAAATTTAAATTAACAAATCTAAATTTTTATTACTCAACTCGACTTAGCTCGACTTAGCAAATAAAGCTAATTATACAATAAAAATTCATAATAATTGAACAACGTTTCAAAATTATTATATTATATCACTTTACACATGGGCCAATCGAAATCTGCCATTTTTTTTTGTCTAAAGACCCTTATTTTGGGAGATAAGCTGAGAATGTAGTGAGTGAAATGGGTGTGAATTTTTGTTGTGTGGCTAGAAGAACACTGTGTTCAATGGATGTGAACAAGTTGAGAATAAGTTGGGAACAGATTATGGCCTACGTGTGCGTTTCTTAGAGGTGCCAAGTATCATTGCTTATATGTATCTTTGTCGTATCATCTAATCACGGGTAGATCAGGCAAGATCTACAGGTTAGGCAACAGCTTTATAAATTATAATCACTCGTTTCTCCAAAAAAAAAAAAATTATAATCCTCTCCTTAACTTTACTTACTAAACTCCTAAGTAAAAATATATATATATTTACAAATTGAAAAAGCTATTATTGATAGGTTAAAAAAAAAAAAAAAAAGTCAAGCGGAGCCACGTTGCGCTGAAAAAGTTTTGAAAAATTATTAGAGCACTAGCAATAAGGATGTAAAAAAATACCTATTTTATATTCTTAAACACAATTTTTTTTATTTTACCAATTTATCCAACAATACAACCAACATTTCAGTTTTTATTTTTACATATAACCCAATAAAATAATATAAACTATCTTATCAACTCATTCTCTCTCTTCTCTCCCATCTCTCTCTTTCATCTTTTTTGTACTTTCATATACTTTTATATTTACTTTTATGTTTAGCAACCATGAATAGTAGGTATACAACCTTACTATTCATGGTTGCTAAAACTTTTTAGCAACCCGCACTCATGTGAAATTCAATTTGAGTAGGTGAGTTGCTAAAATAGCAACATGGGGTTTTTACACCTCAATGCTAATACTCTTAGTAGATATATTAAGATATGAGTTATCCACACTAATTTAACAATTTTCAAGGACTTAGAGTACTAGCAACAGGGGGTGTAAAAACCCCAAGTTGCTATTTTAGCAACTAAGACCCAAAAATACAGTTACATCTGGGTATTAGAATTCCAAATTCTTAAGCATCTATAAACAGTAGGTGTCTATATTTACAACCTACTGTTCATCAGATTGCAAACCAATAATAATATATTTTATTCCTTTTTTTTGTCTCCCACTTTCTCTCTCTCTCTCTCTCTCTCTCTCTCTCTCTCTCTCTCTCTCTCTCTGTTCTGTGTTCTCTCTCCCTTCTCCCTTCTGTCTTCTCCCTCAGCCCCTTTCAGTCTCTGAATCTATCTCCTCTCTCAACTCGTCTCCCTTGTAAATCATAGATTGCTCACTGTAATAGAAATAGATAATTGTGGTTGTTGTATGGTTGGTTTGGGTCGGATTTGGTCGGCGTTTGGGTGGGATTTAGGTGGCGTTTGGGTGGTGTTTGGGTCGGCGTTTGGGTGGTTGGATTTAGGTCCGGTGGTTGTGATTTTTTTTTATGGGTGGGGGGATTTGTTCCGATGGGTTTGATGGTGGGTTTCGTTGTTTGCTGGGTTTGTTTGGTAGTGGGTTTCAGTGAAGATGATGATGATGATGATGAGGAAAAGTTAGTGAGAACAGATGGGTTTGGGATGAATAGAGACTGTGACGGTAGAAGCAGGGGATGGCAATGGTGGTGGCGACAGCTTGAAGACTGGGTCGGTGGCTGTTTGGTGGTTGTTTGGATCGATGGCTGATAAGGGGCGTTTTTTGGTGTTTGGTGTGCCAAATGCGCCAAATATTTGGCATTTGGGACATTTAGCATATCTAGTGTGGATTCTCTAAAATGCAACTTTTATATCATCCCCATTGCTAATTCTCTTAGATATGCTTTTGGCCCCCACAAATCACAAATAAATATTTAAGAAATGCTTGTACAATTTTTACAACAAATCTTAAATAGCAAGTTGTTATTAGTTGTTATAAGTAGGCAAAAAAGTAATTTGATGTAAAAAATTGAGAAAATGTTGTGTAAGGAAATAAGTCTAAAATTACTTTTAACTTTCATTTTATGTTAGTGATAAATGTATATATCAGAAACTTAAAATAATTAGACATTCACCCAATAAACAAAAGAGAGAAAAAAAAAAATTCTAAGTTTCCTCCTGGGTCTTACTATAGAGTAGACGGCGTTGCAACGGCAGGGGATGAGGCTATGATTTGCCTCTAAAATCTTCATAGAAAGGGAACATATCTGCATGCCAACACGCAGTTGCAAACACCATCAATTCAGGTGACTCTTTGACATTTTCTCTCTCTCCGACGTCTTAAGACTGTCAACTGATCTACTTGTTTTTTTTCCTGTGTTTCTTTCCTTTACTTCTTCACTTCTTACGTTATTTACGAAGCTATTAGAGGTGTAACATTAAAGTTTTGATACGTTATTACCTCCAATACTCCACACTTGTATGGTTAAAAACAATCTACAAAAGCAAGTGTACTAGCGTAGAATCCCCAAGTACGTTTTCTTCTCATCCTTTTCTATTTAGACTTTTCTTGTCATATATTTATTTGTTATTAAAATATACTAGTACTATATACCACATCATATATATATATATATATATATATATATATTAATAGGTAAAACTTAGAAAAAGTTTAATTAGAATTTGAAATTAGAATCCAATTTTCTGTCATGTGTCTAAATTTATGTGGGAACTATACAATAATTATCCACTTAAATTTGTACCATGTGTCTACTTAAGTTTTTTAATTTTTGTGCCAAATGAGTTAATGGGTGTAAAATACTAAGAATCTAATATTAATGAACTATAAAATAAATATAAATAAATAAAAGAACCAATCACATATACTCAATAAAAATCACCCACAACAAAAATCACCACACTAACTATCTTATTAAAAATTAGAAAAAAAAAATGATCATAAGTAGTATTAAATTTAGGTAAGAATTTTAATATATTACTAATTACATTTACTTTAAAAAAAATTGACTAATTATTTATATTTTTATAATAAAAATTGGGTTTAATTTTAAATGTATCTATACGTATACATGTGTTACATGTTTTTTTATAAATAA
This sequence comes from Quercus aquifolioides, assembly GCA_019022515.1. Taxonomy (NCBI): domain Eukaryota; kingdom Viridiplantae; phylum Streptophyta; class Magnoliopsida; order Fagales; family Fagaceae; genus Quercus; species Quercus aquifolioides. Next base: position 44,824,813 of record CM032326.1, read on the forward strand.
TTTGACTAATTATTTATATTTTTATAATAAAAATTGTGTTTAATTTTAAGTGTATCCATACGTTTGCATGGGTTACATGCTAGTTATACTTAATGGGTAATAATTTATTTTGAAATCTAGGTCTATAGGCAAATTAAAAACTATTGACTCATTCTTTTTCTCAATCTTGACTCTTCATTGTTTAATTTAATAAATAGATATTCTTAGCACATATTGAATTGAATTAACATTACTATTTGAAACTATTATACATAAAAGGAATATAATTGATATATACAAAGAAAAAAATTATTTTTTGTTTGGCTCCAAAAATAAATTCCTGGTTCTCATTATTTAGCCAAATAAAATCTAGTAAATACTTTTTAACTTAATTATTGTAAAAATTATTGTGTTTGTAGCATTATTCATTATATCTACAATAAAGGTTGCGACACAATAATTTGTTTTTGTGATTGTTAATATTATACATTGTAATTGTTCTCTGTTAAAAGTTATTTCAATGATAGACCTCAATAAAAGTAACGATGTCATTCAAATCACAGCATAACATTTCTACAATTGAAAAAAAAAAAAAAAAAAAAAAAGCCTCTAACAAACTCTTATATCTAAATTGATATAAACACCTATCCAAAAATAAATAAATAACTAGTATACCATATGTTAGAAATAAAATCTGAAAAAATATTGAGATATTATGAATGATTTTTTTTTTCTTTCTTTCTCCCTTGAAAAGTGAGAGAAATCAACCTCGGTTAGACTTTACAAATGGGAATGGAATGCCATCAGAGCCAAAAGGTAATTGGCAACTAATATTGAAAATACACTAGCCTAATTACTAGATGCTAATTTAGAACACACTCCCCCCCCCCCCCCCCCCCCCCAATTTTAATTACGAAATGATTAATTTTAAGCTAATCACAATTAATACAAAATTTACATAATTAACTGATTATCAACTGAAGCAATAAACTAGAGCATGGATAAACATAATTGAACAAAGCAATTAAACCAAGGGCAGTAAATAAATGATGTAATCCAAAAATAACACCTAATGTGCTATCAAAGAAGAAAAACGAAGAACTCGGCGTAAAATAAGTTGGAATACAAGAATAACCAAAGAGACCCTCCAAGCCTAATCTACCTACTGTACTTAAGCTCTCAAAACTTCTGCTACTTACGGGCTACTTGGAATTTGTCTTCACTAGCTTTCAAGATCCTGCAATACCACTTGATTGCACCATCACGCCTTACCGGCTAAGTATGTGGTCAAGCTCCAATGCTTCCCAATGAACCAAGACACTCTCAACCCTCAATTTGTGTATAGGTTGTGTTTGGATTAATCTTCTCTCAAGGTATGGCAATGAGAGAAGAAGAGATCATGGGGCTCCACATTGAAGCCAATGTGGTCATAGGACCACTTTGACCTAGAAAAAAATTATTATTATATATATAATTTAAAGATTTTATGATTTTTTACCTTTTAAAAAAAATTGTGACCACCCTAAATTTTTTTAGGCCCAACATAATTAAAGTTTGAACAAAATTTGGCAACAAACTTGATTATAGCATAAGGGTACAATTCCACTTAATATTTTATTGGTTGTGAATTTTGAAAAATCCACCATTGGATTACATTTCTTCTTATATCTTCCATGCTTACAAAATTTCAATAAAATTAAAGATCAATAACTATGCCATCAATCAAATGTTTAAATTTCAAGTTTTGTAGTCCAAAAGTATGCCTAAAAAATAAGTTATGGATCGAATAGTAAATAACATCTGATTGACATGAAATTTGACATATGTTTTAAAAACATTAAAAAACATGCAATTCAACGGTTAGATTTTCAATATGTACTCACGTTACTAAGTTTGTAGTCAAACATTGTCCTTAAACTTTGGTCCCCTTAACAATATATTAGGCCCTTACAAACAAAAAGGAAAAGTACAAGAAAATTTTTATCAAACTAAAATTTTGAAAGAGATGTAACTTGCAAAATTGATAGTGAGACTATCATTCAAAGATTTCAAAAAAAGAAAACTCATAGAAGACAATTGTAAGATTTTATGTATTTGCATTTTTTTTTTTTTTGGGTCAATATATCTCTTTCTATTAGATTTTGTACAATTTAAGTTTTATAATGACCACCTTGGAAAAAATTTCTAGAGCCGCCACTGGAAAGAGGTGTAGAGAAACTAATGTGTTTGGCTCTCACAATAAAGGCACAATTTTCACACATTCAAGATGGGTGTTTCCGATCTATAAAATCCTAAATCTCTAGGTTAAAATTCGTGGGAAAGAGATGTATTTATAGAGGTGGTAAAAGATGCACAACTGGTTCAACAAATTGAGTTGTCAATGTAACTCGCAAGTACACCCACTCGCGAGTTCTCCAACTCTAACAAACTTTTGAACTTCCTTTCACATGCTCCTCATAGGTCAACTCACGGGTGCTGCAGTCCCAAGTTACTCGCAAGTCAATCCTGAGTTCCACTAAATGTGCAAATCTTCACCAAATTTAGACTAAACTCATATACAATAATTTCCACAAAAAATATAAGGAAATAAATGCATGAATTACCCCTAGTAGTAGTATTCTAGTTGTAGAAGTACTGCTACACACCCTTTGTGTGATGGTCACTCTATAAATATAAAGTTCTTATGCGGTGGGGGGACAAAGGACAGGGGAAAAAATGAGATGACTTCCATATTGGGAAATTTAGACCCCGGTTGATAGAATTAACAAGTTCTAAACCCAAGTTGTTAATTAGATTTATTATGAATAAAACTTATTAAAACAAACAAACATCAATATCATGTCAAAATCATGCAGCGGAAAAAATAAATAAGACAAGATATGATGACCCACGAAAACCAATAAAACAAACTAGTTTCATAGTAAAAACCTAGGGGGAAACCTTCCCGAAAAACAATTCACTATAGTAAAGAGAAATTTCAGATCTAGTACAAAACCTTTGTCCCTAGACTCTACAATCCCCGTAGATGAACTTACAGCAGAAACCTTCTACCGCTTCAGAACCTCTGAACTCTTCAATATATGAATGCCACCATTTTGATGCACGAATCCCAGTACGTGACTAACCAATTGCGCGGATCTCAGTACGCGACTTCAATCACCAACTAGAAGAAGAAGAATGTTGGCTACAAAATTCTTCACTTCATCAACAATGAAAATCAAGACACACTTGGTTACAAAAACCTAAGGCGCAAAAGACGCAGTAGCTTCCTTCAGAGAGAAGGCATCGGTCACTTTTTGCATATCTTCTCCTTGTATTCTCTTATGTGACGGCCTCTAAAAGAAGCCTTATAAAAGTCTAGGATTGTGAGAAAAGAAACTCTACACAAACACAAAAACATGGGCCGAAAATCATATCTGAAAATATGAATTCCCATAACCTCGATCGATTAAGAGGTGTCAAGGAGGTGTCAAGCTTTAAACTTCGACAGATACAACTATCGAGAAGCTATCGAGGAGCTATAGAGGAGACAGGAGCTTTCTCGATCGATCCACCAGCTTTTGAGAAGCTATCGAGATTGCAATAAGAAGAATTGAAAATCTCGATAGACAACCTAGCTGTCGAGAGGTGTTGAGAAGCTATCGAGCTATCTGTCCGCAGGTGTCGACCTATCTGTCCAACTTTAGTGAACAGCTTTTCTTCACTTGTTTCTTGGTCCAATCTTCATGGCTTTAATACTAGACTTGAAACTTTGTTTCTTGAAGTATTAAAAACACCTAGATCTACCCAAATACAAATAAAGTGTGTTTTGTCAAAAGATTAGCCAACATAAATATTGACATATGTTCCTAACATGAATCACATATATCCTAACATTCCACCCGGTGCATTTACAGGCATAAGATATAATAAAAATTGGGTATATGAAAGCTTATAAGATAATATTTAATTTATTTTGAATGTTTTGACTATAATAATTAAATGAATAAAGTAGTCACTTGGCATATCTTCAACTCCTAGAACGGAATTATTTTGATATAATATATGATGTTCTTAATATGACATTAACCGCTTTCATTATCATGTAAATTTGTAATATTTATAATAGTTTTATGATTCTCCGTTCTTGTTTATATATATATATATATATATATATATATTCACAATAGGATTTTTGATCTATGACATCTTTTTTATAATGGTTACTTTTTATTATCCGGCTAAGATACTAATTAGTTTTTAATTTATCAATTGAGCTAATTGGGACCTGCTATTATTTTTCATCTTTTTAATATCAGTAATAATAATGAGAAACTATGCCCAAGAGGGTTCTGCTAGACATTTGGCCTAAAAATAGCTGTTTCGCGTAAAAAAATCCAGATGATGATAGATTAAGACAGTGTCACCTTACAAAATGATAAAAAGCTTGGCCCACACTGAATAGGGTGGCCACGAATTGGATTGTAGTGAAGTCTTATGATTCACTATCAACTTAGAATCCCCGTCCAAAATTATACATCTAAAGACAAAAGGACTATAGTTTCTTTTTTTCTTTTCTTTTCTTTTCTTTTTTTTTCTTTTTGTTTTTTGTTTTTTTGTTTTTGTTTTTTTGTTTTTTTGTTTTTTTTTTTGTTTTTGTGTTTCGAATATTATAAAATCATTGATATTACAAATTTGCTAAAAATATTTTAAAGATAGGCGAAGAATTTTGTTTGATTTTTTTGCATGTTCAGTTCATTCAAAATCTTTGAAATACAGAGAAGATCTTTTAGAGTTTGTGTACATGCACGTACGACATATTGAATTTCATCAAATAAAATGGATTAACATCTTTTGGATTGTGTTGAAAGTACATGCCCTCCTCAACAACAACTGGGTGTTAAACGCATGGCATGCACTAGTCATCAAGATGAGAAATTATATAATCCTCATAGAAGATCACGTCATTTGTCCACAATTCCACTAAAAGACTCCTACTTGTTTAAAATTGCCGAGTCAGTAATCAGTTTCTGTTAAAAAAAAATTTCTGACTCAGCAATTTTAAATAGGTGAGGAGTCTTTTAGTGGAATAGTAGACCACGTCACTTGTCCACCATGAGGACCTTATAATTTCTCCATCAAGATAGGCAGCCATCATGTGTAGCACAAAGTGCACCTCATCATCAGGGCAAGGTACAAGCAGGTGCAACAGAGGGTGCACCTCAGCATGGAGGACAGCTGCAATCCAGTGTAGCACAGCCTACGTTGTATCATCAGGAGAAGACTCAAAGGGAAGTTACAACAAGATGGAGTCATGAAGTTGTAGAAGACTTGATAGAATCAATTCCACATTATGATCAGATGATTAATTCTATTCAAGTGATGATGTGATTAATGTACACATGTAAGCTTTAGGTAGTTTCTTGATTGTAACAAACTTCCCTACAAATAGGGAATTAGTTATTTTTCTATTTTAGCATCAGCTTGTATATAAAGGTAGGATTAGAAGCAAGTGTACATACATTCATTCACATTCAATAAAGCTTAGTTTCTATTTAGAGAGAAAGTCCTGAATTTTACATGGTATCAAAGCTGTGGTTGCTTTTTCATCTAGAATCTTCTGCTCAGTTCTTTCTCTCACCTTTGAGGTCCTTCAATGGCTTCCTTAGAAACTGATGCTCCCTCTACGCCTCACAACACTCAATCCACACACACAAATGCAAACTCTAATAGTGAATCCAATGCTCCTAATCCATATTTTCTTAGCTCCAATGAGAATCCAGGTAACATTCTTGTCACTCAACCCTTGCCTGGCATGAGAAACTACCATTCTTGGTCCAGAGCAATGGTGCTTGCTCTTACTGCCAAAAAGAAAATTGGCTTCGTGAATGGTAAGATTTCAATACCAGAAGTTGATTCACCTCTGTATGAGGATTGGCAGAGCTGCAACACCATGGTACTTTCATGGTTGATCAATTGTATGCACATTGATGTCTCTTGCAGCATCATGTATTGTGAAACAACTAAGGAGATGTGGCTCGAATTGAAGAACCTATTTTCACAAGGAAATGGACCTACGATCTACAACTTGCAGAGGGAAATTTCTCATATATCTCAAAATCAAATGACAGTTACTGAGTATTACACCAAATTCAAGCGATTGTGGGATCAATTGCTGAATTTTGACCCATTTCCAGAATGTTCTAGTGGAGCAATGAAGATCTTGAGTGCTTCACATGATAAAGCCTATGTAATGAGGTTCTTGATGGGATTGAATGAGAACTTTGGTATGATCCTTTTCCCTTAATGAGCAAGGTTTATTCATTGGTACTTCAAGAAGAATCACACAAGAACATTGGACATGGAAGTTCAGCTTCATCACAATCTGATGCAATGGCTATGTACACCAATTCCAATGGAAATTCCAATTGGAATAAAGGTAATGCAAAGAAAGACAAACCTTTTTGCACTCGCTGCAACATGCAAGGGCACACAATTGAGAAGTGCTACAAGTTGCATGGATATCCTCCAGGTTACAAACCTAAACGAAAGGCTGGAGCAAATGCTAATGTCAATCAAGTTTCTTGCAATTCTGTTAACGGTGCAGAGCAAGCCTTAGTGCCATCAAATCAATGCCCTATCTCTAAGGCACAATGTGAGCAATTGCTTGCTTTCCTCAACTCATGAGTTGTTGTTGGTGATGCATATCATGCTGCAAGTGTGAACACTTCTTGCATTGCCATTGGTGGCGAAGGAGCTTCTGGTTCAGCTTCTGATGTGGTTGGTACTTCTATACAAATCAATCTCAACTTCAATTTAGTTCTAGTGTCAAGTACTAATTCTAACGTAGCTTTTGTTCCCACTTTAGAGCATTCTATTTTTTCAACTGAGACCGTTGATAGGAAAATCTTTAGTGAAACTGATTGGGTTATAGATACAAGAGCAACAAACCATATGGTCCACTCCATATTATGTTTTACTTCTGTTACTGCCACCCTTAATACCTTTGTTAACCTTCCAAATGGTGAAACTGCATTGGTAACACATGTAGGAACTGGGAAAATATTAAAAACACTTATACTTACCAATGTTTTCTGTGTTCCCTCATTTAGTTTTAACCTTCTTTTAGTTAGCCAATTAGCTAAAACCATTCTCTGTTGTCTCATTTTCTTTGGGAATATGACCTTGCTCACTAGAGCACAATTGATCTGGATAGAGAGTTCAAAGGTTTATACTTGCTGGAAGAGAGTTTATCAACCTCAAGAAATTGTTTTTTTGCAGCTGGTTTTGTAAATAATCTTGTTGTTCAGCCAAGTATTTGGCATTTCAGTTTGGGCATCTATCAAATACTAAATTGGCTTTGATAAGAAACAATAAGGGAAAATTACACTTCACCACCCTAAACTATACACCAGATTATATTTTGCACCCTAAACTATTCAAATGCACACTTTGCACCCTAAACTATGACATTTGTTACACTTTGCACTCCAATGTTAGTTTTATGGTTAAGTTAGACAGAAATTAATAGCATGTGACTTGCATGTGATTTTTGTTTAGGTGTGACACTTTTTTAAGACCAAAACACCCTCTTCATAAACAATTAAAAAAAAAAACAAAAAAAACAAAAGCTTAATTCTTTTTATTTTTTTCCAGCTCTCCCTCTCTGTCTCGTGAGTACAAGTATAGCCCTCTCTCTTTCCCCAAATTAAAAGCCTATAACCCTAAATCTCCTAATCAAAAATATATTCGGCGCCACCAAATCAAAAGAGGACAAAGTTAGTTTGATTTGGGGATTCAAGACCCATAAAAGATAAAAATCCTTTTCTTTTATTCAAATTTCAAACTCGCTTAAAAAATTAAGAATGAAAAAGTGAGATATGGGTAAATCGGTGAATCCATATTAAGCATATTCTTTCAATATTTTTTTGAAGAATCTGGGTGACATACTATCTGAGTAGGGGCTATCATTTCCAAGGACGAAAACACTGTTTCTCAATTTGTTATACATAGAGAAAAGTGGTAGAGGTTCTTCCTTCTTCAACTATATGCCTGACTTGAGTTCTTGCTTCTATAGATACCCCTTACCTCATATCAGAACTTCACTTGTTTTTTTTTTTTTTTTGGTTTACACATTCTCCCCTTTCTCTCTATCTTCTTCATAAATTTCATCTTCTCTCTCACTCATATCCACGTATCCAAGCATCCCAGGATGTATCTCACCGCCATTTTTTTGCGGTCTAACTTTTCTTTCCACCTTGAGGCAAATATAGAAACTACATGAATTGCATCAATTGCTTGATGAACGAGAATGGATAAAGATTGCAAAGCAGAGAGAGTATGATTAATAAAGAAAAAGACAACGTTAGTTTAATTTGGGGATTTAGGATTACAGGGTTTTGTTTTCAATTGTTTATGAAGAGGGTGTTTTAGTCTTTAAACAATGTCACACCTAAGCAAAAATCACATGCAAGTCACATGCTATTAATTTCTATTTAACTTAACCATAAAACTAACGTTGGGGTGCAAAGTGTAACAAAGGTTATAGTTTAGGGTGCAAAGTGTGCATTCGAATAGTTTAGGGTGCAAAGTGTAATCTAGTGTATAGTTTAGGGTGGTAAAGTGTAATTTCCCCAAACAATAATGTACCTCTTTCAAACACTAATAGAGAAATTCCTTGTGAAATTTGTCCCTTGGCCAAGCAAAAAAGGCTCTCTCTTACACCTAGTACTCATATTTCACTTGAATGTTTTGATTTAATCCATTGTGATTTATGGGGTCCCTTTTCTGCTCCTACCATTGATGGCTACAGGTATTTTCTCCATTGCGGATGATTGCTCAAGGTGTACTTGGGTTTATTTACTCAAGCATAAATCTCAAGCTCAACCTACTTTGGAGCAATTTTGCACTATGGTTGAAACATGGTTTTTAAAAAAGGTAAAAACCATAAGAACTAACAATGGTACTGAGTTTATTATGTCTGATTTCTTTGTCAAAAAAGGTATCTTGCATCAATTAAGTTGTGTTGAAAATCTACAGCAAAAAACCATTGTGGAAAGAAAGTATCAACACATCTTAAATGTGGCAAGAGCTTTTATGTTTCAATCCAACATGCCTTTGCATTTTTGGGGGCATTGCATTCTCACTTCAGTCTATCTAATAAATAGAACACCTTCTTCATGTTTAGCTCATAAAACTCCATTTGAGGTTCTTTTTGGTTATGCATCAAGCTATGGTCATTTGAAAGTTTTTGGGTGCCTTTGTTATGCTTCCATTCTTTCACATAATAGATCCAAATTTGCACAAAGGGCAAGAAAATGTGTTTTCTTAGGATATCCTTTTGGTGTTAAAGGGTACAAAGTGTTGCATTTAACTACCAGAAATATTTTCATCTCTAGAGATGTAGTTTTTCATGAAACTGTTTTTCCTTTTGGCAATGCTACTGCTAATTCTGCAGATCCTTTTATTTCTAAGGTTGATACCACTTCTGAAGGGTGTTTAGGTCCATTTGTTACTCCTATTAGCATACCAAACATGCACACTAATCATTGTGAGACTTCTCCTGAAACTATTCCTCCTTCTTCATCATTATCTTCTACTCCAATATGTTAAAATCATGATCATTTGCCTAATCCTTTGCCATTTGATTCCACTTCCATTTTATTGGATTCTATACCTTCTATTGTCACTAACCCTGCAGTTGAAGATCAACCACTCAGAAAGTCTACTAGAGTTCATAAACCACCAATGTACTTGCAAGATTATGCTTACAATTCAGCCTCTGCATTATCACCTGCCTCTACTGGTTGTCACCCTCCAGGGTCACCCTATGATTTATCAGCTTGTCTCACCTACTGTCATTTAGATCCTCAATACAAATCCTATCTAATGACTATCAGCCAAGGCCATTCCACACCTTAGTATTTTTCTCAGGCTGTCCAAGATCCCTTGTGGAAGGAAGCCATGGAAAAGGAAATTCATGCCTTGGAAACAACTCAGACTTGGGTTCTTAAGGATACACTCAGAGAGAAGGTCTTGATTTTTTGGAGACTTTCTCTCCTGTAGCCAAGACTCTCTTAGTAAGGGTTCTTATTGCTCTTGCTTCAGCTCAAAGGTGGCCCTTACATCAGCTTGACATCAATAATGCATTCCTTCATGGTGATCTTGGAGAAGACGTATACATGGACTTACCACCTGGTTATCACAATAAGGGGGTGTCTACTTCTTCAGCTCCTATGGTTTGCAAATTGGTCAAATCACTTTATGGTTTGAAGTAAGCTTCTAGACAGTGGAATGCCAAGCTCTCTGCCACCATTTCAGCACTTGGTTTCAAACAATCACAGGCAGACCACTCACTCTTTGTTCATTCCAGTGGTTCTAATTTTACTGCTTTGCTGATCTATGTAGATGACATGATCATCATAGGTAATGATTCAACTTGTGTGGCCAATCTGAAACAGGTGTTAGACCAGAAATTTGGTATCAAGGATCTTGGCTCACTTAAGTATTTTCTAGAGCTTGAGATTGCTAGAGGTGCTAAAGGGATTAGCATCAATCTAAGGAAGTATGCACTTGATGTGCTTAAGGAAGCAGGTATGCTTGGTTGTAAACCTGCCAAAACACTAAGGGAGCAGTAGATAAAGTTGTCTAAGTGTGATGGAGAGTTGCTTAAAGATGCAGGACAGTATAAAAGTTTGATTGGGAAGCTAATGTACTTGACCTTAGGCAGACTAGACATAACCTATGCAGTGCATAGGCTTAGTCAATTCTTGGCTCAACCTAGAGTTCCACACATGAAGGCTGCAACCAGAATTCTCCAACACATTAAAGGCACACCTGGTTAAGGAGTGTTTTTTCCAGTAGATTCAGATCTACAGCTTAAGGCATTCTGTGATGCAGATTGGGCAGGCTGCCTTGATACCAAAAAATCCTTGATAGGATATTGTGTGTTCCTTGGTGATGCTTTGATTTCTTGGAAATCAAAGAAACAAGATATAGTTTCAAGATCTTCTGCAACAACAAAATACAGATCTATGGCTACAACCACATTTGAGGTGACTTGGTTATTATATTTGTTAAGGGATTTACATGTTCCACATCAAAAACTAGTGTTGCTTTACTGTGATAACCAGGCAGCACTGCATATATCAACTAATCCAGTGTTCCATGAAAGATCAAAACATATTGAAGCTGATTGTCACATAGTGAGGAATAAAATTTTGGATGGAACAATTAAGACCTTTTATGTTTCATCAAGAACTCAATTGGCAGACATTTTTACTAAGGCACTTGGTGTGAAAATTTTTTGAGATTACTTGCTAAGTTTGGGGTTATTAATATTTTTAGTCATCATATTCAATATCTATATTCCACAAAGGAAGCTAAGGAGAGCAAGGAAGCACAAGCAAGAGCTTTGCTCTTGAGGGGGAGTGTTGAAAGTACATGTCCTCCTCCTTAGCAACAATTGGGTGTTAAGCACATGGCACGCACTAGTCATCAGGACAGGCTACCATCATGTGCAGCACAGAGTGCACTCATCATCAAGGTAGGGTACAATCAAGTGCAACAAATGGCGCACCTCAACATCGAGGACAGCTGCAATCCAGTGCAGCATAGCCTACATTGCATCATTTGGAGAAGACTCAAAAGGGATGTCACAACAAGATGGAGTCATGAAGTTGTAGAAGACTTGATAGAATCAATTCCACATTATGATCAGATGATTAATTCTATTCAAGTGATGATGTGATTAATGTACACGTGTAAGCTTTAGATAGTTTCTGGATAGTAACAAACTTCCCTGTATATAAAGGTAGGATTAGAAGCAAATGTACATACATTCACTCACATTCAATAAAGCTCAGTTTCTATTTAGAGAGAGAGAGTCCTGAATTTGACAGATTGGCTTGAATAACTCAACCCGTAGAGTTTTTAAAATTATTGGAATCAATAATTTAGAAATATACTAAAATGGTGATAATTGGTGTTTATTTAAATTATTGGATACGTGATATAATCCAATTTACTCTGACAAACTCACAAACAAAACAATACTTAGATGATGGATGCATGATGTAATATCCAATCAATAATGGCTTCCAACTCTTTAATAATGTTAGATTTATGTTTCTCTTTTGATTAGATATGCTTACGTCATGTGTGGAGCAAGTTGGGCCAATAAAAGCAATATGTAAATGGGTGGAATCCAGAGAAGGAATCCACTTTTACTTTAGTTTATATATTTAATTCATTAATTAATTAAAATGAAATCTCGATTATGAATTTAAATTATATTCTAGTTCTCTAGTTCTCTTCAAAAAAAAATTATATTCTAGTTGCACTCCAATTCTAATTTTATTTCAAATTTATTCGTGCATATGTTAGAAATATAAAAATACTCATATTTATATGTGTTTTTTAATATTCTTAGTTATACACATACATATACATGAGTTATATTCAAATTTTATTTCTTATTAGCATGTAACCCACACTATGTGTGGCTAAAATTCTATATGCACTGAGATTTGTAGATCATTTACCTCAAAAAAAAAAAAAAAAAAAGAGTTGTAGATCATATGTTTATTTTAATCTCTTTTTACACTTATTTTGAATATTCTACCATATAGTTTCAAGGAAATGTTTTGATCTTAACTAACCTATATATACTTACAATTTGGTTAATAATAAATATTTTATTTTTTTGTATTAAAATGAAACTTATCAATTTCATATATAGTGTTTCCAACATATTACATAGTTCATAAACTGGCACATATTATCTAAAGATCAACTTTAAGGTAGTTTAGATCACATAGGTATTTATACTCCAAAAAAAAAAAAGGTTAGATTAGGTGTATGATTGTTTTTTTTTTATATGGTTCATTTAATATTAGACTCTTCATTTTTTTTTTCAATGAATAATTAATTTGGCATAAAAATTAAAATCTTAATTTGGATATATGGTACAAGATTGAACCTTAATTGAAATCCAATTTAGAATTTATTTGGATTTTTTCTCAGCTATATATATAAAAGACAGTCACGTAACGTTTTACTAGCCTTTTGGTAAAGTTTATTTTGGTATGATGATTTGGCTATAAGTTGTACTCAGGAAAAAATGAGACCATCACTAAGTTTGCATGCCATGACAACTCCTTTGAAAAAGTATTAGGATTCTCTTTATTTATTTATTTTTCAGATTAAATATTAAAAATATAAAAATGTATCTAGTGCCACATAACTTAAAATTTTAAATAGTGTCAAATTTTAAATAATGTGACACTATGTACATTATTAGACCTAAAAGGGTCTATCAAGCCTTAATCCTACTTAACTTCTAAGTCCAATCCTACCTAGTGTGCAAGCAAAGGAATTACAATTCTACTTGTATGACAAATGTTGTAACCCTAGTTTAGTGTATGGTTATTTTAGAGTTTAGCCTACTACAAATATCCTACTTTGAACTCATTCTAATGCATAGAGTTTAATAGTATACATGTAGTTATCAAGCGCTTTTCATTGTGGATGTATACCTCTAAGACTGAACCATGTTAATATTTTCTCTTCTTCTCAATAACTCCTTTAGTTCATCTTCATATTTTGTCATACACTTTTTCTTGGTATCAAATGCCTTTTCTAGCATGGCATTAGAGCTTTATTTTATCTTTTCTAATATCGTATCAAAGTTAATATAGAATTAGAGCCTTTTTTTTAATTCTTAAAATCCTAAGGAAAACAAATTTATTTTCTATATATTACCCTCAATTTAGTTTTTCTTTCTCTTGATAATATTGTCTAAAAAAATAGACGATTAGGCATTTTGCAAATTTGCTACATAAGCCTTACAAACTTATGTCTAAAATTCTAAATATGAGATAAAAAAAATAATTAAGAAAATATATTTATTATGTTTTCACTAATCACATCCCACATTCACAGCATGTTACTTTATTAGTGTTTGGTAGTACAACTAATAATATTTTTACTTTTTTATCCAAAAAATAAAATAATATATATATTCTTGACATTGCTGACTTACCTCCCATCACAGCTTAAAGTCATGATAACAAAAATCTATATAATTAATTTCAAGTTGTTTATACAAACATTGTTTAATGACACAATGTCTAGTCTCCTCAATAATGCCAGAGCAACCTTATTCCATGACTGTACATATCGTGCCGGTTTGGATAGCACTTCTTTCCACTGAATGTGGCATTGCGTTTTCAGTTTTTTTTTTTTTTTTTTTAGCCGAAGTTATTGACTTTTGAGGGAAAAAAGTACTGTGCATGAACAGTACGTGCACTGTTCACGCATTAAAAATATTAAAAATGGGTCTCACGATACTATTCATATATTTAAAAATTATTTTGCTACAGTGTTTTCAGCAACAATAAGCAAAAATAAGTTGTATCCAAACGGATCCATCAGACAAAGAAATTAAGTCCCTATAAATGACTTTATCAATCCACTAGCTAGGAATATAAGCAAGCATGCGCTACAATTTATTTCGTACAATCGATTTAATACTCTAATCTCTCATATAAAAAGGTGGGTTACTGTGATCTCTCATATAAAGGTGGGCTCCATAAATAAGGTTCACAATTATATGAGAAGAGGATCTATTATACCAAGTACCTTGAATAATTTCACCTCTAAATTGCTTGGAGTATTCAATCTTGTGTTATGATTTTGTATTATGTAATTATATACAGTAGAATTAGATTTCTAAAATACTCCTCTCTAAGGGTTGTACAAGACCAAATTAATAGGTAGACCTACACATACACCTAAACTCAATTCATGCATCTTGAGAAAGCCGAAACATATTTTGATGACAACTATGAATTTAATCTGCATTAAGAAGAGTCTTAAAATAACTTACATTGAAAATTTTAAAACAAAACAATGTTACATGTAATGTAATCAGCAGCTTCTTCTTCTTGACTGACTTTGCCATCTTTCATGTGAAATCAATAATTAAAGTGGCAATTTGGAAACTGTAGCAATCATCTAGTGTGTCACAATTTCGGCACTTAGCACGCGATGACTTGCAATAGTGGTAATGTATGCGATAATTCGAATGAGACAAAAGAGTTATTTAATGGCGTGGGAATGCATTATTGTATTGTATGTTTTTTCATTTTATATCTTTGGCTTTAAAGAGGAATAGATTGAAAACGAAACCATTTTTATTATATATAATGACTTGAGAGGGATGGAAAAAAGAGTTGAAAATGTAGCAATGATCACCTCCTTCTAAGTGTCAATTAAAAGAACGGTTTAGTTTTGTTAGGTAGGAAAGGTCCAATTAGACTCGTTCTGAATTGAGACTAATCAGAGCACACTCGAACTATAATAATACCAATTGCTATTTGCGATAATGGCGTGCGGCGACACGATGAAGTTGCGTGTGTTATGTACTTAATAAGTGACACGGAACCGTGGAGACCACCAATCTTTTCATCTTTCTTTTTCTTCTACTTGTCTTTAAGTCTTTACCCTTAACCATTTTTCTCATCTTGTTGACAAAGACACATGGAGATGGAGATTCTTCAATTATTTATCTCTCTCCAATTCCATGTGGTTTCGATGCCAATTTGGTTTTCTTAATTCTTTAATGCTATCTAATCATGACCCCATTTGCTTTTCTTGAATGACTTACTGTTACAGTTACTGGAGCCTTTTTTTTTAATTCGTAGATGAGAAATCTTTTTTCTTTCTTTCATCTTTGGAGTAAAAAAATAGTCCAAAACTTATCTTTGGGGTCAGTATTGGGATCCTCTTTTCTGTAATATAATAAATTATCTAGAGCATCCCACTAATAATACATTGACGGCGTCTCCTTTTACGGGTTTAGTTGTCTCCTGTTCAGTGCAGTGTGTACCGTGTTTGTTGTTGGAGAGCTTGAAAGTTGAAACGGGGATCAGAAGCATCTTTGTGGGGTTCCAAATGCACTACAACTCTAGTTTTAACTTTTAAGAAGGTGGATGGGTGTTTTTCATTTTTTTTTTTAAATTACTTACAAAAGTGGGCAGGAGATATTCAAACTATAATTCTCTGACATTAATAAAAAGTTGGTAATTACTAATTCTACTAAACTCAACTGAATTATAAGAATTTTTTTTGGTGTCAAAAGAGCATAGATATAGATTAAGTGAAAATAAAAATGAGTCTGTTTCACACATTTATTGCCCTGTCAATAGATAGTTGGTCCTCTACCATAGTCAGTGGGTAATAAAAAAAAATACAAAGAAGCAAAAAGAGAGGTGTCAAATTTAGTCAATGCATGGACACACTAGTTAGCTTCTCTAAAGACATGTCAAATCCAAGTCTTTTGGATGGTCTTCAATAGGTTCTTGCAGTCAATAAGAAGGGGTTCTAATAGAAGGTTAGCAGGGGAATTATTCATTAGTTGCACAA
Source organism: Quercus aquifolioides (assembly GCA_019022515.1). NCBI lineage: Eukaryota > Viridiplantae > Streptophyta > Magnoliopsida > Fagales > Fagaceae > Quercus > Quercus aquifolioides. The sequence continues at coordinate 44,841,196 of CM032326.1, forward strand.
TAGATAGAGCATCAAGTTCAATAATCAAGCTAGTGTTTCCATAGTTGATGCCAAAATCAATCCATCTCTAAAAGCCGACAGTTCAACTATATGCAGCTAGTGGTAGGCCTAACCTCTAGAAAAACCCCTAACCCAATCCCGATCATTGTTACGGATGAGGCCTCCACCACCAATACTGCCTAGGTTTCCAATGGCAAATCCATCCGTGTTGAGAGAGAATCAACTCAAGGAGGGTTTTTGCCAAGACACATGGACAATAGCCTTAGTTTAAAGGGATTATGAAGTGTAATAATTTTGTTTTGTGAATTATAAGACTCTTGATGTCATATATATATATATATATATATAGATATATAATGTAAAAAAAAACTTAAGATAGTATGAATTTTACTCTTTTGTGTATAAAAAATTTAATAAATTTAGTTGTGGTAGAATTATAAATGTCTTGAAATTGAGGTAATAAATTTTTTCTGAAATTAAACTATCTTTTTTTGAGAAGGTAAATTAAACTATCTTAACAATTAACAAAATAAACTATTTTAATAATTAATGAGAGAGTTACTAGTGGGTTCTAATTAGCTCAACTAGAAAAGTTTTTTGTGATTGAATAAAAGATCTAGGTTTGTACCCCGGTTAAGCTAAAAACCAATTGGTGTGTTAGCTTGGTGATAAAATCATGAAGCGGATGTCATAGGTTGAAATTTTATTGTATCTATCTAGAGAGAGAGAGAGAGCCACTAGATAACAACAATTAAGCTTTAGTTTCTTTCCAAAAAATTGATATTATTTGGCACAATCACATGATAATTAAATAGGATATCTTTATGATCCAACTTTTATTTAATAAATATATATATATATATATATATATATATATATATTTTGTAATATGTGTGGTAATCTGACTATGAAAGTGCAAGACTGAGAAATGATTTGGGAATAAAACAGATTTTTCTTTTTAGTGTATGTTTGGATTGCACTGAAAACAGCAGATGTGCACATCTGCATTTTTGTGTGTGGGTCCTATACACTATTCACGGGACCCGCAAGTACAAATTTCAGCAAATTTTTCTTTAAAACTAGGTCCCACGGCATTATTCACATATTAAAAAATTATTTTGCTATAAATATATATATATATATATATATATATTTTGTAATATGTGTGGTAATCTAACTATGAAAGTGCAAGACTGAGAAATGATTTGGGAATAAAACAGATTTTTCTTTTTAGTGTATGTTTGGATTGCACTGAAAACAGCAGATGTGCACATCTGCATTTTTTTGTGTGGGTCCTATATACAATTCACGGGACCCGCAAGGACAAATTTCAGCAAATTTTTCTTTAAAATTGGGTCTCACGGCATTATTCACACATTAAAAAATTATTTTGCTATAATGTATAATGTTTTCAGTTTTCAGTAATAAGCAGTATCGAAACAGACCCTTAGAGTTTCACTCAAGTGAAATTAGGGATTAAAGGATAGGTGAACTTTATGTCTGAGGATTTTTAGAGTTACTAAAAAGTTTGCTGGATCAAGATCACAAACAAATTAACAGAATTATGCACAAAACAGATTTTTAACTGCTAGTAACTATTTAACAATTTTTTTAGGAGTTGTCTCTTCATTAGTGACCTTTAAAAAAATTGTTTTTTTTTTATTGTTATCTATTCATTGCTTATGTACACAATCATATTCAGTTTTTTACTACGATTTTTACACATATTCAAAAGACCAATGCCATCCAATTGGCTCAGTGACCCCACTGTAGACTCTAGGATCATCATCATCATCGTATAATATATGAGAAAACATTGTATCAGGAGCTGGCGTAAAACACTGGTTTTACGCCAGCCAATCGAAAGCTGCCACGTCATCTCTTTTAATATTTTATTTTTTTTTTCTCTCTCATTCTATTCACTCCCTCGCTCTTTCTGAACACCTCTCTGTCCCTCACTTTCTCTGAACTCTCTCAAAGTCCCTCACTCTCTCTCAACTCTCTCTCTCTGTTTCTCAGTCTCTAACTCAAACTTCTCAGTCCGACTTGTCGTGGAGCTCGATGGCATCGAAGAAGATGAGGAGGTAGTAGGGTCTTGGGTTTTTGTGGAGGTGAGATAGCGAGAGACGGAGTGGTCGTCGAGGTGGATTATGCCGGTTTTGGATCGGGATTGGAGCTCTGAGACTCGGTCCGAGTTGGAGGAGTTGGTTGAGGTTGAGATGAGAAGAAGGGAAATGAGGAGAAGGAGGGGGCGAAAGTGAGTGGGAGACATGGTTGTGGGTTTTTTGGGGTTACAGAGAGAATGAGTTTGGTTTGTTTTTGTTTTGGATCTTTGGATTTTTGTTGTGTGGCTTGATGATGGTGATTCGATCCTTGGATTTTTGAATGGGTATGTGAGTTTCATTGATGGTAGCTTGGTTGAATGGGATGGTGGCTGGGTTTGTTGTGTGGCTTGATGATGGTGGTTGGGTGGTTGGATGATGGTGGCTGTGTGGGTTGTCTTAAGTCTGTGAGAGAGGTGAGAGTCTGAGGTGGAGGTTTGGGCAAGCAAAGATGGAAGAGGGAGGAAGCTTTTGTCTGAGGGCTGTGGGTCTTTCTTAATTCGGTCTCTGTTCCGGTATGTTTCCAAGCTCCACGCACAGCTCCGGCGAACTCGGTGTGTGGTGTGGTGGAGGTTCAGGCAAGCTTCGGTCTGAGGGCTGTGGGTCTTCTTTCTCAATTCGGTTCTCTGTTTGGACTCTTTGGAGAGGGATTTAAGTGAGTTTGAGACTGAGAAACAGAGAGAGAGTTAGAGACTGAGAAGTGTTCAGAGAGAGTGAGGGACTTTGAGAGAGTTAACCCCTTTTCTTGCTTTCCTTAATTAATGAAGCCTACTGTTTCAGAAATTTTCTGCCAATGTAATTATGTAATAACCCTTTTTGGGCTTTTATTTGTCAATAAGACTTCATTAAACAGACACAAGAGATTAGTAGATTACCATCTATTCCGCAAACACCATTAGGAGAGTTCAGAGAGAATGAGGGACTTTGAGAGAGTTCAGAGAGAGTGAGGGACAGAAAGATGTTCAGAAAGAGTGAGGGCTGAATAGAATGAGAGAGAAAAAAATAATAAAATATTAAAATAGATGACATGGCAGCCTCCTATTGGCTGGCGTAAAACCAGTGTTTTACGCCAGCTCCTGATAGAATGTTTTCTCATAATATATATATATATATATCCAACAAAACATAATATTTTTTAATAGGGACCATATAAATATGAGATTAATTACAATTATGTCACTACCTAGTATAGTATATTTTGTTCATTATCAATTCTAAACTTTTTTTTTTTTTCACAATCCGATACTTAGAGTGGAAGGATATAAACCCTAAAATGGTTTGTTTGGATGGAAGGGGGAAGGAGGGGGAGTGTAAGAGAGTAAAGTAGAGTTGACTAAACTAAAAATAAGCTAATTTTGTGCTAAATCTACTCTACTCTACCATACTCCCCCTCCTACTCCCTCAATCCAAACGGATCATAAATCTCTCATTAGGTGCAAGTGCAACAAGGTTCTTGACAAGTCCAAAACTTAAAAAAGAAGAAGTTATAATAAGTTTAACAATTAATCATAAAATTTAATTACTTTATTATAAAAAATCCTTTTTGTAAACATAAGTTGGAGCATTATAGCCAATCCCTTTATTGAGGATCATATATTCATATGGATGGTATTGTTATAGGTGTTAGGTGTCAGGTCCATATAAGGATAAGACTCATGAGATTTTTACACATTTTTCTCTTTATCGGTTTGGTTTGGCTGTTGTGTTTTTGTTGTTGTTGTTGTTGTTGTTGTTGTTTTCTTTTTTTCTTTTCTTTTGGGTTTGGTGGACATGCCTGCTGATAGAATGCAGGCCCGATTTGGATTGCTGTGCCATTGGGCTTAAAAACAAGGCCTAATGCTTATTTATTCCACACGGTTTAAAAGCCCAGCTTGCACATGTCAATAAGAACCTTTTTTCTTCTTTTTTCTTCTTTTTTTTGCCGAAAATATTATGGGTAAACTACATATTTGGTCCTTAATATTTACACTTTATTTTAATTAGGTTCCTAATGTTTCAAATGTGTCAAAATAGTCCATAACCTTTTGATATTTGAGTTAAAATAGTCCTTATCATTAAGTGATAGATATAAAATACTTATATGGCAAATGGTAGTATTAAAATGTTAATTTTTATGCCACCTATATGTCACTTGGGCTAATTAAAAAACTATTTTTTTTAATTAAGAAATAACAAAAATATATATATATATATATATATATTTTTTTTTTTTTATCTTTTCACTTGAATTACAGATCTTATTTCAAATCTGAAAAACTTTGTTGTCTAAAGACTAAATCTGAACTACTACATTAAACTCACTAAAACTTCTTCAGTCACAATACAATCCAAATCTAGATACCATCACAGACCAAGTAATAAAAAAATAAACTTCAAGGATGCAAAATCAAATCAATATTCTAAAACCAAGAATTCAATTAGATCAAAACATAACTATTCCTTTCAAGAACTTCAACATTGTCTTCCTCCTTCCTAGTTCCTTCCATCCTCAATTACTATAGAGAAAGATACCCTCTGTGGCTCTATTGAGCGGTCTCCTCTCCCCACCCGGATCGTCGGTCCTTTCTCTCCCTTTTTGGGTCACGTGTTGTCTCTTAGTAGTTCTGTTTGTCCTTCTCTTGGGTCAGTCTGCCACAAATCGATGGTTTGCAAGGCCTTTTTTTCTTGCGTCGTCTTCGGAACTCAATGGCGCCGTGAAGCCTCTCTATCGAGTCCTTCTAATGGCGTTGTGCAGTCATGGTGAGGGTTTTGGGTTCTACGTATTTAGTATTTACGGTGCTACTGGGTTGAATCTTGCAAAGCAGAGATGGATTGGAACTTCGTTGGGTTCTTTAGTCTGCTAGCAAAAACTAGTTGTTTGATTTTGTGTTGATGTTCATTGGGTATTTGGTTAGATTCTTGCTTATAATATTTCCCTGAGAGATTGTATTGGGTTAAATTTTTTGTTGTAATTATTATTTTTATTTTCTAGCAATAAAATGTATGCAGATTTCATTGAAAAAAAAATGAAATCAAATTAGTTTTGAATGGGATTTTCGGATTTCAAATCACATTAGTTTTTTTTTTATTAAGTGAACAAAAAAAGTGAATTTTTTTAATTTAAATAAAAAGTAGATATTTTTTAATTAACGCCACGTGGCATATAGGTGGCATAAAAATTAACATTTTAATATCACTGTTAGCCACATAAGTATTTTTCATCCATCACTTATCAGTAAGAGGTGGCAATTTTTATCTATATTCATGAACCCGTCTATTACCCACCTTATTTGGATAAGTCTTAACCCAACCCATTTGAGTATTTGGGTTAAATGTATAAAAACTCATTTTGTTATTTAATTAGATGGGTCTAAATGGATAAATCCACTAATACCCACTAAACCCATCTAAAATTTAAAATTAAATAAACCCACTATTACCCACTAAACCCTTCTAAAATCTAAAACTTAAATAAACAGTCCCACTCTCAGTCTCACTCTCCCTCAGATTTTCTCAGTAACCAAACACTTTAACCTTTAGATCTCTAAGCCCAAACACCTTCCCTCAAATTTGAAGAAGAAGAAGAACCCTAACACGTCATTGACTTAGGTATCAGTATCGAAAGGGATCACCCCCTTGGCCAAATCTTCAAGCAAGTAAAACACCTCATGAATGACCTCTAACTCGTTGAGATCAAGCGTGGCATTCACGTACAACGAAGCTCTGGATTGGGTCTTCAAATTGTTCTCCCTCAACCTCGTCAAGGCCGAGATCGAGCGCCCCGATCCCAACTCTAATTCCGATTCCAATTCCAATATTATTTACAAGATTGTTGATTTGGTGTGTAAGTCCAGGGGGCTCGGAGAGGAACAAATCGAGCTCGGCATGCTTCGGGTTCTTCTCTCCGCGGTTCGATCTCCCACCGTGTTGATCTGTGGTGATTGTTTGGTTCACGTAGTGCGGACTCGCTACAATGTCTATCTTGGTGGATTGAATGGTACCAATCAAATCTGTGCCAAGTCTGTTCTTGCTCAGATTTTTTAGCTTTTTGTTTTTGTTTGTTGAAGTTGACAACTTTAACTTTTTCTCTTTCTATCTCTGATGGTCTGTTTGGTTGTCGAGTAAAACAGAGGGAATAGAAGGGAAAGAGGAAATGAAATGAAAGGAATTTCATGACTTTCATTTTTGGAGCGTTATGATAATATTGCTTGAGACTCTGTTTTGTTGCCGAGAAAAAAAAAAACAGAGAAGAAAAAAGTCATTTTTTTCTCTCTCTGTGGCTTTGTTTGGTTGCTGAGAAATGAATTTTGTGAAAGGAAAATGAAAGGAAAGAACAGGAAAAGTAATTTTTGTTTTTAAAGTTTTTAACAAGTTATTTATTTATTTGGATCATATTAGGTTAAATGGGCGGGTTACTAATTAAATGGGTTTGAGGGGTAATGGATAATTAATTTATATATAAACGGATCATAAATGGATAAATGGGTAATTACACACCCAACCCATTTACGACCCAACCCATTTATAACCCAACCCGCCCATTTGCCACCCCTACTTATCAGCAATGACCATTTTGACTCATATATTAAAAGGTTGTTGAAGACTCTTTTTTCTCGCCACATGGCATTACTTCATTGAACCCACACCACATCAACATATTATTGATATTTTTGGGTAAATCTCCTTAAAACCCAAAATAAGCTCATATTTCATTTAACTACATGAATTGGGCTCACATGGTCCACACCATCTTCACTTCAAGAGGCGAATTCATGGTCCACATTTCCTCTTCATCAACATCAATATATAGATCAGGCTCAAGCAATGAATCAAAACTCACGGCCTATATTACCTCTCTAATATTCATGAAAAGCGGCTTCTTCAACAAAAGCTCATATTTACACAAAATGACAATATACGTCATCTCATCTTCGGCTTATGATCCAAGCTCATGAGTCTCTTTGGGGAAATTTTAGGAGTTGTGGTTTGGAGCGCCAAGAGGTATAGTCAGTAAACCTCCAGCAGTTTAAAGTTGATAAAAGAAACATGTTGCTTGGTGTGTCTTTTCCAACTCCCTGAACTCTAACGAGTCAGTGTATAACAAGTAACATATGATAAGTCTCTCTTATCACATAACACTTAAAATGAACTCTCCAGTGCTCTTTTCCTAAAACTTAATATTCATCATATGACAAACACTCAAAAACTCCAGCCATCTAAATGCTGACCCGAATAACTATTCATTCAATCTTCAGCTGTTCCTATACGAATTTGGAAATCTAATCATATTATTTCACGTAACTACATTACTTTTATCAACTAAAATTCAATTCAAACACATGGCTAAATCTGATTGGCTATCTTTAATCTTTAAATATAAAATATTCATGATATTTTCAATACCCAACTGCCATCTGCTATAATCAAACCAAATATTCTCCTGCCAGCTGCTAGAGCAGAACATTAAATGCTCTTCATACTCATCAATATTAAGTCACAACACAAAGAGACATTGACTAGATCTCTAAAATTTCATTAACTATCAATCAATCATTCTATTACTTACTAAAAATGTATTGTAATAGAATCATGGACCAAAAATATAAATACCTAAAAAAGGCAACATTTGCAACAGAACACCAACAGTGTGTTCACCACTTGACACATGGCTGAAAATGACATCACCAGCCATTTAATGTTCAATCCCAGCAGCTAGTTGCAATACCCAAAATAGCAAGAGATCCTTAAAAGAGATTTTACCATTTTCAGCTAAATCCAAGAAATAAATTCTGAATATTCTCTCCAGCAGTCTGAAATCATCCAGCTGGCCTCATCTACTTCAACTCCAAGCAACGGCTATCTTATGACAGCTATGACAGCTTTTTTTAGACAATTGTCATAGCTTTTTCAGAACAGATGGGACAGCTGACCCAACATTCTTAACATTATTGAATTTTCTTATTTGGCTAAAAACCAAAACCAACCAAAGAAACTATCTTTTTCTTGCTAAAATCATTTCCTTTTTTGCTGGTCTTTCCTCTAGCTGATATTACCCAAAACAGCAAAACCCCCCATAAAGTTGAACATACCATTTTCGGTCAAATCATAGGATGGATTTTTTGAAGATTTATTGCTGATTGGGACAGATTTTGGATGAGATTCTTTGCTAAGTATCCCCTTAAACTCAGCTAAAAATAGAACCCCTCATCAACACACCAAAGCACACTAATAGAGAAGAACTAACCTCTCATAACTTCTCTACTCTCTCTCTCTCTCTCTCTCTCTCTCTCTCTCTCTCTCTCTCATATTATCTTCTTAGCTCTTTAATGAGGTTCTGAGCTTCTAAGTTCTTAGTACTCAAGTTAGTAACTAAGCTCTTCAGCTCTAAGCTCATAAATACCCCTCATACAACTACTCATAAACACTTATCCATCCCCCAGTAGAAAATCTCAGCAACGTTACTAAATACACTATTACACACTGTTGAGGTCTAAAAAAGTCACCATGTTGTACCAAGGCCCAAAGTGGCATAAAGGGTTGAACTCCATGAGAAAATAAAAGACTTGAGCCCGTAATAAAGGAAAAAAGATGGTAGGCCCAACTCCATTAAGGGACTTAAGGAAAAACCCAGACCCACGAATGGATAGGCCTTAGAATTCATGAAACAAAGGGAAGAAGAAAAAGGCCCAGCCTGCCAAGGGAAGAAAACCACTGGGTAGTCCAGTGGTAAGAACTGGACCGAGATACCCAGGGGCTCGGGATCCTTGGGACGTACAGTAAAGCCAGGATGAGATTAGGACAGCTCAAAAGGAGTGCCAAGAAACACAAGGAACGAGAATAGATACGTCTCTATTAGCCACCCAATGATGCAGAAGGGAACCAGAAAGCTTGGAAACCAACAATTCATGAGCAAGGAGCTGGTACCTTAGGGAACCCAGAATGAAGAACTATGAAGGGATGTAGCTAGGAAGACTTTCAACCTGGCAGGAAGGAATCATTTCACTTGGGAAAAATGATAAGAGGAAAAGCAACCAAATGCTGAGTCTGAAAAAGGTAAGAGGCCTTGAACGAAGAAGGACCAAAGGTCAGCTCTTTAAGGGCACCCCAAAATGGAAAGTCAGCAGGAGACTTTTGGGGAAGAAGCACCAAAAGGAGGAAATTATGAGAAATAAGGAAGGGACCAGCCACCAATATTGCTGGCACAACATTGGTTCTGGTACCCAAGAGAGCAAATGAGAGGAATCAGTGGTACCCCGGAACCCTAGAATGACACTATAAAAGGGAGAAGCAGCCAACAGTGAGGGACATTGAGCAACAGTGAATTAGAGTAGAATCATTGAGAAAACTCTGTTAGAATTCAAAGAAAGTAAGAAAAGAGAGGAAAACACCGCCCGGTATCCTCAAACAGCCACTAGAGAATACACTTGGATTGAAATGGATTCAAACTTTGTAAGTCATAGAGGCCTAAAGAGCCATCTAAGTCTGTGATTTTTGAACTTATTTGGACCTTGTGATACGTCCTAGTGAGCATAATGTATTACACAATTGAAAAATTAACGAAATACTACACAGTATCTTAAGGACCCCTAACGTTTACTTTGTGTCTTTCTCTATCGTATTGCTCCTTTATTGTTTCTTGCTGTTCAATATATATATTTCTTGTTTGTTAGTATGTATGTGTTGTAGGATTCCTGCTCTGTGCACCATCTGGTTCGTAATCAGCCTATTTAGTTGTGATAAACCAAGCTCAGTCCCTTAAAACAACAACTAAAAGGCCCGGGATCCTTGCTTTTACTTGGGCCTGGACACCGTCCAAAAAGGAGCCACACACACACCAACACCATTAATCATCTTATGCTCATTCTATCACTTTCCATATTCAGAAAATACATCTATCTTACTGTTCATATCTCCAAATACCTAAACACATCTCCATACTCTTCTCTTATAAAAATTTTCCTCTTAGAAAGCAACACAAGCCATCACTATAATCTTTCCAGCAGCTCTAACATAATTCATTTACCATCTTACATATCTCTCATACATCTCACAAAGTACATATCTCACAAAATACCCATACATATCTCTCATATATCTTACAAATTACATCTTTCACAAATTATACATACATATTCCTCATATATATTACAAACTCATCTTTCACCAAATACCCATACTTATTACCCACACAAATTACAAATATTAAATCCCACAAAACATCTATATCTTTTACCATCTCCATACTTTTCAAGAGTTATCATACACTTCTACTAAAAGCCCTTCTCATGGAAGGTATAAACTTCTAATACTAAAACCCTTCTCCTAGAAGGCATAACTTCTTACAAAAGCCCTTCTCATGGAAGGCACAAATCTATCTTACATATAACCCTTCTCTTAGAAGGCACAAAGACTTCATATTGAAGCCCTTCTCATGAAAGACAATACTATTCATAACTTCTAATAACTAAAAGAACATTATCAAAGGGAAATTCATTTAAGTGCATGATAAATGGGACAAACTTAACCAGCCTCTACACACAGCTGGACATACTCTCTCTCTCCCTTCAATTGCACATATTTTCCCCCTTCAATCTTGAAGTCATCAAGGAAGGACTTATCGTGGCATACTGCCTTTCCACTGCTGGAGTCATTCTGCTAGAATACTTTCAATTCACTGATGTTATGCAGTTGGAGTTACAAACCATACAAAGATAAGTCACTACGTTTCCATATCTCTAAATTTACATTATTGAATAGTTGATTATTTCACCTTTAAATATATATTACTTTATTTCAACTACTATTACAACTATTAATCAAATTTATTATATCAAACACATATTATTTATTTATTCAATCATTATCATGATTCTTAAACTTTGGGCTTTACCCATTTTGTAGGACTAAAAATACGCCAGAAACCATTGGACAACGTGGCCAAATGTTGAGTTCCAGACGGAACTCTCCATGCAAATCCAAGTCTAGCAAGGTCACCCTCCAATAGACAACACATGGCTACGCAACGAAAAACGGCCTCCAACAAAGGTTAAGAACTATTTTAACACATTTGAAACGTTAAGGGCCAAATTGAAATATAGTGTAAATGTTAAGGACTAAATATGTAGATTACCCAAATATTATTTTCCTCCCTAAAGTTTAGATACAAAAATAATATTTTAGCTTTTTTTTATTTATTGGACTTACTCAAATTATAATTAATATGGGATAGATGATCCGGAGAGAAAGAAAAAAAATTATTGATAATTTTCTACAAAATAATGTTTTCTCATTTATGAATCAATAATGTTACAAACACAATAAATTTTACAACTCTTTTATGAACTTATTAAAATAGCAAATTGTGATTAGCACGCATTATTTTTAATGGACTACCACTAACATTATAATTAACATGTCACCTTTAAAATTATAAAAATATTGTGAAATTTTTAGTGTTATTATGGTTATTGTTTATTATGAATTGATAAGCAATATTGTATCCACAAATTACACATGAACTAGCATGTAACTCCATGCAAACGCATGGATGCATTTAAAATTAAACAAAATTTTTATTATAAAAATATAAATAATTAATCAAATTAAATTTTTTAAAGCATGTAACACATGCATTCATGCATACATATAGATACATTTAAAATTAAACATGATTTTTATCATAAAATATAGATAATTAGTCAAATTATTTTTTTAAAGTAAACATAATTATTCACATATTAAAATTCTTACCTAAATATAATACTATTTATGATCATTTTTTTCTAATTTTTAATAAGATAGAACGTGTGGTAATTTTTATTTTATTTTATTTTTTGAGAAACATGTGATTTTTATTGAGTATATGTGATTTTTTTATTTTTTATTTTATAGTTTATTAATATTAGATTCTTAGTATTTTGCACTCATTAACTCACTTGACACAAAGATTAAAAAAACTTAAGTAGACACATGACACAAGCTTAAATGGATAATTATGGAGTAGTTCCCACACAAATTTACACTCATGGTGCAAAATTGGATTATAATTTCAAATTCTAATTCAATTTTCTCTAAACTTTACCTATTAATATATATATATAGATGACTTATAAATTTGAATTTTTTTTACTTATATGATTATGTTTTTTATGGTTTATTATATTGGACTCCTCGTTTTCTATACTAAATTAACTAATTTGGCACAAAAATTTAAAATTTTAGACCAGATGGGACATATGACGCAAAATTAAAATCTAATTGAAATTCAATTTTTAAACTAAATTAATTCACTTGGCACAAAATTCTAAAATTTAAATTAGATGAGACACATGGTGTAAAATTAGACTATAATTGAACTTCAATTTGAAATTTAATTGGATTTTCTCTCTGTTTTACTTATTATAGATATATAGATATAGATTGATAAACACAATAAATTAATCACGTCTCTTTTGTCCATGAGTTATACTATATTTTCTATAACCAAGTGAATAACTTAAACTTTTTTTCTAATGGAGGAGTTAAACTATAAAATTTACGATCTTATTTATAGCCTTGAACAAATGAATCTAGACTCTATATGTTGATTGATTATATATGTTATAGATATTTATGGCCCAAAAGTTTCAAATCAATTGTAGGTCCATATATGTAGAACATGTAAACTAATTATGAGTTAGTATAAGAGCCAACAGAGGGTTGGCTGAGTTGGTCAGGACTTTCGTTCCTTCTTGTCAGGCTTGGGTTCGAGTCCTGCCAACGGCCTTCTGTTGGTGGGCTGCTGTGTGAGGGATTTGAGGGGAACATCGGGCCGAGCCTTGGCGGGTACCTCGGTGGGTCCGGTGGGTCCTGTCCCTCACATGGTCTCTGACAACCCGGGTGGTATAATACAACCATAAAGACCCCCATTTTTGCTTAGCAAAAAAAAAAAAAAAAATGAGTTAGTATAAGATTAGCTTAAAGTTCTATGATATATAAACTCTAGATTGGATTCAATGTAAACACAAGTTCTATAGTCAAGATGTAGCCATGAATTAATTCACAAATGTAGCCGTCAAACTAATTATGAATTGTTACGGCGAGATTTAAAGGTAGCCGCCGCTATATTTACTTTAAAAGGCAAAACGACAATGGTAGTACACAACGAAACAAAGCTAAAATGTGTATTAGGTGTGAGAGGAAGAAAAATTGTGAGTAAACTAAATTGCTGCGTCGAAGAGGTGGACTAAACTAATTGAATATTTCATTTCAGGTACGAACCCAAACCCTAGCTCCTTGACCTTGTTTACTGTCTACGGATTTCGATTATGGATTGCTCCTAAATTAGTTGTAGATCAGATCAATTATCCAATTGCTTTTTAGAGGGAGCTGACCATTTCACGAAGAGAAATGGTGAAATCCCAATAAGTTCATTTGTTGGAAATTTTCTCTTTCAATGGATATAAATATAAGCTATTGCTCAATAAGCTTAGTAAACCCAAACCCAATTATGTACGTGATATAAAAAGTAGCTGTAAAAACCATGAAATGGAAGTACTTTGAATTTGCTTGATCTGTTGTCTTGTCTCTTATCAAACGGTTGCTGTTGCTAATTTTTTTAACAATCTCTCAGGAAAGGAAACTGAGTGGGAATCTAACCAACTTGAATGAATTAGGCCCATGTAGATAATTTATAGGTTAAGGGATTTTGATGATCAAAATTTATTTCATGGGTGTCTTTGATCATACTGTAAATGTGGGTGCAGTAGACAACTGTTGGGTCTTTACGTTGACCCAATTTTGCAATTGGTTAATGCCCTGCCCCAGATTTTGTGCACAGAAAAGTTTTAGCAAGCCTGGCTGTTGCTGAATTGTACCTCTCTCATCATTTTAGAATCATTAAAAAGACATAGGAAAAAATACTCACGGATACACACAATGAACAAGACTTTGTCCAACCTCAAACCTAAGCTCTTTTTCCTTTATCCCCACAGATTGTGAAAGTTCTAGATTGCAATCAGCTTTTTCCCAGTCCTTTTTTTCCCCCCTCTAATTTTTTTGTGAAATTTAAGTTCTTCAATTTGTTGATTCAATTTTGCTCATGTCTATCTTATTTTGATTCTAGATATATGCCCATTTTTGTAGGTTTCAGAACTATGAACTGGATTCAGCGCAAGATCTATCTTTACAATGTTACTTTTGGGCTCTACATGTTGGATTGGTGGGAGCGTTATCTTTTCAGTATCCTCCATTGCACCATTCTCCTTAAGGATCCAATCTCCTTGATATATGTCTGTAATAGCTTATGTCATGGATATTGTTATTTTACATACTATTTTGACATTCATGAAGCCAATTATGAGCTAAACAAATAGTAGTATAATTTTGTTTTGAGTCAAAATTCAAAACTAAGAGTTAAGGTTAATTTACAAAAGAGTTAATAACTACTGTTGGTTTTATCTGCCACCATTCCATCGTCAACCAGCACTTGTGAATTCCTAAATTGTACCAGATACTTTGATCATCATGTTGATGTGGTTCATTCTTTACAACGGATCACGATATGTAACTGAGTTCTGCAAGAGGTAACTTCAGAACCTTTATTTTTTCTCATGAAGCGATAACTTATATAGCATTTTACTATTGGATAAAGTCGCTATGTACTTTGTGACACACTTTTGGACAAGTAAGGATATGAAATATTTTCCATATCATTACTTAGGGGTGTAAGGAATACAGCTTATACTTTATGCTAAACTTTTGAGATATTGGAAAGAGATGGAATTTGTACTAAAACAATTCATTTTTTGACCAACGAAATTTTATAGCACCTCTGCATGCATTCATTTTATAAAATAACTGCTTCTGAATGGTTCCGCATGTCAAAGTGTTTGGTCATGGGTCCTTTTTGTGTGCTGCTTGTCATGCACATGCATGTGGCATATTTGCCTACCTTTGTTTTCATACATGCTTGAAAGAGCTGATTGCCAAAATTAAAAAGGAACTTGCAGGTTGTAATTTTAATTGTAGATTGGTGACAATGTTTGATTGCTTTGTACTGGTATTGTTGCAACGAATAAAATGATGGTGGGATTTGGGCCTTGTTTTCTGGCCTGAACCAATGTGGTATGTTCTGTTATTAGTCAGCCGACTCATCCCACAATCAGTGTGTATTGTTATTCTACCACATGTAGAGCTGATCCTCAATTCTTTTTATTTATTTATTGACTGACTAATATGTCTGCTATTGAGTCATTGAACCCCATATTGGAGATTTCTAAATTTCTCTGTCTCTAAAGTAATCTAGTTTACTTATAAATTATGTAAAAAACAAGTGCATTTTCTTAATTTTCTGTAACTCTTATTTCAGGCTTGTAGGGTGAGGACCTGAACTGGAATCAACTTGAAGGATGACAAACAAGGATGTATTGTGAAAGATTTAATGTTGCTGCAGCATATCCCACTCTGATTGGAATGGACTTAGGAGTATCTTAAGTTGTAAAGACAACCGTGTATGTCCTCAATGTACTTATTAAAAAAAAAAAACTATCCTCCATGTATTTTACACCCTTGTCATAAGGATTTCAGACCATTTTCTATTGTTTTATTGCAATTTCCCTCTCATAAGGATTTTTAACCGGTTTAGATTGTTGAAAGTGTTCTCATGAATAATATTCTTTATTTTTGGTCACTGAATGAAAATACTTCTTTAGTAAAGTGGAAAACAAGCATACATGCATCAACAACAGAAGCATTCCTCCCCAACACTCAGCAACTGAAAATGGGAGCCTATCTACCAAGAGGGAACCTTCAAATTTCAAACTAAAGGCTCACTTAGCCATTTGATGACAGCTTTATTGGCTTCCCTATAACACCTAGAAAAATTACACAAAACAAACTCTTTCACCAGGTTGAATACATCCTCCAAAATAATCTGCAGAAACCATGGTAGGTTGAGCTGTTGGGACTTCAAGACAGCTATGCAGTCCTTAGAGTCAATTTCCACAACAACGCTGTGTAGGCAGGCCTACTTGTAAGGCTAAAAACAATTATCACCTAGTGGAGGCTTCTGCTAGTCTGCTAGTTGAGGGATATCTGTTGTGATCAATTTTGCGAGCTAAAATGGACACAACCTGCATAATCTCTATCAGGTTTGCTCCACGGGACCACTCGGTTCTGCTCAAACCACTGTTGTAGTAAATTAGTAATGCCCCAATATCTAGCTTTTCTTCTCAACTTATATATATATATATATATATATATTTGTAAGACTCCTTGTTTTCTCCTCCCTATTCCTCTGACATCTGCCCGGATATTTACTCTAGTTGCATTTGTCTTTCTTGACTTTCTTCCCAAAAGAAAATGAAGATAAGACCAGGGAAAGAGATGTAGCATTAATCAATATTGTTAACCCTTTTCGCAATGCCTCAGCCAAAAAATAAAAGCATAAATTTAATAGATAGACCATGAAAGTTAAATATTATTATTTGAACTTTGAAACACTTAAAATAAAACTCTTTTTTTTTTTTTTTTTTTTGGGGTCAGAAATGGCTACTTACATATTAGAAGCAACAAGTCTATTACAAAACGTGTTAGTTTTATCATGAGCTAACAAAGACTCCACCACAAGTGGTGGTTCCACAAAAACTACAAAAGAGAAATTACGCCTAGCCCTTACTCTTGCTAAAGCATCCGCGCATTGATTTGCTTCGCGGTAGGTGTGCTCAACCCGTTTGTTAAGGATGGCTCTCAAAAGGGTCCTACAGTCAGCCAAGAGAGGCTCTATTAGCATATTGGCAAAATCGTTATTCATTAGTTGAACTATACTCTTGGCATCCAATTCAACAATAAGGCTATTAAGATTGAGGTCCTTGGCCAGAATAAGACCATCTCTTAAGGCCCACAACTCTGTCATAAAGCTATTAGTGTAGCCAAGACTCCTGGAGAAGCTTGCAACCCAGTCTCTATTGTTATCCCTAATTAGCCTGCCTCCTCCAACCTTTTCAGGGTACAATTAAACTTTGAGTTGCAAGCTTGGAGTTCTAGAATTGAAGGTGCAGAAATGAGAGAGAAAGAAAGAATGAAGGTTATAAGAGATTTTATTTAGAAAATATTGTCGTGTTGTCTTTCTATGAGAAATGCATTTTTTATTTATTTCTTGGAACTCTTTTTAATCTCCATTGTCATTGATTGTCTTGTTGACTTCTTTAGACTTTGTTGTCATCATTTTGTCATTGATTTCCTTTTGGTCGTAAGAGTCATTATTATCTTTTTGAATCACTTTTAAAGTTAACGTTGACACTTCTTTATATTTTGTTTTTGCTTTTTGATAACTTGATTTTTGAATCATTTTGGATGGATGTTTTATTTTTAATCGGTGAATGCATACCTTACATATTCAACTTTACTAGATTCTTTTTGCTTTTATTCTTTAATCTATTAAAAGAACTCGGTTAATTGCAAAATATGTAGAGAAATACGTACATAACGGCAATCTGTTCTTCGATCTATACAACAACCCTCCGAGATGGGCTTCTACTAGCCGAAGACCTTGGAATTGTTAACTTAATTGTTGAGCTTGACACCAGTGTTGTGGTTCAAATTTACACTTAATTCCTCATTCAAGGCTCTTATGGAACCTTTATTGATTGGTTGCATGGACCTCTACTAAGCCATCCCAAACTGGCAAACTAAGCAGTAAGCATGCATATCGCGAAACAAATAAGTATGCAAACATTCTTGCTATTGTAGGAACTGCTTTATTCTCTCCTTATGTATCTTTTGTTGAACCATCGGATGTAGTGGAATAATTGCTCTCCCTTAATAAGGTCGAGCACATTTGTAACATACTAACTTATTAATATCTAATCAACTATCTCCTTATTTACCCCCCCCCCCCCCAAAAAAAAAGTATTTTGCACCAAGGACCAAGTATTTATTTTGATTCTTAAAAAAATAAAAGTTCTTATTTTGATGGACTATACTTCCAGTTGCGTGGAATTTTCTTTTAGCCCGTCTTTAATCAAATTTCGAAGGTTGTGTAAGGTTGTAGTGGTACAACAACTTGAAGATTTGGTAAATTTAAAGACGCTAATTTCACTCCTTATTCTGTCCAATTCTATTCTTCTTCTTCTCTTTTTTTTTTTTTTTTTTTTTTTTTTTTTTTGAGAATGTCCAATCCTATTGTATATTTGTATTCTTAAAAGTTCAAAAAGAAAAAACCTCTACTTCCAATGGCCCAAATGGACCAGCTTAAATGGGCACCTAAAGTGAATAAGTTGGACTGGGATTTTCAATTACGGATACTCTCCATTTTGGTATAAAGCTCAAGTTTGTCAAAATTAATTTTCATTGAAGAGAAAGTTTTGCTGGATAAAACTTACCTCCATACCAATTTTTGTATGAACTAAGTTATGTTTAATACTTTCATCAATCCCATTTGACTTGTGCCCTGCACATGTTTCTATTACATAGGTTTCAAAACCATAGCCAGACTCTGTTAATTGCTTTTATTGATGCATATCCAGGAGGGTGGGGGTGGGTTGGGGAAATCCAGGAGAGAGGGGAATAACCAAAAAGGCACATAAAAAAAAGGAAAAAAAAAAAGATGTAGACAAAACATAAGGAGGGGCAATCGATGACGTGGAATATCTATCACTCGCTTTTTTTTTTAAATAGTTTTTTTGTACAGGCCAATGTTTTTTTGGGCTATAAAATGCTTGGACATCGGCCAATACGTCTGATATAGTGCGCTTTCTTTGATATTTTTAATGGTACATTTCAAGGGGGTGTTCTATATCGGTTCATCTACCAATACGAGCTACAAAATTACAAAAAAAAAAATGGGTTGCAAGCTTGTGAAAGCTTTCATGTTTAGCAATCTCATTTAATTAATATCTTCCCTTTATGGTTGACCAATTGTTTTAAAGGGAATTGAAATGTGCTATTAATTCAATAAACAATGCCTTCGATGAAAGACAAATGATGTCGTTCACAGTAAATTTCAAAACAGTTACAGGAAGTTACAATCACCTATTATCAATTCAACAAGTGTCCTTTAAGCCTGGTAGGATAGCAAGGTATGGTAGCTAACAATAATCAATGAAGCATCAAGTACAAATAAGAGAGAGTTGGAAAAATTAGTTTTGCATCTTATACAAAACACATCGTGGAAGCTACACAAGTATCTTGTTCATTCATGTAAGAAAACATGGAATATCTAGAATTTTAGAAACAAATAATAGAAAGGCGTACCTTGATGGAGTGAAATTCAAAACAAAAGAACTTCGAACTTGGGATGACCTTTACTCTTCACCCCAATTCCACAGATGTCTAAGATGTGTAGTCTCTCAATCAGTTATATACGCACTTGTTCAAGAGAGAATAATAATATGAGAAAACTGTCTTGTTTCTCCTTTTATAATGCGTACGTTTTTAAACAGTCAAAAGGCAGTTACTTTATCTAATAACTCTTATTAAATAAACAACTGATTATAGGCTAGCCTTTTGGGCCAGCCCAATTGGGTTTTAATGTGTGGCTTGGGATGGGACCAAAATGACAAATAAAGTTTTAGCTCCAATGGGGTTCGGGCTTATCTAAACAATTAACCCCTTCATGAAAATATTCGTAATAATACAAAGTCATAATATATAACTGTCACTTTCAAAATTATTACCTCTTGATCCTTAAGTACCCGGTTTAATCCTTTAAGTTATTCATATATATTTATGAAATCAAATTTCATAAAATATAAACTTTAGTAACTCTTTACTAAAGTGGTCAGGCCTAATACTCCGAATAACCAAACTCATTAAACTTACCTCAAGGGAATATTTTATATCTCTACAAAGAGACTATGGCTGTCCAACATATTGAGGTTTTGACCGTTGAATTATATCTCACTCCTGATATATCAAAACAACCTTCATTTAATGATCGGGTTCACTATTCTCTCAGGATTGAGAGTTTATGTAAATTAAAGTCGTGAGATTTATTATTCATTTGATAGTCGTTAGGAGAATAATAAATCTTACAGCGGTCCAGTTCAATATGTCTTAACTCTTAAAACATATCAACTAGAAGTCTCCACTTCCATGATCAAGACAAATCATCTTAGTTGATATGTTATAGTCTTTCCAAATGAAATGCTCAATTTCATCACTGACTACGAACTAAAATTCTGAGTTTACAAAGAACTTGTGATCTATATCTCTTGTGACTAAATTACATAAATCACATACTATGCATTTCATGGACTATATGATAATGTCTAAATATTCATGTTGCCATTATTTTAGATAATAATAAAACAATTTTATTAATCATAACATTAAATCATACATAATGTCATACATAGCATCATACAATAGGATTTAAGGGCAATAATCCTAACAAAGACTTGGCTCCAAGAGAAAGAACATCTCAAACAATTAAGAGAACTTATTGAAGTCACTGTGTTATTGTGATAGCTTGCTTTGAATCAGCTTGGTGTTAGTGTGATAACTTAGGCTTTGATATATTTATGCAAACCTTCGAATAAGTTGGACATTGAATTTGTTTGTTTGCAACCTAAATTTAGCCTTTTGAAATCCAATGCTGATCAAGATAACTTAGAATCGAATTCTTGTTTTAAGTAACTTTGAATTTCACATATAATTTTTCATTTTCATTATTACTTGCATTTTCTTTAAAAAGTTTTCTTAAGTGAGTCATTTTAGAATCCATTCCATAATCCAAAAAGTCAGATACTGCTTCAAACTATCACTTTGAACTATTACATCAAAATATAACTTCAACCACCTGCAATGAGTACCAAAATAGAAAAAGAAAAAAGAAAAAAGGTCTTTGCTCAAAAAATTGTCTAATATTTTATTGATTATCTAATGTTTTTTGAACTAAGATGCATTTGTCCAACACTTTTTGGGAAAAAATACTTCAGTTTTTTTTTTTCTTAGAAACTTTATGTTTGGTTAATAAGTAAGTGTAGGTGGATATTTTCAAGGCAAGATATTTTTCTGAATGTGATTTCATTAATGCTTCACTTGGTTGGAAATCATATATTTGGAGGAGTCTGGTTGCTGCTCAAGATATTGTGAGGAAAGGGATGAGGTGGCGTGTGGGGAATGGACAGAGTATATGGGTTTGGGATGATAAATGGATTCCAAAATCACCTTCATACACGGTTATTTCTCCTAGAATTTCTCACCCACAGATTTCCTTGGTGAGTGATCTTATTGATGTGGATATAAAATCTTGGAATATGGATTTGCTCAAATAGGTTTTTCTACCGTTTGAAGTGGAGAATATTGGAGGAATTCCACTGAGTATTCGGTTACCTGAAGACAAACAAATATGGGCTAAAACGTCTAATGGATATTTTTCTGTTAGGAGTGCTTATAAGATTGATTTGGAGTTGGATAAACATGATGATAGGGGCTCTATATCTGATGAAAGTCACTTGAGATCTTTTTGGAAAAAACTTTGGAAGGTGAGAGTCCCTCATAAAATCAAACATTTTGCTTGGAAAGCTGCAAATGATATTATACCAACAAAAGCAAATTTAGTTCAAAGACATGTATTGGGGGATGGTACATGTGAGGAGAGTGGCATAAATTCTGAATCTTTGTTTCATCTGTCTTGGGAATGCCCAAAAGCCCATAAGACTTGGCTGATTTTGTGTCATCATTACATTTTCGAAACTTCATGGATTTATTATGATTTATTTTAATGGAGAAAAGGTGGCAAGAAGAAGATTCAGCTTTGGCCATTACTATGGTGTGGGCTCTTTGGACTAACAAGAATGATATTCACCATGGTGGTTTGAGAAAGAATGGAAAACAGATTTTTCATTGGTGTACACAGTATCTTGATGAGTATTGGGCTACCATGGCTATTTCAATTAAATATAATCAGCCTTTGGAGTCGAGATGGGTGCCTCCAGCTGATTTAGTCTACAAGGTTAATGTGGATGGGGCAGTTTTTCAAGTCAGAAACAAGTTGGGATCAGTGTGATTATAAGAGATAGCCAAGGTAATTTCATTGCTAGTTCAAGCAAGAAGTTGAATGCACCTTTGGGAGCCATTGAAGCCGAAGCCAAAGCTTTTGAAGAGGGTATAGTTTTTGCAGGTTGATGTTGGCATTCAGAAGTGGAGGGTGATTGTTTGACTATTGTTCAAGCTCTTCGTGATGTTTCTCCAGCACCTTCATCAGTTGCTTCTCTAGTATATGGAATGATAGCTGCAACCTATGGATCACAATGTGTAAAATTTTCTCATGTTCGACAGCAAGGCAATAGACCTGCCCATCTTTTAGCTAAAAATGCTTTAGGCATTGATGATTATTTTGCTTGGATTAAAGAGAGTCCTTGTTTTCTTGGACAAACTCTTTTCCATGATGTATTATCATTATCTGTTTGTGTTTAATGAAGTTTATGTCTTTTATCCAAAAAAAAAAAGTAAGTGTAGGTGGGTTTTTGTGTCAACAGGGTGAGGCCTGTCTCACTACGCCTAGGCCCGTTTTGCTGTGGGTTGGGAAGTTGGGCCTGACCCAATACTCTAGCAGAACTGTGTTGTGGGCTAGTTTGTGCACAAGCCTAGCATCCAAGAAAAAAAAAAAAAAAAAAACAGAGATAAACAAATACATATGCACTTTACTCTGCTGACATTAGCACACGTTTCATGGATTTAAGAGTAAATGTCTTATGGCAGAAAGTTAGCCGTAGCAAATGGATTAGTTACAATAGGAACATTCAATTAGCAGAACAACTAATACGACAAATATAATATAAAGGCTATAGTAGAGCAACTGGTACCGCAAAAATGATAAAGATACTACAGCAGAACAACTGATACATCGAAATATAATAAAGATACTACAGCAGAGCAACTGATATCGCAAAATATACTAAAGATGTTATGGCAGAACAACTGATATAGCAAAATATAATAAAGATACTACAGCAGAGCAATTAATACCACAAAATATACTAAAGATATTGCGGCAGAACAATTGATACAGCAAAATATAATAAATTTCCAGTAGGTGAAGTTATTATGTGCAAAAGTTTCTAATGAGAGCGAAATGTTGAATCTTCCTACAAGAAGTGAACCAAAAAGGACCTGAACTCCAACCTGAACAACCTTACTATTGGGCTATGCCATTAAAGTTGTGTATTATGGGGAATGGGCCTAGATGGCTACTTGTTGCTGCTTCTGGAATTTCAAAAAGTGAGTTTACTTAAGAGGGAGGAAAAAGATATCCTATTGATGCATGCCTTTCTGCCGTACTTACTCTCTTTTCTTTTCACTTCGCTCTTTCTCTCTTCTTTGTTATTTTTCTTTCAATTCTCTCTATTTTTCCTACCTTAGCTCCTTCCCTTTCCCATTTATGGTTACTGTCCTATTTATACAAGGTTAATCTTATGGAATTTCTCTATTTTACCTCTAGGGTTTCACAAACTGTTTCTGGTCTACAGTGGACACCCCTTTAGAGTTGCCCACCAACCCATTGGTTGCTCGTCCACTATCACTACTTGACATGCCTAGTGTATTCTCTTTCTTCCTTTACTTGTTACATGACAAATTTCCCTTTTTTTGCTCGATCTTGGTATGAGCCTTTCCTCTTTGTTTGAATGGATAAGGCCTTAGGGTTTTTTCTTACCTACCTCTCTGGCATGCATCAAGTGATATTTCCCTAAAAGAGACCCTAGCTGGAAATTGAAAATAGGCTCTTCCCCCCCCCCCCCCCCCCCCACCCCTCCACCAAACCACGCCCTCTAAATCCCTTGACCATGGGCCCACTTCTCTTGTATTGGTTGGGTACAAGTTGGTGGTGCTTCGGCCGCTACGTGCTTGTTCCACTACTTCTCTGTTTTTGTTTTCTTTCATTCCCACGTCATTTATGCCATTGTAGGTTAGTTTTGTTTTCATCCTGCTGCGTGTCCCTTCTGCCCATGTTTATCCTTTATGGGGAGAACATCGTGGGCCTTCTTCCTGGGCTTGCTTTGTCTCCTTATATCCCTTTTTTGGCTAGTGGGTTCGCTTGGTAGGACTTCCTGCCATACTAGCCCATGGGGCTTTTATTCCTTCTTTCTTCCTTCCTTGGGCCTTTATGACCTATTAGCTTTCACTTTACTTTTCTTTTACCTCTCACTGTACCTATGGCCCTGCTGACCCATTGAGCTTTACCTCTTTCTTTGGGCTTTCATAGCCCGTTTACCTCGCTTTCACCTCTTATTGCGTTTATGGGCCTGCTGGCCCACTGGACTTGATTTTCATCTTTCTTTTTTCTTTGGGCTTTTATGGCCCCTTTGCCTTGCTTTTACCTTTTATTGTGCCCGTGAGCCTGTTTGCTGTCATTTCTTGCCATGCTGGCCCAGTGGGCTTCAATTTTTTTTTTCTTTCTTCTTTGGGCTTTTATGACCCATTTGCTTCTATTTTGCTTTTCTATTCTTTTCTTCTTTATTTTTGCTTGTTACTGGGCCTTTCTGTTGTTGAGCCCTTTTTATTAAAAACGGGTATCAATAGTAAGTAATAACACACGCCTAATGAATGCAATTAACTATCTTAATTAATTCTCAAAAAAAAAAAAAAATAGGCCATGTTTGGTTCCTCTGTAAATAAAGTTTATTTTGTTTTCATTTCCTGCTTTATGTAGTACCCACCAACGAAAAAACTTGTTTGGGTTTGTTTGTTTGTTTGTTTTTTTTTTTTTTTTTTTTTTTTTTTTTTCATTCTCATTTTCATTTTCAATACCCAAAAAAATGTGAGAATGAAAAAATATGGAAACAACTTTTTAACATTTTCACTTTCAACCGAACGAGTTTAGTGACATTTTCATAAAAATACTGAAGATTGTGGGTTTTTTTTTTTTTTTTTTCATATGTAGGAAAAGTAGTTTTATATAAATATATGTAAGAATAAGTGTCAAATAGGGCACCCCATATTTTTTGTTCTAAGATTCAGAAAATGGATAAAAAAAATGAAAATGAAAACAAAATATGAGTTCTCAGGGAACCAACAGGGCCTTAATTACTCCATATTTAAAAATTAAAAAAAAAAAAATTTATAAAAGAGAGTGAGAAACATGAAAATGGAAGAGAAAAAGGCCTGACTGCTGAGGGATAATTTTGTAATTTCATTGGGATTCAACGAAATTAGGGAAAAAAACGAGTGCATGGAATATCAGCCGCACATATAAAGAGATGATACATCAACCGTCCGATCCCTCCTCCATTCCCTCTATAAAAGCAACCACCAAGTCCAACATCTTAACAAGTCGCCTCTCCTTCTTCGGCAATTAGGGTTTTTACAGAGCTGAGCTTATAGCCCTCTCCTCCGTTTCGCTAGAAATATTTCTCAAAAACTGTTTTCAAAAACCCACAATTTCTCTTCCTCTGTTTTTGTTTTTCTAAAACATGTTTGTTCTGATGTAAAAAGGCTTCATTATCTGGTCAGTGTGGATATACCCATTCCCACATGACTCGTTCCCTTGAAGCCATATCGATCGTGTTGTTTTTGTTTAATTTATCTCTCAACGTATCTTCTTTTGCTTTGGGAGAACACTGAAGCAACTATATCTTATTTATTTCAAATCCTAATATTTTCCCCACGTTTAATTGAAAATCAAATTCGTTTTTATCAATTATTTTTAAGATGGGAGTCTATTATGAGTTACGGTGATGAGTCTACAGACCTGTAATGATTTGCGGTAATGATCGCAAACTTTATGAACATCTAAGGGACTGAGTTTCATTCTAGTACTCCCAATTTACCTGTTTTTTCCTGAACTTTTTTTTTTTTTCATTTGGGTGCTTATTATTAGTCTATTTGGAAGGGCTTCATATTCTTTGGATAGCTTAATTTGGCTTACACTAAATTGTGTGTGTGCAGCTATGTTTAATTGAAGCCCAGATATACGTTCTCCTCGCTATCCGGTGCAACCTTTATGTTGTATTTGGACGTTGGAGAACTACATTCTTTGTTTTAATAATATTGTATTTAAATCAAATATTGTGTTATGTTCGCGTCTTTTATAAATGCTAATTAGTGGTAAAACCCAATTTTGCAACACAAAATTATCATCTTATATTTAGTACCGTATTATAATTAAATATTTTTGTTAAACTCCTGTGTTTGATAGGTATGTGGAGAGAATCCGTAGTAGGTTTTGATCTAAACAACAATGGCAAAAAAAGTTTGATTCGAGAACCATATATTTTGACGGTGGGACTAGATTTTGAGTTCAGAATGCAGAATGGATTGTAGTCTGTATGACATGTAGATTTTGAAAAAGGCCAATTGTCCAATTCCAATGCTAAAACGAAGAAGCGTCTACTTGGGCTGCTTAATAAAAGCCCAGCAGCCCACCTAAGGGGTAATTTGGACGTTTACTTTTTGAAACGGAATGGGTAAAATTGGACTTAGATTATGGTCTCATTCATTTTTGTATTAAGAGTTTGTCAATGTGAATTTCAATCGACGACTTTTCCAAATCGATCAGAGAGAATCGCACTTTCATCATGCCTGATGCTTCTAATAAATAGGACTCAAAATCCCAGCCTAGTTCATTGCGTTGCTGTTATTGATGCAAATAGATTTGACCTGTTCACTGCAATTCTCAATTGCTATAAAGCCCTCCTTTGTTGATAAAGGACCTAACTCAATGATCATTACGCAGGAAGCCCAGTTCGCTTAAACAAAAACCCAACTTTGAACATGCTCACTTACTCCTACAAAGCTCATGAAGCCCATCAATTTCTGCTCACCTTCATAATTCAATACCCCTTGAAGCCCATCAATATATTCACATCAAAGGTGGTGCTAAAGAATCAAAAATGCTAAAATGCTTAGAACCTTGGATGTGAATGCATAAACAGATAAACTACTGAAAATCCTTTTCATCAAGATTTTATCTCTCTTGACCTAGGAAAGATTATATCCAAGATGGGGTTAGTGATAAGTAAATGTGGCAAATTTTGGGAGTTATTGTGAAAGCATTTGATGGATCATGATGATGTATTTGCTTGGGCAGGGGGGTAGCCAGGAATTTTTGCTTGGGGGGCCAAGGTAAAACTATCATTTTAATTTGCAATTCAACGAAAAACTCAAAGTACATTATATTTATAACACAAGATTATTGATAGAATTTTTTTGTCGGTGTAATTCTATAGCACTCAGATATCAAAATACTAACAAGTTAATCGATCAATTGTTAAGTCTTTTTTTCTTGAGTTTCTCCTATTTTTTTAAAAAACCATAAGTCCATTAACATCCATAGAAGTCAAATATAAGTATACAACAAAACTGCAGAAGAAGAAGAAGAAAAAGAAGTTGGTATTTCTCAATATTTGCTTAGAAAAAGAAGAAGTTGGTATTTCTCAATATTTTCTTAGCTTTAAATAAGAAAACTCTTTGTTAAGGAAGAGGGAGAAACTAATGAAAATGTGATTATGTGAGAGCATCCCATGGAAGAGTTAATGAAGAGTAACTGAAGAGAGAGCACCAAGTGATGAAGAGAGTCTTTTCAGTGGATTTTAAGTGGAAAGGGATATTGTAATAGTTTTGAGAAAGTGCAAAACTTAAGTACAATATCCTAAGTGTAATACATTAGGTTCCTCAATTAAATTCAAGCACATATTTAACATGACAAATAAAATACAAATAATGTTATTATTTTTAAAGACAATTAAATTCAATACATATGATTAGGGGTGTTCACCAAACCGCACAAACCGCAAAAACCGCACCAAAACCGCCCACAAAATGGCATAACCGCACCGCACCGCAAGTAATATTGCACCACACCACACCACATCGTATGGTGCAGTGCAGTTTGCAGTTTTATAATAAGAAAACCACACAAACCGCACCGCACCGTACCCTTTCTATATATTAATATTTTTAATTATTTTTAATATTAAATATATTATTAATAGTTTAATAACCCTAGGTTTAAAAAAAAAAAGTTTGATAATCCTAGCAAGTGTTGATTAGGAAAGCCAACCCAAAATAAAGAAAAACTAGCTCAATAATTTAAAACTTGGACCAAAACAAAGGGAAAAATTAGTTTTGGACTGGGTAGAAAAAGCCGAAAATTTGAAAAATATATCAACTTCAAATTATTCAAACCGCATCTTATACACTACACTGCATATGTGACCGCAAAAATGAGATGCAGTGTGGTTATGGTTTTGGCTAAACTTTAAACCGCATCGCACCACAACGCACCGCACATGTAACTGCAAAAATAAGGTGTGGTGCAGTTATAGTTTCAGCTAAACCGCACCATAAAATGTGGTGCTAAAAATGGTCCAAAACCGCACCACACCGCACCGCGAACACCCCTACATATGATATGATTTTAATCAGGTAATCTTATGTACAACACCTCAGTTTTATCCCTTCACAAAAATTGAATAACTAAAAACTAAAAAAATATGGATGTGGCTATCATGCTTTAGAGAAGAATGGAAAAGACAAAATGAGTTAATTTTTAAGATTGCATAGTTGGGATTTGGGGTGGGAAGAATTTTATGAGTGACCTGTTGGAGGGGGGGCCAATATGTTAATCTTGTGGGGGGCAACTAGGGCCAACTCTTAACTCAAAATGATTCTAGCTTAGTTATACCTATAATCATTGTTATTAATACCATTTCGGACCCCGTTTCAGTTTGTCCACTGGAATGGAATATTTCGGTACCGGCCGATTTCGGCGTACCGTTTCAGGGTGTTTCGGGGTTCTTAAAAAATAATTTATATATATTCTTGTTGAACATAAAATTGTCAATTCTAATAAATAAATAACTAAATATCAAATAATACAAATTATTTAGTCTTAACTCTTAAGCCTTAAACATCAATATAACATCAATTTAACATCACACAATAAGAAAATTTACAAGACAATAACTAAATATCAAAAAATACAAGATTTACTCCTCCTTCTCATCATCATCCATGAGAGAAGGATCAAATTCATCATCAAAAGAACTCCCAAGAACTACCAACACCCATTGGACCTTTACTCTTTTTTTTTTAAAATAATAGGCCAAATCCGGTACCGGCCGAAATTTGCATCTCGGCCGGAATTGGCCGGAATTGACCGGAATGGCCCGGAATTTGACCCGAGGTGGAACGTGGGGTATTCCGGTACCGGTTTGCATACCGGTACGAAAAATGCCTATAATTAGAGAGGTTTTTCATGGCCTCCAATGCATAAGGTGGCTCCGCCCCTGCTTGGCGAATGTTATTGAACCTGGGGTTGTTCTACAGTACCCTCTATTTTTTTTAGCGGGTATGGTACCCACTAATATCTTGACAGTCAATTCTAATGCTTTCAATCCAAACTGTATATTTAAGTTGATTGGAATACCAATTACCGGTAGAGCAAGTTACCGTATAAAACAAAAAACAAAGAATTAGATTATCTTCTTTCGCGTTCTCTAAATTCTAGGGGGTGAACCAAGCGGTTAGAAGACTAGCTAAAGAGGATTGATTGTTTTGAACTGAGTATATTTGTTTCTTCTCTCTTGCGTGCGTGCTTTGTGTCCAATGATCTCCTTTCTGCATCCCGATTTACTCACTAGTGAAGGTAAGGATCAAAACAAAACCCTTATTTCCAAATTATCCATATTATGTGTTAATGATTTGCTTGTGTTCTTAGTGGTTTTTTTTAGAGAAATAGCCTTGATTGGTTCAAAATGATTCTTTAATTTGTCCTGTGATTTATTATTGTACTATAATAACCCATTGAAGCCACTACTTTTTAGATACAGTCAAATATGCTGATTAAGGATATATTTACTATTGCTCATGAGAGTTTAAGATTTGCCAGGGGAATGCTTGAGTTTCGTTTGCCTACTATTTTGCATTATAGGCTTGGATATTTGTTTGGCTATTGCTAGGTACTTCGATATGTTGAAGATTCTAGAATAATTAAAATAATTTCACGGAGAGTTCTTATTGTAGACATCAATTTTGGGAAGTATCTAAAGTGTTTGGATGTATCTCACTCCTAGCTTTGATTCTTTGTTATCTGGTTTATTGGTGATGAACTACTCTCTCTTAACTTTATATGATTCGATGGTTAACGAATGGAATTGGGATTTATGAAATGCAGCAAAAGTACTTTTTCCTCTCCCCTTTGATCAGCTTTTCATCTTTGCAATATGTTTTATTTTCACTTGTTGCTAAATGAAGCTTCTCTGTGTGACCCATTTGCAAGAAATACAGTCTCAGTCCGATAATTATAGGTCTTCATCATCTTCAACAAGTAGTCCAACAAGGAGGGTGCCCTTAAGTAATTTTTTCTATTTGCATAAACCTGGTTCACTGAGACAACCCATCTCATTTAAGGATTCACTAGAATGGGAGGATACAGATGTTGATATGAGGGTGGAGGAAGGAGGTGACCGTGACACTATTAACATTGCGATCACCCCAACCTCTTCATCTCTCTCAAAGCTCAATAGTATGTCCTTGCCATTTCCACCACTACCAAAGGGTGCAGTTGTAGCAAGGAAAATTACAGGGGCTTCAGTTGTTTGGAAAGACTTGACTGTCACAATAAAGGGTAAAAGAAAGTACTCTGACAAAGTTGTGAAGAGTTTGAGTGGTTATGCATTACCTGGAACTATGACAGTAATCATGGATCCTGCTAGATTAGGGAAAAGTCCACTTTACTAAGGGCTATTGCAGGTATTTAAGCATGATATCTATTGTCATTTCAATTGGAGCATTTGAATTATGTATATTTCTTGGTCTTGTGGATGCTTGAAGCTTAAATGTTTGTTCTCTCTTTAATCTAGGAAGATTGCACCACACAGCCAAAATGTACAGTGAAGTGCTTGTTAATGGGGTAAAAATTGCATATGCCTTATGGGTCTTATGTAAGTTCCAAGTAATTTCACTTGGTGAAAATGGGTAACTAAGCATAAATATCCAAATATATAGTTAGCAGACAATGTTTACAAACTATATTTTTTACTAGCATCTCGAGTCTAAGAGACTCGATTTAGGGTCTATAAATCGACTCTTTGAGGGTCGATTTTTATGTTTTGATCGAGTTTGAGTTGGCACTTTTTTCACTTGGCGTCCACATGGAAATCGAGTCTTTGAGACTCGATTTATAAGCCCATATATAACAGAACAGAAGCACCAGCAAAAAAGAAAAAAAGAAATCAGAGCCAGAAGAAAAAAAAAAAAAAAAAAAAAAACCCGAAGAAGAAGGAAAGAAGCCGCGGCAACCCAGGCCACGCGAGCCCCAGGGCCGCACGCGACCCAGGTCCAGCGTGACCTAGGTCGCAGTGCGACCTAGGCCGCATGCGATCTTCTGTTTCTGGGTTTTTTTTTTTTTTTTTTTTTTTCTCTGATGAACACATATTTTCAAAGTAACTGAGGTCGCTGATGTGGAGGTAGAGCTTGACTAGGTTTTTGAGATTTGGGGTTTGGGTTGAAGATGGGTATTTGAGCTTGATCTTTTTCTGGATTCTTTCTCTCTCTGTGATCTGATTGTATTTTTTTTTTGGGTATTTCGGTTTGTACATGAGAGACTTGAAATTTTTTCAAATTTTTTTGGTTTGTAAATCGAGTTTCTAAGACTCGATTTCCAGATGGTCGCCACGTGGAAAAAGATGCCACATCAGACCATGGAAATCGAGTCTTTGAGACTCGATTTATAGGCCAAAATCGAGTCTTTTAGACTCGAGATGCTAGTAAAATATATAGTTTGTAAATATTGCCTACTAACTATATAGTTGGAAAATTATTGCTAGTTACCCATTTTTGCCATTTCACTTCCTTTTAATTCTTCATTCTTCAGTTGTGGTTTTAAGTATTTCCTTCATTATGATCTTGCTATTGGTTCTCCATTTGCCCCACTCATCTGCATTTGGTTAGGGGGTCCTTTTTTGTTTTTTTCCCCCCTCCAAAAATCTAATGCAAGGCATATTGATCTAATATTTAATTATATAAGATGAATATAAGCCCTATTTTTGGAGTATTATGTCAATGTTGGATTTTAGAGTAACTGACTCCAACTCAAATGAAGCAAGCTGCACAAATACTTGAAAATGATTGTATAATTTGGAGACTACAATTTATAGTAACTTACAAATGTGAGATAATATGCTGTTGTGACTTGTGAGTGAGACTAAGATTTTTATGTGTTTTGAAAATAAGTTTGTTGATATTTTTCTTTGGTTGGCAATTTTTTATATTAATGAATCTTTTTTTTCCCTAATTTCAGAAGATGCCCAATATCAATTGCAGCAACAGTCATTTACATTATTACTCAACTTTCAAATGATAAGAAACCTCATAGAGGTTCATCATATTCTTATTTTTTTAGCATGCTATTGTTTATTAGAATTTATTTTAAACTTATTTATATGAGGTGGAACTTGCTGATATTTTCAGGTTGAGCTAGATGAGCCAAAATTGTTGAATCATTTCAATTATATAAATAAATAGTTGAGGCTCTATGCAAAGAGATGTACTCTTTTGACCATCTCATTTTTCTAAGTGTTGATAGTTATATCATGTAAATGCAAATATTTCATTTACAACTTGAGTTGCAGAAGGGACAATAAGAAATTCCTACAAGTTAGAAGTGGCCCTATTGAAAACTTAGGAATGAATGATCTAGACATGAAGACTCATTGCAAGCTACTTTTGATTGTCTCATTTTCAATTATTTCCATGATGGTATTCAAAAATAGATGTGAAGAAAATACACTGTAGTGGATTTCCTTTGTAAATGAATTTTTTTCCTTCTTGTGATGAGCAAGTAGCAAAGTAATTAGTAGTCAAGATGCTTATAATTGATTTCTTTGTAGTCTGGCTTCTTTCTTTAGATACTTTACAACAAGAGACCTATTTGTAGTACATGAAAGTGGGTTATAAATGTTGGGGTCAAATGTCCATAATATCTAGATTGATTATGATTATCCTCTCCATTGATAATTGTGCGCACCAAAAGCTGAAACCCGTTGGGCTGGGCCTCACTTAGACTCACAACTTATTTGTATAGTGGGTTTGGATTTCCCACACTGGGTCGTTCTGAACACCAAGGCCCAACTGAAGCGCTTTCCTCTCCTCGGGGACCTGATCCACTTCCTTATTCTGCTCTCTCTGTTTACACTCTTCCTTCCCTCAATTCTCCAACCCTTGTCTTCTCAAAACTTCTTGTATTTATAGCTCACGAAGTAGTGGAGAGGTCATAAATACTCGCCAGTAAGTGCAACCGGCGGTCCAGTGTTATCGATCGTAAGTGGGTGGTTAGGTGGGCATGGGAAGCGGTGAGGGTGGCGTTGGAACTTGGTTCCTGCCTCCACGACAGTTCCCGGCAGCGGTGCCTCTCCGAGATACGGCCGAGTAGATACAGGGCGGGGTGTTCCGCGAGCTGCGTGTTCATCACTGCTCGGGAAGGGGTTTGCCGAGAAACGATGTAAAAGCAGATCTTGGGCCTGCAGCCCGCGGGGCTCGGGGTGGGCCGCTAGGCAGAGGGAGACCGGCCAAATGGGCCTTATACCCAGGCCAGGGCCCAAGGCCCACTACGGGTCATGGTGCGGGGACCGTACAATAATGATTATGATGGAACAATAAGAATTATTTTAGTTATATGATAAATTCATATTTTGCAAATCCAAGTTGTAACTAATAGCAAATTATTAGTTGTCTATGATGACAGATTTTTAGTCATCATCTTGTCAATTGGGTTATCAGTGGCTTTTTCATTACCTCATGTATTTATTAAAAATGTTTTTTTTTTTACAAGATAGAAATTCTACTCTATCTTAATCTAAATGTATTTTTGTGTGAAACTTTCTCCTGAAAACTTGAACCCCGACCCTTACCTCTCACACCTTACAAGCACTTGTACTTGTAGAGTGACTATCACATCACGGGCGTGCGGTGGTAAAAATGTTACTAAAATGTTGAAGGATTAAGAAAAATAGTAATTGGAAAAAATGTTTTATGATCTTAAATCTAATTCTAAATCCAAATTCAAATTTAGGTATCCTAACAATGGAATTTCAAATAATGGATTTCAAATCTTGAGTTTGTAAAAAGGCTCAAACAAGAATTTTAAAATCAATGGATTTCAAATCAAGGCATTTTAAATCCATTTATTTAAAATCCAAATTCAAATCTAAATGTTGTCATCCAAACACAACCTTAAGTTTTTTTGCGGGAATTTCAAAGTAAAAATTAAAAAAATAAGTGTGTGTGTGTGTGTACTAGATAGTTTTAAAAAAAAAAAAAAAATAACTTATCATCTTTTAAATTACAATAAGTATATAACAAAATACAACAACTTAGGTTCTATAGGTTTTAAGGTAATTTCGGTCATTTTTAAGTTCTAAGGGTATTTCAGTCATTTTTTAGGTTTCAAGGTCATTTCAGTCATTTTTTAGGTTTTAGGTGTATTACGGTCTTTTTTTAGGTTTTAAGGGTATTTCAATCACTTTTTAGATTACAAAGTCATTTCAGTCATTTTTTTAGGTTTCAGGGTCATTTTCTAGATTTTAAGAGTATTTTGGTTATTTTTTTGGTTCTAAGTATATTTCAATCATTTTCAGGTTTTACGGGTATCCCAGTATTTTTTGAGAGTTTTTGGGTATTTTGGTCACATGTGATGTTGGTATTGCCCAATGTAACAATAAAACCGTCAAATATGAGAAAAAAAAAAAGGGAACCATTGAATGTGATAAAAGTATGGTTACATATGATGTTGGTACTATCCAATGTGACAATAAAACTGTCAAATGTGAGAAAAAAAAATAAGGAAACTATCGAATGTGTT
The DNA here is from genome assembly GCA_019022515.1 of Quercus aquifolioides. NCBI lineage: Eukaryota > Viridiplantae > Streptophyta > Magnoliopsida > Fagales > Fagaceae > Quercus > Quercus aquifolioides. The sequence continues at coordinate 44,876,059 of CM032326.1, forward strand.
AAAAGTACAATCATATGTGATGTTGGTACTGCCTAATGTGACAATGGAACCATCAAATGTGGGAAAAAAAAAAGGGAACCATCAAATGTGATAAAAGTACGGTTGCATGTGATGTTAGTGCTGCCCAATGTGACAATGGAACCGTCAAATGTGAGAAAAAAAATAAGGGAACCATTGAATGTGCCAAAAGGAAGGTCACATCTGAAGTTGGTACTGTCTAATGTGATAATGGAACTGTTAAATGTGAAAAAAATATAATTGTGCCACAGAATGTGACAAAAGTATAGTCAGATGTCATGTTGGTGCTGCCCAATGTGACGATGAAACTTTCAAATGTGAGAAAAAAATGAGAGTACCACCGAATGTGACAAAAGTACGGTCAGATATGATATTGGTAATTTTGTTATATATATTCGCCGATTATTAGGTAATTCGGTGGGGTTGGGTTGGGTTGGCTACACCTATATGTAATGATACGGCTCAATATGACAATGGAATTGTCAAATGTGAGTAAACAAAAAAAGAACCATTGAATGTGACAAAAGGAAGATCATATGTGATATTGGAACTGCCCAATGTTACGATAGAACTGTCAAATATGAGAAAAAAAATTAGGTTACCATCGAATGTAACAAAAGTACGATCAGAAATGATGTTGATACTGCATAGTGTGATAATGGAACTGTCAAATGTGAGAAAAAAATAAGGTACCACTAAATGTGACAAAAGTACAGACATATGTGATGTTTGTACTACCTAATGTGACAATAAAACTATCAAATGTGAGAAAAAAAAGTAAGGAAACCACCAAATGTGACAAAAGAACAATCACATGCAATGTTAGAACTATACAATGTGAGGATGGAACTGTCAAATGTGAGAAAAAATAAAAGAACCACCGAATGTGACAAAAGTACAATCACATGTGATGTTGAGACTGCACAATGTGATGATGGAATCGTCAAATGTGAAAAAAATAAAAATAAATAAGGGAACCATTGAATGTGACAAAAGAATTGTCACATGTAATGTTGGAACTGCATAATGTGAGAATGGAATCGTCAAATGTGAGAAAAAAAAAATAAGAAAACCACTAAATGTGACAAAAAAACTGTCACATTTGATGTTGAAACTACAGAATGTGAGGATGGAACCGTCAAATGTGAAAAAAAAAAAGTAAGAGAACCATCGAATGTGACGAAAAAATTGTCACATGTGATATTGGAACTGCACAATGTAAGGATGAAACCTTCAAATGTGAGAAAAAAGTAAGAGAGCCACCGAATGTGACAAAAGAACTGTCACATGTGATGTTAGAACTGCATAATATGAGGATGAAACCATCAAATGTCAGAAAAAAAAAAGTAAGGGAACCACCGAATGTGACAAAAAAATTATCACATGTGATGTTGGAACTGCACAATGTGAGGATAAAACTGTCAAATATGAGAAAAAAGTAAAAGAACTACCAAATGTGAGAAAAGAACTGTCACATGTGATATTAAAACTGTATAATGTAAGGATAGAACCATCAAATGTGAAAAAAAATTAACCTAGTATAGCAGGTTACCTACTAGTAGGTACTGTACCCTCTTTTTTTTGAGATATCGTAGAAATACCCTTGAACTTGCCACCTATCTATTAAAAGTTTAGAATTTGTTTGTTTAATTTTATTTCAAACATGAAACATGTGCTGATATCAAACTCACCTTCAAACTTAATTATATTCTCTCAATTAAATTTTTTTAGCATTTCACAAATTCGTGTTTGATGGGATAGCGAAAATTATTATCTATGGTTCGTCCAGAGGAGTCGTCCATGATCACCAGTTAGCCAAATGGCCGGACCATCTCTGATTTGTCCAGATATGTCGTCCCTGAGTATTGATCAATTGAATAAACCTCAAGCAATCAGGACGGAAGAGTCGTCCATGTGCATAGCTCATGGACGACCACACAACATCAGTCTGTATACAAAGAGTCGTCCATGGGCAAAGCACATGGACGACCATGCAACACTTAGCAAATTCTGGAGCGATTAATCAACCCGTGTTCATCGCCACCAATTCCTCCCAAGTATGTAACTTCCAGCAGCGGTTGTAATTTCTATAGCCGTTGAGGAACTTATGTCCGGATTCCACAAATCTGGGGGAAGTTATTGAACCAATAACCGCCCCAAAGTTCCCTATATAAGGACCGGTTTGAATCAAGCAAAGGTAGGAGAGCATTCTGACATTACTCCAATACAGTTAGAACTCCATTCGTGAGAAGATACTAACTTAGTCATCGGAGGGTCTTAGGCCGGTCCACCCCGGTCTCCTTTGATATTTTGTTTATTTTTCAGGCCTTCGCTACCACTTTTAGCCCATCGAAGCCGAGTTGTCCAGCCTACTGATTCTGTTCATCATCAGTTAGTGCCGTCTGTGGGAAGTAGAGAAAACTTCAAGTTTGGCAGTTTATCTTTCTCTGACAAAAGGCTGTATGGTTCGGACTAGATCAAGGGCCACTAGCCCAGGCCACCAAGAGAGTAGGGATGCTTCCAGCCATCCCCACCAACATCACCAATCAGCGCCTGTCATGCAGTCGCCTTCCATCCAACACATGCAATCCATGGCGACCGCTATGGTGGAGTTAACTCGCTAGAATCAAGAGTTGGCTAGGGAGATAGAGAGGCAACACCGTGAAGGATATGCTGAGAGACAATCCCAGAGTCAAGAAGATAGAGGAGGAAATGCTGAGCCCGAGACTCAATCAAGAGGCACCACTTCGCGAAGGGTGCCACATTTGGAGAAGGAAATGGATCAGATGAGGAAGGTTATGGACGAGATGAAGGAGAACATGAGAAGGGCAAATCCCGTAGAGGATTTGGTTCACCGAACAGATTCCCCTTTCACGGCTTCCATCAATGGCCATCCCCTGCCTCCGAAGTTCAAACTGCCTTCCTTGGATTCGTATGATGGAGCGCGTGATCCTTTCGATCATATCGCTACTTTCAAGACTACAATGCATCTCCAAGGGGTCCCGAACGAGATTATGTGCAGAGCCTTCCCTACCACACTTAAGGGGCCAGCGCGAGTGTGGTTCAGCAAAATACCCCTGAATTCTGTAAGTTCTTTCGAGGAGTTAAGCAAATTATTTGTTAATAATTTCATTAGGGGACAGAGACACAAGCGTTCCTCGTCCAGCTTGTTAACCATAGAGTAAGGAGAGAATGAAAGCCTGCGTTCCTTCATCACCCGCTTCAACAGGGAAGCCCTAACAGTAGACGAGGTGAACGACAAGCTACTATTGGCAGCCTTCAACAATGGGGTTAACTTGGACTTATTCGTTCACAAGCTGTATGAAAAAGAGCCCCAGTCCATGGCTGAACTCGTCCATTCAACCCAAAACTTTATGAACGCAGAAGACGCGATCATAGCTAAGAAGAGGAAGAGAGCTGAGAGAATGGAAGTCAACCCCACGCGTCACTCTGAACAAGGGCCTTGTCCAAAGAAGGTACGAACGGAAGATAAAAAGGATCGAGACAGAGATAATAGGAAGGCAGGCCCATCAGCAAGGAATCAGAATTACACACCCTTGAATGCCCCACTCGATCAGGTGCTCATGCAAATCAAGGATGATCCTTCCTTGAAGTGGCCAGAGAAGATGAAAGGAGATCCTAACAAGCGCAATAAGAATAAATATTGTCGCTTCCATAGAGATCATGGGCATGACACGGACGAGTGTTATGACTTGAAGCAGCAGATTGAGAATCTCATTAGACAAGGAAAGTTGAGGCATTTCGTTGGAAGGGATCATAAAGATGAAAAATTGAAAACAAAGATGGAAGAGTCATCACAACCCCACTCGGAGAAATAAGGGTTATCGTTGGTGGGACTTCGACAAGACAATCTTCCAAGGCAAAGAAGACATATCTCAAAGCGATGCAAAACGTCCAACTCTCTAGACGACCCCCAAGGACGAAGGAAACAGACGAGCCAACCATCTCTTTTACGAACGAAAAAGCTGAGAGGATCCATCATCCACATGACGATGCAATCGTCATTACCCTACTCATTGCAGATTATACAACCAGGAGGGTGTTGGTGGATAATGGAAGCTCGGCGAATATATTGTATTATCCGGCCTTCCAGCAGATGAGGTTTGGACGAGATCAACTTCGTTTAGCATGCTCACCACTGATAGGATTTGGAGGAATGAAAGTGCAGCCCGTCGGCACCATTACATTGCCTGTAGTGGTGGGGTCATACCCGCAGCAGATAACTAAGGAAGTGAATTTCCTTGTGGTGGATTGTTCATCCTCATACAATGCCATCATTAGAAGACCAACTTTAAACAGTTGGAAGGCAATAACATCTACCTACCATCTATCAGTCAAATTCCCTACGGAGTGCGGGATTGGGCAAGCACAAGGAGATTAGTTGGCAGCTAGAGAGTGTTATCTAGCCATGTTGGCTGTGGACGAGCAGATGCAGACTATGAGTATAGAAGAAAGAAGAATTGTTGCAGAATCGACTGAAGTATTGGAAGATGTTTTATTACAAGAGAATGATCCTGTTAAGTTCACTAGGATTGGAACAAGTGTGAAAGAGAAGGCAAAAGAAGACCTCGTCCAGTTTCTGAAGAAGAATGCCGATGTTTTTGCATGGAGTCATGACGACATGCCTGGCATTGATCCAAGTGTAATTACTCATCGACTAAACGTGTCCCCTTCTTTTAAGCCTATTCATCAAAAGAATAGGGTGTTCGCCCTTGAACGAGAGAAGACTATCAAGGAAGAGGTTCAAAAGCTAACCACAGCACAGTTCATCCGGGAAGTCTATTACCCGGTTTGGTTAGCAAATGTAGTGATGGTGAAGAAGGCAAATGGCAAGTGGAGGATGTGCGTAGACTTCACTGACTTGAACAAGGCTTGCCCTAAGGATAGTTATCCTTTGCCACGTATTGATCAACTGGTCAATTCTACAGCTAGCCATCAACTGTTAAGCTTCATGGACGCCTTCTCAGGATATAATTAGATAAAGATGGACGAGGCAGACCAAGAAAAGACATCGTTTATTACCAGTCAAGGTTTGTTTTGTTACAAAGTGATGCCTTTCGGTCTAAAGAACGCAAGGGCAACTTACCAAAGGTTGGTAAATCACATGTTCCGTCCACAGATAGGACGGAATGTGGAGGTGTACGTGGATGACATGCTTGTGAAGAGCTTAGACGAGGGAAGCCACTTGGACTATCTTCAGGAAACCTTTGAAACACTTAGGCGATACAAGATGAAGCTGAACCCGACTAAATGTGCATTTGGAGTATCGACGTTTTTAGGATTCATGGTTTCAGAGAGAGGAATTGAGGCAAATCCAGACAAGATCCAAGCCATATTGAACATGGAACCACCGAAGAACATCAAGGAAGTCCAATCCCTAACTGGATGAGTTGCAACTCTAAACAGGTTTGTCTCAAAAGCCACTGACAAGTGTTTACCCTTTTTCAAAATTCTCAAGAAGGCATTTGAATGGACGGACGAGTGTCAGAGGGCCTTCCAGGATCTAAAGCACTATCTTACCACGGCCTCATTGCTAAGTCCGTCCGTGCTAGGAGAAGAACTATATCTATACTTAGCAGTGTCTCCACATGCCGTGAGTTCAGCGTTGATCAGGGAGGAAGAAAAGGTGTAGAAGCCTGTATATTATACTAGCCAAGCACTGAGAGGGGCAGAAGGAAGGTACCCACTGATAGAGAAGTTAGCTTTCGCACTTAGAACAACTTCTAGGAAGTTAAGACACTACTTCCAAGGTCATGTCATCAATGTCATGACTGATCATCCACTCAAGAAGGCAATGAACAAACTTGAAGCTGCAGGACGACTAATTCAATGGGTAGTTGAGCTCAGTGAGTTTGACATTCGGTACCAACCGAGGAATGCAATAAAAGCTCGAGCCCTGGCAGATTTCATTGCAGAGTTCACTCCAAGTTATGAGGACTTGGATGAGAAAGAAGACAATAAAAAATGGGTCGTCCATGTAGATGGATCATCTACAATGTATGCAGGAGATATAGGAGTTGTTTTACAGTCACTAGAAGAAGATAAACTGGAGCACAAAGTTCGCTTGCAGTACCAAACGACTAATAATGAAGCAGAGTATGAAGCCCTTCTTAAAGGGTTGGAATTGGCTAAATCGGTGGAAGCAAATTCAATACTTGTCTTAGGAGACTCTCAGTTGGTCATAGGCCAAGTAAATGGGACATGTGAAGCCAAGGAAAATAGAATGAAGAGATATTTGAAGAAGGTAGTACGCCTTATGAAGAAATTCAAAGAAGCTGATTTTGTTCAAATCCTAAGGGAAGAAAACATGGAAGCAGATACTCTAGCGAAGGAAGCCTCCATGAACGAAGCAATGGGTGAATTTGATGAAATACAATACATGCCTAGTATAGACTTCCCAGAAATGTTGCAGATAGAAGATGAAGAAAATTGGATGGCCCCGATAGTATCATACCTGAAGGACGGAAGGCTTCCAGAGGGGAAGGACGAAGCCAGGAAGCTCAGAGTTAAATCAGCCAGATACATCCTTATGGACGAAGTGCTGTACAAAAGAGGTTTTTCACAACCATACCTGAGGTGCTTAGCTCCAGACGAAGCGAATTACGTATTGATGGAAGTTCATGAAGGAGCATGTGGTAATCACTCAGGAGCCAGATCACTCGTCCACAAGGTCATCCGTGCAGGGTACTATTGGCCAAACATCCAAGCTGATGCTAAGGCATATGTTAAGGTATGTGATCAATGTCAACGTTTCAGTAATATACCTAGATAGCCATCAGAATATCTTACCCCAATGATGGCCCCTTGGCCTTTTGCACAATGGGGTTTGGATATTTTAGGCCCATTTCCAAATGGAACCAGACAGATGAAGTTTTTGGTGGTGGGGATAGATTATTTCACTAAGTGGGTGGAAGCTGAACCCTTGGTGAAAATTACACAACAAAATGTCAAAGACTTCGTCTGGAAAAACATTGTATGCAGATTTGGAGTACCAAGAGTGCTAGTATTTGACAATGGACGACAGTTTGATAACACACCCTTCAGAGAATTCTGTGAACAACTTGGAATCAAGAATCATTATTCCTCACCCTCCCACCCACAGGCTAACGGACAAGCAGAAGTAGCAAACCGATCCTTGTTGAAAATCATCAAGACTCGGCTTGAGGGGGCAAAGGGAATATGGTCGGATGAATTACCATGTGTTTTGTGGGCTTACAGAACAACAGTGAGGACTCCCACAGGAGAGACTCCTTTCAAACTGGCTTATGGGAGCGAAGCAGTCATACCTGCAGAAGTGCATATGGCCAGCCATAGGGTGATGAAGTATCAAGATGGGGAAAACAACGAATAGCTTCGTCTTAACCTCGAACTCATAGACGAGGTAAGAATGGGCGGAGCAAAGAACAGTAAGGTACAAAAATCTCATGGCAAAGCAGCATGATGCCATGGTGAAACCCAGGCGCTTCAGTATTGGGGATCTCGTCCTTAAAAGGGTTTCTTTGGCCACCAAAAACCCGGCCCATGGGAAGCTGGGATCAAACTGGGAAGGACTTTACAGAGTTATCAACTCTAAGAGACAAGGATCCTACTATTTGGAAGCCCTGGATGGACGAAAGTTAGAGCACCCGTGGAATGTTGAACACCTAAGGAGATACTATCAATGAAGGGTGATCATGGACGAGCCTTGACATGGACGAGATCCTTGGACGTTTGAAGTAATGTGTTTAATATTATTTTCCAGTATTTGCTTATTACTATTGTGTTTTAAGTGTATAAGTATTTTATGCTGCTCATGGACGAAGTTATGTTGTATTATGTATTTTTAATTCCCTAAAAGCATAAGCTCTCAAACATGTGCCATGATTGTGGACGAATGATTACATAGTATGGATTTCCAAATATATATATGATGTGTTTTAAGTATATGTATGATTGTATGAGAATCCTCCATTTTCTATGATCCACGGAAGGCGAAAGGCCAAATACGAATAAAATCCTTGGACGCAAGGAAGTATCGTCTAAAAGCTTTCCTTTAGATAAGGATAAAGCAAGAAAAATAAACTGAAGGTATGTCTGTCTAAGCTCAAGATGAGACAGACCTAAAGTACGATCATCTAAACCATGGACGAACAATGTGCGTGTAAAAACACCACAGGCCCATAGACGAATCTAACCAACTTAACAATCCAGCCCATGGACGAGCATTTGTTGGGAAAATTTCATTAAGGACGAGTAAATAATCGTCCTAAATTTGAGCAACGAATAAATCTGGCAAAAAGACATCATTCATGGACGAACATTACTTGAAAATGAACATCTCATCATGTTACTCTTCTAACGATGCAAGAAGGAATTCGTCCATATGCTCAAGACGAGATAAAATCTCCACAAGTGGGAAAATCCCACAACCACAGAAATGGTATGGACGATATAAATGAAACTTGTTCACAAAGCTTAAGGCATATTCAAATACAATGAACAATGAAAAGGAAAAGCATTCATACATTCATAAAATTCAAAGGGTAGACGACCACCATCCAAAAACCCTTAAAGAGTAATGAGTGCTTATTCATAAAACTCGTCCATAAACTTGGACGAGGAAATTGTACTTGAATAAATTCTAGAAGAAATAAGCAAAAGCCCAAAACACTGGGCACCTCTAAATAAAATTAAAATGTAAACTTTCTAAAGGGAAGATGAAATCACTTGGATTGACCACTGGGAGCATTCTTTGGATCGTCTTGTGTCACCTCGTTATTAGCGTCGTCCACCACATTAACGTCCTCAAAACTCGTCACTAGCAAGGAACTCACTGTAGCAAAGGGAAGCTTGAAGGAGTCAAAGTTTAAATCAGGAAAAGCTTCCCTAACATCAGCACGGAAGTCCTCATACCCAGCAGCATAGTGACTGTCTAGACGATTCTTGTACTCGTCAGACTTCTTGAATGCTGATATTGCTTCTTCGCGTGCTTTCTCCAAGGGCGAAGCAAACCCTGAGACTTGTAACTCCAGATGAGCAATGCGAGTATCTTTCTCGATGGCATCTGCCTTGAGTTCCTCCACCTCGTTCTTCAGCTTCGTCTCACTTGCTAGCAGACGATTGAAGTCATCAGTCAACCTAATCACCTCCCCCTTCTTTAACAAAATTTCTTTGTTCAGCTCCTTAGCCTTCTCTTTAGCCGTCTTTGCCTCCTCAGCTAGTTCCTTGGCCTGGCACGTCGCTGTGTAAAACTTTGACATAGCCTATGTTTGGACGAATGAAAGTTAGACATTTCATCTTTGAAAAATTTATTGAAAATACACAAAGACGAATGAAACTCATACCTTAAAGAGGTCATGGATACCGGAACGTTCAAATTCCTTCACTAACATCTTATAACATTCATTAATTTCATTGTCAGTGACATTTCCTTTGAACGTCCTCCATGCGTAACCCTCGTCCAACACCAGGTTCGAAGGACGATCAGATGGCTCAGATGGATGTGGCTTGCGAGAACTTTTGGCTGGAGGGGGAGTAGGGTCAGTCTGGACGGGATGAACTATCTGGACAGGTTCCACATCCACCTGAGGGTCGTCCAGATTAACCGTCAGAGCTGTGAATTTGGGAACCTTGGGGAGAGAAGTTTTGCCAGGCTTCTGTTTCTTAGAACCTCGACGACTGGGAAGATCGTCCAGATCCACAGCACCAGATATTGATTTAGATTTTCTCTTCCCTGTTTGGACGAAAGTTTTCTGGACGACAGGTGGTGCAGTTACATCCTCGTCCCCACTAGTTACTGTTTTTTCCTTATTCTCCCTCATTGTAATTATTCCTAAGACGAGGGAAATCAGTTCAAAAAAAAAAAAAAAAGATAAGGAAAAGAAGAAAGGATGGACGATACTTACTTCGACGAGTGGTTTCTTCGTGTCCTAGATTCTCAGCAGTAGGTTCTGGGCCAAGCCCCCACGTAGCTAGACGACTGAAAGTGACTAGATCGTGGAAAGTTCTCCCAGGGAAGGCACGCACTTGGTCAATTCGATCCAAGTGAAGTTTGTCTAGGCGTGGACGAACAACAGCTGCATCAATTTAAAAAAAAATAGAGGTTAGACGACTGAAAGTTGGAAGAAAATATGTTTAGAAAAATAAAATAAAATAGAAGAAGACATACCCTCAGGACGAAGACGACCTAGAGGGCCAGTAAAAGGTGGGAAGGGGGCATTACCCACATCAGCTGGGTCCCCAGCCCAATTTTCAGAAATAATAAAAAATTCTTTTTTCCAGAGCCTGTCAGACGAGCTACGGCCCTTAATTAAACTATAATAGGAGCCTCTGGACGAGAACTGGTAAAAACCAGCAGACTTCTTTATTTCTGAGGGCTTGTAACAATAAAGGAACTCGTCCACTGTGATAGGACAGTTCCCTTCCAATGCCTCACGCCATAACACTTGCATGGCAACTACCGTCCTCCATCCATTGGGGTTGAGTTGGTTAGGACCAATGCCCAACCTATGAAGAAGACCTCTACAAAAAGAATTTAGGGGAAACCTAAGACCAACTAAAAGATAAGATGAGTATACTCCCAAACCAGAAGAAGGAGAACAACACCACTCTCATTCCTTGGGTAGACGAGGTTCAAACTCCCTAGGGATTTGGTATCTATCTACTAATGTTTTTAACTTAGGGGCATCTAGGGTGGACGCTACCTCGGGGGCACAACTGTATATGACATTCTCCTCTTCCTCATCCTCGTCTTGAGAAACGCAGGGTGGCCCTCTGGACGAGCTAGCCCCAGCCCCGGATGCCGTCCTACGTTGCATTTCCTGAAATTCCTCAAAGGGAATGCCAGGAACCCCGGACAAGTATTGCTCGTCCGTGGAACTACAACTATGGCTCGTGCTCCCCTTACCACTCTCATAACTACCAGAAGAAACGTCCTGGTACTCGTCTAATTCTCTCTCCATACTACTAGACGAAGTCATTACTGAAATAAAGATTAAGACGAAAACCTAAGAAGGAAAGAAGAAATACCTGAAAACTAGGATGAGGAGCTAGACGAGACTCTTGGACGAGATGGCAGAAAGGAGATTATGAGAATGGTGAAGGGCAAGAAAGATAAAGTACCTATTTATAGGGCCCAGAAAAGGGTCAACGAAGCGACGCCAGCCATTCAGAAAATGACACGTGGCAGTCACTTGGGAAAATGTAATCAACGCAACAAGTCAACGAACTAAATCATGACACGTGGCTACAAAAAGGCGTGGATTAAATCCCCACAATATCCTTGGACGACACCCTGGACAAGGGGGCAACTGATGGGATAGCGAAAATTATTATCTATGATACGTCTAGAGGAGTCGTCCATGATCACCAGTTAGCCAAATGGCCGGACCATCTCTGATTCGTCCAGATATGTCGTCCCTGAGTATTGATCAATTGAATAAACCTCAGGCAATTAGGACGGAAGAGTCGTCCACATGCATAGCTCATGGACGACCACACAACATCAGTCTGTATACAAAGAGTCGTCCATGGGCAAAGCACATGGACGACCATGTAACACTTAGCAAATTCTGGAGCGGTTAATCAACCCGTGTTCATCGCCACCAATATAAAGTAAGGGGTTGATGGAAAGTCCATGAGCCCCAAGGTTGAAGGATAAAGTAATTGGGTCAGGAAAGCCCAAAGGAGTTAGTAAAAGCCCATGGGAACACAAAATTAGAAAAGGCCAAGGATGCCCAAGGAAAGTAAGTTGGCCAAGGATGCCCAAAAGGAAATGAATGGGACACAGGAGCCCGTAAGCAATAAAGCCCAATGACCATACCGAGTCATTGAAAGAAGAATGAGCAATAAGCCCAAAGAGGCCTAGCAGGCTTGGGTCAAAACACATCACAGCAGGAATGGCAAAACGGTACGGCATAAAATGCAAAGGCCACAGAAAAGAGCAAAAGAATGGGCTAAATGACGAAAAGCCCATAATCAAGTAAAGCCCAGCCCCTGAAGGGAGCAGGCCCTAAAGAATGAGAAGTCAGAAAATGGCTCACGCCATAAGAAGCCAAGGATGGGCGGCAGAATGTGCAAGCGAGCCTCCAGACCATGGCGAACACATGAGCAGCAGATAGATTTTGGACATACACAGAAGTGAAGCACGCGCAAGGCCAGACATCACCAGCTTGTACCCAGCCAATATAGGAAGTGGTAAGGTCATGGGTCAGAGGTAAGAGGGCATGGTCTGGCAGTGGGGAGAGGGCAAACCTTATTCTGGGGTTCCTGCTTAGGCTCTTTTGGAGGAAATGTCCTGCTAGAATGACATACCGTCCAAAAGAAGCAAGGATGAGCTGGAACCACTAGGTGCATGTCATGAAGGATAGGAAGAGAGAGAAAGCACCCACACCGTAGCAGATAAGAGTGCCACAGCAAACAAACAAACAAAATAATCTTCTTTGTCTGGTGGCATAGCCAGCACAGGTAAGTGGTGGTGGCTGGGCGACTGACAAACCAGTGGTGGTCGGTAAGGACACCCATACTAGACAAAGGTAATTAAAGGCTAAAATAGTAAAATCTGGTCATGGCAGGTATTATATAAAGGGCCTTTGCTGTGCACAGCTGAAGGGATCAAGGAATCACAAAAACACAGTAATATTAACCTCTAGAAGAGAATTGCAACAAGAAAGCAAACACTGAGAAAAGAAGAGAGAAAAAGAAAAAGAATTAGAAATAACGAAAGAAAATAGAGAGCATAGAATGGCAAGCATGCACCAATAGGTTGATCCCCTTTTTTCCTCTACCATGCTCTCTGTCAAAGGCAAAAGATTCTTCTGGGCACAAGTCATTTAGGTCCACTCTCTCAAAGCAATTAATTTCTTCCTGGGAAGATTATTCGCATTGAGGAAATGGCTCCCTTCTTGACTTCGGCCCTGTAACATGACTTGGCACGGCAAACTAATATTTCTCTCTTTGATTCAATAAACTTATTATTATCTAGTCCTCATTTATTTCTGCTATTTCATGAAAAGAGAACTTTCTTGTCGTTGCCCTTTTATTTATTTTTGTCTGAGTAGCAAATGAATCTCTTTTGTTATCTTTATTATATCTGTCTGCCATAACTTTCCCATAGCAGCTCCACCTGTCATGGGCATGTGATCAAAGTCTTGGTAAACTGGGCATAGTTTGTGCACAAGCCGAACCAAGGTGGGTTACAATTGTACAGGACCCAACTCCCTAATCCAGAACACTTGGGCCTTGTACGGCAAGAGGCAGCCCAGCCCAACATTACAAAAAGGCCCACCACACTATTTTTGATCAACTATTAGTGGTTTTTATTATTATTATTATTATTATTATTATTATGTTAGATTTCTTCATCTATTGTGTGTCTATATATATATATATATATATATTAGGGGCTAAACCCACAATGTTGGTCCTTTAAGTTTACTCCAAGTAAGTGATTTTGGTCCCTTAAATTTAAAATATAAGCTTTGTAGATCCTATTAACTATTGTTAGTCTATTTGCTTATATGGCTAGAGTAATAACATAACATTTTTTTAAGTGAGATATCAGTGTTTTTAATATTAAAAAATGTTTCTAAATCCCTAAAACTCTGCTGCATCCAGAGTTCACATCTACTCCTTCCCCACAACTAAATCCCTAAAGCTCAGCTACCCATAATCACATAAATCAATGACGAAATAAAGCTTCAATAAGGGTCAGACAACAACATTGGGTGGCCTTTAGCCCTTCTACTATTAATGTTATTCATCTCAATCTCATACATATTACATGCAAGATAGCAGTGTTGAGATATCTAAAGCTAAGTCTGCAATTGAGAAGTCCCAACGGCTAGTTTTTAAATCTCAAGAACAGAGCAACAGCAACGGCTAGTCATCTAAACGATGTCGTTGTATTTATTTCTAGTTATGTTGTTGTATAAGCCAAAACGCTGTCGTTCTACTAAGCACATTAGTGAGCCTGCTGTTAGTTGAGATTAGGCGGGAAAGGTCGTTACCTTTAGCTCCAACTTTCACGGATCCATTCCGTGATTTCAGGATTGGTTAATTAAGTAGTTACAGTCAATTCTATGTATAAATAGGGACAGTTGTAATGCAAATGATTCAAGCAAGCATTTACAGAAAATTCTGGAGCTTTCTTTTCTTTTCTCTCTCTTTCTCTCTCTTTCTCACTCTTTCCCTCATTTTCTAGTTCCCTGTGATTCTGAGCTCTTTGTTGCATTTTTATTCTTTGTTTGCTTCATAATTGTTTCAATCTTCCAGACCTTAGTTCAATTTCTTTCAAGCAGGACGATATCACAATTGGCTGTTATTTTTGTAACAATGATGATTGAATATATAGATTTTGGCATACAAAAGTTGACTATCAAGGACTTTCTTCAACTACAACAAATAAGTAGAGAGATAGAATGAGAACAATGAGAACTAGTATCGAAGTCTGACTGATGATAGAGATCTTTGGGATCTGTTTGATCCGAATGGGGAAGGAGCCATTGTTGGAGGTGGGGGGATGGGTTAAGATTCCATTTGGTTTGGGAAGATGTATAATTTTTTAATACAACATTCCTCCTCATACAAAAAATATCAAGTCGTTACTCAAGTAGCTACATAGGCAATAAGACTAACAACACTTAATAAATTGACCAATAATGTTCATCTATAAATACTATATAACCGACGCATTTGATTTTGTGTTGACCTTCTAATATTGTGCCACATCAGATTTGCTTACTTCACAATTTTACACCTCAGTACTTATTTTTTTAACTAAGTTTTTAGTTCAACTTTTACCCCATCGCAAGCCATATCTCACCAACTCTTTGTTGGGGTTTATGCCCTAAAATCCAATTTATTGGCATGTCATAAATAATAAAATTGTCTAATTATATGAGACTATTTATAAATAAACTAATGAAACATTATCTTAATTCATGAGATGCATAGTATGTGATTTATGTGATTTAGTCACAGAAAATATAAATCACAAGTTCTTTGTAAACTTAAAATTTTAGTTCATAGTCAGTGATGAAATTGGGTATTTCATCTGTGAAGACTATAACATATCAATTAAGAATATTTGTCTTGATCATGGAAGTGGAGACTTCTAGTTGATATGTTGATATGTTTTAAGAGTTAAGACATATTGAACTGGACTGCTGTGAGATTTATTATTCTCCTAACGACTGTCAAATGAATAATAAATCTCACGACTTCTATTTACATCAATTCT
This sequence comes from Quercus aquifolioides, assembly GCA_019022515.1. Taxonomy (NCBI): domain Eukaryota; kingdom Viridiplantae; phylum Streptophyta; class Magnoliopsida; order Fagales; family Fagaceae; genus Quercus; species Quercus aquifolioides. Next base: position 44,891,315 of record CM032326.1, read on the forward strand.
AAATCCTGAGAGAATGATAAACTTGATAATGAGGTGTAGGTTGCTTTGATATATCAGGAGTGAGATCTAAAGTCACGATCAAAATCTCAGTATGTTGGGCAACCGCATTTAATGTTGATGGAGCAGATATTCTCAAGATGGAATTCATAATCTCTTAACGGAGATATAAAATATTCTCTTGAGATAAGTTTAATGAGTTTGGTTATTCAAAGTGTTGGACCCAACCACTTTAGTAAGGAATTACTAAAGTATATATTTATGAAATTGGATTTCATAAATATATGATGAATAACTTAAAGGATTAAATCGAGTATTCAAGGATTAAGATGTAGTAATCTTCAAAGTGGCAGTCAACATTCACGACTTTGTATTACTACGAATATTTTTATGAAGAGGTTGCATGTATAATAAAGTCTTGGGATATAATTTATTAATAAGGCCTAGAGTGCAACTATATTCATATAGTAGTATTGAATATAATTAATGGTAATTTTGGACTTGTCAAGAGTTGACAGAAAAGCTCAAGACTCATTGGAGTTAGAGTCTTATTTGTTCCCTTTTGATCTCACTCCAAGCCACATACTAAAGCCCAATTGGAATGGCCCAAAAGGCTAGCCTAATTAGATAATCAATTATATATAAGGAGAGAAACATACAGAATTTCATAAGGGGTTTTCATTAAGATCATATAAGAAAATTAAATGGTTTGTATGTAAGTGTATGACACTCTCTTATTCTCTCTTGAACACATACATATAAACTAATTGAGAGACCACACTTCTTGGGCACAAGTGGAATTGAAGTGAAGATTAAAAGTGTTCCCAAGTACTTCTAATCTTTGGTTTTGAATTTCACCGCACCAACACTCTCTTGTTCTTATATTCTGAAATTTGCATAGTACATGTTATCAATTGTAAATGAAGTAGATCTGTTATTTTTCCGCTGCATATGTTTTGTATGCGATACAAACATGTATTTTTCCAACACTCTCCACCTGATAAGAGCTTCTTTTTCTTCTTCATTTTTCAATTTTCTAAGACCAAATGTGCACACTTTGTAAACTTTAATGACCAATGATATATTTTGGCCATGACAAATCTATAAGCTAAACTATTTTAACTTTTTAAGAGTTAGACTACTAAGATATTATTAAGTCTACAACTATTCCATTCTATCATGAGCTTGCCTAAGAAAAAACTATTTTTTTTTTTTTAGAAACCAAACTAGGCAACTTTATTCAAGGTAGGAAAATCCGCAGAAAGCTAGAAACAAGAAAAGAAGTGTCTAGTGGAACATGTGACTAATAAAAGAAAAGAAAATTTAGTTCATTTGGCTAAAGCATGAGCAACTCCCTACCTCCTAATATGAAAGAAGGAATGTGTTTGTAAAAAACCCGCAATAGACCTTGTGTCTTTAACCATGTGACTTAAAACAGAGTGCGAAGAATTCTCCACTTTGAGGGATTTAAAAACAACATCGAGTCCCCTTCGAAAATAGAATGGCAGAAACCGAGCTCCTGAACAAACTAAGCCGCCCTTCTAGCCGCCAATAGTTCAAGTAATTCCACAAAAGAGGGCTTGGCAATCTTCCGGGAGAGAGCTGCCATCACCTCCCCCTTTCCATTTCGCACGACAATCCTAATTCCAGCTTCATCCAAATCATCAAACATGGCTCCATCATAGTTTGTCTTAAATTCAATCTGTGTTGGTGTCTATCTAACATTTGGAGGTGTTGAGCGAGGTTGGCGACGACCAAAATTTCTCTGAAAATCTGACAAGAGGGTAGTAGTTGCTTCAAATATTTTTTGAGTGGGAAGACAATCCTCTTTAAGCCGAAGTTTGTTTCTTCTGTTCAAAACAAACCACACTACTACTGCGAAAAGATCTGAGTGGCTACTCTGTTGATGAACCACAGTAATCAAATCTGAGAAGGAGTTTACCGTAAAATAATCCCTGAAAATCCAGCTGAAAGCCAATTGCCAAATGGAGTGATTGTTCTAATCCAGCATTTGTTCTGTAAGTCTCCAAAAAAAGATTCGATTTTAATATAGATTGAATAAAGTTATTTTAAAACCTATCCACTAGTGTGTTCATTTGCCGATCAAAGTTGATGGAACTGGTCAAAACTATGCCAAGCCAACAACTTATGTAGTTTCCAACCAGTTCTCGACCAACATTGGTGGTTTGGTTGGTAGTCGAGGGTCTTGAAAACCAGTATTTCAATCTAGAGGCCGCAAGATCAAAAGACAATTAAAATAAATAAAAAAAAACCTAAAATATTAAAATAAAATTATAAATAACAATAATTGTCATACAAAATCTATTAAAATTTCAATAGCTGTAAAATAAATAAGCAATTGTAATACAACCAATTCATAGTTAGTAACATCAAAATAAGATATTTATCTTCCCATATAAAATAAAATAAAAAGTAAGAGATTTATCTATATTAAGGCTGTCCAAGCAACCCGGATACCCAGCCAAACCGACCAAACCGATTGGACCCGACCCGTCACGGCCAAATCCAACACCTCTAGTGGTCGGTGACGGTTCCTATTCTCTAAAACCTAACTTTGGCGGGTCGAGTGGTGGGTTTCGGTCTCTAAAACCCGAGCCACCTGATCCAACCGACAAATACTAAAAAAATGCCAAAATTTCCTAGATCCAACGACTTTTTGGTGTTCCTTAGCTCTGATCTGGCCACCCTTGGTCTTCCTTCGCTTAGATCCGGTGGTATTTGCTCAAATTCACTTAAATCCGACCAAGATTTACTCTCCTCCTTCGTCAGATTTGCTCAAATTTGGTGATAGATGGTTAGATCTTACTCAGATCAGCGAAGATAGACTCAGATATTTGGTTAAATCCGGCTATTCTTACTAAGATCAGCAAAGATAGAACTTCTCTTCTGCCCGCCGTCGCTCATCATTGGACTCGACCGACCCGACCGTTCGCCCCCCTGAGCCTGGCTGACCCGACTCGTGGTGGTCGGCGATCGATTGCGGGTGTGTTTTTGTTCCACCCAATCTGAGCGGGTCAAGTCCGGGTTGGGCACAAACCCAACCCGGCCCGACCCGTGGACACCCCTAATCTATATTCATAAAATTTAGAGGGTTTTAAATATCTTAAAATAAATTGAGAAAGTAAAATTCAACTTTTATTTCTTGATTCTTCTAATTATTTAAATTTTGGATTTATGGTAAAAACTCAAATGTAAGAGATAGAGGAGAAAAAATAATAATAATGGAAGCTTTACTTATTTAGTACCACCATATAGGTTCCAGTTAGCTCAATTGGTAAAATCTCTGATGGTTGAATAGGAGTTATGGGGTTCAATCCCCGCCTATACCAAAAAAACTGATTGGTGTCTTGGTCTAATGATAAAAAGCTATAATTAGAAGTAGACAATATAGGTTGAAACTCTCTCAAAAAACAAAAAAAATTAGTACCACCATCAGCGGTGGCTTTAGGAATTTTTTTTAGGGTGGTTACTAAGAAATTTAAATTATACAAAATCTAATACAGTGATAACTTGAATATTTGCTACAACTGTGAGTCGAGTTGCTAAGGAGAGAAAAATTCTCGTAACTATAAAGCCAAAAAGAGTATAACTGTTGTCACCATCAAGGAGAACTCACAACCACAATATTTTTTTTGGTACCGTTTTTTAGGGAAAAATGAAATTAGAGATTATTTTTATTGAATAAGTTGAACGAGCTACAAATTTTATCTTTTTGTTTTATAATAGGCTTTTTGTTGAATAGTTTGTTCACTTGTCATTGTTTGGTCTTGTCTTATTTTTGTTTGGTTTATGTTTGTTGTTATTTGAGCTAATATTTGTTGTTGTTATTTAAGCTTTTTTTTTTTTAATTAAAAAAAAGGATTAAGGATTGTGATGAGCCTTTTCGTGTATTGGGTTGGATTACTCCTACTATACCACGGCTAAGGCTATCCATGGGTCGGTCTGGGTCGAGTTTGTGCCCAACCCACAACCGACCCAATCAGATCGGGTGGAGAAGTTCCAGACCCGCCGTCGACCGTGAAAAGCCACCGGTCAAGTTGGATCAGGCTTGGGTGGGTAGCGGTCGGCTTTGATTTCGACCGAAATACAAAGATCAAACACTAAAGTTTGATTCCTGAAGAACAACATCAACAGATCTACAAACCCAAAGAACAGATCCACAAATCCAAAGAACAAAAACAACAATAGACAGCAATTCCACAGATAACCGAACCTAAGAGATGAAATAGAAAGATCGAATCTGAGAGATGGAGGCAAAGACAAGTTGGGACGTTGCAGAAGAAAAGCGAAGGTCGACGACGAAGAGCACAGATCAACGACGAAAAGGCAGAGATAGACAATGAAGAGGCAGAGATTAACGACGAGCAGGATCAGCGAAGGGTAAACATCGGTGAAGAGTAGAGATCGTGAGATTGAGAAGAGAGAGTGAGAGTAAGAACTGAGAGTGAGAGGATGATTTTGCAAAGTAAGGACTGGAATGAGACTGGTTAACAAATTTCAGACCTTTAAACCCATTTATATGGTGGTCAAGTCGAGTGGCTCGGGTATTGGAGGAAGAGACCCATACTCAATTCGCAGGAATCAGTTTTGGAAAGTAAGGACCTGCTATCGACCTCTAGAGTAGTTAGATCAGGCAACGGACAGTTTAGGTCTGGTCGATTTGGCTAGGTGGGTCAGATCTGCGGGTTGTTTGGATAGCCTTAACCACGGCCCTGTGATTCTGGGGTAGGAGAATCGAGACTGGCCTAATTGAAACACACCTTAGGCCAGTTTGTGCGCAAGTTGGGCCCTTCTTGAGCTAACGTGCCCTGGCAGAAGTCTTGAGTGTGTCACGTGCACATGGCAGGAAAGACTATTACAAAATGTTATAGCAGGAAAAACAATGCAGCAGGATAACTAAAATATTCTTAACTAAAACATTTTCTACTAAGAACAATAATACGTGAACTACTTCACGAAGAAAGATATCACAACGTGATTACAACAAATAAATATTAATAGCAAGATGTCAGGTTAGTCATTAATCAACCAAGACAAGAGAAAAAGAAGACTAGTTTGCTAAAAGAATGGGCTTGGCTCTTTAGCAGATTTAAGTCCAAAAGGGAAGCTATCTCCAATGTGGGTAACTCAGAGGGGAATCCTGCCATAGAAGTTACACACTTTGAAAAAAGGACCTTGATGACTTAATCTTGGATTCTTAATTCATTAGAGAATGGGCTATTGAAAGGGAGAGAAATGGGTAGTCTATTGATGCATGTTTTTACTTCTATCACTCATACTTTTCCATTACATTGGGTTTTCTCTATTCTTTTTTCTTTTTTTTTTCTTTTGCTTTGTTTTCTTTCTTTCTCTTTGTTTTTTCTATATCTTTTGTTTATCGCTTTTCTCTTTCTTTGTTTTTTTCCCTCCTTTCCACTGTGCACGTCTATGGCCTTTTATACTGCCTACTGTGACAGGATTTGCTATTTTTACCCTTCAACCATTTTTGGCCTTTTGTAGGTGTCCTTCTGTTGATGCCCATTTTTTGCAAATCTGTACCCAAAGGCCCAAATCCTTTTGTATAAAAAAGATAGGCGTGAAAACTGAGAAGAACAACACATGGTAGGCCCAAAAGGGCCCGACAAGATTGAGATAAGCAGCAGGAATAACAATCTGGTATGGCAGGAGATGCCGAGCCATGAAGCAAACACTCAAAATAAAGGGAGGCCCAATGATCCAACAAGGCCCAACTCTCCAAAGAAAGGGACAAGTCATAAACGTTGGCCTGTCGGAGATGCAATCCACACTAGAAAAGGCCAAAAAGTGCATGGCAGGATATGCGCACCCATTTTCAGACCTCGGCAAACGAATGAAACATCAAGAAGGTAAAGCATGCGTACGACCCAGACATCACCAGCCTATACCTAGCCACTATGGGAAAGGGTGAGGTCATGGGTGAGGGCACGGTCTGGCGGTGGGGAGAGGAATGGAAACCCATTCTCGTGTTTCTTGCCCAGGCTCTTTCGGTGGGCACAGTCCTGCTGGGATGACATGCCACCCAAAAGAGGTACGGCTGGGTAAGAACCACTGGGTGCATGCCATGAGAGACCGAGAGGGAGAGGGTACACATTGGACGAGTAGAAAATGAACCTTCATTGTCTGAAAGCCACAGGTCAATGGTGGTAGTCAGAACCATTGACTCGGTAAGTGGTCGGCAAAAGGCTCCCATACCAGACAAGGGCCATGAAAGGGCTAGAATAGTAAAATCGGTCACGGCAGGCTCTATATAAGAGACCCGTAGCTGTGTACAGAAGGGGGGGAGGAATTCGAAGAGAAAACATAGAAAGAAAAAAAACAAAGAGGAGAAAACAAAGAAAAGAAAGAAAGAAAGCAAAAAAGAAAAGAAATGCAAGAATTCTAAGAGAGAAAACAGAGAGAAAAGATAAGAAAAACAGAGAACAAAAGAAAGAAAGAAAACAGAGCGTTTTATGGCAGGCATCGCAGCGTCTTCCCTTGGACTTGGACTCAACGTTTGTACACAAGCCGGCCCAAGTTGAGTTCCAGTTGGACCGGTCTCAACTCTCTTACTCAAAACACTCAGGCCTACTACCGCGGAAGGCAGCCCAGCCCAACGCACAACGAAAAGGCCCCCACATTAAAATGGCGACTCCACTGGGGAGTTGGGATCAAGATGGGGAGAATGAGATATTTCTCCCTCGCAAACATGTTTCCAAGTCCTTACCAAAGCAAGATATGCAGATGTTCTTAAACCTTCCAAGCTATACTCTCAAGAAAGTATCCAAAACGTCATAGCAGTCCCATAGCAGAATCCTGCGGTAGAATACAACAACGTTACCGCAGGACAATACTGTAGCAGAATTCTGTGGCAGAATACAGCAACGTTACAGTAGGACAGTGCTGTAGCAGAATTCTGTGGCAGAATACAGCAACGTTACAGCAGGATAGTACTGTGGCAGAATCCAGCAATGTTACAGCAGGACAGTTTCGTAGCAGAATTTTGTGGCAGAACACAGCAACATTTAAACAAAGCAGTATCTTGAGCAAAATGCTATAGCAGAATATTGCAGCAGAATGTTGTGGTAGAATACCACAATACCACAGTAGAGTTCAATGGCATTGCCTCAAAAATGCGATAGCAAAATATCACTACAACACCATAGAGTTCTACAACAAAAATGCCACTTATTCCTATCTTGTAAATGCCACTTGTTTTCCTTGTCATGCATGTGAGACATGTGGCAAGCCACTTATTCAAACATGCAAAACCAAGAGTTCCACCACTTTTTTGCTCTCATTTATTTTAAGGAAGCACTAAAAGTTTTCTAAACTCTCTCCATCTCCACCTTCAGGTCCAGCATTTAAAATAGAAAAATCCCTTCATTCCCTTACAAGGTTTCAATCATTTTTTTTAGGCCAGTAATTCTAGCTCTACTTCCCCTGAAGAACCAAAAGCTAGAAACAAAAAAAATGAAGCTATTGTAGCCAAAGAAAACTTTTCATCATTACTATACTGTTGCAAATAACTGTTTCCTCCGTGAAGTATCCTTCAGCAGACTTTTCCAGAAGTGCAAAATGTCCCTCCGCAAAAAAATTTGTAGCAGAAAGTGTAGATCTTTCGACAGACTGTTAATAGTAGAATCTGTTGAATTTCAGAAATGTAGAATGCTCATCTGCAGAATGTTTCATAGCAGAAAGTTTCAGAAGCCAAAGTGCAGATATCACAGCAGACTGCTCACAGCAGAATATTCTGCGGTAGAATATTCTACAGCAGAATTTTTGTATTCCAGCAGGTCTTTTCGCAGAATATCCTACCACAAAATTCAGTATTGATTTCTTGAACTTTCTAAGTGCAATCACAAATCCAATGTGGTTATCTTCTACAACAAAAGTGATCATTGCCCCATCAAGAATTCGTGGGAATACAAAGACAAGCAAATGGGCCGATGATGCCCAAGGAAAAACACAAGGGACGCAGGAGCCCATGAGTAAGAAAACCCACGGCTAGGATAAGCCATTGAGGAAAGAATAAGCGGCAGGTCTGGAAAGGCCCAGCAGGATCAAGTCATTGCAGCAGGAATGACTGAGTAGTATGGCAGGACATGATCGCAAATCTTTAGAAAGAATCTGCAGAAGAGCTATAGCCACAATCATATGTAGCAGAAAACACATGGGAAGCAATTTTGCTTGCAGTGGAACGAAGTCAAAGCATACTTGGGAAGTAACTTTTTTCCCAAATTCTCTAGCAACGAAGAATTTCTACAATATGGCAACTTGCAAATCCATGGCATCTAATTTTTTTACTAAAGAATGCATAAACCACATGATGGAGCATCGACACCAAGAGAAGGTGATATCAAGCTCATCCAGTTGTCTCACATGCTGGGGGGCTAAAGCTCATTCTGCGGCAAACATGGGAAGCCTCCTGTTGAAAGCTAAGGGCTTATTCTTATATACTGGGGGCTGTCTCATTCTGCAACAAAATTTGGGAAGTCTTCTTCAAAAAGCTAAAGACTCATCCAGTTGTCTCACATGATGGGGGGGCTAAGGCCCATTCTGCAGTAAATTTAGAAAGTCTGCCACAAAGTGCTTAAAGTATCAATATGAAGCAGCAACATCATGTATCTTCTACAAAAGCATGGTGTGTTGCGTGGTTCAAGAAAGCTTGAAGGAGGAGAGTAATGAAGGGAAAAACAAAGAAGTTGTGGCAGAAAAGGATATATAGGTTGTGGTAGAAGAAAAATTTGAGGAAATTAACCTGGGGTCGGACCCACAGGAACCAAGACCCATCTCAATTAGCTCAAGACTTTCAGAAAAGGAGAAATCAGAATTGATACTGTTGCTGAAAGAATTCAAAGATGTCTTCACATGGGATTACAATAAAAATGTCAGGATGGGATCTTGGGCTAATAGTGCATACATTGAATGTGGACCCCGAGGCCAAGCCAGTGGCCTAGCCTGCCAGGGTGTTCCATACTGCCTGCCAAGGTGTTCCACACTGCCTGCCAGGGTATTCCACACTGCCTGCCAGGGTGTTCCACGTTGAGATAGAAGGGGCAAAGTTTCGAGGAAAAAAGTACAGCAGGCAGCCTTCAAAAGGCTACAGCAGATCATGATGAACCTTCCTACTGTGCAAGCCTCAATCCGCAAAAAGCCATTGTTACTCTACCTAGCCACTAACTTGTATGCCATAGATGCATTGATTGCCCCAGAAGATGGAGAAAAAATTTTCAATCTTTGAAATAGAGCATACTCCAAGGAACAAAAATCGGTTCGTGGATGTGTTGGTCGCATTTGGCTCACAAATAATTTTTTTTCGAAGGGGATAGCACCAGGATGGAAGTCAGCAAGAGGAAAGAGGCTATTATTGAGATGTCGAATGAAAAGTTCCAGGAGGAATAGTGTGAAGGAGATTGGCAGATCCCCATAAGGGAAGCCTTGATGAAGGAAGAAGACGCCGCAGAACTAAAGGTGCTAAAAGACTACGCCTTGTTAGGAGGTAAATTGTACCGCAGGATGCAGGTGGGGTCTTGTTCAGGTGCGTAGGGCAGGAGGAAGCCCAAAGAAAGTTAAAAGAAGTACATGATAAGACTTACGGATTCTGTGGAGAGGTCAGCCTTTACCGCAGACTTCAAAGGGCAGACTTCTATTGGCCAAGCATGGGTAAAGAAGCAGACCAAGTCCAAACCCAGTGCGGGACCTGCCAGCTTGCGGCAGACAAAGAGAAAAGTTACACTTTGTCCATTAGCGAAGACTGGAGAAGCCCATTCATACGGTACTTAACAGAAGGCATCCTGCCACAAAAGCACAGTGAAAGATACAAGCTTAAGAGGTTGGCAACACGTTACTTTTTGCATAACATGGTCCTTTTCAAAAAAGGGTACGACGAGGACCCTTTAAGATGTTTGGGCCCTGAAGAAGCAAAAGAAATGATAAAAGAAGTACACTCAGGAGAGTGTGGGGAGCACTAGGGGAAGAAAAAGCTTTACAGATGCCTGCTGCAAATGGGCTACTATTAGCCTGCTATGAAGAGAGACACGGCAGAATTTGTAAAAAAAAAAAATGCCACAGCTGCCAACTATAGGCCAACTTGATTTACACTCGTCCACAGAACTTACACAGCATGGTCATCCCATGGCCCTTCCACACTTGGGGGCTTAAAGATCATCAGCAAAATGAGCCAAGAGTATACGAGAGGATGGGCAATGTATCTGTCAGACGCTCTAGAGAAATTCACCAAAGTCAGCCACAGGGTTTTCACATTTTTCCTTGGTCTGCGGGACAAAGGTAATGAGCCTAGCAGAAGTAATGACTCCATCCCTGAGAGTTACGCAGATACAGAAAAAGAAAAGGAAGTTTTTGCGGCAGAAAGATGTGAAGACCTAGAAGGACTTGATAAAGGAGGGAAGAGGCCCAAGGGCATAGCCGCAGATATAGACAAAAGATGACTAAAGCCTATGGCAGAATGACAAGAAGAATATGTTAAAGAAGAAAAAAAAAAAGAAAAAAAAAGCAAACATGAAGGAATCAATAGTTGTTGTGGCAGAATGACAAAAGGAAATGTTTAGAATGAAAAGAAAGTGAAGATTTCTTGTGAAGCATCCTTATTGCCCCTTGAAAGAGGAACATCTATAATGGCACCACTTGTAGGCGCCTTAAAATGAGTGGCAGACTCAGTCACTTCTGCAGAAAGATCACTTTTGCAGCAGAACCAGAATTTATGGCAGAATCAGAAACAACGCGCAATGCAAACAGCAAAGGTACAAGAGTATTGATGATCTTGGGGGCTAAAAGGTCCCCTATTATTGCAACAATACATTTGCCCATGTCAGTAGCAGGTCCGAATAAGGAGGCCTTCCATAAATACATCATCACTGAAAGAAACTTGCCTTTTCACAAGGCCCAACATCTTTCTCCGTAGAAACTTCATCCTGGCAAAGAATACATGGGTTCTTTAACACAACAAAAAGTATTATCAACAAATGAAAGAGTACTCTACTATGATGAGGGCTTGCAATGTTAGCCCTACACTTTGTTTTGAGCAAAAGAAATGAAGATGTGTAAACGCAAAGAGAAAGAAGAGTCAAAGAATCCTAAGAGCCAATTTTGAGCATTCTGCAGAGATGAGAAAATGTAAAACATCATAATGAAGAAGAACCCAACAAGAAAGGATGAAGAGGTGAAGAGATGATACAAACGAATACGTGGGGAAAGTAAGTAGTCAAGCCTAATTCTTCTGCCGTAAAATCTGCTACAACCTTCACTTCCTACAGTATAGATGTTGCTCTAGCAGAAGCAGAGTAAGAGGTGTATTGATGCAGAGAAATAAGTGCATGTATTGCGGCAGAAAGTGTCTACATATTCTGCGGAAGCAGAAAAATGAGTATTTATCCCTACAAAAGCAAAGAATTGAGTACGTGTTGCGGCAGAAATGTGAAGAAATAAGTATACAAATTGCCGCAGACATAAAGAACTGAGTACCATTGTAGAAGTCCAAGATCACAAGGAATTTCCAAGACGCAAACTAAGAAACAAGCAAAGGAATGATGAAGAAGAGAAGGATGCACACATCATCATCATCGACAATCCCTTTGAATGAGGGTAGTGTTGATGCCCACTTTGGCAAGGAGGCCCAACAGCAGGAGAATCCCAACAATATGGGAAGAAAAGAGTTAGTAAAGTAAGAAAAAAAACCATTAAGCCCAAGCGGCAAGAATAATGGATCACAAGTCCATGAAATGAACAAATGGACATTAAGGAGCCCAAATGGGACAAAGGAGCCCGAAAGAATTGAAACGAGCCGAGGATGCCCAAAGAATAAAATGGGACAAAGGAGCCCGAAAGCGATGAAATGGGTCGAGGATGCCCAAAAGAATAAAATGGGACAAAGGAGCCCGAAAGAATTGAAACGGGCCAAGGATGCCCAAAAGAACAAAATGGGACAAAGGAGCCCGAAAGCGATGAAATGGGTCGAGGATGCCCAAAAGAATAAAATGGGACAAAGGAGCCCGAATGGGACAAAGGAGCCCGAAAGTGATGAAACGGGCCGAGGATGCCCAAAAGAATAAAATGGGACAAAGGAGCCCAAATGGGACAAAGGGGCCCGAAAGAATTGAAACGGGCCGAGGATGCCCAAAAGAACAAAATGGGACAAAGGAGCCCGAAAGCGATGAAATGGGTCGAGGATGCCCAAAAGAATAAAACGGGATAAAGGAGCTCAAATGGGACAAAGGAGCCCGAAAGTGATGAAACGGGCCGAGGATGCCCAAAAGAATAAAATGGGACAAAGGAGCCCGAAAGCAATGAAATAAGCCAAGAAAGCCCGAAACAGCATAGTGCAAGCCCAATGAGAGTACTGGGCTACGGGAATTTAGCAAAAGGAAAGCATACAGCAGGCCCAAAGAAGCTCAGCAGACCCAGTACCACCCTCATGAAGAGCAACTTTTTGGCTACCCTTTAAGGGTCATGAATGCGCTGAAAGAAAGAGAATGATTTGCCTAAGGAGAGTAAAGATTGAAACAACAAGCCCACAAAGAAAATAAGAGAGGCATTTGCATGTGAGTTGTGAAACAACCCGCAAAAGAGAACTGCATGAATTTCACATACGAATTGCAGGAGCAATCCATATGCTCAGGGGGCTGAATGTTGATGCCCAATTTTTGCAAATCTGTACCCAAAGGCCCAAATCCTTTTGTATAAAAAAGATAGGCGTGAAAACTGAGAAAAAAAACACATGGCAGACCCAAAAGGGCCCGACAGGATTGAGATAAGCAGTAGGAATAACAATCTGGTATGACAGGAGATGCCGAGCCATGAAGTAAACACTCAAAATAAAGGGAGGCCCAATGATCCAACAAGGCCCAACTCTCCAAAGAAAGGGACAAGTCATAAACGTTGGCCTGCCAGAGATGCAATCCACACCAGAAAATGCCAAAAAGCGCACGGCAGGATATGCGCACTCATTTTCAGACCTCGGCAAACGAATGAAACATCAAGAAGGTAAAGCATGCGTACGACCCAGACATCACCAGCCTATACCCAGCCACTATGGGAAAGGGTGAGGTCATGGGTGAGGGCACGGTCTGGCGGTGGGGAGAGGAGTGAAAACCCATTCTCATGTTTCTTGCCCAGGCTCTTTCGGTGGGCACAGTCCTGCTGGGATGACATGCCACCCAAAAGAGGCAAGGCTGGGTAAGAACCACTGGGTGCATGCCATGAGAGACCGAGAGGGAGAGGGTACACACTGGACGAGTAGAAAAGGAACCTTCATTGTCTAAAAGCCACAGGTCAATGGTGGTAGTCAGAACCATTGACTCGGTAAGTGGTCGGCAAAAGGCTCCCATACCAGACAAGGGCCATGAAAGGGTTAGAATAGTAAAATCGGTCACGGCATGCTCTATATAAGAGACCCGTAGCTGTGTACAGAAGGGGGGGAGGAATTCAAAGAGAAAACATAGAAAGAAAAAAAAAAACAAAGAGGAGAAAACAAAGAAAAGAAAGAAAGAAAGCAAAAAAGAAAAGAAAGGCAAGAATTCTAAGAGAGAAAACAGAGAAAAAAGATAAGAAAAACAGAGAACAAAAGAAAGAAAAAAAACAGAGCGTTTTATGGCAGGCATGCACCCAAATGGGTTAACCCCCTCTCTCCCTCAATAGCCCTGTCCTCCATTGGAGGGAAATACGACTTATACTCGGGCATATACCATTTGGGGCTGATCTCTCAAAGCAATTAATTTCGCCTTTGAAGTTACTTGCGTTGAGGGAGCAGTTTTCCCTTCCCTGGTTAGAGTCCCGCGGTGATACTTGGTGTGGCAGACTCATTCTTTTTACTCTAATAATCCCGCTCTAATCCTTTGTTTAAGTGTTATTCTTTAAAAACGAGACCTTTTATGTTATTTATCTTGTTTATTGCAGCAAAAATAGTGACTGCATTTTCTTTACGTTATCTATATTATGTCTGCTTGCCATAACCTCTTAACAATAACTCTGCCTGTTGTGAGCTTATAAACAGACTTTAGCAGACGTGGTGTGGCTTGCGCACAAGCCAGGCCAAGGAAGTGGAAAAGTGTTTCTGCAGTAAAAACGAAGAGTGGTCATTCACATTGTAGAAGTCTTTAAAGCACGGTAGACAGCTTTAAAGCACGGCAGACAGCTTTAAAGCACAGCAGGCAGCTTCACTGCATAGCATAAACTTTTATTACACGGCAGACGGTTTTACTGCACGGTAGAAAGTCTTGCTACACAGCAGAAAATTTAGACCTGTGGCAGAACTGGAGAATAGTTCCTTCTGCGGCAGAAAAGTCAATCCTGCGGTAGAAACTGGAGAAAAGTTCCTGCGGTAGGAACAAAGGATAAGCCCACTTCGCAGCGTCTTCCCTTGGACTTGGACTCAACGTTTGCGCACAAGCCAACCCAAGTTGAGATCCAGTTGGACTGGTCTCAACTCTCTTACTCAGAACACTCGGGCCTACTACCGCGGAAGGCAGCCCAGCCCAACGCACAACGAAAAGGCTCCCACACCTTCCAAGACTACCCACTGGTCTGTTGGCTGCCCAGCCACCACCTCTACACTGTATTGGCTGTTCCACACCTCATCCCCAGACAAAAGTGGTTTTGTTTTGTTTCTTACTCCCCTTAACACTCACATTCGGATAAGGGTTAAACCTCTCCCTTACCAACCTCTATAGCATGCATCTAATGATTTCAGCTCATGGTTACCTTTTTTGTATGAGATGTCATCCCAGTAAGATATTTTCCCCAAAAGAGTTTGAGCAAGAACCCCAAAATAGGCTCCCCTTTCTCCCCACCGCCAGACAACACCCTCTCATACCTCTGACCCGTGGCCCACCTCCCCTGTATTGGCTGGGTACAGGTAGGTGGTGCTTGAGCCTTGTGTGCATGCTCCATATCTATATGAATCCGTTGCTTTTTTGGCTCTCACGTGTTTGCCATTGCCTCCAGGTTTGTTTGATTCTACTGAACGCTCTGGTGCTTGTTTAACTCTTGCGGCGTGAATGAGTCTTTGGCCTTTCATTCTTTGCATCTCATCCCTTCTTCGGGCTGGGCATTGCTTGGATAAGGGCTTTCTCTTCTTTAACTTAGCCCATGTCCCTTTTCATCCTATGTACGTGGGTTGACTGGTGTTCCTGTCATGTCACTGTACTGCTCCTATTGTGATATCACTTATCTTTTTGCCTTGTTGTTACCTCTGGGCTTACACCATGTCAATTTATTGTCTTATTCCTTCTTTTGGTCTTTACTGCCCAGCATTCTTGCTGGGCCAATCCATTCCGTACCTTGAGCTTCCTTGGCCTATTTCGTTCTTTGGGCATCCTTGGCCCGTTTCATCCTTTCCTACCTTTTTCAATCCCATGAGCTTTTGCTAAATTCTTTGGGCTTCCCCGGCCCAATTACCACATCCTTACCTTTGGACTTATTGGCCTTTGGGCCAACCCCATTTACTAATTCCTTTCTTTGGCCTTCCCTGGCTCATTTTTACTTTCTTTCCATCTCTTACAATTCTCATGGGCCTACTACTTCATTCCTTGGGGCTTTCTTGGCCCATTTACTTTATTTCAGGTCACTTATTATTTTAGTGGGCCCGTTGACTATTATTCCTGCCATTCTGGCCTAATAATCTTTATTTTACTATTCTCTTTTTCTATCTTTTTCATATTGTTGGGTTTTTTCTGCCATTGGGCTCTTTTTGTCAAAAATAGGCATCAACAAGGATTATGTTTGGGGGGCTCAATTAATTTTGGAGTAATGCTACGTCCATAACATTTTTACAATAAATCTTATGCAAAAAGCTGGGTAAAAAAATAATATTAGTATTGAGCCCAAATTAGAATCAGTACACATTAGATTTGTTGTAAAATTATTGTGAAAATGTTGTGAATGTAGTAGCATTACTCTTATTTTTGTTGAACCCAAATTTTTGTAATTCTCAAGTCAAGGTGTTTAACATTTTTATTAGAGTGGTCACAATAAGTTAGTTTAACATATAATTGTTTTTTTGGCTAGTGTATATATACATTTTTTTTGCAAGTTAGAGTAGTCTTATAACCACACTGGCTTGCATGTAGAGCAGCCAATGACCACCATATTTTGTGTAAAGTTTGAGTTCCACTGGCTGAGCCTATAATGAAACAAAGGTGAAAGTTTGGTGGAGGCTGACTATTTAAAGTGGGAGGAGTTAACACCACAAAATCTCACAATATTTTTACAATAAATGAAGGTGTCAATAATCAAAATAAATTAAATTAAATTATTATGGGATCCATCCCAACTAAAAATAAGAAAGTTGTAAAAATATTGTGGGATTTTATTGTGTCTCTAGACTTTTTCTAGTGGGAGATATGTTTTGACAACATATATTATATACTATACACTTTTTATATTTGACATATTATATTATTATTGGGTAAATTGAACAAACTTCCCTTAAGGTTTGGGAGAATGAAACTCCACCCCAAAACTTTAAGGGAAATGACACTTCCATCTATTAAGGTTTGGGGAAATCAACACATTAGTCCTTTCATTAACAATGAAAATATAATTTTCCAAAATTTGAAATGTTTTGCTTGACCAAATCCTAACCATGGTTAGTGCAAGTCTTTTTAAATATTATTCTTCGTCATCAAATCGTGGTAAGGGTTTGGTCAAGTGAATCTTTACAGAACTTGGAAGATTTTTGTATTATTATTAATGGAATGATTAATGTATTAAGTGTCTGTTTGACATGATTAATTTTGCCAACTTATTTTACTATTTAGCTTATTTTTGTTACTATTTGTAGCAGGCCTTTTTTGTTATATTGGACTGGGCTGCCTCCTGCGGTACTAGGCCCAAATGTTCTGAGTAAGGAAGTTGAGACCGGTCCAACTGCAACTCAACTTGGTCTGGCTTGTGCGCAAATTATGATTTGTCTGCCAGGAACATGCTTATGGCAAGCAGAGCTATTCTAGATGAGTTATGGCAGGCAGACATGATAATAAAACAAAAAGAGAATACTTTGGCTTCTCAATTAAAGTAAACAATTAATCCTTAATTAAAGAGAGATAATCACAATGATGATAATTACTTTTTAATAAAGAAAGCAAGTTAATAAGTGGTCAGCACATGGGTCAATCAAGAGAAGAATGAAATCAGAGCAAATCCAGTCTGTAGGACCAAGACCAGAAAGGGAAGAACGCTTCTTCTCAACGCAGTCAACCACCCAGGGAAAATCCTGCCATGGAAGTTAATTACTTTGAGAGAAGCGGATCTAAATGGTTGGTGCCCGAAGGAAAACCCCTTTGTTTGCTTTTGGCAGAGAGCAGGATTTTGAGAGGGAGAGAGGGAATCAACCTATTGATACATGCTTGCCGGTCTAACTCTCAGTTTTTTCCTTTCTTCTTTCTTTGTTTTTTTTTAGTTTTCCTCTTATCTTTTCTTTCTTTTCTTTCACACTTGTTTTTTCTATTTCGTGGTTCCTCAAAGACGATTCTTACTGTCCTCACTTTGTCCTCCCCCTTTTTTGGGCACGACAAGGGTCTCTTTTTATAGTGTCTGCCGTGATCAGATTTTACTATTTTAGCCCTTAACCACCTTTGTCTGGTCTGGATGTACTGGCCGACCACCACTAGTCCGTCTGTGTGCCACTCCCCCTTTCCAGATAAAGGAAAGCTATTTTATTTATTAATCTGTCGTGGCACCCTTTCCTGTCACAGTGTGGGTGCTCTCTCTCTCTGTCCCTCATGGCATGCACCTAGCGGTTCCAACTCAACCTTGTTTCTTTTGGGTGGTATGTCATCCCAACAAGACGTATCCCCCAAAAGAACTTGAGCAGGAACCGCAGAATAGGTTTTCCCTTCTCCCCACCGCCAAACCATGCCCTCTTACGTCTGACCCATGACCCCATCATGTCCCATATTGGCTAGGTACAGGCTGGTGGTGCCTGGGCCTTGCGCGTGCCTCCCTTTCATGTATGTCCAAAATCTGCCTGCTGCTCATGCGTTCGCCGCGGTCTGGAGGCTTGCCTGCATAGTCTGCCGTCCTTCTTTGACCTTTTATGTGGGTTGCCTTATGATTTCCCGCTCCCCTTAGGTGTTGGGCTTTGCTTGATGTTGGGCTTTGTCTTCTTTCAGTCTATTCTTTGATTGCCATCATTTCCTGTCATATCACTCTGTCATTCCTGCTGCAATGACTCAATCCTGCTGGACCTCTTTGGGCCTGCCGTTTATTCTTTCCCCAGTGACTTAGCATGGCCATTGGTTTTCTTACTTATAGGCTCTTGTGTCCCTTTTGTTTTCTCTTGGGCGTCTTTGGCCCATTTTTTTAACTCTGCATTCCCATGGGTTTTTACTAACTCCATTAGCTTCCTCAGCCCAATTACCTTATCCTCATCCTTGGGGTTCATGGGCTTGCCATTAACCCCTTACTTTCTTTACTTGCATTACTTTGGGCATGCCATGACCCATTCTTAGTTTTCTACATCATATACTGCCCATGGGTTTGTTATTTCTCTCTTTCCGGGCTGCCATGACCCATTCTCAGTTTTCTACATCATATACTGCCTATGGGTTTGTTATTTCTCTCTTTCCGGGCTCCTTTAAGCTCATTTACTTTCTCAAGACCCATTTGTTTATTTTATGGACCTATGACCCATTATTCCTGCCGCTTGGGCTTAATGATTTTTTCTATTTGTTTACCAACTCCTTTCCTGGCCGTGTCTTTGGGCTCCTCTCTCATTTGTCTTCCAAAATGACCTTTCCAGGCTCCTTTAAACTCATTTGCTTCCTTAGGACCCATTTGTTTATTTTATGGTCCTGTGACCCATTATTCCTGCCGCTTGAGCTTAATGGTTTTTTCTATTTGTTTACCAACTCCTTTCCTGCTCGTGTCTTTGGGCTCCTTTCTCATTTGTCTTCCAAAATGACCATCAACACTATTCATAGGTCCCATTGCATTTTTTAATACTATTCATGTGTCCCACTATACTATTTCAGCTAACTTTTACCTTTATATACAGTACTTTCAGTAAAAAAATTTCAGTTTTAACAAAATAAGCGAATCCCAAACAGACGCTAATTAACTTAAATCTCAAGGGAGGAGTGTCATTTTTACAGAACTTGGAAGATTTTTGTATTATTATTAATGGAATGATTAATGTATTAAGTGTCTGTTTGACATGATTAATTTTGTCAACTTATTTTACTATTTAGCTTATTTTTGTTACTATTCATAGGTCATACTGCATTTTTTGATACTATTTATGAGTCCCACTATACTATTTCAACTAACTTTTACCTTTATCTACAGTACTTTCAGCAAAAAGTTTTCAATTTTAACAAAATAAGCGGATCCAAACAGACCCTAATTAACTTAAATCTCAAGGGAGGAGTGTCATTTTCCTTAATATTTAGGGTGAGGTGTCATTCTCCAAGACTTCAAAGATGGTTTGTTGATTGTGTAATCTAATCATTATTATAAAATAATAATAAAAAGTAAATTGTGCGAATATGTCTTTTGGATACTTCACTACCCCGTCATTTGCGTTCCTCATCACTTTGCTCATATTGATGCCACCAAACCGCCAGTTGCTGAGTCAACGAGTTGACCTTAGTATGACCGAGTTTCCCCTACACCAATGGAATTGGTGAGGTGAGAAATCCCCCCTCCCCCCCCCCCCTCTCAAAAAAACCAATTATTTGCACCGATGAACACCCCTACGCCATTAAGCACCTCAATATCGTACTAATTTTCTAATCAACAAAGAGAGATGCTACGTCTACAACAAATCACAGGTGGTTAGTTGTTATTGGTTCAAATTTGAAACTAACACTAAGATTACTTTTTTGCCCCAACAATAACAACCAGTAACAACCTGCCACTTAGGATTTGTTGTAAAAATATTATAAAAATATTGTAGACATATCATTTCTCATCAACAAAATTCGCCTCACATAAAAAATAATACCAATCCTATACAAAAAGCAAAGAAGAATTGGTCCAGCCGCTCAAATGTGCTTAATGCATAGTAATGTTTTCTTGTTTTCTTCACTAAAAACCAAAAAATTGTCGGTTGAGTTTCAAACAAGACTCTTTCTTAACACGTGTCCATTTATAAGACGGGAGAGCCGACCTTAAAGGACAAAAAAAAAAAAAAATTTGAAAAAGGCAAAAGCCCTTTAAAGTTTCAGGGCCAAGTCTTACGAAATTGACATACGAAAAGGGCCCAAAATCTTTTCATAGGAACAGTAACAGTTTATGGCCCTAAAAAAGTTCTTCATTATCCAAATGAATTTCTAATAAAAAAATAAAATCCCACGTGGTACTCTATCGTAGGTGGTGACGTCAGAAACACAGAATTAGGAGGAGCACAACGGTCACAAATTAGGGACGTGTGTTGTGTTGTGTTGTGTATGGGCAACGGTAACTTCTGAGAGGCTGCCTGCCTCCGACTCAGAGTCCAGAGTCGATGGGACCCACGTGGCAGCCTTCATTATCTTCGTAAAGAAGAAAACAAAGGATTGCTACTGAGGAGTCAAAACACTCTTTGGACTCTCCATTTTAACGTGTTTGACCCTTAGAATTATTGCTAATTGAACGCCAGCTGCCCCCCCCCTACGGCCGTTTTCACAAACGGGAACCGGTTCCTTCGTTCCTATAGACGCTTTTGCCCTTTTATATTATATGACCATGTTATTATTGTTAGGGCACTAAAAATAATGTTATATTTGTCTAGGACATTCAAATTCAATTCTACGATTCATTAGTCAATGTAATTATATTTTTTTAATTTAGTTGAAGAACTTAAGTCATACTCTTAAAGAATCGTGTTTAAATTTTGTTCATTATTTATAATTCTAATATGGATTGTGTCTTTTTTTTTTTTAATTATATGAAGTATGAACTCTTTATACTTAAAAAGATAAACACAAATTAAGTTGTAGAAAAGAGATATGCTTAATTAATATATATATATATATAAAAGTACTATTTGTTTGGTTTTATTTATATATTTATTTATATTTATAACTTGAAAACTCTAAAAGCACTAAAGCACAATAAATAGAGTTATGAAATATGAATATCAGTTGCTACCTTGTCCCCTAAAAACCCGTCTTTCATTTTGGGAGAAAAAACACTCCTAGATGTATGTGAAGTATGAAACCTTCATACTTTAAAAGGATAAACACAAATTAAGTTATGGAAAAGAGATACGCTTTAAATATATATATAAAATAAAAAAACACTCTAAAAAGTAAAAATTAGTCTTTCATTTAGGGAGAAAAACATTCTAGCTCCTTAGCTATATATGAATTATGAACCCTTCATACTTTAAAGAAGATAAGCACAAATTAAGTTATGGAGAAAATGTATACTTTTTTTGAAAGTGAGAAAATGTATACTTTAAAAAAAGATCTAGAAGCATTTTTTTTTTTTTTTTTTTTTTTTACTTGAAAACTCTAAAAGCACAAGAAATTGGATTGTGAACATCAGTCGCCACCCTGCTCTCTAAACCCGTCTTTCATTTTGGGAAAAAACATTCTAAACTCCTACATGTGTTGAAACACGAGCCCATCATACTTAATAAATAAATAAATAAATAAAGATAAAACGCACATTAAATTAAGGAAAAGAGATACGCTTCGAAAAAAAAAAGTTTAACGTTAAAACTATAAAAATACTTAGGTTGCGTTTTAGATTTGAAAAAAAAATTAATTTCTTTTACTTTTTAGCTTAGTTTTGCTCATAGATTGAATTTTATTGTTCCAAAAGTTAATTTTTAACATTTTTTTTCTACATATTCTCAATAATTTTTTTTTTATAATTTTAATAAAATAAGTGGTTCCGAAACTAAACCTGTAATCACACGGAATTTAGTTGTGAACATCAGCTGCCACCCTACTTCCTAAAAACTCGTCTCCCGTTTTGGGGGAAAAAAATTGTAGACCCCCAGCTGTATATGAGCTATGAAGTATGAACCTTTCAAAAAAACAGAAAACGTGGGAAGGGGCAAAAAAGACTTTGTACATTCTAGAAGGGGCCCACGAATCACTAGTCAAAAGACGTTAAGATTAACCCAAAGAGCGCTCAGCGCTCAAAAAACACGGAATTAAGACGACCCCACTGTTTCTCTCTCCACAAAAACCCTTCCTTTAAATACCTTTCTCTCTCCTGTCTTTCGGAACAAAAAAAAATCTCAGAAACATTGTATATTTCGCATACACAAACGAAAGACAGAGAGCATCAAAGAAAGCATTATAGCAAAACAGAAAAAAGAGAAATCGGAGACAAAAGAGAGCAAAACAAGTCGAACGTTGTTGTTGTTGTTGCTGCTGTAAATTTATACTCGTAATAGAGGGAGCTTTGTTATTGGTTTTTGGAAAAGAAAGTAAAGGCAAGAATAAAAATGTCTGTAGCTGTTTCGAACTCGCCTGTGTTCTCACCCTCATCGTCTTTGTTCTGCAACAAGACCTCGATAATCACAGCTTCCCCAGAAGCGTTAACGCTAACGTTAAGCCATCTAAAGCCTTCACCATGTTCTTCATCTTCGTCTGCTCCCTCTTCGCCTTCTTCACCTTTTAGGCTTCGGTTTCCGAAACCACCAACTGGGCTTTCTTCTTCTTCATCTTCTGTTTCGGTTTCCACTTCTGGGTCTTCATCGCCGAATTCGGTACTGAAGAGGAAGAGGCCGGCGAGGCTTGATATTCCGGTGGCTTCGATGTGTTTTGGGGCACCGGCTACGCCATCGATGGCGGCAAGGGAGGTGGTGGAGGAAGAAGCAAATGGGTATTCTGTATATTGTAAGAGAGGGAGGAGAGAAGCTATGGAGGATCGCTACTCGGCTCTACTTAATCTTCAAGGAGATTCTAAACAGGTATTGTCAAATTTACTTCTTTTTCTTTTTTGGTTTTGGGTCTAACAATAAGATGTGCTCTGTGGATTAATGGTTTTTAGTGATTAAGTTCTCCTTGAGCTGAAACATTGAAAAAGTAGGAGCCTTTATTGGGATTTTTTTTTTTTTTTTTGGGTTTCAATTTGGTGTTTTAAGCTGGATATTCATATTATCTAATAGGTTTTCATAGCGAAATTTTTTAGTTTTGATGATCAAGTTGTCCGTGTACCTCATTTTATGTTGAATTTAGATGCCGTTTGTGGAGTTAGCTTATGCAATTAAAATGAATTGGGTTTTTATGGTCGAATTTTACTAAGATAGATAAAAATTATGGAGAACTAAAAAAAATGAATGAATAAATAAAAGCCATTTTGGAGTACTTGCATGGATAAAGTCTATTGTGGTTCTTTCTGTTAAAATGGGAGGTGTAGCCACTATTTAGACAATGAGAAGCTTTTATACAGCTATAAATTCCAGTGAGATAAATGGAGTCTTCAATTGTATACATTTAGAAAGGTTTTTGTTTTGAAACAAACAAGCATACGATAAGCTGAAAATATGAGAAGGCTTTTGTGATAGTATATAGTTGTAGAGATAAGGCAATGGATTCGAATCTAATATGATGTTACTTTATCTTTGCAGGCTTTCTTTGGTATATTTGATGGCCATGGAGGTGCAAAAGCTGCTGAGTTTGCGGCAGAAAACTTGGATAAGAACATAATAGATGAAGTGATGACAAGGGGTGAAAATGAAATTGACGAAGCTGTTAAGCAAGGTTACCTGAACACGGACTCCGATTTCTTGAAGGAGGATATGCGAGGTGGCTCGTGCTGTGTGACAGCATTGATTAGGAAAGGGAACCTTGTTGTATCCAATGTTGGTGACTGTCGTGCTGTTTTGAGCAGAGGTGGTGTTGCTGAGGCACTTACCTCTGATCATCGTCCTTCGAGGAAAGACGAAAAGGAAAGAATTGAGACCCTGGTGAGTGTGTTATTATGTTGCCCTCAATCTGGTGTGAATTGCTTCTGTCAATTTTTCATGCACTCAAGCTGAGTAATGACTAATGAATTGTTTTGAATTTTATTTTGTAGGGTGGCTATGTTGATTTCTGCCATGGAGTATGGAGAATTCAGGGATCTCTGGCTGTATCTAGAGGGATTGGAGATCGACACCTTAAGCAATGGGTAATAGCAGAGCCAGATACAAAAGTTCTTAGAATCATACCAGAATATGAGTTCTTAATCTTAGCATCTGATGGATTATGGGATAAGGTGTGGTTTCCTATGCCTTTCTGTTTTCTGAAATAATTTCAAGCTTGAAGCCTTTGAAAGATATTAGTACAAGATTATTAATCAGATTAATTCCTTTGTCTTTTTCAGGTTAGTAATCAGGAAGCAGTAGATATTGCTCGTCCTTTGTGCATAGATACGCCACAACCATTGACTGCCTGTAAAATGCTTGCGGATCTTTCTGCTTCACGAGGGTCTTCTGATGATATAAGCGTGATGCTAATTCAATTGGGGCGCTATATTTAACATTCCCGTCATTACAGAGTAGGAAATTAAACTAACATTATAGGTTGAGGGAATTTGGCTTTGCCCTCCCTTGATTACGATTCATTCTTTGTACTGTTCAGTTGTCATACGTGGTTTGTTCACAATGGAGATAGTGGTGGTGGTGGTGGATATTTGATTATTTAGAGTAGCCCAATTTATTGGAGACAATTGACATATTTAGGAGATTTTATTTTACAATTAGAGCTGAAGAAAAGAGATTAAACAGTCAGGTACTTGTATTATTGTATTTATTCATTTAATTTAAATAACCTTCATTCCTTTAAGGTTATTCTCCACAATAATTTTCACTAAATTTCTGCATACATTCTCTTGTACATTTGTTGGCTATGATCTATTTCACAGCTACACTACCTACCTGTACCAGCCACGAGTAATTTCTGTTATTAACTCCTACAATTTATTATACAGTGATACACATTTTCAAACCAGGAAATACTTGGTGCTAAATAGAATTGAATACTCATTTTCAAACCAGGAAATACTTGGTGCTAATTCTGAGGAACATCTTGCTCGGTTATCATGCTCTGAATGGTAGCCCTAGCTATTTGATTGTCAAGTACTTGCAGGCATTTTTTCCTTTTCTTTGTGCACTTCATTGGTTATCACATATCCCAACATGCTTGTATCCCACTCTAATTGAATGTTGTCGGCTCAGTTTGGGGTTTACAGTTGGGTAGGATCTATTTGGAGGCTTGAATTTTCCGCAATACCATGCTCATGTTGCTGGTAGGTTTTTGATCTTACTCCTAGACTGCCTTTGAGACTTGCAGTAAACTTGTAAAGTGGTTCATCATTCTATTAAGATTATAAATCTATCACTTCAAATTTACCTCCTCTATATTCTTTGTTAGCCATGTTAGTCTCTTAAAAAGCTAAAACAATTGTTCTTCAATATTTTAACCCAATTCATGGCTATTTCCAGAGTTCCGGTATGTAAACGTTGAAGTATTCCTTGACAAGATGTTCCAAGGTTGGCCTAGACTAACATATCCAGCCAATGATGGGTTCAACGGAATTGCTAGCTCACTATTGTTCATAATTCGGTTTAGTTTTATTTATTCTACTTAAAATCACAAGAATATTGAATTCATGGCCATCCGCACCCCTTAATCCTAGATATTCCAAGGTTGGCCTTGACTAAGATATCTAGCCAATGATGGGTTGAATTGAATTACTAGCTCACTACCATTCATAATTTGGTTTACTTTTTTTTTTTTTTTTTGAGAGATTCACAACCTATGGCATCGGCTCCTGATAATAGCTCTTTATCATTAGACCAAAACACCAATCGGTTTTTAGTGTAGACGGAAGTTGAACCCTAGGTCTCTTATTCAACCATCAGAGACTTTACGAGTCGAGTTAACTGAAACCCACTTTATATATTCTACTTAAGCACAAGCACAATGAATTCAAGGCCATCTGCACCCCCTCAATCCTAAGGGTGATCATAGGTCGACCAGGTTTGAGTTTAGCCTCAACTTGCAACTCAACCCAATCATACCAAATGGAAGCTCTCTCACCCATTATTAATCAAGCACTCGATCAAATCCATTTACAACTCATTCTTAGGTGAGCGACCATGCTTCAATCAAGTGGTGGATGGTGACGGCCACAAAGAGACAACGCACTTTGGACGGTGTAGGCATAACATGATCTAGAGTTTGGAACAATCTAAACCAAGACAAGAATGGCAGGGAGCATGACTAAGGATGGCAATAAAACCCTGACCCACAAGTACTCGATCCGACCCAACCCGCAAAACAGTAAGTTCAGGTTTGGGTTTTAAAAATAAAACCCAAAAAGGGTTCGGGTCGGGTGCGAGTTTTAGTGATACCCACCCCGAACGCGACCTGCATACACCATAATTACCAACAAAAAAAACTAGCATATATATACCACTTTTCTAACCTAACCCTAACTCTCATTCTATCTCAGTCTCACTGCCTCAGCCCAGTCGCCCCCCTCCCTCACCCTCACGCGCTCTCACCCTCACTCACTCAGTCACTCTCACTCTCATCCCTACATCACCGTCGCCGGCCATACCCCTTAAGCCCTCCCTCATCCATGCATCACTGCCGGCCCCCCGTCACTGCCTTGCTCAACTACTCTTTCACGACCTCACTCCCTCCTCCGTGTGTCTCCACCTAGTTTTCCATCTTTTTTTCTTTTTTCTGGGTTCATTTCGTCTCAATCATGTGAGTTTGTGTTTGTGATTTCTATGTTTGCGTTTGTGTTAGGATTTGTGTTTGTGTTTGTGATTTTGAAAGGAAAAATTAGAAATCTGAAATTTTTGTGTTTGTGATTTCTGTGTTTGTGTTTGTATATTTTTGAGTTTGTGATTTCTGTGTTTGTGTTTGTGTTTGTGATTTTGAAAGGGAAAATCATAAATCTTAAATTTTTGTGTTTGTGTTTGTGTTTGTGATTTTGAAAAGAAAAATCATAAATCTAAAATTTGTGTTTGTGATTTCTGTGTTTGTGTTTGTGATTTTGGGCCGGGCATGATGGGACAGGGCAGGTTTGGGGATTAAAAAAACCCGTTTATTAAACGAGGCGGGTTCGTGTAACGGGGGCTGGCCCGTGGGGCGGGTCTGGGCATAAAGAAACCCGCTCCAAACCCGACCCGTTACCATTCCTAAGCATGACACAAACTTGAATGATAGAATGCAGTGTATGTATACACGTGTGGGGTTGGGGTTTTCAGTTAATTTTTTTCCCCCAACCCCAGGATCCAAATTGAAATCCTAAATTTCCCTAATTATCAGACTTGTTACCCAAGTTTACACCTGATCAAAAATATTTGTGACCCTTCAGGTTAGACTAGATTAGTCAAGTGAGCTGACTTATGTGGATCATTAACTAAAAAAAAAAAAAAAAGGTCATTTGATGGTTTTTGTAAAAATCTTGATACACTGGAAATGACGTAACAAATGGTTAAATACCAAAAATCCAGTTGTTTCAATTTTAGTTATTGTTGAGTAATCTTATAGTTTATTCAATGCGAAAGCATGGAAGTGAATGGGCTGGTAGTCCATGCCGTAATAGATATGATAAAGTTAGCTACACTTTTGTAGGAATCACAAATATGGTTCATTGTAAATTTTTATAATGAAAGAAAAATTATTAAGTATATGATAAATATTCTCTCCTTTCACATCTCATTAGTGATTACTATGGAAGGAATGGCCAAAGAACAGAAACTTCCTTTCAGATGCAGTCCAAAGTGTTTTTGACGTGTTCAACTTTGAATTTGCATTTCGTTCGGAACCCACATCAGCTTCACCTACAGATGAAACAAATTAAGTAGAACTTCTGACTATGTCAAAATCCAAATATAGGTTTGCTGGTTTTGTGCTAGTTTATATAATGCTACACGGATTGACCACATCGTGTTGAAGAATTCGATCCTATCCTATAGTGTGAATCTGCGATAGATTGAATTTTCATATGTCATTGATGATGTTCCTTCACTTCACACTCCTGAAATTATTACAAAATATTTGTAAAATACAATTGGAAGCTGAATTTTTTTAAACTAGTTAGTTTGAACCTTCCCTTTCTTGCCCAAACGAGAAAATAACTCCTAATTCTATGAATTGCGTACTCATTTAATTCTAAGATCGCTAAGATTAAAAGAAGCATCCATAGACTAAACATGAAAGTGTGGAAAAAAAGAGACAATATTTGGCTTGGGTGCAGTGTTTTACTGTATGGAAAGTGTTACATTTGTAGCATTTTTACAACACTTTCTCAAAAAATATTTAGGTAGTAAGTTGTTACAAGTTCTAATTTAAATCCACCATATGAAATTATTTTTTACGTACCCACCCGTAACAACCAATAACAACATCTCATTTAAAAATTGTTATGAAAATATTATGGACATAACATTTCTCTTTAATGTATTGGGAATGACACATAAAACTACAAATATTTTTACAAATGGCTGATATGATGAGTGGTTATTAGTAAGTAAAAATCTAATATTAGTATTAGGCTCAAATGAGAACCAGTAAAAATTTGTTATATTAACCGTTTATAAAAATATTGTAAAATAGTTTGTATATGTAAATTAAAAAAAAATAAAAAAAAAAAATCCATTGTGTGGCTTCCAGAATCCATATGCCGTCCAATATGTTGGAATACTAGTCCCACATTTCACCAGGAAAGAAGAGTGATACCATTTTTTGGAGATATCAAATTTGTCTATCTGTCTTTGGTCCACTAAGAGCATCTCCAGCAAATTCATCAAATTTTTGTACTATTTGAAAAATGAACAGTGACTTTTACCTTTATCAACCCACTTTTTCAAATACACTTTCCAACAAATTCTTTATCTCATTCTCTATTTCATTTAAATATTATTTCTTCATTCATTATTTTTTTTTTAACAACTATACATCTTCCAACATTTTTTTATTCAACACCTAATTATTATAATAAAAAAAAAAGCATTTGAAGAATGAACAGTAACTCATCAGACTTGATGGGCTACTGTTCATTAGCCAAAAAAAAATTCAAGATTCAGGAATACCGAACCTGTTGGAGTATGAACAGTGCACAAATTCTTCAAATTTTAGCTAACAAACCCGGATACAGCATCTGTTGAAGATGCTCTAAAAAAGATATATAAACAACGAGACAATGACGACCAATTATTTATAATGAAGAACAAATTAATCTCAAGAATACCGCATGGTTGCTGGTATTATAGGATTGTATCTTGGGCACAATCATCCTCGTCACAGAAAATCAATTATAAATTAAAGATAATAGCATTAGCATAAGACAGACCAACACACATGATCACCTGTCTATAGACATCTTCGTTGAAATTGACCATAGAAATAGCACATGAATAAGACCAAATGCCTTCAGGTATACCCACACCACATGTTAGAAATCTGTGGCCTTTCGTCGAAGTTGCAAACTTAGTTTTGTTGCCTCATGTATGATATACACCACGTTATGTGTTTCGTTCGTACAAGCTTGTTTGTTTATGTACCAAACTTGTCCAAACCTCAAGGATATGTAGATGCAAATGCAATGTATATTAATTGTCAATATGAATATTGACATGTTGCTAGACTAGGTTCCTCCCTAGATGTAGAATTTACTGCTTTTTCTAGTCCGCCTGTGGACATGTTTAACATTTGGGAGGCTGATGCCCGTGGCTTGTGCTGCACCAGGATGTGCCCTGCCCCCTCTTTTGTTTCTTAGGTGTGTTTAATTTAATTCCTTTTTCTACCAAAAAAAAATATATATATATATATATGAATATAGCCAATAACGAACGAGCTCCCCTGGGATTTTTTTAGTACATTCTTATCTGTTCTGTTTTTCCTGAATTGGTTTTTTGAGATGGACGGTCATCAGACTTGAACTAAATGGCAATATTAAGTACAATACATTTTCCTACAATGCATGACAAAATTTATTAGGTATTTTTGTAATATAGTTATTGTGGTGGCTGGGCCTAATGATCTGAGGATTTTGGGCTCCGGCCTCCAATTTACTTGTATTTTGGGTTGGGTTTATTCTATAATGGAGGTCCAAAAGACAGCTCTACTCGTTATCGATGGAGTTTTAACGTATTAATCTCACCCCAAACTCTCTTCCCCCTCCCCTCAATTGAGAAAGTTCTTCCTCCACCAAGCCTTCTTCCCTGAAATCCGAGTAGGATTTCAAGATTCATGGTGATATGTTTTTCCTTACTCCACTCATGTCTCCTTCCCAATTTTTTCCAACACCTCTTTCACACCCTCCTTCCCCCTTTTATCACCTTCCTTTAGTGGGTTCGCCATGGTGAAGAGTGGTCTTCCCCAAGCAGGCGGGTCCCGCTCTGCACCATATTCCTAACTAGATAAGACCCACTGCATACTCCTGAGATGACATCATTGAAACTTGCACTAGACGTCGGGTAATGCTCGGCAGGCAGATTCCCACAAGGCACTATCTCTCGTCCATGGCTGACTGGGTGCTTGGTTTATTCTCGGTGTTTTTTGGTTCGATGTTAGGATGGGTTGGGCCGGTTTTAGGGAGCAGGTCGTGATTTTGGACTGGGCTTTTGTTCATGGTCCATACAGTTATAATAATTATCTCATACATCAGAGAAATGTCTTTCAAGAATGTGTGGATCTCACACTACAGTCCATGATGAGATAGGTTTTTTTTTGGTACGGAACCAATGATTTATTAGGGGAAAAAAAAGGAAAAGAAAAGAGATTGTGGTATGCAAAGCTACAAAAAAAGGTTTGTTAAACTAATGCATCAGACAATTTAGATGCTCTTAACAACTGGCGGATTTTGTTATGCATGAACCTCAAGAAAAAGAAGAAGAAGGTGAGGAACAAAGTGTGCTGTGAGGTTTGCATGTCAGCCGCAAAAGATGGAACGTTTTGTTCATGCATGTTGGATTGTCGACCGTCCGATTAATGTTTGCTCTTTTGTCCTACTGTCCAACGACATAAGTCCACACCACCGGAAGGGGCTGTCAGCATTTCCGCTTTCTATTAATTAAGAGAACATAAACACTAATCCTCCTATTTGTATTACATAGCGTATGACATATATGTATTACATTAATTATACACATGCGTATGTATTTAACCAAAAAAAAAAAACAATTGTTATTTATCACTGTGGAGGGTAAAAGTCCAACCTTATGTATTGAGTCTCGGGCCTTATTTGAAGATTACTGTGTGTCCGAAGAGAAGAAATCGGTTGAGAAGGAGTTCATGTAGAAGAGAGATACCTGGAAATGAAGGAGGAGTACAGTCCGAAGAGAGCACCAGTGGTCCGAAGAGGGCATTCTCCTCGGATACAAATAGTCTTGATCAAGCAAATATCTGGAAGGTTCGAGTGATCTTCCTAACAACTTCAATGATAAGGATAAGCTTTGAGCATGCTTGGAGATGATAAGAACGGAGAGATATCTAAAAGGAAAAACTGCTACCACCACATTAAATGCATTGCAGCTGCTTTTCTGGCCGCATTAATGTGGAGAGGACCCCTGAACAGTGTAATCTCAGCTACTACCACTCACAGAGAGTTAAAGAGGAGACCTGACGTGACATATACTCAAGTGGATATTTAGATGAAGAACAAGTGGACGATGAAGATGACGGGGAAGGATGCTATATAAAGGGAAGAAACCTCTGAAAAGAGGGGATCGGAACAGAGGGAAAAGAAGAAGAGAACAAGTTTACTGTAGCTCTAAGAACTGTATTCACCTTTCATTCAATAATATACCTGTTCGGACATCAATTTGTTGAGTTTTTAAGTGTGTTTTTACGTCAGTTCATCCCTTAATACCATAATTAACTATTGTTTAATTCACAATCAGCCTAGCTCTTACACCCACTCTCTATAAATTCATTGTTCTGGGTTCATTGGGCTCATAATCCAAACATTTTGGGCTTGGGCTACAAAAACTGACCCTACAATCACATATAACACAAATTCTTTGAAAATTAAATGTTTTTTCGTTTGAAAGTATAATATGTTTTTTGTATTAGGAAAAAATTGGGTCCAAATATATTTAGAGTTATCTTTTCCAGCGCATTACATAACGAATTATAAGATTGTCTATGTGTAGTTTTAATCACATGAATATATATATATATATATATATATATATTATATACATATATAAAATGAAGCGTAACATTTATTGTTGTTGTTAGTTCATTTAGACCCCTCTAAATCAGATTGGTTTATCATAATTAATTAACCAATTTGTTACTTAGGTTGATTTTTATATCTAGGTTAAACTCATGCAATCATATTACTTAGTGTGGAAGAGTAAAGAAGACAATGACTTCATTAAATAATACACATGAATAATCTTAAAATTCATTAGGTAATAGGTTGGAAGAGGGTTAAACATGTTTAGAACTAAACTTTATCGATACAATTACTTATTTCTTTATTATTATTTTATGGAAATATTTTTATATTACTAAAATTTGATGTTCTTACTTCTTATTGTGAATATAGTTGCCTACTTTATTACTCTAATTTGTAGTTTGGCAACATTGTCTAGTAGTTCTTCCATAAAAGTTGGGTTCAAATATTAAAATCCTTTGATAAGGCAAAATATGCCACGATGCGCCCCATGATTAACTCGTCAGCTTGGAGCTTATAACTCCTGCTGAAGGGCATGAAGAAGGCTGACGACTCTTCATGGCTGAAGGCATGAAGAAGGCTGGCGACCCCTCATAACTGAAGGACATGAAGAAGGCTGACGGGCTCGAGGCTGACGGTTCTATCAAAACCATGGCTTGGCCACCACGCATAAAACTATAAAAAGATGACTTGTATTCCACGTTCAATATTAGAGTCCTATAAGGAAAGGATTCCGCAATCTACGCTAATAAGGATTCCTATAAGGAAAAGACTTCTACTCCAAGAAAGAGAGGTCCTCCCTCTATTACTATAAAAGGCTCAATACCCTCAGAAATCGAGGTACGCATAATTAACCCCTCTCTAGCACTCTAGAGTTGAAAGAAGTTCTAACTTGACCTTTGGAGGGTATTTAGCCGGCATCACACCGGTGCTCTCTGTTAGGTCTTCTCCTTTTTGTTGTGCAGGTGTCGTTTCAAGCGTACAAGCATTGTGCAACTCACTGGTGAGATTTTCGGCATCATCAGTTGGCGCCGTCTGTGAGAAACACCGTAAGCCATACTATCGTTTCCCGGACTAAAGGGTTGCATGGTACTCACTCGCTCGATGGCAACCACTAACGACGTTCAAGGAGAGGAACCACCCACGACTGCCCTCGAAAGACAAGTTCGGACTCTCAAAGCCGCTGTGGAGCGTCTCACCAAACAAAACCACGACTTGGAAGAACAGCTGCGCCAGAAGAATGCAGCACTGAACGACCAACAAGAAGATCAGGAAGGGACCAGCACTCCAAAGAAAAATCAGGAGAAACCTGAAGGCAGCCACGCCCCGAGCAAACCGGAGAAGCAGAACTTGAGCATGCCATCCCTCACGGATACGACTCCACCACATATTATTGCAGAAATGCAGGCAATGAGGGAACAGATGGAGGTTATGATGAACGCGCTCAAAGGGCGAGTTTCCAGTGATCTGGACGATTTAGTCAACCGCACCGACTCGCCCTTCACTGCAGCCATGAACTCCTTCCCCCTACCCCACAAATTTCGCATGCCACATATAGACAGCTATGACGGGGTGAAGGATCCTCTGGACCATCTAGAAACTTTCAAGACCCTAATGCACCTTCAGGGGGTAGTAGACGAGATCATGTGCAGGGCCTTCCCCACAACACTCAAAGGCTCCGCAAGGGTGTGGTTCAGCCGACTGACGCCCAACTCCATCAGCACCTTCAAGGAACTAAGCGCTCAGTTCACCACACACTTCATTGGGGGCCACAGGTATAAGAAGTCCACGGCATGCTTGATGAGTATCAAGCAACGAGAGGACGAGACGCTGAGATCCTACATAACGCGCTTCAATAAGGAAGCGCTATCGATCGACGAAGCCAACGATAAAATACTTGTAGCAGCCTTCACAAATGGGTTGCGAAAGGGTAAGTTTTTGTTCTCCCTATACAAAAACGACCCGAAAACCATGTCGGAAGTACTCTACAGGGCCACTAAGTATATGAATGTTGAGGACGCACTGCAGGCCCGAGAAGAGAAACCAAGAAAAATGGAGAGGCAGGACGATGCACGACAAGATCAAGGGCGGAAGAGGCCGAGAACAGGAGATCGAAGAGACAAGAGGCGTTCTAAACCTCCGGGAGGAAGGTTCACAAGCTTCACCCCGCTAACCACCCCGATAGATCAAGTCCTAATGCAAATCAAGGACGAAGGGGCTCTGACCTTCCCTGGAAAGCTGAAGGGAGATCCCAGCAGGCGTTCTAGAGACAAATACTGCCGCTTCCACAGAGATCACGGCCATGACACAGCCGATTGTTACGACTTGAAGCAGCAGATTGAGGCCTTTATAAGACAAGGAAAACTACAGAAGTTTGTAAACAAGGAAAAAACGGATCCACCACCTTAGGAACAGGCCCCCCGACGGGATAATGACCGCCCTAGACCTCCCATTGGTGACATAAGAATGATTGTAGGAGGGACGGCTACCGGGTCATCCAAAAAGGCTCGAAAAACGTACCTCAGGATGGTCCAAAATGTCCAGCTGACGGGCTCAGTACCAAAAATAGCACGAAGAGAAAGCCCCGTCATCGGGTTCTCCGAAGAAGATGCGCGACGTCTTCACCATCCGCACGACGATGCGCTTGTTATCAGCTTACAAGTGGGGGATTACAACTTGCACCAGGTGTTGATCGACAATGGGAGCTCGGCGGACATCCTGTACTACCTGGCATTCCAGCGGGAATCAGCAGAGAACAATTAATTCCGACGAATGCCCCACTCGTCAGTTTTGGAGGAACGAGGGTGTTTCCCCTGGGCACGGTCACATTGTCTATAACGGCAGGCGACTATCCTCGGCAGATCACAAAGGACGTGACGTTCCTCGTGGTCGACTGTTCGTCCGCCTACAATGCTATCTTAGGGCGACCCACCCTCAATTCATGGAAGGCGGCAACCTCGACTTATCATTTGATGATCAAGTTCCCTACCGAATACGGGGTAGGGGAACTACGCGGAAATCAGGTGGCCGTACGCGAATGCTATGTGGCTATGATGGAAATGGATAATCAACTCCAAGCCATGAGCATAGAAGAACATCGAAGTACGACGGAGCCCGTCGAGAAGCTTGAAGAAATATCCCTTGACGACTCCAAACCTGACCAAACAACAAAGATTGGGACCCTTGCAAGTCCCATGGTCCGACAAACACTTGCAGCCTTCCTCAGAGAAAATCGGGACGTATTCGCCTAGAGTCATGAGGACATGTCAGGAATAGACCTTTCAGTCATGGTGCATAAGCTGAATGTATCACCCTCCTTTCCACCCGTCCGGCAAAAGAAGCGAGTGTTTGCCCCCGAACAGGATCGAGTCATAGCTGAAGAAGTCCGCAAGCTACAGGAGGCAAACTTTATTAGAGAAGTTTACTACCCCGACTGGCTAGCCAATGTAGTGATGGTCAAGAAAGCTAGCGGGAAGTGGAGGATGTGCATGGATTTCACCAATCTAAACAAAGTGTGCCCAAAAGACAGCTACCCCCTCCCGAGGGTCGACAC
This sequence comes from Quercus aquifolioides, assembly GCA_019022515.1. Classification (NCBI taxonomy): domain Eukaryota; kingdom Viridiplantae; phylum Streptophyta; class Magnoliopsida; order Fagales; family Fagaceae; genus Quercus; species Quercus aquifolioides. The sequence continues at coordinate 44,926,965 of CM032326.1, forward strand.
TCTAGTGGACTCTACAGCTCAACACCAGCTTTTAAGCTTCATGGACGCTTTCTCCGGTTACAACCAAATCAAGATGCACGAAGCCGATCAAGAGAAAACTTCGTTCGTGACTAGCCAAGGCCTCTTCTGTTACAAGGTAATGCCGTTTGGTCTAAAAAATGTGGGCGCAACATACCAGAGGCTTATGAACAAAATGTTCGCACCACAGATCGGGAGAAATGTCCAAGTCTACGTAGATGATATGCTGGTGAAAAGCCGAAGGGAGGAAGATCACTTGGAAGACCTCAGGGAAACATTCGACACTCTTCGCTCTTACAACATGAAGCTGAATCCGGGAAAGTGCGCCTTCGGGGTGACAGCAGGAAAATTCCTAGGATTCATGGTTTCCCAAAGAGGTATCGAAGCCAATCCGGACAAGATCCGAGCTATAATAGAGATGGCACCACCAAAAAATGTGAAGGAAGTACAAAGCCTTAATGACAAGATAGCAGCACTAAATAGGTTCGTCTCAAGGGCAACGGACAAGTGCTTACCTTTCTTTCGCACAATGAAGAGATCTTTCGAGTGGACTGCCGAGTGCCAACAAGCGTTCAAAGAATTGAAAACTTATCTCTCTTCCCCCCCATTGCTGAGTCCCTCGCAACCGGGTGAAGAACTTTTTCTCTATCTTGCCGTCTCCCCAGTCGCCGTCAGCGCCGCCTTGATCAAGGAAGAAGAGAGAGTATAGAAACCTGTGTACTACACCAGTTGAGCACTACGCAGAGCCAAAGAAAGATATCCGCCCATGGAAAAACTCGCATTTGCACTGGTTATAGCAGCACGCAAACTAAAGCCGTACTTTCAAGCCCACACGATGATCGTCCTAACTGACAAGCCTTTGCGACGGGCAATGAGCAACCCTGAAGCTGCTGGGCGATTGGCACTATGGGCTATAGAATTAAGCGAGTTTGACATCCAGTATCGCCCACGAACCGCCATTAAAGGACAGGTCGTTGCAGATTTCATAGCTGAGTTTACAAATGGCGAGGACAGGGGGGCAGAAGAATCTCCCCAATGGAGCATACATGTAGACGAGTCCTCCAACAAGCAGGCTGGGGGAGCCGGCGTCGTACTACACTCACCCGAAGGAGACATGGTCGAGTGTATGATCCGCCTTGAGTTCCCTACCACCAACAACGAGGCGAAGTACGAAGCTCTGATAGCAGGGCTTGACCTCGCCAAAGCTGCAGGAGTCGAAAGAGTGATCATTCACTGCAACTCTCAAGTCGTGGTCAACCAGATAAATGGGGATTATGAGTGTAAAGGCGAAAGGATGAAAAAATATCTGGACCAAGCAAGGTGGAGGGTAAACGAGCTGAAGGCCGAAATTACACAGATCCCCCGAGGAGAAAACGAGCAAGCTGATCGCCTAGCCAAAGCCGCTTCAGCTGAACATATGGCCACCCTTGGTAACGTACTCTCTTTCGTTCAGCTCTCTCCACTTATAAATTCTGTCAATGTACAGGAGCTTGGTTCCAAGAGCAATTGGACTACGCCATTAGTTTCCTACTTGAAGAACGGCGTGTTACCGGACGAAAAGGAGGCTGCAAAAAAGCTGAAGGTCCAAGCAGCGAGGTTCGTCCCGATAAGAGATGTCTTGTACAAAAGAGGCTTCGCCCGCCCCTACCTACGATGTTTAGGTCCTGAAGAAGCAGATTACGTCATGAGAGAAGTGCACGAAGGAATCTGTGGAAACCACTCAGGGTCGAGGTCATTAGTACACAAGCTAGTACGAACGGGGTACTTTTGGCCAACCATGCAGAAGGACGCCGAGGCCTATGTAAAGAAATGCGACAAGTGCCAAAGGTTCAGCAATGTCGTCAGACAACCACCTGAAGAACTTACCCCGATGACGGCGCCATGGCCGTTCGCTCAATGGGGACTGGACATCATGGGACCGTTTCCTACGGCAATACGACAACTGAAGTTTCTAGTAGTAGGCATCGACTACTTTACGAAATGGGTAGAAGCTGAAGCCTTGGCTACCATTACGGAGAAGAACGTACGCAGTTTCGTTTGGCGATGTATCATATGCAGGTTTGGCATCCCTAGAGTCTTAGTCTCGGACAATGGGAAACAGTTCGACAACGATTCCTTCCAGGACTTCTGTTCGCAATTAGGGATACGGAACCACTACTCCTCCCCCGCCCACCCTCAAGCCAACAGACAGGTCGAAGTCACGAACCGATCCTTGCTGAAGATTATCAAGACTCGGCTCGAAGGGGCAAAAGGTATATGGGCTGAAGAGTTGCCGAGCATACTTTGGGCCTACAGGACTACGGCAAGGACACCAACAGGGGAGACACCATTCTGACTAACATACGGAAACGAGGCAGTCATCCCAGCCGAAGTCGGCCTCACAAGCTACAGGGTGCACAACCATGACGAAAGGAAAAATGACGAGGCCATACGTCTGCAGCTCGATCTGGTGGACGAAGTCAGGACAGCGGCAGAGCAAAGGCTCGCACGGTACCAGGACCGCATGGCAAAGCACTACAACTCCCGGGTCAGACACAGAGACTTCCAGGTTGGAGACCTCGTTCTAAGGAAAGTCATGGGCGCAGCAAGAGACCCAACCCATGGAAAACTCGGCCCGAATTGGGAAGGACCTTACCGAGTCACGGCGTGGCAGAGGAAGGGCACCTACCATCTAGAGACACTGGACGGACGGAAGCTACCGCATCCTTGGAATGCTGAACACTTGCGAAAGTACCACCAGTAGAGGCGATGACGTGAAAGAACAACACCCCTCCTTTTTATTCTTTTTTACTATTTACTTTAAGTATTCGCTACAATAAGCCCAACGGGCATGTTTTTTTTTTTTTTACTTTGGTTTTGCTACAATAAGCCCAAAAGGGCAGGTTTTTTGAACTACTTTTTATATAGATGCATGGCAATAAGAGAAATTTATTCAGCACTACTGAAGTTTCTACTTACAAATTTAAATTCACAAAAGACCGACGAAATGGCCAAGTCCACAAGATGGACAAAGCAATAAAGCTGACGGTCTAATAAAAATGACCAAGTCCAAAAGATGGACAAAGCAATAAAGCTGACGGTCTAATTAATAGACCGAAGAAATAACCAAGTCCACAAGATGGACAAAGCAATAAAGCTGACGGTCTAAATAGAAGACTGACGGAGTGGCTAAATCCACAATAAACTCAGCTATTAAGCTGACGGTCTAAATAGAAGACTGACGGAGTGGCTAAATCCACAATAAACTCAGCTATTAAGCTGACGGTCTAAAAAGACAAACTGTCTAAGTCCACAAGTGGACGAATCTATAAGGTTGACGGTCTAAAAAGACTGAAGCTGTCAGTCCACAAGTGGACGAGTCTATAAGGCTGACGGCCTAAAAAGACAGACAAGTTGCCCATCCACAAAGTGGACGAGCCAAATAGCTGACGGTCTATTAAAAGACGGCCAAATCCAAAAAAAAAAAAAAAAAAAAAAAAAAAAAAAAAAAGAAGTCAAAGCTGACGGCTTCACTAAGCCAACGGCCCTAGCACGACAGTCGAAGCTAACAGTATTAGTAAGCTGACGGATATACAGGTCCAAGGGTGTGTAAAAGTGAGTAGGCTGACGACCCCAACCTAAGACTGGGAAGTAGCCTTAGCATCCACAAAAACAAGAAAAAGAAGCGCAAGATACAGTGCAAAAGCGACGGGCGCCGATAACATGAATAATAATGTAACACTTACAAGCAAAAAACCCAAAAAACATAGGGGCACTTAATAAAACTGTTTGCAAAATAAAAAAAGAGACGTCAATTACAAGGGGGCGTCATTCTACTTTTTCTGAGCAGGGGTATCTTCCCCGTCAAGCAGCTCCACAGAAGGGTTGGGGGTAGTTGTTGGAGGGTTCGCAGCTGGTTGGGCCAGGACGACGCCACTATCTTCAGCCGGAGGAGCGTCCGCAGAATCGTCACCTTCAATGTAGACGGCGTCATTAGCAGGCGTCATTGGCGGAGCGTCATCCAACGTGATCCCAGATAGATCCAAGTCTGGGAAAGGCGACGCGACCTGCTTAAGGCAGTCATCAAATCCAGCCCCGTAATATCCCCCGCAGGAATCGATGAAGGAATCTGACGCCTTAAACTTTTGGACCGCGTCAGCCCCAGCCGTCTCCACCTGGTCACGTAGGGCCGTCAGTTCTTGTTCCAATTTCTCCTTCTGACGGTCCGCCTCTTCCAGCTTCTGCTTTACCTCTTTTTGCTCGACGTTCAGGAGTCGGACGGCCTCCTTATACTGAACCTGTTGGTTCTGCATGTTAGCATTGTGCCTACTAACACGAGTGAGGACTGCTTCCTTGGCCACACACCGGTCCTGGAGCGCTTTTACACGTACCAGAGCCTGAGAAGGGCACAACCGTCAGTTTAAAAAAGAAAGACAAACAAAGGAAAAATAAGAGAAGTGAGGACAACGGCTTAACCGTGTGAGGTCAAATAAGGCCGACGCCCCCAAATCCTCCGTCCCCAGCAGGGCACAAGGATCAATGTCCGTCGGCTTTATGAACAATTTTATCTCCTTGACGGCATAATCCTTGTGTGTCAGGAGGCAGCGAGGTCCCTTAAGGACGAGACCAGAAGAAGTCATCACCCCCTTCCCAGCCCCGTGGGCTAACTTGGGAGGTGACTTCTCTGGGGCCTCGTCCCCAGGGGTGACGGCCACCTTCTTGGGTAGACGGACGTCCTTCCCGTCATTTTTCCTCTTAGAGGAACCCTTCGTGACGGCCTTGGGAGCTGACGAAGACACCAACTCCCCCTTAGCTTTCTTCTCTTCCTTCTGACGAGCAGCTGCAGCTCTTATACGTTGCCTTGCTAACTCCATTTCTGCAAAAAACGAGACACATTAGAAAAACTGACGGTGGCAGAAAGTAACTGAACAACAAAAATAGTTACTTACGACGGTGGGAAATTTCTTCTAACTTAAGTGCTTCTGGCGACGGTTCCGGACCCCACAATATGCGAAAAGAGCGTCAAGAGTGATTAGGTGACGGCACTTTCGTTCTTCTAGAGGGATCTCGAGAACCCGACGGATGAAGTCTCTTTACTCGTCAGTAATAAGAGGACGAACAAAGGCTGAAAAGTAAAATAAAGATGACGATGTTAAGATAAATAAATAAAGTGTATGCAAAGATAAAGTGAAAACCGACGGGGCTAAAAGCTGTAACCTGAGTCCCTGACGAAGGCCCAGGTGTTATCAAAATAGCCATGAGGGATTGTTTCCCATTCCTTTTGACGGCACACCCAGTCCGTCCCCTTAACAAAAAAGAACCTACTTTTCCAAACTCTATTGGAGTCTGGCATCTCAAACACTAACTTCAACTCCTTCTCCCTGACGGCAAAATGGTACATCCCCTTAGAAGAAGAGAGATGGTGGGGTCTGTAGCAATAGAAAAACTCGTCTAAAGTAAGCTGACGGTTTCCTCCACTTAGACGACCCCACAAGATCTCAACACTTATGAAGATCCTCCATGAGTTTGGGGCGATCTGGCTGATGGACAACCCTAAAAAATCAGCCAGCTGACGGTGTAAGGCCGTCAGGGGTAACCTAAGCCCAACAGCAAACATGGCGTCATACATACTAACGTCTGCGGTTCTCCCCGTATAGCACTTTTCATTCTCTTTGGGGAGACGAATTGGGATGTGGTCTGGGATTTGGAAACGGATGCGTAACTCCTTGAATACCTTTTCACTCATTAACGGTAAAAATTTGTTAACAGCCCATTCCTCGAGAAGGATGAAGGGACGGTTGCCTCCAGGACTCCCTGAAATTCCCTCACAAGACTCCTCGTCACCTTCATCCCCGTCACTACTACTCTTATCCTCCTCCTCAACATTAATCTCTCTCCTTTCTACTCCTTCCTGACCTTCATTACCATGACTCCCTACCTCCTCGACGGGAGATTGGGCAGACGACTCTCTCTCTGACGACTAGGAAGAGCCCCCGGACTCATCCCCTGAACCAAATACTTCGTCGTAGCCCGCTCCGTTGCGGACCGACGACTGATCACTCGACGCGTCACTTGACATCTGACTACCTACAAGTGACGGATTGGTTCTAAGCACCTAGAATGACGACCTCACTATAAAAAATTAATTAAAATAGAACGTGCAAAGAAAGAAAAAGGACTTACAAGTTTTTGAAATGTGTGACGGCTTTTCTAGAAGCGACGGAAGCAGCTCAAGTGTTGACGGAATAGAGGTTGACAGAATAGAGGTTGACAGAATAGAGGTTGACGGAATGGAGGTGACGGATCTTCTCTCCAGGAATCGTTAAAAGTATAAAGGCAGAAATGGAGAGGAGGTGGGTTATATATAAGGAAGAAAGGGCGCGGAAGACGAAGCGACGCCCTCGTCCAAATGCGGAGCCAACCAGGGTACGCCACGTGTCTAAGCATTTAATGGTTGGCGGCTCGAGGAGTCGCCTAGTAATTATTTTCTCTCTCCTGACCCAGATGGAAATTAAGAAACAACGCAACTCCATAACCCGTCAGTTTAAACTGACGGAGATATGGAGTAGGGGGCAACTGATAAGGCAAAATATGCCACGAGGCGCCCCATGATTAACTCATCAGCTTGGAGCTTATAACTCCTGCTGAAGGGCATGAAGAAGGCTGACGACCCTTCATGGCTGAAGGGCATGAAGAAGGCTGACGACCCTTCATAGCTGAAGGACATGAAGAAGGCTGACGGGCCCGAGGCTGACGGTTCTATCAAAACCATGGCTTGGCCACCACGCATAAAACTATAAAATGATGACTTGTATTCCACGTTCAATATTAGAGTCCTATAAGGAAAGGATTCCGCAATCTACGCTCATAAGGATTCCTATAAGGAAAAGACTTCTACTCCAAGAAAGAGAGGTCCTCCCTCTACTACTATAAAAGCCTCAATACCCTCAGAAATTGAGGTACGCATAATTAACCCCTCTCTAGCACTCTAGAGTTGAAAGAAGTTCTAACTTGACCTTCGGAGGGTATTTGGCCGGCACCACACCGGTGCTCTCTGTTAGGTCTTCTCCTTTTTGTTGTGTAGGTGTCGTTTCGAGCGTACAAGCATTGTGCAACTCACTGGTGAGATTTTCGGCATCATCATCCTTCATTTTCAATTATAATGTGAATAAAAAAGACAAAAAAAAAAAAAAAAATCTATATTTTTTAATTCCATTTTCTTAAAATATTAGATGCCAATATTTCAACTCTCTAGATGAACGCATTTCTTTCAACCACATCACATAACTTCAAATTGTTATCACATATTAGTAGATCTCTACGCCGAATTTGAAGGATTAATTTATGCGAATTTTTTTTATGAGAAAAAGATCAAAAACTTGTGTTACGCTATGGCCAAATTAGCCTAAAATACAGATTAAAACAATATAAGATTTTATTTTTTGTTGAGGCCTCATAATTTTATACATTACTATTGGGTAAACTACGTATTTGGACTTTATCTTTTACACAATATTTTAATTTGGTCCCTAATCTTTCAATTTGGTTCCTAACCTTTCAGTGTCATATTAATTTAGTCTTTACCGACATTTCTTAGATGAAAATTGCGAATATGGCTTACAGCCAAAATAGAAAATTAGTTTATTGCCACGTCAACTGCCAACTATACCGCCACATCGTATTATAAAAAAATAAAAAATAAATAAATAACCCAAATTAAAAGATCTCTCTCTCTCTCTCTCTCTCTCTCTCTCTCTCTCTCTCTCTCTCTCTCTCTCTCTCTCTCTCTCTCTCTCTCTCTCTCTCTCGTTTATTGCCATGTCAATTTTGTTGTTTTTGTAACTCAACTCAAGTATTCTTTCTGGAACTCAAAAAGCCATTGCATGGTATTGACCAAAGTTCCCTTTTACTCTTTGTAGTTTGTATACGTTCTTTCAATATCAATTCAAATTCTACCAACTTCAGTAAAAAAATATAAAATCTTTTTGTTTTCTTTCATTTTTGAAGAAACCAAACACAACAATAAACAAAAGAAAATCTCAATTACTACAAAAAAACATGGAGAAAATCCCCATCTTTGCTTTAATTTTACATCAGTTTTTTGACAACCAAACACTATCAAAAAGATTTAATCTAGAAAAAAATAGAGAAATCAAAATATATCAAGAAATCAACCATTGTCGAACCAAACTTTTGGTTTAGATCTGCAAAATTTTTGGATCTCTCAAACTCAAAACACAAAAAATGAAAATTTTAGTTTATACATGAGAGTTGAGGTTGAGGCTAATGCGGATGAAATTGAGCTGCAAAGGTTGTCCTTGAGATTAATGTCGATCTGCTTTTCAGGTTCATCATCGCCGATGTAGGTTTGTTTCATTTCATGCTTTGGAGCCAATGTCAGTGGTGGTGGCGGCGGTGGCAGTGGCATGATCTTTAGAGGTTGGCTTGTTCGATCACGATGGTAGAGAGAGAGAGAGAGAGAGAGAGAGATCACAATGGCTGGGTTTGGAAAATGCGGTTTTGGATTGATTGTAGATCTGTGGGTTTGGTCAATGGTGTTTTGATTTGGGTTTTAGATGGGTAGTTTTATAAGTAAATCATGGTGGCTAGCAATTATAAGTGGTTTTACGTTGTGTTTGGCAGCCAAGAAACTAATGGCCTGTTTGGATGGAAGGGAGAAAGGGGGGGAGTAGAGTAGAGTTAGCTAAAAATAAGTTAATTTTGTACTAAATCTACTCTACTCTATTCTATTGCAAGTTGATTTTCTCTTTTGGGTAAAGAGATGGAGATGATACTAACAAGAGAGAGAGTGTCTCTTAGTGTGATTCAAATCTCTTTTAATTTGGGTTTTTTTTTTTTTTTTTTTAATAATCTGATGCGGTGGTATAGTTGGGTGGTAATAAACTAATTTTTTATTTAGGCTGTTAGCCACACCAACAATTTCCAATCAAGAGATGACGGTAGGGATTAAATCGACACAATATTAAAAATGTTAGGGACCAAATTGACACAATTGAAAAGTTATGGACCAAATTAAAATATGGTGTAAAGAATAAAGACCAACTTTATAATTTACCATTATTATATATTTTTAAATTAATTTTAAATTATATTCTACATTCCTTTTTTTTTTTCTTCATTAAAATTTTGCCATTTACAAAATTATGTGGACAACTCTGTTCCTCTTTTCCTTTTCTTACACCGCATAAGTGATTGTTTAAACTTATCCCATCATATATATTGCGGATAACTTGAGGTGGTTTTCTCCTAAAAACAAAAAAACACTTGACGTTGTAATCATTTATAAACATCTAGGTGAAGACGCATGGCACATCCACAAATATTAGAGACAGATGGGCCATAACAAGTCACGGCAACAAATAAGGAGATCCCTCCATCGCTCGTACTCCAACTTTTCACAACCAACTAATTATTCTTTATTATCATTTTTATTATAATTAGTTTGTATTCTCTATCTCCACTACCTTTTCATCCGAAAATAAAATATGATGAAATTGGTGATCTAAATTTAATTAATTGGTATATTAATTAAAAATTTATATAAATTTTTTTAAAAAAATCTATCTTTATTATATACTACAAAATCTAAGGGTTGGCTTTTTTTTTTTTTTATTACTTTGTGAGAGCTTGCCACATATTTTTTTGAAACACTTCCAGTTTTCTACATCAGCAATATTTAAAAAAAAAATCTCTTTCTCCCCAAAACAAAATCCAATCAACTCTCTTTTTCTTCTAAACACAAACTCAGCCCAATTAAACTCGCTTTCTCTTTCAAATATAGACTCATCTCGCATCTCCTTCTTCTTCTTTAACTCTCTTATTCAAATGTAGCTCCTTCCCTTTCTTTTCTCAGCCTTCCAACCCCAATTCCTATCCATCGTTTCCCCCAATCCTTCATTCCGCCTAGCTGTCCTTCAACAACTTCCGATCCACCCCCACCGTTAGACCATTGTGTCGTTGGCACAGAAAGAGGGGCAGAGAGAGAGTTTTGATTGAGGGCCACCACCACCATTAGGCCTCCTACCAAAATCTCTACCACTGTCAGACAACTAGTAAGAACTACTTTTGATTCCACATTTTTTTTTTTTTTTAAATTGCAAATATGATTTAGGTTTTGGTATTGTGGTCTGATTGGTTTTGATTTAGGAATTTAAATTATTTTGGTTTACTATACATGTGTTACACCTTCTATAATAAACTTTTAGAGTATGACTCGCAAATTATTTAGATAATTTACTATAGATTAAATTATATTGGGAAAAATGCTAAGAAAGTCCCTAAATTTTGGCATAGTGGCTATTACACCCCCCTTAAACTTTTATATTGGCCAACTTGCTCATTGACCTACACACGTGCAAAATAGAGCTATTTGTCAATCCGCCCATTAAGATACTAATGGAACTCACATGCATTTCGTTTAAATAAAACAAACAAATGTCCAAGGACTCCAAACCGATTAAGAGGGAGAGAGGAAAAAAAAATCAATACTGGTTGCGGACTAATCAATACTCGTTTGTTAGCAAGGCTCTGGGGCCTCCAAACGACTATGTCTAGGAAACCATCCGTGTACTTATATTCTCTGGAACAACAGCTCACCCAGGAATATAACACCATCCTTCACCAAGAATATCTATTTTGGCAACTTAAATCTCGCATCATGTGGTTAAACTATGGCGATGCAAATACCAAATATTTCCATCTGCAAACTATCCAACGACGTAGTCAGTCTCGTGTGTATACCTTAAAAGATGACACAGGGCTTTGGCTTACGGGTGAACCTTTACTACATCATATAAAAGATGCTTTTAATAAACTTTTTCAAGCTACCTCCGCTCATATGCGACCATCATCTAGGTGTGAGAGGCAGTGTTCCCAAACCAGTCCTTTTATTGATAATGCCCAGTCCCTGACCCAAACCCCCCAGCCCGAGGAGATTTTTAGAAATCTTAAAAAACCTCCCCCCATTAAAGGCCCCGGGCCCGGACGGATATCACGCGCTTTTCTTCCAAACAAATTGGACCAATATTGGATCCAGTATTATTCAGGTGATACAAGAGATTTTCGAGCAACACAGTATCCCGCCTTCATGGGGTATAACAAATTTAGTCCTTATCCCGAAAATAACTCACCCTGAGATGATTACACAATTTCGCCCAATAAGCCTTTGCCACACCCTTTATAAGTTGGTCTCCAGGGTAATTGTGCAGCGACTCAAACCTTTTATGGCTGAGATTATCAATCCTTGCCAAGCGGGGTTTGTGCCGGGACGAAGAACGAGTGATAATATAATCCTTGCCCAGGAAGTTATTAGGACTTTAAAAAATAGGAGAGGTGGAACGGGGTACATTGCACTAAAATTGGACCTTGATAAGGCCTACGATCGGTTAGAATGGGGCTTCATTCGAGAATCATTGGAATTCTTCCAGATACCACCAACCCTTATCACCCTTATCATGAATATGGTATCCTCTACCCGATTTCACATTCTCTGGAATGGAAGTCCCCTTCTGGAAGTGGTGCCAACTAGGGGAGTTCGGCAGGGGGACCCGCTGTCCCCATATCTTTTCATCCTGTGTTTAGAGCGTTTGTCTATCCGTTTGGAAGAGGCGGTCCGAGATAAACTTATTCATCTAATGTCTTTCAGGGGTCAGGTCCGCCTCTCCCATTTATTTTTCGCAGATGATATTTTTCTTTTTACCAAAGCCACAGATAGAGATTGCAGACATTTAAATATAATTTTGCAAAACTTTTGTGCCTCTTCGGGGCAGATAATAAGTGCCAACAAATCACGTATTTGGTTTTCACCTCGTATCCCTAGACGCTTAAAAGACCAGGTGGTTGGCATATTTGGCATACCACCCACTGATCGTATTGGCACATATCTTGGAACTCCCATTTTCACTACACATAGAACAACTAACTCCTATCAATTTTTAGTTGAAAAAATCCAGAAACGTATTGAAGGTTGGTAAGCAAAATACCTGACAATGGCTGGTCGGGCTACCCTCATTAAAGCAACTGTGACATCCATCCCTATTTATGCTATGCAAACCACGCTCCTCCCCCAAAAGATAAGTCACCAGATTGACAAACTGAACTGCAACTTCTTATGGGGAGATACCACCACTCGACGTGGCTGTCACACGGTCAACTGGGAAACTGTCACCTTACCAAAGGATGCGGGAGGACTGGGTATACCCTCAACCCGCCGTCGTAATAGAGCAATTCTCATGAACCAGGCATGGCGTCTATATACTAATCCCAATATGCTCTGGGCAAAGGTTCTCAAAGCCAAATATTTCCCCCACACAACACTTTTTACCAACACTAGACGTATGAGAGGGTCACATATTTGGCAATCACTTTCGCTTGGGATTAAATTACTACTGGACGTTTTGCGGTGGATTGTCGGGAATGGGCAAACTATTCGGATTTGGAAGGACCAGTGGCTGCCTCAGGGAAATCTTCGTAGCTACATTGAAGGCCCTATCCATCTCCAAGACGAGGATCAACGGGTTAGCTCCTTGCGGACCCACCACACTTGGAATTTCAATGCACTTACCTTCCCACTTCCCTCCCAGCTTCAGAACCTTATTCAGGGGATTCCTATTGCACAATTCACGAGTTTCCCGGATACACTTGAGTAGTCCCACGATAATGGCACGTGCTTCGTGAAATCTGCATCCAAATATCTCTTTCATAAGCAGAAAGTCCCATTTAAAGCTCAGGATTGGAAATGGATTTGGGCTTTAACCTGCCCTAAAAAGATTCAAATGTTCATGTGGAAAGCTATGCGCGACCGGCTACCTACTCGCACTTTCCTAACCTTAGGCCGCCCTCATCTAGATGCGCAATGTCCTAGGTGTCATCACCCGGAAACAACCATGCACTTACTCCGAGACTGTCCCTGGGCAAAAGAAGTATGGAGTAAATCCCCGGGTATCTTGCCCCTGACTTTCTTTTAGTTGTCATTGCAAGATTGGCTCTGGAGCAATGCAACTGCAGATAACATTATAATGCAGTTACAACTTCCTTGGCGTATTTACTTTCCTTTTATTGTTGGAATTTATGGCTAGCTAGAAATGAAAGGATTTTCAAGCAACAATCCCGAACCCAACATAGTCTTATACACTCCTCAGTCCAAGTTGCGACTGAATTTCATTTCCTAGCGGGCTCTATTAGCCGGCCCCAGGTTAGGATTCCCCACCTTATATATTGGATGAAGCCTCCGGCACCCTATATTAAGTTAAACACTGATGGTAGTGCTATAAATAATCCGGGGTTAGCCGGGGCTGGGGGTATTTTGCGTGACCAGTCGGGAGAATGGATCTCGGGCTTCTCCCTTCACTTGGGCCTCGCATCAAATAATATGGCTGAATTGGCTGCGGTCAGACAGGGTTTGGCGCTAGCTTAGGATATGGGTTTTAAGTACTTACAGCTTGAACTTGATTCTAGTGTTGTGCAAAAGTGGTTAACTGATCAAAATGCTACTTATCCTCCTAATATGTTACCTTTAATCTATGATTGCAGGAATCTTATGGCCCGGGAATGGGAGGTTCAGGTGCGTCACGTGTATCGTGAAGCAAATGCTTGTGCGGATGCGTTGGCGAAGCGGGGAACTCATCAACAACACTTTTTGTCTGTTTATGGGTCATGTCCCAGTTTTGTATATGCGCACTATGTAAGGGATTTGGCTGGCCTTGGAGCAACTAGACTCTGTGCTCGACGGCCAAATGTTGTGGATGTGTAAACTCTATATATTATAAATAAAACCCTCGTTTCCATCCAAAAAAAAAATGATACCGGTAGTGAACTCATGAACAATACCCGCGGTGGTCTCTAAAGCCAAACCAAAGCTTCTCTTAGCAACTTCTCTCTTTAATCCCACAATAAACCACTCTCTCAAACTCATAGATCAGTCACTATGGCAAACTCAAGATCGCCACCACCACCGAACTATCTCACTCATGGTCGACAATGGTGGCTCTAGCAAATTATTTTAGGGGGTCAACTTTGACAACTTATTAATCTTTGTAATTTTTTTAACTTTATTATTTCTATTGCGTTTGTAGCATTAGACTATAGAATTCAACACAACAATTCAATCAAAAATAATTTGTCTTAACTGCCTATTGTCCACGACCCACAACCATTGCCTCATATAGTGTAATAAATAAAGAGTAAATTGGTGACTACTAAGTGGCCCACACCCCACTTATAAATAACAAATTATAAGCAATTAAGCAATTTAAAATATGCTTACCTTTCTCAAAAAGAAAAGAAAAGAAAAACTAATTATTATTATTAAGCTAAATAGTAAACTTAATGGCTTTTTTATAGACTTATATAGCATTTTAAAGAAAATTCCAACTAAAATTAGATTTTTTTAAAAAGAAAAACTCAAATCTGGTTTATTTGGGGTTCAATATTGGTAAAGTAGGAATCTTTCAAGCATGTTCTTCTCCCTCTCATGAACGTGTATTTCTAATCTGACTTCTCTAGTGTCAATATTTTCCTTTCTCATCTAATTTCAAATCTCATTTTCAGCTTCTTTATACTCCTCAGTCCTCGCCGTGTATTCTCTCCTCATCCTTTTTGTCTTCTTTTTTTTCCGCCTTGGAGTGCAGTTATGCATTCTTAGTTTCTTGTTGGACCTTCCTATCTTTTTTTTATCATTTTTTGAAGTTAGGGTTTTCAAAATTTTATATTAGATAGTCAAAACAAAAATAAAATTAATATATATATATATATATATATATATTAGGGTGTTCAAATTTTTATTTTAGATGGTCAAAAAAAAAATATATATATATTATTTTTCTTCATATTTGCCTTCAACGTGGCAACACTATTGACTGTAGGGACCGGTTTCGAGCACTCCTAAGTGTAGAGAGTGGACCCAAGCCCAGCTAACCCTGCAATGAATTTATAGAGTATGGGTTCAAGAGCTAGGCCCTAGTGAGGAATGCAACGGCCATGCATGGTTATACGTGAATGCTGATAACTTAAACGTGGGTTAGGATGCACAATAAGGCTCCTCGGACGGGTCTTACAGAGCTTGAAGTTCTTATTATCTCTTTTCAGAAAGGTTACAAGGTTTGAGAGAATATAAACTGCTACAGTATTTCTTTTCTCTGGTTTTTCCGTCCCTCCTCTCTTCAAGAGGGACTTCTTACATTATATACCTCTCTCTCAGTTGATCCTAGCCCTACATTTGTTGATCAGCCAGGCCACCACTCGAGAGCCTGTCCCATCAGCCGCATTCCCATCCCTCCTGTGGGTTGCAGCGCCCAAGACGGCACTGTTCAGGGGTCCTATCCTCATTAATGCGGCCAGGGCGTTAGTTGAGGGCATTTAATGTGGAGGTGACAGTTCATCTGGGACTTGCTCTTCCACCATGCTTCCATGTCCAGCGCTTGGTACTTGCTATTTGCCCTTGGATGCTCAAGGAGATTCCCCTTGAGGGTGTGCTGCTTGCTCATTTTCTGATCTCGGTCGTCCGAGGAAGTAGTCATCCTCGGCAATGCTCCTTGGGCAACTGGGCTCTACACTTTCGTCCTCGGACCTTGGGCGCGTCCTCGGCGTGGGCCTTTGGGCCTGGTTCGAAGTGGGCCGGGGTTGCTTGACTCTTTCTGGCCCCACAATAGCCCCTCAAAATCTTGCTGTCCGCATCCTCGGGCGGAAAGGAGGATTTTGACATCCTCGGACCTGCTCCGTGTCCAATCGAGTCTTGTCCCTCGTCAGCGTTGGAGCCTTTTCATCTGCCCAAGGTGCGTTATTGGCGCTTCGGTGTGCGTAACGTGTCATGCATTAAATTCGGGCGGCTTTGTGCTCCCCACGTTCAACGGGCAGATGACAATCTAACGGTGGGGATGCGCCTAGCATTTATGGGCGGGAAAACTCGCGCGGCTCTTCCATCTAGGGTATAAATACCCATTTGAACCGCTTTCTCCTTTTTTCATTCACAATCAAGAGCTCTTGCGCCTTCATTCAGAGTCCAGCCAAATTTCCACCTACATCTCCAGCATAAAAAGCCTGTCCGATGAGCTTTTCCTCATTTCTGTAAGTCGCTCTATCCCTCTCTGAGCTTTCTTCCTCTCTACTCCTCCTTCTCTTTTATTTGCTCTTTCTTTAGCTCTCTTAGGCGTCATTTGGGATGGGTAGGTTTAAGAAATACGTCTATACTGAGGAGGCGATGGAGAAATTCATCGCCGATTATAAGATACCGGCCAACGTGGGCCTGAGGTATTGTGAGGAAGGGGAGTGGCACCTCCGGAGGCAGGAGGGCGAGGTGGTGATTCCCATCATCGCCTTCCTTGAAGGGGGGATGAGGATCCCCATGGGGCCGGTGACGAGGGGTTACCTTACATACTTCCAGTTAACCCCCACCCAGTGCGCCTCCAACATCTTCAGAATTCTGGGCAGTGTGGATGCTCTGAACGAGAAGATGGGGCTAAGGTTGACCTATCATGACGTGAACTACTGCTACAATCTCCAACACCTGAAGAACAAGTCGTATTACATGAGGACGAGGGACGACAGGGTCCGGCTTATCCAGTGCCTCCCTGAGTCCAACAAGGGGATGAACGAGGATTTTCTCATCGTGTCTGGAGCGTGGCACGATGGCCTTCACTGCCCGACGACAGAGGGGACACCAGGTGGGGCAGTGGGAGTAGGAGGGGGTGTTCAAAGATTCTAACTTGTTTTATGCGTCATTTCTTTCTTGCACTGTTTGGTTACTAATCATGAATGTGTTTTCTTTTTGCAAATCCGCACGCCTTCACGCGCCACTTCAACTTGATCAACAGGGAAGACTTGCAAAAGGTGCTCAGGTCGGCGGTTTTCAAAAACGAAGCAGACTACCAAGTCAGAGCCGCTCACAAAATCTCGGGGTACACCCCGCTCCAAAAATCATTCGCGGCCCCAAAGCACGTGATCAGAGCAAAGGATCCTCGGCTGCGGAAGATAACTGTGACCGAGGACGGGTTTGAGTTTCCTGAGGATCCCTCCACTTCAGAAGGTGTCACGTTAGCAGTCCCCTCTTCTTCCCACATATTCCCAGAGGCCGCGGAAGAGAACTTAGAGAGGGAAGGGGAAGCTGCAGATTTTGGTCCTGCCGAGGACGATTTTGACGTTTTTGAGCAAGTCCATCAGTCCGAGGACCCTTCTGGAGACTTGGGTGATCCTCGTCTAACCGAAGCAGACCTCTTAGCGTCAGAGACATTTTCTCGGCTTGAGATGGGCTACAAGAAGAAGGCCCAAGCCAGTCTACTCGACCTAATCGAAGGGCAACCGAGGAAGTCCAAGCCGAAGCTTCCTCCCCCTTCTCCAAAGACTCGTCCTGCTCAGACCAGGTCAGCCTCAACTCAATCTAGGCCTCCTCCTCCTCCGCCTCAGACGAACCCGCTGTCCAGGCACGAGCCTGCTGATCCTAAGCAGAAGAAGGATAAGGGCAAGAGGCCCATCGAGGACAAATCTGGGCCCGCGCTGGAGGGGGATGACACTCGGCGGCCCTCGAAGCAGCTGAGGATAGGCTCCACAGCCCAGGACAAACAGGTCGCTGCCCCGCCCGAGGTTCAGGCCTGGCTCCCCGCCCCAATGCTCCGTGGGGCACCTTTGAGGGATGACTCCTCCCTCAGGGACTTTAGGGATGGCGAAGGCGCGTACGTGGCCGACGCGGTGGAGAGATACCTGCTCCTTCCTGCGGACATGGAGCAGCTGGGGACCATGAGGAGTAGGGAGATCTTCCTCTGCCTCAAGCGATATTTGGGGATGGTAAGACCCTTAACACTTGTGTTTTTTTCTCGCTTCAGTTTTTTCTGCCTTCCTTTCTTTTTTGAGCCCGGCTAATTATCATGTATCTGTTTTGTTTAGCAGGCTGTCCAGGCCACTTTCAGGCTGGAGGAGGCGGCAAATGACCATGGAAAGGCCATGGATGCAGAGCGCGAGAAGCGCTTGGAGGCCACTCAGACCCTCAAGACCTCCGAGGAGGACCTTGCCAAGGCCAGGGAGGAGCTGAAGGCAATGACCCAGGCTCGGAACAGCGCATTGTCAGGCCTTGAGGGTGCCCAGAGGCAGGCCGAAACTCAGACGAAGCGTCTGGGTGAGGTAGAGGGGCAGCTGAAGCTCGCCGAGGAGCTGATAGCTGGCCTCACGAAGAAGATGGCTGATGCTGAGGAGGCCAAGAGGGTGGCTGAGTGGGCCAAGGAGGAAGCTGTGAGGGCCAAGTTCGAGGCAGAGCAAGGTAGGGAGGAGGCCTGGGCCACCAAGGAAGAAGCTGAGGAGGCTGCCTATGCTGCCGGGGCAACCGAGACAGCAGCTGCCTACAAATCTCAAGTCCCTGAGGTATGTAGGCGCTACTGCTCCGAAACTTGGGGTGAAGCCCTCAGACAAGCTGGTGTGGAGGCCTCTTCTGTCCTGTGGAAGGAGGAGAGCGTGTACTACCCCCCTGCCATCCGCGAGGCTGCCCCAGATGGCTCTGAGGCCAAGGAGGCTGCTGTGGAAACTGCCGCTACTCCAGGTGAGGGGGCCTCGGACGCTGGAGCCACTGGTGAGCCAGTCCAAGGGAGTAATCCTCCCGTGGTGGTTGAATTGAGTGACGGCTCAAACGAGGACGCGCCTCAGCAGGTTGCAAAGCCCTCCCCCGATGCCCAAGTTTCTTCTGCTGAGGGGGCAGCTATTCCTGCCGTGCCTCTGTAGGCCATCCCACTCAGTCAGGGCTCAGAGGTCCCTGAGGCAGCTATGGGCCAGCCACCCACCGGAGCGGGTAACTAAATAGAAGGACTAGGCTCATTGGCGCCTCTGCCTGCCTCACTTTATTTTTTGCATCTTTTTCTTCCCTTTTTCTTTTTGTAACGTGACTCCTATGATGTAATTTTTACAGACTTAATGCAATGTGATTCTCATTTCTTTTTCTGTTTGTTGTGGCTGTCTGCTTACTTGCACGCTATCCGCTTTTTCTTTACTTGTATGATTTTAACTTCAATTGTATCTCGGCCAATCGCGGCATCAATTATTATAACGAGGGCATGTAGGCTCGGGTGGACCTTTTGCGTCCTAAGGACCAGGTAGAATTTCTTCGAGTAGACACTTAGGATCCCTTCGATGTAGTTAGCTTCCCCATAAGCCTGAGTCCGAGGACCATGCAGAGCCTTGGTCCTGCCTAACACTTAGTCTTCTGAAGTAGTTAGTTTTCCCATAGGCCTGAGTCCGAGGACCATGCAGTGCCTTGGTTCTGCCTAACACTTAGTCTTCTGAAGTAGTTAGTTTTCCCATAGGCCTGAGTCCGAGGACCATGCAGAGCCTTGGTTCTGTCTAACGCTTCAGTTTGGCTGTAAGTAACTAGTTTCCCCATAGGTTTGAGTCCTTGGACCATGCAAGACCTAGGTTCTGTCTAGCACCCAGATATATGAGTGGTTAGTTTCCCCATAGGTTTGAGTCCGAGGACCATGCAAGACCTTGGTTCTGTCTAACGCTTCAGTTTGGCTGTAAGTAACTAGTTTCCCCATAGGTTTGAGTCCTTGGACCATGCAAGACCTAGGTTCTGTCTAGTACCCAGATATATGAGTGGTTAGTTTCCCCATAGGTTTGAGTCCGAGGACCATGCAAGACCTTGGTTCAGTCTAACGCTTCAGTTTGGCTGTAAGTAACTAGTTTCCCCATAGGTTTGAGTCCTTGGACCATGCAAGACCTAGGTTCTGTCTAGTACCCAGATATATTTGCCGTTGGGACGCGAGACGTGTGATCATGATAGGCAGAACATCTGAATCAAAAGAGACTTCTTCATTAATAGTAATACCTTTTCAGGTTATTTACATTCCATGGACGAGGTACAGGTTTGTCATCTAAATCTTCTAAATAGTATGCTCCTATCCCTGCCACTAAGGTAATTCGGTAGGGCCCCTCCCAGTTGGGTCCCAGCTTTTCTCTGGTTTTTCCGTCCCTCCTCTCTTCAAGAGGGACTTCTTACATTATATACCTCTCTCTCAGTTGATCCTAGCCCTACATTTGTTGATCAGTCAGGCCACCACTCGAGAGTCTGTCCCATCAGCCGCATTCCCATCCCTCCTGTGGGTTGCAGCGCCCAAGACGGCACTGTTCAGGGGTCCTATCCTCATTAATGCGGCCAGGGCGTTAGTTGAGGGCATTTAATGTGGAGGTGACAGTTCATCTGGGACTTGCTCTTCCACCATGCTTCCATGTCCGGCGCTTGGTACTTGCTATTTGCCTTTGGATGCTCAGGGAGATTCCCCTTGAGGGTGTGCTGCTTGCTCATTTTCTGATCTCGGTCGTCCGAGGAAGTAGTCATCCTCGGCAATGCTCCTTGGGCAACTGGGTTCTACACTTTCGTCCTCGGACCTTGGGCGCATCCTCGGCGTGGGCCTTTGGTTGGGCCTGGTTCGAAGTGAGCCGGGGTTGCTTGACTCTTTCTGGCCCCACATTGACAATTCACAATTGATCACTTTATAGTAATTTTGTGTACAAAGAAATGATATATATATATATATATATTTTTTTTTTTTTTTTTTTTGGGGTAATGACAAAAATAGTTTCGTAGTGTTTAAAAAATGAAATATCATCCATAAATTGGCTGGGCTACCCCAATCTGATAGTTGGGAGGGGGTACTGAATTGGGAACTGTGAACTGTCAAAAAAGGTAAGATGACCCTTTTTTTTTTCTCTTTTTTTTCAAAAAAGGTAAATGACCTATGAGCTCATGTAAGGGTGACCCTAAACATCATACTCTGAATATAATAGAATACTATCAAATATCTATCAAATATCAATATAGACAGTAGAGACTAGAGATACGAATGGATATGGACATTGAGGCAGGGATGTCATGCAACCAATTTCCATAAACATACTCTGAATATAATAGTATACTATCAAATATCAATATAATATCCACTGGAGCCAGCTCGTGCACGTCAACAGACTTCAACTTTGGTAGAACTCTACCTCAAAATGCCAACGCACCAGCATCGTGGGATTCCAGACATCTAGCCATCTTTTGCGTTCCTTAAATCCTAATCCTTTACCTCTCTCTCACTCTCGCTCTCTACAACGTGGACCTACAGTTTTCTGCCACGTCATCATCTTTGTTAGTTCAAACTTCAAACACCGGTCTTTACCCATGGGATGTGCAAGATTTTCAGACCCGGACCGTTTATTGAACCGTAAAAATGAGAGGTTCAAGGTTTTTGAGATCGAACCGTGATGACGTCATAATTAATTAAAACCTAAATATAGATATTAAATTTATAAAACTAGCAAAATTTACTAATATGTCTATATATGTGAGGGAAATTTAATGATTTTCAAGCATATATTTACTAATTAAATAAGAAAGTTAATAAAATAAAATAATAACCATGAAAACATTAAAATTTATGATTAATTTTTGAAGTAAAGTTTAATATCTTTGAAGGATTTTAATTATAATTTTTTTTTATTCCTTGTAAGAGATGGATAATTTAATTAAGTAGAATAAAATTGTATTAAGTTGTTTTTATTAAAAAAAAAAAATTTGCTAAGGGGTTGGACCGCACAGTTCTTGCCACCGGTTCGTACGGTCCAACCCCGGTTTTAGGGGTTCACAGAATTGCCACATATGCCCGATTCTTTATACTTAAAAAACCGATTTTCATCCCGGTTCTCGGTTTTCACGGTCCGACCTCTTGGTCTGGTTCGGTTCTGAGAACTATGCCCATGTGGCCTCCCTTTTAGCTACCAGTTTATGCGACGGAACCAAAATGATGGGAGTCCTTCGGCTGATAAAATTATTCATAAATTTCATTATAATTATTTTTCATCACATATTGTAATTAATTGTTTGTCTCTTCATATAAACTTACTACTTTTTTTTTTTTTTTACTAATCACATTCTTCCATGTGAGAGAGTTAAGGAAAAAAATCAAAGATAGACTTACAATTTTAAACTAGCATAGACTGGAGTATAAAGAGAAAAAAAACTCTAAACATCCATATAATATTAAAAAATTATACAAAATTTTTGTTTCTAAATACATTAAGATGCAATTATTTACCAACAAAACAAAAAAAAAAAAATTTAATATTAGGCTAGCTAAGATTTTTTTTGTTGAAGTTAGAGCATTCACAATAGTGGTGCTAAAAATTTTAGCTTTTAGCACTTCAAAAAACTACTTTATCTATTTTACCATCTCACTTTATAATACACTTATAAGGACCAGATTTGAGTCCCTAGCTCCAAAGGTGGATAGACTCGGGCCCAAAAAGTCCAAAACAATGAATTTGTAGATAATGGGTTGGAAAAACTGAGTTTTAATGAATCAAACAAACACCAGAGTAGATTCAAATGACAAGAAAATGAAGATAGACAGATTTATGCTAAAGAAAATCGTCCTCAACAAAGTCCGAGGAGATCTGTTCTTATATATTGCTCTTAGGTTTGATTACAAGTTTGGTTCCTGATTACTACAGTGTTTTCCTCTTTTTTCTCTCTCCCCCTCTGTCTCGTTGCCTCTTTCTTGTTTTATACTGTCTTTCCTTTTCATCTCTGTTAGAAAATCTGGTTTTGTATCTTATACAAAACACACAGCGCAAGCAAAAAACACGGATCTACTTCAATCATAAAAGATAACATGTAACATTGAATTCTAGAACAAAGAATATGAAGCATACCTTGATGCAATAAATTTCAAAACCTTGACTTGAGAATACCTTTAATCTTCATCTCAATTCCACATGGTGCCCAAGATGTGTGGTCTCTCAATCAGTCTTTTGTACATAAACTCTCAAAGAAAAATCCTTCTTCTTCTCCTTGTAGAGAAAAACTGATTTCTTTTTCTTTTCATCATACGTACGTTATATCTACCTTAGTAGTTTCTTTATTTAATAACTCTCATTAAATAATGACTGATTATCTAATTGAGTTAACCTTTTGGGCCTACCCAATTGGGTTTTAGTTTGTGGCTTGAGATGAGACCAAAGGGAACAAATAAGACTCTAGCTCTAACGGGCCTTGGACTTTTCTGTCAACTCTTGACAAGTCCAAAGTTACCATTAATTATATTCAATACTATTATAAAAATATAACTGCACTCTAAGCCTTTTTAATAAATTATATCCCAAGACTTTATTATATATGCAACCCCTTCATTAAAATATTCGTAGTAATATAAAGTCATAAATGTAGACTGTCACTTTGAAGATTACTACATCTTAATGTTTGAGTACCCGATTTAATTCTTTATGTTATTCATCATATATTTATGAAATTCAATTTCATAAATATATACTTTAGTAACTCCTTACTAAAATGGTTGGGCCCAACACTCTGAATAACTAAACTCATTAAACTTATCTCAATGAAATATTTTATATCTCTGTTAAGAGATTATGAACTCCATCTTGAGAATATATGTTCCATCAACACTAAATGCGGCTGCCCAACATACTAAGGTTTTGACCGTGACTTATAGATCTCACTCCTGATATATCAAAACAACCTACATCTCATGATCGGGTCCATTATTCTCTCAGGATTTAGAGTTGATGTAAATAGAAGTCATGAAATTTATTATTCAATTGACAGTCGTTAGGAGAATAATAAATCTCACAGCGGTCCAGTTCAATATGTCTTAACTCTTAAAACATATCAACATATCAACTAGAAGTCTTCACTTCCATGATCAAGACAAATCATCTTAGTTGATATGTTATAGTCTTCACAGATGAAATGCCCAATTTCATCACCGACTACGAACTAAAATTCTAAGTTTACAAAGAATTTGTTTATATCTTCTGTGACTTTTCACATAAATCACATACTATGCATCTCATGGACTACGATAATGTCTCATTAGTTTATTTATAGATAGTCTCATATAATTAATCTATTTAATTATTTATGACATGCCAATAAATTGGATTTTAGGACATAAACCCCAACAATCTCCACCTCCCACGTGTATGCTAGATGGTTAGTGTTGATACTTGTCTCATCAGCACCTCCCATAAGTCTTTGTGTAATAACTGTAAGGCTGAAAGCTACTGTTCAGGTATCACCTCCATATTAATGCGGTCAGAGAATTAGCTGCAGAGCATTCAATGCAGTGGCAGCAGATTTCTCCTAAGATATTTTAGGACACTTCCCTGTCCTGAGTTCCCATAGTGCTTATTCGTATCAACTGAGTGTTCCTAGGACGTTCTCCTGGACAGCAAACCACCTCTACGGACTTCGGCCTTGGATAGCCAAGGAGGCTCTCATCCTCGACACAACCCCCCGGGCCATTATGATCAAAACTGACTTCTTCGCTTGCCAACATGGGCTCTTTTGACAATATTTACCCTCCTCGGACGCCTTCAGTCCTCGACTTGGGCATTAGGTCCATTATATACATAAATAATAGGCTCCGGGGTCCAATGCCCCTACAACACTCAATATCAAATGTTCTATTATTTTATCACTTCATATAAAACTAGCCTCTGAGCATGCGCTCACGCACGTGCTCAGAGGCTCTTCTATTTTTATTTTTATTTTTATTTTTTAGTAAATATTAATAATTTGCATCTATTATAATTTTAAAAATATATTTTTTTTATTTTTCAAACAAATAAAAATGATAAACTTTAAGTAATTTCTTTTTTGAACGTAAAGGGAAAAAAATCCTAAATTTTAGGAATTCTTTTCTTGAATTCAAAATAAAATTTGTTATTTAACATTTATGACCATATTTCTAAATGAACTCACCCTTCATTAATGAGGGTATTTTCGAACCACATAAAAGTTCAATTGAAAGAGGGAAATCCTCTTATATATACTATAGATAATACAAACAACTCATTAAAATAATAAAGGAAGAGAGAATTTGAGTTTTTTAATTGAAAGAAGAGATATAATCTTAATTAAATATTGTATTTTATTTTTAAAAACTTGCTACAGTCAACTGGTATTTATACTAGTTTACTGTTGTAGGGGCTAGTTTTGTCGTTGATCCCCCAACAATACATTTATTTAGAGAGTGGGACATAGGGTTTGGCGCTAACCAGCTTGCCACCGGCTCGCCAGAAGTGCTCTTCCTTCTTGAGGGCTTTTCCTTGTTCTTTTTGGCTTGGGGGTTGCTCCTTGGATGGCCGAGGAGCCCCCTCCTCTGAAGGGCTCCTTACATTTATATACCCTCTCTGGCCAATCCTAGCCTTCCAACTGTCAATCATCTAGACCACTGCTTAAGGACCTGTCCCATCAGCCACGTTCCCCACCTTACTGTGGGTCGCAACACCCAAGGTTCTGCCGTTCAGGAGTCCTCTCAACATTAAGATTGCCAGGAGAGTTAGGTAGATGCATTAAGTGTGGATGTGACTGCCTATACTGGGCTTGTCCCCCACCTGGGATTAGGATAGGTATGCCGAGGATAGAGTCGTCCTCGGCGTGGCCCAGCGGGCTAAGAAGCCCCTAGAAAACTGCCTGGGACAGCCATCGTTCCTCGGCATGGGCCTTGGGCCAGCCTAGAGGTGGGCCGAGACTTCCAGGCCCACGGGCCCCACAATAGCCCCTCAAAATCCGACTGCGCGTTCCCTTGAACGGGGAGGAGGGTTTTGATATCCGCGGCCCTCATACCCCACAAGGCTTCCCGCTGGTTGGTTATTCCCTAAATAGTCAGCTCGGCGCTTCAATCCTTCGGCAAGTAGTTAGTCTCTTATAGAAGATTCTGTTGCTGCTTAAAAGATAGTGGCAAGCTCCCCGTAGGCTTGGGTCCGAGGACCATGCAAGGCCTAGGCACAGGTGCTGCCTTTAAGAGTAGTGGCTAGCTCTCCGTAGGCTTGGGTCCGAGGACCATGCAAGACCTAGGCACAGGTGCTGCCTTCAAGATAAGTGGCTAGCTCTCCGTAGGCTTGGGTCCGAGGACCATGCAAGACCTAGGCACAGGTGCTGCCTTCAAGATAAGTGGCTAGCTCTCCGTAGGCTTGGGTCCGAGGACCATGCAAGACCTAGGCACAGGTGCTGCCTTCAAGATAAGTGGCTAGCTCTCCGTAGGCTTGGGTCCGAGGACCATGCAAGACCTAGGCACAGGTGCTGCCTTCAAGACAAGTGGCTAGCTCTCCGTAGGCTTGGGTCCGAGGACCATGCAAGACCTAGGCACAGGTGCTGCCTTCAAGATAAGTGGCTAGCTCTCCGTAGGCTTGGGTCCGAGGACCATGCAAGACCTAGGCACAGGTGCTGCCTTCAAGATAAGTGGCTAGTTTCCCCATAGGCTTGAGTCCGAGGACCATGCAGAGCCTTGGTTCTGTCTAACACTTGGTCTTCTTGAAGTAATTAGTTTCCCCATAGGCCTGAGTCCGAGGACCATGCAGAGCCTTGGTTCTGTCTAACACTTGGTCTTCTTGAAGTAATTAGTTTCCCCATAGGCCTGAGTCCGAGGACCATGCAGAGCCTTGGTTCTGTCTAACACTTGGTCTTCTTGAAGTAATTAGTTTCCCCATAGGCCTGAGTCCGAGGACCATGCAGAGCCTTGGTTCTGTCTAACACTTTCATTTTTCTGTAAGTAGGGGTTTGTCCTCGGACCGTTTTTCTGGGGACGATTCCTCCTTCGGTCGGACAATGATTTTTCACGTGGCATTGATCTCGCCTCCATCTCGAGTCCCCATCTTCTATCTGGGAAGCGTTTCTTGGCCGTTCGTGTTCTGCGCCTGACGCTTCGGTGCGCGAGACGCGCCTTCATTAATGGTCTCGTAAATCAACAGAAGTACAACGGTCTGCGGCCCCCTTGGAATTTGGTGGCTTCATTATTGCCCGCCGCCTCGGTAACTCACTTTTCGAATTCTGCGTGAATTAATTCTCACCAACCCTCCTCCTCTATATAAGGCTTTCTGGGTGGATGGTTTCTTCATACTCCATGAGCTTCCCAACTCGAACAGAAAGAACACCATCTTTCCACTCCCCATGCCCCTTTAATAACCCCGTCGGAATTGTGACCGGAGTTAGGAGATATGGAGCTAAAGGCTGCCGTGGCCGCAGCCCCCACTGGGTTTCTGGTGCGGCAGAGCCTAGGCGTAACACCGGCAGTGCTGTACGCGGTGGCCAGGTGGGACGTTGTTGAAGTACCTAACGTCTCTCCCCGGAGCGCACCTTCGGTGGAGAAGATATGCGAACTTGTGTCATGTCTGGCGCCCGAGTGTTGCCGTCTCCAACGGCCGGCGCTCGGGAGGATTGGAGAGCATCAAGGGAACATCACGGGGGAGGACGTTCCGGTGCCCCTGCATCTGCTCCTCACTTTGTTCAAGCTTCCGCCTTGAAGCGAGCCAGCCTCAGCCCCCCTTCCCCGCTTTTATTGTCAAGCTCTCCCGTTCTGCTGATGCCAATAAAAGCACGGGTTGACACTTCCCCTTCCCTCTAGCTAGTTGTAGAATCGGACCGCCTGAGCCTCCGATTGTAGGATTAGCTTGTAATAAAGCTTGTAAAACAAGCCTGCCTGAGCCTCTGATTGTAGTTTGTAACTTTCTTTTTCATGAAATAATATTAGGCTTGTTTCTCATTCTTTTTCTTTTTTGCTGTTGAATCTTCCATTTTGCCGCAACTGTACTTATTTATTTTTTGCGAAGTGACTTGTTTAGAACGATCGCCGGTTGCGCCGGTCGGCGCACTAACCCTTCCCACAGACGGCGCCAATTGTAGGGGCTCCTTTTGTCGTTGATCCCCCAACAATACATTTATTTAGAGAGTGAGACATAGGGTTTAGCGCTAACCAGCTTGCCACCGGCTCGCCGGAAGTGCTCTTCCTTCTTGAGGGCTTTTCCTTGTTCTTTTTGGCTTGGGGGTTGCTCCTCGGATGGCCGAGGAGCCCCTTCCTCTGAAGGGCTCCTTGCATTTATATACCCTCTTTGGCCGATCCTAGCCTTCCAACTGTCAATCATCTAGACCACTGCTTAAGGACCTGTCCCATCAGCCACGTTCCCCACCTTACTGTGGGTCGCAACACCCAAGGTTCCGCCGTTCAGGAGTCCTCTCAGCATTAAGATTGCCAGGAGAGTTAGGTAGATGCATTAAGTGTGGATGTGACTGCCTATACTGGGCTTGTCCCCCACCTGGGATTAGGATAGGTATGCCGAGGATAGGGTCGTCCTCGGCGTGGCCCAGCGGGCTAAGAAGCCCCTAGACAACTGCCTGGGACAGCCATCGTTCCTCGGCATGGGCCTTGGGCCAGCCTAGAGGTGGGCCAAGACTTCCAGGCCCACGGGCCCCACAACTGTAGTTATAAAAAATTTAGCTTTAATTTCTTCAATAACACATGATTTTTTTAGTTTTTTCGTGGTAAAATAGTTTTTTTTTTTTTTGTTGCTAAAATACAATTATTATTGTGAATGTATTTACTGTTTTTGTTAAGTTTTTGTGTTGGATAATTGTTATTTGAGTTAGCCTAGTTATATTAATTGGGAAGAAAGGAGGTCTAAGGTTTTGGAATAAACCAACTACAAAAATGAAATATATTCTTATAAAAAAAAATTAAAAAATTGGACCCAGGGACCCGGCTCCCTTAGGCCCCACCTGAGTCCGTACTGGAAAAAATTGTGTATTTTTCTTTTTTCTTTTATTTTTTGCGCTTAGATTTTTGACATGATAGGCTTATAGAACCCCTTGATTCATTGCACCACGCCACCACCTTCAAAGCACTACACTACCTCATCACAGCCGTCCTAAATTAATTAAGATCATAATCACCAGTAAATAACAACGTGTTACCTCTTAGTTAGTGGTCGTCACTGATAACTATTGATTCCGTAACAAAGAAGCCAACAAAGACAATCAAATAATAAAAAAATGATCTAATCTAACAGATCTTAAGGACAATAATCTTGTACTGTAATACAACTAGCAACTTAGCTAGTATGCCTCCACGTTCCCAGACAATAACAATTTCCTTCCCAAAAAAAAAAAATAAATAAATAAATGCTTTCTTCCACGAACCATCCTATATTTCCACGAATATAACCACATGTCAAAATTGGTAAAACCAATCCAATACCGGATCAAGACAAACCTTGCAAGTAAAAAAAAAACTAAAAAACCATGATCTCATAAAATCAACGGTCCAGATAAACCCCGCTTTAAGAGTGATAAGGATAAAACCAAGTATCTCTCCAAACCTCAATCCCCACCCCCACTATCACTTTTAACGTCAACACCGACCAGTTCCTGCCCCAGTAACCTCTTTGACGTCATCAAACCGTTCATCAAATTATCCATTTTGTAATTTCCTTTTTTTTTTTTTGGGGGGGAAAAAATTCCATGTCGGACCAAAAATATTTAATTTTTTTTATAAGATATGTTCCAAATTCTAAATTTTAGGCGCTCACATTCCGTGTATATATATAAGCAGCTACTTAGTTTGGACCCCCGCACAAAATAGAAAGACACATATAGTAAACACACGCTTTGCTTTGAGAGATTTTAGAAGGTGCTATTGGCTTAGCTGCTAAGCTTTACTCGAACAAATCAACATGGTTTCTTGGGTTAGAGGGAAGTGTGTAGGCAAAGGAAGTTTTGGTACAGTGAGTCTCGGGGTTAACATATCGGATGGTCGTGTATTTGCAGTGAAGTCCGTGGATCAAAATTCGGGTAAGGTTAGTCAATTGGAGGCTTTGGAGAACGAAATTCGGATCCTCCGATCGTTGTCTTCGCCTTACGTGGTTGGGTTCCTTGGGGACGATGTCACCTACGAGTCTCCAACGACGTCGTACCGGAACTTGCACATGGAGTATTTGCCAGGTGGCACCGCGGCTGACTTGGCAAAACGAATTGCTGACGTGGACGAGAGAATTGTACGGTCGCACACTTGGTGTTTAGTCTCGGCTTTGAGGTACTTGCATTCACAAGGCATTGTTCATTGTGATGTCAAGGGGAGGAACGTTTTGGTGGGTCCCAATTCCAGTTTAGCAAAGCTCGCCGACTTTGGATCGTCGATTGAGGTCTCAGGAGACACCTGTAAGGCACCGATTCTGCCACGAGGGAGTCCTTTGTGGATGGCACCGGAGGTAATTAGGCGGGAATCTCAGGGGCCAGAATCAGACGTATGGTCTTTGGGGTGTACTGTGATCGAAATGATAACCGGGAAGCCAGCGTGGGAGGATCGCGGGGTTGACACGCTGAGTCGAATCGTATTCTCGGACGAGTTGCCTGAGTTCCCAACTCGGTTGTCAGACCTCGGCCGGGATTTCCTCGAGAAGTGTCTTAGGAGAGAGCCGAGCAAGCGGTGGAGCTGTGATCAGCTGCTACAGCATCCATTTCTATTGGCTGTGTCGGCAAAAACAGTTACGGTTACCGACACGTCACCTCGTTGCGTCCTCGACTGGGTTAACTCAGAGTTCGAGGAAGACTATGAAGATGATGATGCTGACCAAGAGTTTTCTGCTAAAGAGAGAATTGGCAAATTAGCAACAAGCAGAGGGGCAAATTGGGAATCGGATGGTTGGGTGGTAGTGAGGGATTTGGAAATTGCATGTGACACAGAGGAAGCAGCAGGTGGGAATTCTTGTTGTGGGGACGAAGGAAGAGTAGGGACAAGTACGGAATATGAAAGTTTAATGAGGACAAAAGAGGAAATAGCTGGAACAACCACCGCATATTCGGATTCTCAAAGGACAACTACAGCAACAGCAACAACAACAGAGAGGACACGTTTGGAATATTCAAATTCAGGTTGTGGTTGGGGCGGTACAAATTTACTGAGTCTGGTTCGGCGGTATAGTAATTACTGCGAATGCGATTGTGGGCTCTCATGGTGTTGGGCTTTCGGTGGATGCGTTTGTAATGCTGAGTTGAGCTGTCGGTATGGGTCACAAAAAGTAGATTTTGCGGTGGAGAGTCAATGGACAAGCTATTACAACTTGTGCTTGTCTATTGTAATATTATTATTATCATTATTACTTTTATTCTTCTCATTAGATTTGACAGTAACATTCGTGAATAAATTATTATTCCTATTGTTTGCCTGTTATTCTGGGCCTCAATTTTATTTATGCATACATAACATGATACATGTGACCACGCCTGAAAGTAGCTTCCTGTCTTTATAGTTTACAGAAGATGACACTAACTAGATTTAAATATAGTATGGAAGGCTGTGTGTGAGTGAAATAGTAGAAGGTGGGGGGTGGTTCCAGATAAGGGAATGAATGAGAATGACAAATCTAGATCCATTGTCTTTCTTCAAACATATCAAAAGAGTGAGTAATAAACAAATACTAATATATAGTGGCACACTTCTTTTAACAAATCAGGAACTTGCGCAAAGGGCAAATGACGCATGTGGTGGCGTTAAAGAGTTGTCTATGCATATGCCACTTGCACCACTAGCCACGTAATTACGAATTATCTAAACCATTCATAATTATGATATTTTAGAAGCGATAAAGATGTATATACAATTTAGAGCCAAAGATCAATTTGTAGAAGGCATTGTCGATTGTGGGGATGAATAATAAATGAGAAATATCAAAATTTATCCATTAGTTTGTTTTTTTACTAGAATTCCGAGTTTACAGTTTCCTTGACGGCTTCTTTAGCAAACAACATATGCCGTAAGGACAACTCGCTACGAAAGATTATCCGTATCAAACGCGTGTTACTAGAGCCCACGCTTGGGCCATTGAGATTTGAGATACGGAAGAAATGGATTGGGTTAATGTGATCTTTTCCTTAAGACATATATAGTTGGCGTGAAACGTAGGTTGCATCTTGAATGGACTAAGAATATTAAAAGAATTATCCAACTACAAGGTATCTTAAGCAATTGATTAACGACAGTGGGATAATACTAGTACCTCCAAAGTTTTATTCCATTTGGTATTATGGAATTTTTGCTTATTCTTTATTGTCTTTACAACCGAAATAGAAGTTCTTTCAAACAAAAACAAAAAAGGCATAAATTTTGTTTTTCAGCTTTGTACTTTTTTAAATAAATATGCAAAATTTTCCCATCACACATGACACATTGAGGCTCATTATTATTATTTTTTTTCCTTTTCATGATAAGATGGGTATTTGAATTTAGATTAACTCTAAAAATTTACACTGTTTTTTGTTTTGGATTTTGAAAATTGATCCAAAGCATTTCAAATAGTCATCCCTCAATTTTCTCAATCATTGCAAAAAGAAATCAAATATGAGAAAATTGATAAGGTAACCATTCAAATGAAAGAAAAATGAGACTGTGCTAAAGAAATAGACCAATAGATCATTAATTTCCCAGCGTAATACGCCAAGTGATTCACACTCCTCTCTTGCTTGCACCACTGTGCAATGTGAACAATCGACATGAGGATCTTAAATATGATTGCCAATTAATTGCTTCTAGATCCTATGCAACATTGGAATCTCTGGGTGGGCCTCTTTTCTTTTTTTTCTTTTTATTTATTTATCTATATAAATTATTATTGAGGCGTTTCTGGCACAATGAAGCTTCCTATGAATATGCTTTTTTTTGCTGCTTATTCTCTTTAATTATACATCTTCCAATCTAATGAATGAAACACGAGGAGGACTATTACCCCATCTTGCTTAATCTAATTATATATAAATGGATCAACTTACACTCTCTTTCAAATTGGAAAAAAGCTTCACCACATAAAATTCTGGCATTTGGAAATTAATGATATAGTAGAATATAAATTTTAATTGTTGCATTTAAAAATAATTTGGTTAATTTTTCTCATCAAGGTTTGCAACAAAGCTATCCTTCAACTCATTCTCAAAATAATAATAATAATAATAATATTATTATTATTATTGTATGAACGCAATTTAGTTCATAAGCCCAAAAGGTGAAAAAAATCTAGGTCCAAAGAGCCCAATATAATGAATTTGTAGAGAGTGGGTTCAAAAACTAGGTTCTAATGAGTTGGGTAACAATTATAATGGATTCAGATCACAACAAGACAAAGATAGATTGGTTTTATCTAAAGAAAATCATCATCGGCACAATCAGATGAGATCAGTTCTTATATATATTCCTTGAATTTGGTTACAAGCATAGTTCTTGTTGCTACAGTGTTTTTCTCTCAATTTTTCGATTTCATTCCCTTAAGGTCTTCTTTCTATTTTATACTATCTTCCTCCTTCCTTTAATCTTTACCCTCCATGTGTAAATTAGATTGTTGATGCTGATCTTTATCCCATCAGCACATTCCTGAAGTCTTTGGTGAACAGTTGTAAGGCTGAAAATTACTATTCAGGTATCACTTCCTCATTAATGCGGCTAGAGAGTTAGTTACAGAGCATTCAACGCAGGTGGTAGCAGCTTTCTCTTAGATATTATATGGCTTCCGTTTATCCTATGCTTCTAGGATGCTTGTCCTTATCAATAGAACATCTTGGAACGTTACCCTGGATGGTAGACCACACCATTGAACCTCGTCTTTGTTCAACCGAGGAGGCATTCATCCTCGGATTACCTTCTTGGACTCTTATGACCAAACCTCACCTCTTCATTCACTAACACGGACTCCCATAACAGTGTTTACCCGTCCTCAGATTGGGCCCCCGACCCAATATACACATAGACACATACTATTGAGCCTATCACCCCTACAATTATTATTATTATTGTAGGTACTTAGAAAATAAAGGCCCAAGCCCACTAAAAACTGTGGTACCTTATCCTTCAAACCAAGCCCAAACAATATAATTTTCTTTAGAGAGTGGGAAAATACTTTAAGTGCAATTCTAAGCTAAGTTTAAGTTTAAGGCCAAAGAGCCCAAAGTAACAGAGAGGTGTAACGTAAGTAGAGAATGAGAAAAAAAAACTCTCCTCGGACAGGTCCGAGAATCAATTTCTTATATATAATTTGTTCAAGTTCTACACAAGATAATGCACTGTTCACTTTCTTGTTTTTCTACTTCTTAGAGAAAATGTCCCTCCTTATTTCTAGGAGATTCTCTTCCTTTTATATTCCCCTTTTTTGCGTCCTAACCTTTCACCTGTATGCCTCCAAGCATTCCTAAGGATACTTGTCCCATCAAAACTCTACTGAAAGTGGTGGAAGGCGCTGCTAGCTATGAAGTTACTGTTCTGGGGTCATTTCCTCATTAATGCAGCTGATAAGGTTGGTGCAGGGCAATCAATGCGGAGGAGGGAAGTGTTCCTTCCCGGAAACTTCCTTCCATCGTCCTTGCCTCCATCGCTACCCCTTCTCCTTACCCTGGAACACCACAAGACACCAATTGTCTTGATTCTGTTTCCATCCTCGAGTAGGTGAAATCTTCGGAGCACATTTATCTTTTCAGGCTTGGACTAAGCAAATTATTTCCTGATCTGATCCTCGGGCCCCCACAATTATTATTATTATGAGCAAGACTTAGGTATAATACTTAAGTGTTGTTACTTAGGTTCCTCTCTTAAGATTTTGTCATGTGGTTTTTTTTTTTTTTTCATGAATAGAAATGTATTTTTTAAGTTAAATAGTCATATGACAAAATCTTAAGAGAGGAACCTAAGGAACAGCATCTAAGGTATTGTATATAAGTTTTGTCCTATTATTATTATCCTTCAACCTTTTAGTATTTTGTATCATATTATTTGGCACGTGTGTGCTAAATAAATCATCCTTAAGATAAGGCAAGCTCATGAAATCGTTTAAAGTGGCGCCCTCTTCATAGATTTTCTTTTCAATGCTATTTTGGCTAGTGGCTACTGATCTCAATCATTTGTTTTATGTTCTCCAACCAAGTGTAATCTCCATAGGCTGTCAGGAACTTATGGTACAGATCGATCCACTAGCAGCTCTTTTTTATTGATATAGTTCTGTGTTATCTTCGTCCTGTATGAAATGGACACAAACTTGTGATTGGCTCACAAGTCACAACACATCCCCAATTATGGAAACGATTAAACAAATACAAATATGAAAAGTATCGTTTGATCAAGCTGCCTGTCTTGAATTTAATCTGCCTTTTCGCTTTTTCTAAACAAGGCTGGTCAATCCAATCTTAACTTATAGGGCCTAATTGACACTTCAAAGATTTCAGCATCACTCATCATGTGTCATTAGCCCAATCTCATCAGGAGCAGGCTGACATGATAGGTACCTTTCAATAGCCATTGCCTCAAGCCCTCGACAAAAAAATGAGAATGGGCTTGCTAAGCTTGCCTTATGGGCAGCTATGTCTCTACTCCAAAACTAAAGTTATTGGCAATTTTATATTGTACTGTAGAACTGCCATTGCATTGATTAATCTACCGGGCTTAGGGGCTTTCAGATCCGTTTAATTTTAGGTGTATAGGAATTAAGAGACAATGAAGCCTAACGAGCAATGTTAATTTTATGGGCCCCGTTCTCATCCCCAATCAACCCAGTTGGGTCATGGGGTGCTTTTGGATGGGAGGTGGCCTGAATTTTGTTGGTTTTCTACTCTTTTACTCTCAATAAAAGTTGTTATTCTCTTCTTCTTTTTTTTCTTCTTTTTATTTTTATTTTTTTTATTTTTTATGGCTATAAGAATTTTAATTGAAAATTAAAAAAAGAAAATCCTCCAAAAAGCTTTGAAACTCAAAAGATCTATTAAAAAAATAAGGAAAATACTAAAACTTCTACAAGTTTTACTACAAAAAAACTTATAAATATCAGTAGCAATAAATGTGATTGGTTCCACTTCAACAAGATAATAAATTAGTACTATAATTACTTTTTGTGATTTTTGACATATTAGTTTGTAAAATCGATGTAGTCAAATTTGTAATATCTCTAACATTACTCTTTAATCAATTAAAAAACAAAAACATCACTCTTTAGGGAAGAAAAAAAAAAAACTTACCATTCTATGAATGTGAACATCATCATCCTAACATGGACTTTTTGATAAGGATGTGGAGAAGTGTCGTACATTTTGATAAATATATATAGATTGTTATATTAACTAGGACTGAGCAACAACCGAACCTCACCACAGCAGCCGAACCGTGGTTTGTGCCGACTGACAAAGCCAACATCGGCGAGCGGAGTACGATGGGCCTTCCGACACCAATGCGGTAAGACCATCGGACTGAAATCCTGAAATCAATCCTCTCCCGTACCGAACCGATATCTGTGTGTGTGTGTGTGTGTGTGTATTACGGACTGAAACTGAAACAACGCCGTTTCAGTAAGTTGTTTTAAAAGAAAAAAAAAAAAAAAAAAAAAAAAAAAAAAGAAAGAAGACCGCACGTTTTGTGGTAGGGTTTAGGTGATATAAATACTCTCTTTACTCTCTCAACATTCAGAACTCTCTCTATGTCTCCCCCCTCTCTCACCTCTCAAGCCTCACTGTCCTCACTCAGCAGCATCAAAGCTGCTAGCTCACTCCTCACCGGATAGCACCAAAGCTGGTAAGTCAGTTTCTCACTCTCACTCTTTGCTCTCTCTAAGCTGCTAGCTCACTACTAGCATTTTTTCCCTTTCACTGCTAGCTCACTATTTACTAATGAGTAATGACCATTGTATTTTTATTTTTGAAGGATTTTGAATTTAAGCTAGAAAGCTATTGCATAAGTGCTTAACTGTAAACGGCTTATTGGACATTTTGTTTTATAGGTTTTTGACAACTTGCAAAATAAATAAATAAAGTTTGTATAGATGATAGGTTTATTTATTTATGTGTTTTTTTTATGTCTGAACTGTGAATAGGTTAATGTGTGAACAAGTTTGTGTGAAAAGTTTGTCAAGTGGACATTTTGCTTGAAAACATAAAAATGAACATGTTTTGTATTGATATTGGGCTTGAAAGCCCAAATTTTTTTTTTTAAAAAAAAATTAACAGTTTTTTTAATGTTTCAAACCGATTAAACCGACTACAAAAACCGCATTGCTATATGTCGAAAAACTGACCCTAAGCGGTATGCATTGGTTCCAATTATGAGAAAATCAATCCCTATCGGTTCGGTGATAAATTTAGGAAATAATTGACCCTACCAAACCGCGCACACCCCTAATATTTACCCCCTTTGCTCCTCTTTTTTTCCTAGTGCACTGCTCCATTGAATTGGATGGGGTGGGAAAGACAGATAGGTTCGAAAATGGCCAGATTAGCAAATCCACCACTTGTTGGTTGGTTTTCAATTATTTTTTTTAGAAATTGGAAGTGAATAAGAATCCAAAGTGAGGGAAATTCAAATTGTGCGCATCTCACTCAACATAAGATGTGTTCGGTAAAGCTAGATGGTTGCTCAATTGACATTAACCAAGGGTCTAATGAAAGCGAAATGGTTACTCAACATTTGTAAATAAAAGACATGTTTAGTTTTGAAATGGTACAACTCGGAGCATCCTTCATGATCACATACATCAGACGATCAGGTAAGGCCACAATTTACAAAACCATTCCAATTATTAACTAAGCCCCACTTAGCAAGCTCATGAGCTGCTTGATTTACATCTCTCCTAACCCAAATGAAACTTGGTCAATCTCATTTGCTAAGTCCAGCACGTCTTCAAGTATAGCCCTCAGGCTATTGCTTATGTGTGGCTACTCTAGTACTGTTTTATGCTCCTGAAATTTATTTTCTATGACAGCCATTCTAAAGAAGTAATCTTAGATAATTTGCAAAACCATTTAAGGTTGGTTAGATGGTCGCTTTACACCAATACTAAAGCAAATTAAATAAAAATTTAATGGAAAACACATACAACCACAATAGAGTTAATAAACTATAGAATCTAGTTACTAGTTGACAAATTTTAGCTTTGAAAAAATACTAATTTTTACTTTCAAACAAAGTAACCAAATTAAAGTTCAAGATTTCATATACATCATAAAAGAAGAGAAAAGAAAAATTTTGGGAACCATAAATTTAGGAACTACTATAAATCTATCTTTCAAATTCACTCAATATAATATACCATTACCATCAAACCTAAGTTGGGAGCTACTTATTTAAAAAAACTAAGCTGAGGGCTGCACATTGAGCATCATCAAATTCTTCTTTAATCATTAATCAATTATAGCAATAAGCTAAAGTTTCGGCAAACCAAACAATCGAACCGGAAGACAATACTTCCAAATATGAAAATATCAAAACAATAAAAATATCACACATGAAAGATAAATATCTAGCCAAATTTGTAGAGAGAAAAAAAGTAGAGACAAAAATCTGATAAAATTGTTTTGATCTATCCTTCTACTTTACTCCTAAGATTCGTTTTTCATTTTGTTTTCAGGGAAATCAAATTCAAACTAAAATTTCATCCAACCCTATACCACCAACAACAAAATCATCTTCAAAATTCCATAATACAAAAATTGACCCAAATCATTCCATGATTCCCCATCCCATCCAGAAAGCCAAACTCCAAACTCACACAATTTGATTTAGTAAAGGATATAAGCAACATAGATTAGCAAGGTTACCATAACAGAAACTAGCACCAATGATAAACATGACTAATGTTGATATAATCAAAAGGTATCTAACAAAATGTACCATTCCTCTTCAACTTAGCAACCAACATGAAGTTTGACTTCAGTTGTATCATACATTACCTACAAGGAATCATCAATATTAATCTAGGCAACCCAATATCTAATAAACCTCAAACTCACAATACAAAACTCCAACTCCATAAGACCCATCTCTTCCCTAAGCAAAAACACCCAAATCTCACCCATAACAGAACCGCAAAGCCAATCCATTATCATACGAGTCTGTGTTCTCACCCCATAACAAAGCATTTATCTTTCAAGTGAGATTTGGTTATAAAAATAAGACCCTTCTAAGGTGAGATTATGGTGCCAAATCCATCATCATAAAAAGATAGACCCTTGTAATTTTAGGGGAATCAAAAAAGCATACAAATAAGATATCAAAATTACAGAAAATAAACAGAAAAAGAAAGAGAAGACCACTTTCATGCGATGTCAAGTGTTGGAAGCGACGAGGTCAGCAGCGTAGCTCTAATGGCGATGCTAGGTAGTGGCTATGAAGGTTTGCAGTTGAGAGAGAGAGAGAGAGAGAGAGAGAGCAGTGCAAGAGAAAGAGAGCAGAGATGGAGAGAGAAAATTTTGATTTTGCAATTTTAGGGGAAGAGGTGTGTTAAGAGCATTCACGTACAGCTAGGCTTGCAAATGCCATATGTAAGCATATTTTAGCATTAAGGCATTAAAAGTGAGCAACATCCGATCTTGTAAAATTGCAAAATTGTAAAAAAATTTGGCATTGTGCTATAGTGCCATCATAAATGTATGATGGCACTATAGTATTATTGTATCTTTTTTTAATCAAATTTATTCTCTCTCTCCTCTCTCTTCTCTCTCATTCACACGGTCTCTCATCCTCTCTCTCTCTCTCGCCATCACTGAAGCCTTTCACCAAGCCTCTCTCTTTCTCTCCGAATGTCTCTACCGATTCACCCTCACCCATCTCCAA
Organism: Quercus aquifolioides; assembly: GCA_019022515.1. Taxonomy (NCBI): domain Eukaryota; kingdom Viridiplantae; phylum Streptophyta; class Magnoliopsida; order Fagales; family Fagaceae; genus Quercus; species Quercus aquifolioides. The sequence continues at coordinate 44,966,357 of CM032326.1, forward strand.
ATCCCTTTGCCGATTTACTTATCTCATAAACCCAACACTCTAGATAGCTCTACCCATTTAGCTCTTCACTCTATCACTCTCTCTTCAAACCGAGATTCTTAAGGGTTTTTGGGTTTGGGTTAAGATTTTGTTTGCAAAATCTCAAAACGAAGCTCCGTCGGTGTTGGGGGTTTTGTGCACTCTCGGTGATTAATCAGTCTCTCATCGAATTAATGGAGACGGTTAGGCTATCCCGAGAGCAAGCTTTGTGCTGACCATAACACATCGTGAAAAATCAAATCAAATCAAATTAAAATCAAAATCAAAATCAAAGCAATATACTAGGTGGGTTTTGATCAATGTATTCGAGTTTCTGTGTTTGTGTTTCTTTTCTCTCTCTGCAAGAAAAAAGGGGATTTAGCTTGTGTTTGTGTTTGGGTTTTGATCAAAGAATTGTTGTTGATGTTTGCAGAGGTGGGATTCAGCTTCATCACGAGGGGTTTTCGCTCTTTGTCACGGGATTAGCATCTTCAGAAAGTTTGCTCAGATTCAACTTCAATTACCAGTAAGTTTCACTCTCTATCTATTTCTCTCCCTTCTCTCTTTTCTCTTTGTTTCTGTACCCCTTTGTAAAACCGTGCTTTGATAAGCTTTTTTTTCCCCCTCACAAATCATTCAACAACTCCTCCTTGAAAAGGTTAATATATAAGTAACAGTAATTATTTTATTCATTTCTACCAAAATCCCAATTTTATTAGATAATCGGTGTTCTTGTTTAGTGATTTTTTCTTCAAAAAATTAATATGTTGTATGCAAAAGTTCTATCAGTGGTTTTTGTTGTGTTCAACTCTATGGTGTTTATTTGATTTCTATTTGTACATGTTGGCTATGTATGGGCTGTGTTTGCAGATATATTATGCAGAGTATATTTTGAATTATATTTGCTGCTGTATTCTATTAATATTTGGCTGTGTAAAGGGCTAGTATTTCTGTAACAAAAAATTACTGTAGCATATATAGTCGAAATATATTGATTAGGAGTTGTCAACATATATTGTTTTGATTAGGAGTTGTCAACATATATTGTAGGATGTTACGTGAGAAGCTGCCACCAAAATATTATGTTAGCTTATACTGATTGTAAAGATACAAATAAGAATTGATTTGAGTTTTCAGCATAATCATAATATGTGAAGGCTCTGAATTTATATATGAATGTACAGATGGTCAGATACAAATTAAGTATTTGAGATACAATGAGTTTAAAATACAAATAACTCTTCTTATCTTATCACAATCTATAGATTTTTTTTTTTTTTTTTTAAGAAACAATAGATTTGGTTAAGTTTGTATTTCGTATTGTAGTAATCACTTATCACAAATACTTGAACTCTTGGACTTTATGAGTTGGCTCTTATAGTATTATACTCTTATCCCTTAACATTGATTAGGATTAGTTAGTATTTTGAATTATGAGAAGTATGAATATTTTGAAGGCGAAAAGCCACTTTTAGTCCCTACATTTTCAAGCGATTCTCATTTTAGTCCCTACATTTTATTTTTACCGCTTTTAGTCCCTATCTTGAAAAACGCTTTTCGTTTTGGTCCCTGCCGTTACATCAGCAACGGAAAAAGCTGACGTGGCAAACGGTAAAAATAAATAATAATAAATTAATGACACGTGGCTTAAATTAATAATAAAAAATATTTTTTGACATTAAAAAATGCCACGTCAGCATCTAAATTAAAAAAATTAATTTATTAATTTTAACTAAATAAAAAAAATTAAAAACATGATTAAAAACTAAAAATTAACACAAACTCAAATTCAAGAACACCAACTCAGAAATCAGCCTTGCCGCTTCGACGAGTAAACCCAGACAATCAGTGCTCTTGTTCTCGTTTTCTTCTCTCTTAAACGCCACAGTTTTGACCAAGAACATGAATTAATGTTCTCGTTTTCTTCTCTTTCGTTTTCTCATCCCATCAAGCCACAATACCAACACAAAAACCATCTGCCATAAAGAAAACCCTTATCAGGAATACCCATAATCCACACAGGCAGATCAGACCCATAAGAAGTCAGCGCCGCTGTTAGCCTCCATCACCAGCAGCGGACCCAACGGCGATTTCAAGTTTCGCCATCCAACACCACGATGACGACGGTCCAGCCTTTAGATCACCATCTGTTGACCTGTTCCAATCGCGACACCAAACCATCTCCATCAACCCTCGAGCCCAATCTTTGTTAATGCTGCACCGCTGGAAGCCTTCACCTCGTGCGCCATCACTGGACCAAGCTTCGGCGCAGATCTGACCGCTCCACGCCACTCCTTTGACCAAGACCCATTGCAAGGGACTATCAACTCGAGCCACCTTAGACCCATCTGGTGCTTTGAATTTCTGTTTGTGAGTACACAGAGAAAAGAAAAAGACTCACCTGCCTTTAATTCATACGTGCTAGCCTGCCCAGTGGACCTACGCAAGTTTAAAATTTTTAGTTCAAAATTTTTTTCAATATATTCTCTACTGCTTTCTTCTTCTCTCTTAAACGCCACAGTTTTGACCAAGAGCACTGATTGTCTGGGTTTACTCGTTGAAGCGGCAAAGCTGATTTCTGGGTTTTTGTTCTTGGATTTGAGTTTGTGTTTTTGTTGTTATTTGTTCAAAACACACTTAGATTTCAATTCATGTAATTTTTAGTTTTTAATTCATGTAATTTTTAGTTTTTAATCCTGTTTTTAATTTTTTTTATTTAGTTAAAATTAATAAATTAATTTTTTTAATTTAGATGCTGACGTGGCATTTTTTAATGCCAAAAAATATTTTTTATTATTAATTTAAGCCACGTGGCATTAATTTATTATTATTTATTTCTACCGTTTGCCACGTCAGCTTTTTCCGTTGCTGATGTAACGGCAGGGACCAAAACGGAAAGCGTTTTTCAAGATAGGGACTAAAAGCGGTAAAAATAAAATGTAGGGACTAAAATGGGAATCGCTTGAAAATGTAGGGACTAAAAGTGGCTTTTCGCCTATTTTGAATTATGAGCTTATGGAGCTTATATGTATGAGAACTATCTATCTATATATATATATATATATATATATTGTATGTTATTGTCCATAACTATAGTGAAAATTTAGTTTGATTACATTAGTTGGGTGTAAATATACTAATTGAGTAAAAAGGTAGAGTATAACTCAAGGGAAGGGGATATGCTCTTCCTTCTTGTTGAACTTTAACATCCACAAGCAATTATTAAAAAGGTCCATTCTCTTCATACCTGGTCTGCTGTTGTTTTACTGGTTTCATATACTAATTGACTTCATACACTAACTGTTTTAAGTTCTCTATTTAAAAGGGATGGATACACAATAAGACATATTACGATATGCTAATTTCTTACAAGGGGATTCCGATTTTGTGAAACCATTTTTAAGTGGGTCTCAAAATACTTCAATACCCATCCAAGAGTCTTTACCAGAAGTTGAAATTGTCACCTCTAATCCAACAAAATGTGGTGGCAACTTTAGTGTAGACGAGAACAACCTCCTTGTCTCTGCATGGCTTAACATTAGCATGGATGCCGTGCATGGTACTGACCAAAGGGCTAAAAAAATTTGGGAGAAAATTTGGCAATATTTTTGTAAAAATGATACTTACAGAACCACACGTTCTGTTTCCTCCCTATCAAGTTGATAGGGAACAATTAATAGGGAGACAAGTAAGTTTGTTGGGTTCATGGCTAAAGTTGAAGCCCGAAATCAAAGTGGTGCGACTGACTAAATGAAGGTATAAATTATATTGCAATGGTGTCACAATATTAATTTCCGAATAGTTTGAAGACACTAATTATTTTATTTAAAAAAAAAAATTAGTTGGAAGATGCAAAGGCTCTATATAAAGCTTCATTACCCGGCAAAAAAAAAAAAAACTTTTGCATTTGAACATTGTTGAGTTGGGTTGAAGAACCAACCAAAGTGGAGTGTGCCTAAGGAAAGATCAAAAGGGCTCCCTCAAACTCCAAATTCAATTGATCAAATTGGTAGTAATGATGATGACACAATGGTGCTAGAGAGACCAATTGGTAGAAAAGCCGAAAAAGCTAAGCAAAAGAGAAAAAATGGTGATAAGGGTTTTGAGGATTATTTGGCGAAAAAATTGCAATATATTCAGGAATCACATGAACAAGACAAAGAGGCTTTTCGCATCAAAGCGGATAGGGTTCGAGTGGATGCACAAAGAGCTGATATTGAAAAGGAAAGACTTCATCTTGAAACTATTAAGGAGGAGGGAAGAATAATGACCATGGATACAGGTGGCATGAATGAAAAAGAAAGACTTTTTTTTTGAAAATCTCAATGATCAAATCCTTGCAAAGAAAAAATTAGAGTAAATAGTTGGGTTTGACCCAAGAAGATGATGTCTTGTCGTAACCTTATTTTGGTAGTAAATTATTTTAAGGTTGGGGTTCGGCATATGTAGATGATATTTTGTTTCAAACTTATTTTGGTAGTGGCTTATTTTAAGTGTATGTTTGGAACATATAGATGATGTATTGTTCCAACTTGATCAACTGGCAGTAGGTTGTGCCACTTATGTAATCACATCATTTTTGGTTATATGAAAAACTTATGTGATGAATCACGGTGTTATATTAAGTATTTGGATGCTCTTTTTGTGATGAATCATACATCAGTATGTAAAGTTTATATAATAAAATATGTAAGTATTCTATTCCTAAGTCTTAACATCAATTTTTGATAAAGATTGTATTGTATATAGGAACATAGACTGTATATTTTATAAGTTGCTATATTGTCAGTTTTATGTTCTCTAAACCCTTATTAATTATTTTCCTGTTCAATAATAGTGATAATTTCCTAACACTGTTGTCTTCAAGGTTGTCTTTATGGGTCGCTCTCTTTTTCGCAAATTGTTTTTTGACAACTCAGATGAGGATGAGATAATGAGGCAAGTTCTTAAGGGCTCAACATCACAACATAAACATCATCAGACTATCGAACGCGATCATTTGGCAGACCATAAAAGACTTTATCTCGACTACTTTTCCGACACACCAGTATATCCTCCTAATTTATTTCGGAGGAGATTTCGGATGAGTCGGTCTTTTTTTCTCCGTATTCAATCTAAGGTAGAAACTTATGAGCCTTACTTTATCCAAAAAAGAGATAATGACCAAAGACTCGGTTTTTCTTCTCTTCCAAAGATAACAGCTGCATTTAGGATGCTTGCATATGGAGTTACAGCTAATTTTATGGATGAGTATGTGTGGATTGGAGAATCCATTGCAATAGAAAGTCTTAAAAAATTTGTTAAAGCGGTGGTTGATATTTTCTCCAAGGAATACTTGAGGTCCCCAAACAACAAAGACATTGCTAGAATTTTAGCCAATGGGGAAAGACGTGGATTTCTAGAGATGCTAGGAAGCATTGATTGCATGCATTGGAAATGGAAAAATTGTCCGGCTGCATGGAAAGGTCAGTACTCTGGTCACATTCGTGAACTAACCATTGTTTTGGAAGCAGTGACATCATTTGATCTTTGGATATGACATGCATTTTTTGGATTACCTGGGTCAAATAATGACATTAATGTATTAGAATGGTCTCTTATATTTTTTGAGTTCGAACAAGGACGTGCTTCCGCAGTTAATTACTCAATCAATGACCATGAGTATATACTGGGATACTACCTTGCCGATGGCATATATCCAAAGTGATCAACATTTGTTAAAACAATTCCATCTCCACGAGGACAAAAATGAAAATTATTTGCAAAAGCTCAAGAGACGAATAGGAAGGATGTAGAGCGTGCATTTGGAGTGCTTCAAGCAAGATCCGCAATTGTGCATGGACCTGCAAGATTTTTCAATAGTGAAACGCTCCAAGACATCATGAAAGCGTGTGTAATTTTTCATAACATGATCGTTGAGGATGAGCGAGATGTAAATGAAACAATGGAATTAGATTATGAGCAAATTGATGACAATCCTACCATACAACTGTCACGGGAGCACACAAATGAATTTACGGAGTTCATTGAAACCCATCAATGTATTTGAGACCATGAAATTCATTCTCAACTCCAATCAGACCTCATTGAGTATTTATGGCAATTATAAGGGGAGTTGTAGGAACTTAAGTGTGTGAGTTATGCATGAGGGGTTTTATTGTAATTTGATATATGTACGAGTCTTCTAAAGACAACATTGATAATTATGTATGTGGATTGCATCTATATATATATATGTATGTAGATTTTTAAAGTTGGCAAGTTGAGTGCATTGATATTTGGCAGGTTGCATGTATATATATGTACGTGGATTTTAAAAATTTGTAGGTTGAGTACATTGATATTTGGCAGGTTGCATGTATATGTATGTATGTGGATTTTTAAAGTTAGCAAGTTTGAGTAAATTGATATTTGGCAAGTTCTTTCTAAAAAAAAAAAAAATTGGCAAGTTCTATATATGTGTGTGTGTGTGTGTGTGGATCATTAAAGTTGGCAGGTTGAATACATTGATATTTGGCAGGATGCATCTATAAATATGTATGTGGATTTTATATTGATATTTGGCAGGTTTGATGGAATATATATGTATATGGATTTTTAAAGTTGGCAAGTTTGAGTACATTGATATTTGACAGGTTCTTTCTCAAAAAAAAAAAAAAAAAATTTGGCAGGTTGTTGAAAATATATGTCCATTAAAAATATATGTATGTGGATCTATATATGTTGAAAATATCATCATTGGCAGGATGCAAAGGCTCTATTGAAAATGTAACCATGGAATAGTTGTTAAATTTGAAAAAAAAAAAAAGACTATTGGAAAAAATGATAAAGAAAGATTAAAAAAATAATATTTTAATAAAATTGTAAAATAATAGAGTTTTGGGATGTTGGGTGTATTGTAAAATGATATGGTATAATTGATAAAGGGAAATGCTAACGAGTACCCTTAGGGCACTCGTTAATAATTTATTTAAAGAAAGTTTTTATGGGAAATGAAAAAAATAATTAATATTTTGACAGCTTTTTTCATTTCCCATAAAAGTGGTATAAAAACTTTCTTAAAATAGATTATTAACAAGTGCCCTAAGAGCACTCGTTAGCATGACCCATTGATAAAATAGCTTTTTGGGATGGTAAAATATGATAGAATGACATTTCCAGCTGTGAATGCTCTAATGACCGGGCTTTGAAAATTTTCAAGGTCAATTTTGTCTTTTTAATTTGAGTGTATTTAGTATGCTGATGTGATTTATTTTAACAAGTGTCAATTTTTAATTGGGCCTAGAAACACCAACTAGATGCTGAGTTGTTATTTCTGAAACAAGATATACTTTCTCCTCTGAAAACAAATAATATACTATTTTGAATACATTATTTATTTTAGCTAACTATTTATTTTAATAGAAGTGTTATGTTCACAATATTTTCATAACACTTTTACAACAAATCATAGGTGATACGTTGTTATTGGTTATAATTTGAATTCACAATTTAAATTACTTTTTTGCCTATCCATAATAGCAAATAACAACTTGCCATTTAGAATTTGTTGTGAATATTATGGACATAACATTTCTCTTATTTTAATTCAAAGATAACCCCTTATCCATATCCCTTAAAATTAGACACTTCTACCTTTCCTTATTTCTTGTGAATGGCAAGTCAGTTGCAAAAAATCAAACATAAATAAATGTCTTTCTTCCTTTTGTTTAATCTTAAAAAAAAAATTTCTCTTTTTTCTCTCTTAGAGGAAAGAGTAGTCCTCCTTTCCTACAAGGTGATTCTCTTAGTGTTGATTTTTTGTTTTTTGTTTTTTTCCATTTTATTGCTCATATGATTTTGATTGTTGTGTATGATTTTGATTTATTTGTTAAGGAAATCATAAAAACAAAAATTTTAAATAATAAATATTGTATTATAACTATTTTAGGGTTATTGGAGAAATTGCAGTTCTTCTGTATTTGATTTTATGGGGCAAAAGTAATGAACTAAGGATCAAATGAGATCAAAGTCAGACAATAAAAAATGTTCAAGAGATGGCATCATTTTCTTACCCTATTTTTTTTGTTTGTTTGTTTCCCCTTTTTTTCCCTTTCAATTCTCCTCTAAAGTTATTATTTATTGTAAACGAGTGAGTTACATGCGTAAATATTTTTTTTCATTTTCTTTGGCATTATTTTTGTAATTTTGTATCTGTGAACTATAGAATTTCAAGTAAAAAAGTGTAATTATTTACTTTATTTTATTGCAATTGGTTTGCCATAATGATAGGTTCTATAATGGAAGAACATAGAAATAGAAGAGATAAAGTATGATGAAATTACTGTGAGTCAAAGTAGGAAGTTACATTGTTATTCACTCCTAATACCCTCATTAATATATTTTTTGGAATTGTTAGTAGATGTAGAATTGATTTTGGTTCACATTTTCTAACTCTAACATGTTTAGATTTTAACGGGATTACCAGGTAGAATGACAAATTGGGATATAAGTTTTCGTTTTTGAAAATTTTAAAATAATGTATAAGAAGTTAAGAACTTTAGTAACCGATTAAGTATTATAATTATTCCTTTTTGTGATAATGCTTTTTTGAGTACTTAGAAAAAAAAAAGTTAACATGACTACAAAATGTAAGTAACCAAAGTTTATTCAAATCCAATGGTTTTAATAAGCCAACAAGTGATATCAATTGACATTGGCCCTAAACTAATATTGTTATAATGCTTCAAAATCATCAAAATCAAGTTAATTTGTTTGGTGTACTTTCAGTATATTATACCGTCTTCTTACATAAAAGTAGATCCTTCATATGAGTGTCCCACACATAAAAATCCACATTTTCTCAAGAGAAAGATGTAATACAATAATTTCTTCATAAAAGAGAGTAATAATTTCCCTCTTTTTTTGTCAACTTAGTTTTTCATTTCTACAAAGTTGAACTCGAAAATCATTCAACTTTTTATTGCATGGCAAAGATATGTCAAGACATATTTGTGTGTATTTCTTCTATGAATTTTAATTAGAATTATTAAGCCTCCTAGAAAAATGCCAATTTTCAAAAAAATATAGAGGATTCCCAAATATCAAAATCCCCAAAGCACTCTACCACCAAAATTGGTCAAATATCCTTACCTCCAATAAAGGTGAGTCAACATAATTTGGGATACAAGGAACATGTCATTTATTTTTAATAAATTAGGGTAAAAATAACGTATAAAGTTCTTCCTATAGTACTTATTTTTTCTTTCCATTTGGTAGGTTTAGAATTGGATACTTCATTTTGATTTGGGGAAAAAAAAAGGTTTTGTTGAAATCTATGACATGTTAGAAAAATATCTTTGGTTAGTACTAACCTCATCACATAGTACTAAAATTTTCTAATATTAGTATAAATCCAAAATTGGCATTGTTGAAATTTTGTGAGTATTATACAAATGAAAAATTCTAATATTAGAGGATCTTCTATTTTTTTGGCGGAAATACTATTTTCGTCTTTATATTTTCACTCAATTCTTACTTTGGTCCTTATTTTTTTATTTTACCGCTTTTAGTCCCTAAATTGAAAAACGCGTTTTATTTTAGTCCTTACCGTCATCTCACTAACTAAAATTGTTTACGTGGCAAACGGAGTGTACTATTGGCACACTAAATATTGACATGGCCATTAAAATAAAAAAATTATTTTGCATTAAAAAAATGCCACGTCAGCATTTAAATTAAAAAAATGAATTTATCAATTTTAACTAAATAAAAAAAATTAAAAATTACATGAATTTAGATCTAATTATATCTTGAACCAAAAAAAAAAAAAACACAAAATTAAAAACTAAGCCTTCAAAAAAAAAAAAAAACCAAAATCACAAACCCAGAAAATAAGAATACAAAATTAAACTTCAGATCCACATTAGATTAAAGATGAACACAAAATTTAAAACCCAAAAAAATTGAACAAGAAATTGAAACCCAGCCATCAAGAAGAAGAAATCATGGAAGGTTTAATTCCATTTATTCTCCTCCAAGCCATCAAGAAGCCAAAGCCTCACAACAAATAAAATAGAAGCCACTCATAAAACTCAAATAGTAGCTACCATTTGTTAAATGCAACAGAATCGTTCAATACTTCATCTCATAGGCAAACCTGGTTTGAATTTCAGCCATTGGCCATAGAGTTTGTACAGCAAAGATCGGGTTATGAATACAACTGCTTATCCAGTGTTCACAAAAGGTCTACATCATCTTTTTGTTAAAACCCATAAAATTTAAAACCTAAAAAATTAACATCAAATCCACATCAACACAAAATTAAATATGAACAAATCCAGAAAATCAAACCCCCACACCACCAAAGCATCAAACACAAAATCCAAACCCAGAAACCCAAATACCCCACAAACCCACAACCCTACAAACCCAAATTGGAATACAACATACACCACAAACCCAGAAACCCAGATCGGAATACAACATACCCCATAAACCCACAAACACAGATCAACATACACCACAAACCCATAAACCCATAAATCAACATACACCATTGAGTTGAGAGATAGAGAGAGGAAAGAGAGAGACTTATCGATCTGGGAGACAGAGACAACGATCTGTGAGAGAGAGAATCAAGAGATAGAGAGAGTTTGAGCCATTTGGGTCTAAGAATGAGCAAATCATGAGATAGAAAAGAGTAGGTCGGTCAGAGAAGAAAAGAAGAGAAAGAAAAGAAAGAACCACCGTCAGTTGTGGTGGTGGCGGCATTAGTGATGAGCAGAGGAGGCCGGCCATGGACTTAGAAAAAGTTGTGAGAGTTTTGGAAGAGAGAGAGGAAGGTTTAAGAATATTTTAGAAGGCAGTGAACCGGTTTGATAAGGTAGTGTTGGGGTTTGAAGTTTTTTGAGTGTGTGAAAATTTTCTGGGTTTGTGAATGAGATTTTTTCAAGTTTGGTTGCTAAGAAAATACATGAAAAGAAAAGAAAAGAAATACAAAGAAAAGGGAAGAAAATAAGGTTTAATTTGCTAAGAATTTGAGTCATATTTTGGGGAAGAACACAGAACATGATGATGTTCTTCCAAAAAAATGAATGAAAGGAATATAAAAATTAATTTAATTATCTTATTTTTTTTAAATAGAAATTGAGAATTTTGTTATTATTTTTTTTCTGTTGTGTTTATTTATTTATTTAAATGCTGACATGGACTTTTTTAATGTTAACTAAAATATTTTATTATTATTTTAATGGTCATGTAAGTGTTCTGAAAGCTAACAGTGCAATCTGTTAGCCATGTAGGATATTTCCGTTAAAGAGATAATGGTGAGGACTAAAAACGAAACGTGTTTTTCAAAATAGGGACTAAAAAGGGTAAAAATAAAAAGTAGGGATCAAAGTGAGAATAGAGTGAAAATAAAGGGACGAAAATGGTATTTTCGCCTATTTTTTTTAGTTAATGTTAGTAATTTTCATTTATCCCAATTTGGGATTGATATGTTTTCTAATTATCAAAAAACCAAGGAGTGTGATGAGATGTAGCACAAAAATATTAACAAATGCATCACATCACACCCCTAAGTTTTTTGAATAACTGGAAAACACATCAACTCCAAATTAAGATAAATGAAAAATAGTGACTTTATATAGAAGAAAAAGAGAGAGAAAAAAAAAGAAAAAGAAAAAAGAGCCATGCTACACCTTAAAAAAAAAAAAAAAATTTGAGCACACATGTGGAGTAAAAGAGATTTTTTTTTTTGTTGAGAAACCGGCCAAAGTAGAGCCGACTATTTAATTGCTGAAACATCATAAACATACAAGTTAAAAATGTCAGGAAGGACATGAGCCTTCCAGACTAAAATGGGAAAAGATCTTTTTGCTCTTCGAGCTAGGGCATGTGCTAGAGCGTTGCCTTGCCTACGCGTATGAGAGAAAGAAAAAGATTGTAAGGAGTAAACTGAAGACATAATGTCTTTAACCAAATGACCCACAGTAGGGTGGTGAAAGGACTGGTTTTTGATTGCCAAAATTGATTCCTTCGAGTCACCTTCAAAGATCGAACTATGCAAGCCGTTTTCTTGGAGGAAACTTACTGCTTTTCGGGTAGCCAGTGTTTCTAGAGCAACAATGGAGGATGGCAGGGGAATGATCTCAGACATCGCTGCCAGCACTTCTCCCAAAGAGTTTCGGATCACTACACCAATGCCGGTTGCTCCTAATTCTTCAAAAACGGCTCCGTCGAAATTTGTTTTCACCGTGCTCGGATCAGGTGGCTTCCAGATGGCCTTCTGTTGTGGCAGCTTTGAGATGGGCTTGGCATGAAGACATTGGTACTCCTGGAGATACTGCTGTGCTAAATCAGTGGTTTTTTCCAGAGGTGCCACGGGTTCCTTAACTTGGATTTTGTTCTGCCTACACCAAATAAACCAGCAGATTGTGATAAACGCCTCTGTTCCTTGGGGATTCCGTAGAGTTAACCTGAAAACATCAGCAAACGTTAGGAAAGAGGTTGTTGCAGCCCGTAATTCCGAGAAGAGTGTTCCCCAGGCCGGCCCAATTTTTTCACAGCCCCACAGTGCATGAATTACCGTTTCAGGCTCCTTGTTGTAGCTGGAGCAGATTGGTGTCTGCACCACCCTACGCCTCACCAAGTTTTCCATTGTGGGAAGAGAGTCCGTACAAGCTCTCCACGCAAAGGTTTTTATTTTGTTTGGCACCTTCAACCTCCACAGGCTAGCCCAGAATTTTTTATTCTCCCTAGGTTTTGAAGCCGAAGCAGCATCCACCTTCTCCATATCGCAAATAAGGTGATACCCGGACTTAACTGAGTATTTTCAGTCCTTTGTTTTTGGCCAAATAAGTATATCTTCCTGAGGAGTTAAGCAGATTGGGATTGACTTGATTATTTGTGCTTCAAAAGGTAGGAAGCAAAAATCTATGAGCTGCACATTCTACCAACCCGAATTATAGTCAATGAGGTCAGCCACCAGTGCATTAGTAGGTAGGACCGAAACAGAGGAGATGACCTTTCCCGGTCCATCTCCAGGCAGCCAGCTATCTTGGTAAACTCGGATATTAAGTCCATTGCCTAATCTCCATTTTGCACCAGCAAGAAGTACTTTGCGAGCACTAAGGATGCTACGCCAAGCATAGGAACCTAACTTCAATTGAGCGGAAAAGATATCACCATTTGGAAAAAATTTTGCCTTGAAGACTTTGTAGAAAAGGGACTCTTTATCATGAATTAACCTCCATACTTGTTTGGCAAGCATTGTTTCATTGAATTTTCTTAGGTCTTTGAAGTTCAAACCACCTTCATTTTTTGGTAAACATAGGGTCTCCCACTTCTTCCAATGTATTTTCCTCTTATTGCCCCTCTGGCCCCAATAAAATTTCTTTATCATAACCTCTATATCATGGCACAATCCCAAAGGTAGTTTAAAGCAGCTCATTGCAAAAGTTGGAATGGCCTGAACAATGGCCTTTAGTAAGACTTCCCTTCCTGCTTGCGACAAAAGTTTTTCCTTCCACCCCTGTAACTTGCCCCAAATCCTATCCTTGATGTAATTCAAACTTTCCTTTTTTTTCCTTCCTACTACCGCTGGGAGACCCAAATATTTTTCATACTCTTTGATTTCTGGCATCCCAAGAAAATTTTTCAGAGCAAGTTTGGTGTCATCGGTAACTGACTTGCCAAAAAATAAAGTTATCTTCAAGCCATTGATTTGCTGCCTCGAAGCTAATTCATACTGGGACAAAACAGTTTGAAGTGCCTTCACATCCCCCATCTTCGCCCTACAAAAGATCAGGCTATCATCGGCGAAAAAAAGATGAGAGATTTGTGGACCATTCTTGCAGAGAGAAAAACCTCTAAGCTCACCCGTAGCCACAATTTTTTTGATGAGTCCATTGAGACCTTCAGAACAAATCAAGAAGAGGTAGGGTGATAAAGGATCCCCTTGTTGGATCCCCTTTGTTGGTTGGATATTGCCACGTGGTTCACCATTTATGAGGATTGAATAAGAAACTGTTTTAACGGCCTCCATCACCAATCCTACCCATTTAACATGAAAACCCATCTTCAACATCAATTGCTCAAGGAAGAGCCACTCCACCCTATCATAGGCCTTACTCATATCCAACTTCATCGCCATAAAACCCTCCTTGCCCCTTTTTATTGTTTTCATGTGGTGCAAAGTCTCAAAAGCCACCAAAATATTATCCGAAATAGCTTTGTCAGGTTGGAAGGCACTTTGGGATTTTGAGATAACATGTGGTAGAAGACTTTTCAGCCTATTAGCTAAAACTTTGGAAATAAGGTTATAAAGAACATTACATAGAGCAATAAGCCTGAATTCAAAAACTCTTTCAGGACTTTTAACTTTTGGAATGAGAGTAATATAAGTATGATTGATACTGGCTGGGATAGTACCTGCATTTAGACAAGATAACACTGCACATGCAACATCGTCACCAATGGAACTCCAATAGTGTTGATAAAAGATGGGAGGCATACCATTCGGGCCTGGAGCTTTCAGAGGGGCCATTTGTTTTAGGGCTATATCAACTTCTTGTCTCGTAAAAACTTTTACTAAACCCGCATTTATTGTATCAGTCACTGTACGTGGGATTGTATCAAGGACAACCTCAACCTGGCTCGGATTTGAGGATGAGAAAAGCATTCCAAAATACTTCGTGAACAGTCCACCTATTTGATCATCACCTTCACACCATTCCCCATTTGGATTCCTTAACCGTTTGACACTATTTCTTCTGAATCTTTGGGAGGCTTTACCAAGAAAAAAACTTGTATTTTGGTCACCTTCCTTCAACCAATGTTGTTTTGAGCGCTGTTGCCATAGCTTTTCTTCTCTAGACAAAAGGTCTCTTAATTCAGCCCTTAGGTAGTGCACTCGGTCCGCACAAGCCCCACGGATAGCCTGCTTTTCAGCTTCCTCAATTTCCTTTTTCTTATCCCTTACGGCCCGAGTGATATTACAAAAAGACTCCTTACTCCAACGTCTTAACTTTGTTTGACAGGTCATCAAATTTGACTCCACAACCGACATAGGAGAGAGTGAAAAAAAAGAGGGAGACCAAGCCGATTTGACCATTGCGTGGCAAGCATCTTCCTTTAACCAAACCTGTTCAAATCTCCATGGTCTAAGTTTCTTGATTGGGATGCCTTCGGGGTGAATGATTAATGGCTTGTGATCGGAGAAAGCTGAGTCGAGATAGATAACAGATGAGCCCGGGAAGAGTGAGAGCCATTGGGGGTTCGCTACAGCCCTATCCAAACGCTCCCAAACTGTGATTCCCCCTGCCAAACGTTTACTCCAAGTGTATTTCTGTCCTACATAACCCAAATCAGCAAAACTACACTCATCCAGTACATCTCGGAAGTCTCGCATCTGATTTTTCGGTCTGGCTCGCCCACCCAGTTTCTCATGAGACTTAACAATCTCGTTGAAATCGCCGGCACATAACCATGGTAAAGGGGAGTTGTGGTTTAGAGTTCTTAGGACATTCCAAGATTCAGAGTGTTTATGGGTTTCCGGGTATCCATAAAAACCCGTAAAACGCCATGGGTTCTCCTTGCTGGCATTGATCACGGCATCAATGTAGTTTAGAGAGGAGTTAACAAACATTAGATCAAAATCAGATCTCCATAGCAAAACCAATCCGCCTCCTTGCGTGACCTTTGACACAACATGCTTCTGTCCAAGGTCGAAATTTTTCAAAAGTAACCGTAGCCTTGCTTCATCCAGCCATGTCTCGGCTATAAACACAACTGCAGGATCTTGTGCCCGAACCAAATTACCGAGCTCTCGAATTGTCTATGGGTTCCCAAGCCCACGACAATTCCAAACTAGAAAACTCATTACTTATGGCAGGGCTATTGAACAGCCTCTGCCAAGTTTTCATTGTGAACAGTGACCAAAGAAGAAACCAGACGGCGTTTGTTTGGTACCTCAATTGGGTCGGTCAAGGTGCTGGAGGGTCTTTTATGTTGAGAAGACTTCTCTAAGCAAGGAACTACTCTTGGTCTGGGTTGAACTAATCTCTTCCAGAAGCCAACTTGCACTGGGGGTTCAGTAGAGATCGCGATAGGGACTTCAGTGAGAGTAGTGTTTTTACTTTTTGAGTGTGTAGAGGAATAAAAGAAATCACGTGCATAGGGGGTGGGTGATATTGAAAGATTATTTGTGGGGGTCGAAGGGCCCACTGATGATGGGGTTGGTGCACAATCCGGATTTTGTTTCCCTCAAACGACATTAGTTGGCAAATCAAAATTTTCTATTTCCTTATCAATCTCTTGGAGTGTTACTGAGAAAAGGTCACTAACATGGTTTGGTTCTCCTTTTGCCTCAAGTACCTATGACTGTGACAAGTCCTTTGTACCAGCCAGACTTTTTGCATGCCTATTTGCAGGCTTTTGGATAGTTGTAGCAGCTTTATTAGTTGTCAAAAGGGCCTTGGTTCCCCCATTTTCTCCTCCTGGGTTGTCTCCTGCATTCACGCCCCTCACCTTGTCAAAACTATCCATTTCCATGTCAATCACCTTTAGCCGTTCCTTGGCTTTCTCCCCCGAGTCTTGACCCGCCAACTTCACCAAATCAGCTGCCGTAGCCTCTGTCTCAGACTCAGCAGATAACACATTAAATGCTTCCTGGAAGCTCGCGATTGCCTCGGTTTGTGCATGCACTGCGATGAGAGGTTGGTCGTCGTTCCTCTCTACCGGCGAGTTCACCTCACGCACCTCGGCACTCTGTTTTTGTTGAGCTTTTTTTGCAGTGTAGAAGCCTGGTACCTTGACCACCGAATTTCTTCCTTTCACAAACGGAGAGGCACATATCCAAGCCCCATAAGCTTGACTCTCCTTCGTGAGTGTACCTTCACTTTCTATCCAAAGGTGACAGTCTCTATCCCCATGGTTCAGACAGCCACACCAGTAGCAAAAATTGGGTAGTCTTTCATACTTGAAAGACACCCAACTTTTCTTACCATGAGGCAGAGATATAAGCCTCCCCCTACACATTGGTTTATTTGTATCAATGGTGACCTTCATCCTCAAAAAACTGCCCCCATCCATCTCTCCCTCATTGATCTCTTGACAGACTGTTCCCACTGTTGCACATAGTTTTTTAGCTACTGCTTTATTCATAAACCGTATCGGGACATCGTGAAACTAAACCCATAACGGAGTTTTTTCAAACTCTAAATCCTTGATAGGGATTTCCTTGTCATACCACTGTAGAACAACGAGGTGCTTGTCGAAGCTCCAAGGGGCGTTGTCCATTATCCGCTCTACCTCTTCCTTCTTTTCAAACGTGAACAGTAGGATGTGGTCACTACTTCTCCTAACTTCAAACCCCTTCACAGACCTCCATAAAGGGCTGAAAGTTCTTATCACTGCCTCAACATTTAGTGCCCTCCTTGTAAAAAACTTTGCTGCCATGGTAAAGTTTTTGGTTGATGACTCATCGTCCAAACCCAGCTCTTCACCTTCCCTAGCATTCGAAGTCATACTTTGCCAATGTTTTGTAAGGTTGTCCATTTTATTATGATACTCTCCCCTCTTGTGTTTCCCAATCCCCAGTAAAATAGGAACACAACGTCTAATCCTCTCCAAGCACTAAAATGCTTGAGATGCACAGAGTCCTCCTAGTAGGAACGTCAAATTCTACAGCCCAAGGAAGGTCTACTTTTACCCCGGAGACACCCCCTTAGAGATAGAGAAAAAAAAAGTCTGTGTCTAATGGAGAGTAAAAGAGTAAAAAGTGTAAAACCATCTAGTTTGACTTTTCATTCATCTAAATTTGAGATTTACGCATTGATCTAATGCTATTCTGTATTTTCAAACTAAAGCTACAGCTAGGACTAGAATTGTCATAACAATAAGAGATCTAGAGTTCAATTCTCACATACACCAAAAATTAATTGGTGTTTTAGTTTGATGATAAAGAGCTATCATCAGGAGCGGACATCACAGATTGAAACTCTTTCAAACAAAAAAACACAGTTCTCTGTAACTTTTTTTTTTTTTTTGAGAAGCAGTTCTCTATAGCTTAATTTTTTTTTTTTTTTTGATAGAATCTCTATAGCTTAATTGATAAGCGTTGATTAAAAAACTTAATTGCTAAGAGCATTCACATTTGCTCGGCTAAAGTCTTCTAAAATAGACTACTACAGTGCAAATTTTACACATTTTGAGCAAAAAAACACCCACATCAGTGGGTGTAAAACTGTGTAAAACCGTGTATATATTTCCATGAGCTACAGTACTCGTGTATATTTACACGAGTACTGTAGCTCATGTAAATGATTTTTTTAATTTATTTTCTCTCTCCTCTCTCAAACTACCTCTCTTCTCCAACCAGTACAACAACCCAGCGCGCCAGATTAACTACCCAACCACCAAACACCGCAATCTAGCACAGAGTATTAACCAAAATCAACTGAAAATTAACCCAGAATCAACTCGAAAATTAACCCAAAAATCTACTGAAAATTAACCCAAACACATCCACACAGACAAATCAACACAGAGATACACTTGCTCAAAAGAAAAAAAAAAAAACACAAAGATACACAAACAAACCCAAACGGACAAACAACAAAGAGAGATCGGTGCTTATCGGAATTGTGGATCGGAGCTGTGGGTCTCGCTTGATCAGGGCTCGTGGGTATGGGTCTTGCCTGATCGGAGCTGTGGATCGGAGCTAGTGGGAGCTGTGGATCGGAGCGTGGTCGGAGCGATGGTTCGGAGCTGTGGATCGGAGCTCGTGGGAGCTGTGGATCGGAGTGTGGTCGGAGCGATGGTTCGGAGCTGTGGATCGGAGCTCGTGGGAGCTGTGGATTGGAGCGTGTGGGAGCTTGGATCGGAGCGTGGATCGGAGCGGTGGTTCGGAGCTGTGGCGTTTGGTGGCGTAGATCAGCTCGTAGATCAGTGCTCGTAGATCAGATAGATCGGTGCTCGGAGATCAGTTTCAGTGTGGTGGATCAGAGCTCGGAGATCGGCTGAGATTTGGTGGTGGATCGGATGTGGATGGGTTTTGTGATTTGGAAGAGGAAGGCCAGAGAGATGGGTGTAGAGAGAGAGAGCAAGAAATCAGAAAAATTGGTAGAAAGAGAGGGAGAGAGCACGTATTAAAGAGAGGTAGTTAGAGAGAAATAAAAAAAAAAATGGAGTATAATGAATATTTTATTGAAATATCTTATAAAATAAATGAACTGATGTGGGTGTTTTGTAAAAGTGAATGTGTAAAATAGAAAAAGTAAATTTTTAGTGTAAAAATGGATGTGTAAAATATGCATACTGATGTGAATGCTTTAAGTCATTATAAGTAAAATTTTAAAATATTTTTTATTCAGAAAAAAAGGTAATTCCAATTTCCACGTGGAAGCGCAAGTTAAAATTACTTACTCGCAGATGAGAGCTATAACATCATTTTTGCATTGACTAATAATAATAATCGCGAAGGTACAACCCAAAGAAGCACAATAGCCCGCTGAGTACCTGTACAAGGAGCAGAGTCTGTCTTTACTCTCCCAGATCTGCCCCATAACCATTTCTCTTTCTCTCTCGCAGAGGGTTGTTGTACCCTCCGATCTACGCCACCATGTCTACCTCCATGTCTCCAACCAGGGATTCCGTTTCGGCTCCCAAGCCTCCCATCACCATGAAAGAGACCCTAACGGTAAAAAATTCCCATTCAATTTCATCCAGATCGAGCTTCTGTCTGTGTTTGTTTCAATTGTACGATTTGAATGAAATTGTTGTTGTTGTTGTTGTAGTTACCAAGCATCGGGATTAACCAGCAGTTCATAACGTTCACGCACGTGACAATGGAATCGGACAAGTACATATGCGTGAGAGAAACGGCGCCTCAGAACAGCGTTGTGATCATTGACATGAACATGCCCATGCAGCCTCTCAGGCGCCCTATCACAGCCGATTCCGCCCTCATGAACCCCAATTCCAGAATTCTCGCTCTTAAAGGTGTACCACTATTCCCAATTCCATTTTTTTTATTTTTATTTATTTCCAAATTAATAATGAAAATAGTAGGGCAGGGCTAGTTTTACGGTAAATTATCCGAAGTTTTGTTTTATCTTATTTTAAGGTGGGATCGTAATTTTTTATTGTTTAATTGGGAAATGAGTATAGTTGAAATGATAGGATTTCAAAAGTTTGTTTAACTGCTGATGTTAAGTGGAAATACACCGAAAGATAGGATTTAAAACGGGAAAGTCGCTCGAGATGGTTTGGTCATGTTTAGAGGAGAGAGATTAATTTAATCGGTAAGAAAGAGCAAGTTGATTCAAATTGAGGGAATGAAAAAAAAGGTAGGTAGAGGAAGACCTAAACATAACTCTAGTAGAAGTAGTTAAGGACATGTTAATCAAGGAAGTAATAGAGACTACGATTTTGAATAGAATATAATGGAGAAAAATAATGCATGTGGCCATTTATAACTAATTTTGTTGAGTATCCATAGCCAACCCTAAAAAAATTGGGGTTGAGGCTTTGTTGTTGAGGTTGTTTTGGCATATAATTCTAGTGAAATTTATTGGATTTTGTGAATGGTGTAAAACTTGTCAAATAAAATTGTTAAGAATTTGCTTAGAATTTTTAGAATTCGTTCAATATGAATTGATTTAATGTGAGATTTTATATTTGATGAGACCGAAGAGAGTGGGTGGATATTAGGTTTGTACTTTTATGATTGTATGGTGGTTTTATTGAAGGAAATTAACCTAATTCGTGTGCTAATTTTTGTTTCAAGGGCAGTGAGTTTACAATTGTAAACACATTGTTCTTTTATCATCAATAAAACTCTTATTACCGATCAAAAAAAAAAAATGTGTGCTAATGTCTTATGATTTCGTTGTCATAAGCTTATCTTGTAATTTGAGTGTTGAAATAACACCTTTTAGCTCATAAGCTGTTGGCTCAATCAGTTCTTGTTTACTGTGAGTGACAACTTAAGATTATGGTACACTTGGAATTTTTCTTTGTTTTCTTCCCCTAATAAAATTATAGGTGTTTGATTCAGTGTAGTCAAAGGCGAGCCGGGCGAGGCGCCACTAAGGCGGCTTAAAGGCTCTAAAGGCGAGGCACTCGCCTTTAGAGCCTAGGCGAGCAAGGTGACCTCCTTAAGCCATGGAAAAGGCGCTAAGGCGAGAGCCTCAAGTTTTGTTTGTTTGTTTGTTTGTTTTTAATTTTTTATAATTTATAAATTTTGAATTTTTTTGAATTATTATTTTTATTTTTTATAGAAGTTTGTTGTGAAACCTATTTTTAGATTATTAATTTCAAAAGGCATGTTATAAAACCTATTGATAGTTAAATTAATTTACAAATTTGTTTTGTAAGACTTATTGTTATATAGTAGAAGCTTGTTGTAAAACGTATTTTTAGAAGTTTGATTATTGATGTTGTTGTGGGGGCTAGCAATTTAGCGTTCCTTGTTTTCAGAGGGGTTAGACATTGATTGCAATTCTCAAGTTCAATGCTTCCTTTTTTAGTTTTTTATTTATTTAAAATAGTTGGTGTATATTTTTTTTTACATTACATATTTGAAGCAATACTGCTATTTATTATTAAGAAATAGTAGCAAGAGTTTTTACATTTCTCCTTGATGTTTTTAGTTTTTTTGGTTACTATCTGCCTAATGAATGGTTTCATTCGTTCTAAAGCTCAAGTTGCGGGAACTACCCAGGATCACTTACAAATATTTAACATTGAACTGAAAGCAAAGATCAAGTCTCATCAGATGCCAGAACAGGTGGCAATTTTTCCTGTTCAAGCATATTAAAAAAAGTGTTTAATGTCATTTTTTAACCTGCAGTTTTTCGTGTTATGAGTTTAGCTTCATTAAATGGTGTTCATTGTTAAACTTCTCTCTTTGGACAGGTTGTCTTTTGGAAATGGATCACCCCAAAGTTGCTAGGCCTTGTCACACAAAGCTCAGTATATCATTGGTCAATTGAAGGTAAGAGTAAGACTTAAAAAAAAAAAAAAATTTCCTGATTATTTTGTTTCCCTTTTGTTGGAGTGTCCTTTTGTTCTCTCTGTGTGTGTGGGGTCATTGGTTTTATTTAACATGTTTAAGGCGTTTCATATATTAGGTGATTCTGAGCCTGTGAAGATGTTTGACCGAACTGCTAATTTGGCAAATAATCAAATAATCAACTATCGTTGTGATCCTACTGAAAAGTGGTTGGTTTTGATTGGTATTGCCCCTGGTTCGCCCGAGGTAATTGGTTCCATCCCTATCTGTAGTCTTTGGCTTTGCCAATGTTTCTATGTTTTCTATGCTTGTTCTTATCTTTGTGTATCTTTCACTCTTGATTGTGTATATATGTATTAACATTTTTAGTGATTGGGGGTGTCTCTTAGTCATTTCATAATGCTACAGACATTAGACATGAAGTGCATAAAATGGATTCATCTGTTTGACATGCACAAATACTCCTACATGCTCATCACTTTGATGAATTGTGTTGTTTACCTGTATATGTGAGATAATTGTAATGCTGTGGGGAATGTTCACAAACCAAGCTTGTTATAAGTTGCCGCTCAATTGCTTAAATATTGTCGTGTCATTTCTATTTTCTTATTATAATGGTTGTTAAAAATTTCGATTTGGATTGTGGGATTGTGCAATCCTATGACCAGTAGGGTATCTTTTTGCACTAAACAGTTGTTTTATACTTTTTTTTTTCTCTTAAAAAAGTAATAAAAATTGTACTGGATATATGGCTTTTGAATGATTGAAATCACATCTTCCTTTAATAGAGCAGAACCTTTATGAAATTTAGCAGTTCATGTAATATTATTTACCAATGATGTATTTTCTGTTTACAAAATTTTGGTTATAGAGGCCACAACTGGTCAAAGGAAATATGCAGCTCTTCTCTATGGATCAGCAACGTAGTCAAGCTCTAGAAGCACATGCTGCATCATTTGCCACTTTTAAAGTATGACTCTTTCCGTCTATTTTGTTTTGTTTCTTATGGGATTTATGTTAATGTGCAGTTATTTTGTTGTGGTGCTAATTTGTTCTGTGTAATATTCATTTTAATGTTATGTACAGGTTGCAGGGAATGAAAATCCTTCAATTCTAATTTGTTTTGCCTCAAAGACCTTGAATGCTGGACAAATTACATCAAAGCTGCATATTATTGAACTTGGTGCCCAGCCAGGTCCAATTTTTCTTCCGTTGACATCCCTCTTAACATAGAATTGAATGCATGCAGCTAGCTTTATTATTATTGGTTTGTCAAATGTATGATTTCATGCTATCCAAAACTACAAGAAATTTATTTTGTCACAGTTTTAAGTTGAATGCTTCCGGTCTTTTGCTTTCTGTAATGTCTTCTTGTACTGATTATGGATTTTTGTTTTCAGGCAAACCATCATTTACCAAGAAACAAGCAGATCTATTCTTTCCCCCAGACTTTGCTGATGACTTTCCAGTGTCAATGCAGGTATCAGTTCAGTCTCTTAGTGTTTTGGTTAGTCCCATATATATTCACTATAAATTAAGCCGCAATTCTTTACATGGCAGGTATCACAAAAATACGGTTTAATATATGTGATCACAAAGCTTGGACTTCTTTTCGTGTATGACCTAGAGACAGCTACTGCGGTTTATAGAAACCGAATCAGTCCAGATCCTATATTTCTGACATCAGAAGCTGCATCGGTTGGGGGCTTTTATGCTGTTAATAGACGTGGCCAGGTGTTGCTTGCCACTGTAAATGAAGACACAATTGTAAAATTTGTTAGTGACCAGGTATGCTTATAAAGATTTCCCTATTTTTGGCTGCCGGGGCAAAAGAAATGATGTTTTTTAATTTTTTTTTTTTTTTTTGATTTGGCAGTTGAAGAATTTGGAACTTGCTGTTAATCTCGCCAAAAGAGGAAACCTTCCTGGTGCAGATGAGCTGGTAAGTTTACATTGATTTTGATTCCATTTATAATAATGGTTTTGCGTTTGAGCTGTTATTGGTGATATTTAGTGAACTCTGAGCCATGTTTAACTGGTCTCTGTATTGTTCATTATGCTCAGATTATCCAGCGGTTTCAAGAGTTGTTTGCTCAGACAAAGTATAAGGAGGCTGCAGAGCTCGCTGCAGAATCTCCTAATGGAATACTCCGTACTCCTGATACTGTTGCTAAATTTCAGGTATATGTTTCAGTTTGCTTTTTGCATATTCCTCACTTCTGATTATTTCTTGTGCATTCCATTTGGGTTAAGTGATCCTGGGAACAAGATGCTTTGTCTATAAGATGCTTTTGTGATCTTTGGGGCTTGATTCTAATATACTTGTGTTGTTCGTATGTTGCAGAGTGTTCCTGTGCAAGCAGGGCAAACACCACCGTTGTTGCAGTACTTTGGAACTCTGTTGACAAGAGGAAAACTCAATGCTTTTGAGTCTTTGGAACTGTCACGCCTTGTTGTAAATCAGAATAAAAAGAATCTTCTGGAGAATTGGTTGGCAGAGGACAAACTTGAATGTAGTGAGGAGCTTGGAGATCTTGTGAAGGTCTGTGTGGAAGTTTTTATTGAACTCTTTAGTAACACCCTATGTGTGTTGGGATTTGTTGGGAAGTTTTTGAGAATAGTTCAAGCTGGCAAAGCTTGAATTGTTAGCTCATTGGGTGGGGTGGGTTAAGCTGTACTTCTTGGGAAAAGGCCAACTTTGTTCAAATTTAACTGCAATATAGTTTTGACTTGTAATTGACAATGGCCTCCCTGGATCTTTATAGTTGTGTGTTTATGGTGCTTTCATTTTAGTAATCTATTTACTTTTCCCCCTCTCTTTCTAATATTTTGAATGGTTCCAATTTGCAGACAGTGGATAATGACCTTGCATTGAAAATATATATCAAAGCTAGGGCAACTCCGAAAGTTGTTGCAGCATTTGCTGAGAGGAGGGAGTTTGACAAGATTTTGATTTACTCAAAGCAGGTGACTGAGATATGCTTTCCTTCTATTACCTGAGTCTTCACTGTACACTTAGTCAAATTCTACTATTTCAGCCAATAGTCATTATTTGTAAATTGCATCAAGTTCCTGTTTGTTATGGTGTATTGTTATTTAGGTACAATGTTTTAAAGCCTCGCTTTTTTTCTTTATCCTTTTTTTTTTTTGTTTGTTTCCCTCTAGATACAGCTTATTAAAATGGGGTCCACTCCTAAAAATAAGCTGCTAAAAATAAGCTATCCCAAGTGGACGTGTGTCATATCATTGTAATATAATATGCAATACATGCTTGTTGATGCTCATCACACTCATGATTTTCTCTACCAATGCAGGTTGGCTACACACCTGATTATTTGTTCCTTCTGCAAACGATTTTGCGGTCTGATCCCCAGGTCTGTGAACTCTTTTGTAATAGAATTTTTGAGGAAGTTTTGTTTTCCATACCAGGATATTATAATTAAGTTAGCTGCACTATTTGAAGGTTCATATACTATGATTCAAGTGTTAAATTGTATTCACTAGCATCTATTGCTGTCGTGGAAATGCATCTATTCTCTTACGATGTTAAACACAATTGTCTATGTTGGGTTCAACTTCTAGTGCATTTTCAAAAGCCCTTTCCTTTTTCTCTGATCTTTGGAGTTAAAAATGATGATTTAAGATAATTTGTAACTTTCTTGATGCAGGGGGCTGTTAATTTTGCATTAATGATGTCTCAAATGGAAGGAGGCTGCCCAGTTGACTACAACACCATAACAGATCTGTTTCTTCAGGTTCAATTGAAATGTTCCTTTACATGTCATTTAATAGTTTCAGATTCCACCTAGTCTTCATTTTCTTTGTAAGATAATAAAATTTATTCTTAGATGAAGTTAAATACATTTTACACTTTTTAAGTTATCATTTATCATTTTCAAATTTTCTACCAGGACAACATTATTGAATTCTTATTGTTGATTTCAACTTTGACTTCCATTTATAAGTAATTTCTGTTATTCAGAGGAACTTAATCCGTGAGGCAACAGCGTTTTTGTTGGATGTGCTGAAGCCTAATCTCCCTGAACATGGATTCCTTCAAACAAAGGTCCAGTTTTTCATATTTTTCCCCCTCCTTTTTAAATAACGTTTTGTTGTCTTAATGTGATTTTATTATTTTGTTTCCACGTTTTAACTTCTATCATATTTATTTTCTGTTTTGTTCAGGTTTTGGAAATTAATCTTGTGACATTTCCAAATGTTGCCGATGCTATATTAGCCAATGGTATGTTCAGTCATTATGACCGCCCACGTATTGCACAGCTTTGTGAAAAGGGTGGCTTATATTTGCGGGCCCTTCAGGTACAATGGCCTCCTGAACTTTGATAACAGATTTCTTTGATGGGATAATTAATTATCTCCCGGTCTGAATTATCTATTTTTATTGTGCAGCACTATACAGAGTTGTCTGATATTAAGCGTGTCATTGTGAATACGCATGCTATTGAACCACAGGTTTGGTACTAGAATGCTTATACATTACTGGTCAGATGTGAATATGGTAAATTTTCTAATTGTTTGGTGCTTTCCAGTCTCTTGTTGAGTTCTTTGGAACCCTTTCCAAAGAATGGGCACTTGAGTGCATGAAAGATCTTCTACTGGTCAATCTTAGAGGAAATCTTCAGATAATTGTGCAGGTCAACTACTGTTTCTTTCAGCCTGTGTTGCTATCAGTTGTGTTCTTAAACATGAGGCTTACTAGGATATTTTTATACAGGCTGCCAAAGAATACTCTGAGCAGTTGGGTGTTGATGCATGCATAAAACTATTTGAACAGTTCAAGTCCTACGAAGGATTATACTTTTTCTTAGGGTCATCTTTGAGCTCCAGGTACTCTTTATGGTGAAGGAAAAGGAAAATATGATATTATTTGACCATATGCATGCCGTGGGAAACTTTTCATTACTTTTTATTTCCTTTTATATAGTGAGGATCCTGATATCCACTTCAAGTACATTGAAGCTGCTGCTAAAACTGGCCAAATTAAGGAGGTAGAACGCGTGACTCGGGAATCAAACTTTTATGACCCTGAAAAGACAAAGAACTTTCTGATGGAAGCCAAGCTTCCAGATGCACGTCCTCTGATTAATGTCTGTGATCGTTTTGGTTTTGTTCCGGATCTCACCCATTACCTTTACACAAGTAACATGCTTCGATATATTGAAGGTTATGTTCAAAAGGTAAATATTTCATGAGTTCTGCTTATATATACATACATATATTCACATACGTGTGTATGTATGTATTATGGTGATTTTTATTTTTGTTCTATACTTGTGAAACTTGGTCTGTATCAAGTGGACATTAAGCATTATAATTCTTGGTTGCTTGATAGGTCAATCCAGGAAATGCTCCTTTAGTTGTAGGGCAGCTCTTAGATGACGAGTGCCCTGAAGATTTCATCAAAGGTCTTATTCTTTCAGTTCGTTCTCTTCTTCCTGTTGAGCCCCTAGTGGAGGAATGTGAGAAGAGGTGCGTTGTTTTCTCACTATGCCCTGTTTCATCATTCTGATTTCTATCTAATTCTTGCTTCTCTTTTTGGCAGGAATCGTCTCCGCTTGCTCACTCAGTTCTTAGAGCATCTTGTGAGTGAGGGAAGCCAGGATGTGCATGTTCACAATGCTCTGGGTAAAATCATCATTGACAGCAATAATAATCCAGAGCATTTTCTCACAACCAATCCATACTATGATTCTCGTGTTGTGGGAAAATATTGTGAGAAAAGGGATCCTACTCTTGCTGTTGTTGCTTACCGCAGAGGGCAATGTGATGAAGAACTTATAAATGTCACAAATAAAAATTCGTTATTCAAACTGCAGGCCAGGTTTGTGCATTGTTGCTTGCTTTTAGATTTGAATATACATCCTTATCTATTTGGTGCACACAGTTTGTTTATTTATTTATTCTTGTTTCTTTATCAGATATGTGGTGGAAAGGATGGATTCTGACCTCTGGGATAAAGTTCTTATTCCTGAAAATGAGTATAGAAGGCAGCTAATTGATCAAGTTGTGTCGACTGCTTTGCCTGAAAGCAAGAGTCCTGAGCAAGTGTCAGCAGCTGTTAAAGCTTTTATGACAGCAGATCTTCCGCATGAACTAATTGAGCTTCTTGAGAAGATTGTGCTCCAAAATTCTGCATTTAGTGGAAACTTTAATCTGCAGAATCTGCTGATCCTTACTGCCATCAAGGCTGATCCATCAAGAGTTATGGATTACATTAATAGGTTAGACAATTTTGATGGACCTGCTGTTGGGGAGGTGGCTGTGGAAGCTCAATTGTATGAAGAAGCATTTGCCATCTTTAAAAAGTTCAATTTGAATGTTCAGGCTGTGAGTGTCCTGTTGGATAACATTCGTAGCATTGAACGAGCTGTGGAGTTTGCTTTTCGGGTTGAGGAAGATGCTGTTTGGAGTCAAGTGGCCAAGGCCCAACTGCGAGAAGGGCTAGTGAGTGATGCTATTGAGTCATTTATCCGTGCGGATGATGCCACCCAATTTTTAGATGTCATACGGGCTGCTGAGGATGCGAATGTATACCATGACTTGGTGAAATACCTTCTGATGGTTAGGCAGAAGACCAAAGAACCCAAAGTGGACAGTGAACTCATTTATGCATATGCTAAGATTGATCGGCTCAGTGACATTGAAGAGTTCATTCTCATGCCAAATGTTGCTAATCTCCAGAATGTTGGAGATAAACTATATGATGAAGCCCTATATGAGGCGGCAAAGATTATATATGCATTCATTTCTAACTGGGCTAAGCTCGCCGTTACCCTGGTAAAGCTTAAACAGTTCCAAGGTGCTGTTGATGCAGCTCGGAAAGCCAATAGCTCGAAAACATGGAAGGAAGTTTGCTTTGCGTGTGTTGATGCTGAGGAATTCCGCTTGGCTCAGATCTGTGGTCTTAACATCATCATACAGGTACCATTATTGTTTAAAGTCTATTTTAATTTTTTTGTCATCTCGCTTATGAAAGTTGTTATTACTGTTTTATATACGTGTTGGGCTTCGATGGTGTAAATAGAGGGAAATCTGTAATAAATGTCCGTGTTGTATACTTCCACATGTCATGGATTTTCACAACAGTCCCTTAATTCTTTTATCTTTCCCCTTTGTTGGGTTTTCAAAATTATCCACTTGGTAGAACTGTGATTGAATACAGGTATTTGGGTCATTTTGGACTTGAGTTGCCAGACTTGTGGACTTGTACCTATACTTTGATCCATTGTTTTATAACATATTTAGTTGATTGCTTTATTTAGAATCCTGTTGCTGTTTGGCTACTCCTTAATTCTGTATATTTTGTCATTTTAAGGTGGATGATTTGGAAGAGGTTAGTGAGTATTACCAGAACAGGGGATGCTTTAATGAGCTTATATCTCTCATGGAGAGTGGACTAGGCTTGGAACGTGCTCATATGGGAATCTTTACTGAGTTGGGAGTTCTATATGCAAGATATCGTCCTGAGAAGCTTATGGAGCACATTAAATTGTTCTCAACACGTCTGAATATTCCAAAGCTCATACGAGCTTGTGATGAACAGCAGCACTGGCAGGAATTAACTTACTTATACATCCAATACGATGAGTTTGACAATGCTGCAACCACCGTAATGAACCACTCCCCAGAAGCATGGGATCATATGCAATTCAAGGATGTGATAGTCAAAGTTGCAAGTGTTGAGCTCTACTATAAGGCTGTGCATTTCTACTTGCAAGAACATCCTGATCTTATCAATGATCTTCTTAATGTGCTTGCTTTACGTGTTGACCATGCCCGTGTGGTGGATATAATGCGAAAGGTATGAATGTCACTTATGATGCCATTAATATTCTGGGAAGAAGATGATTAAGTTTTTTTCTTTTTTTTTTGGCAAAAGATCTGTCTTTAATATCTTTCATTTCCTATCTTCTTGGCTTCTAGGCTGGTCACCTCCGTCTTGTGAAGCCATACATGGTTGCAGTTCAGAGTAACAATGTTTCTGCCGTAAACGAAGCTCTAAATGAGATCTACATAGAGGAAGAGGACTATGACAGACTTCGTGAATCAATTGATCTGCATGATAACTTTGATCAGATAGGCCTTGCACAGAAGGTGAGGTTAAAATCTTCTAGGTACTGGAAATTTCTGATGGTGGAAATCATACTAACCTGTGTTAATGATACAAATGTGCAGATTGAGAAACATGAGCTTCTTGAGATGAGGCGTGTTGCTGCTTATATTTATAAGAAAGCAGGAAGATGGAAGCAGTCCATTGCATTGTCAAAGAAAGATAATCTTTACAAGGATGCGATGGAGACATGTTCACAGTCTGGTGACCGTGAACTTTCAGAGGAGTTGCTTGTCTATTTCATTGAGCAGGTTTGTGTTCTTATTTATCTTTAAGATAAACATGTTCTAGAATAAAGCTAGGAGTCAATGACATGTAAATATCATACTCATACCTGTTCTCTTCTTCCTACCCATATCCTCTCGCCTTTCCTTTCTAAATTTATCTTTTTGGATTAGAAGTTTTCCAAACTATAAACTACAGTGCTGCTGTAGTCACTAGTCATTTTTTTATAGCTCCTCCATGCGTGTACCCTTTGTTCTTGGATAAATCACATCTTATTTTTGGGCAGGGGCTAGTGTCTTCTCCATTTCCTTACTGTTGTATTGTTTTAGATGCGTTCACATGAAGTTTAGATTCACTTGTGAAAGCTGCTTCATGTTCTTCTCTAATGATTTGTGCTCAACATATGTGCAGGGAAAGAAAGAGTGTTTTGCATCGTGCCTCTTTGTTTGTTATGATTTAATTCGGCCAGATGTTGCTCTTGAGCTTGCGTGGATGAACAATATGATTGACTTTTCCTTCCCATACCTATTGCAGGTAAACTTTTTATGTTTGATATCACTCTTCTTTTTCTTCATCTTATTTAATTCTTGTTTATTTATTCTTAACATATTTTACTTATTTATTTATTTTTTATAGTTTGTTCGAGAGTACACAAGCAAGGTAGATGAACTTGTCAAGGACAAACTTGAGGCTCAAAAGGAGGTCAAAGCTAAAGAGTCAGAGGAGAAGGACATGGTTGCTCAGCAGGTATGTCTATTCTCTTTTTGTGTCATTTAGTAGGATTCCTTTTCTCTGCCTGAAAATTGTGGTTCTGGGGCTTTTTTTTTTTTTTGCAATATCTTGGCCAACAAGGCATCCTAATTTTCAGTTCTTTATAGTGTTGGACACTTTGTCAGAAGAAGATACTGTATTCAGGCCAATGGCCTATGGGTCAACAGGCACTTCCTTCCCTGGTGTAGGGGCCCCTCAACAAGTTTCCCTAGGAAAGAAGTTAGTCTATGCAGTCCGATGGTTTTCATTAGTTTCAGTCTGTCTGGGGGTTTCTTTAGTTGGCGGGCCAGCCTGCCTTGGATTTGATTGTAAGGCCACCCTATGGGCCTTATCATCATAATATAAAAAATGATGTAGGAATTAGTCATATATTGAAAATTTAAAGTTATACTTATGAGGCACTATTAAAAAAATCTTATAAACGTTATCAGAGTTTAGAAGTTTTTAAGTGGTATAAGAATTCATTTTACTATCATTATGAGCCATTTGAACTTGCCCATTTACTAAAGTGTTCATAAAAAAAAATTTGTTTCTTTAATAATAAGATAACAATAATAATAACTGATTTTTATGTTTTCATTTTCTGCAGAATATGTATGCTCAGTTGTTGCCTCTCGCATTGCCTGCGCCACCAATGCCAGGAATGGGTGGAGGTTTCGCTCCACCACCACCTATGGGTGGGATGGGGATGCCTCCAATGCCTCCTTATGGCATGCCATCCATGGGCTCATACTGATCTCTGGTTTGTTGAACATACAAGAGAAAACTTTTACATTGTGTAGCTAGTCCGGATTTCTTGTTAAACCGTTTACATTTATGATTGGTGCAAATTGAACCATTAGTGCCGAATATTCTCATCTCTTGTCAGTACTTAACATCTTTTGTAGGGTTAGTTGTTTTGTATTAATTGGTTTGCATAACAAAGCTTCATTTCCTTGGCGGTCAAGGCTGAACTGAGCAGGCGGTGTTGTACTGATCTTTCTGAGACCTGGGGATGACCAAACCTGGCTGCGGGTGGGCAAGCTGTCACGTGTATAGGTTTTTTTTTTTTTTTTTAGATCATTGTATCTTTATCTTTTTAGCACCAAGACTCTTACATATTTGGGTCTCACTGAGGGTTTAGAAATTTTGTACACACTAATGCCCTTGTATTACAGTTTTAATCTCTAAGTTTTATGATTAATTCTGAATCTCGATTATGTTCTTTTTTGGCCAAATTCTTTGTTCTTGTTATATGCGCGTTTAGATTCAGTGTTTAGTGTGTAAAGTACATTGAATCTTGAAAAATGTGATATCTTAAAAAGTTAAGGGTCTGATTGTACACTTAAACAATAGTCTTCAGTTTTTAAACAATATTACACGTATTTTTACACACTTTTTCACTCACACGTATTTCTAAAAAATGCAAACAACATTATTAGAACAATTACCAAATGGACCTCAAATATTCCATATTATTGGTGAAAATGAGCTTAACCAAACAAATATGTGAAGATTTTGTTTAATCTATTCTGAGGTCTAACCTAAAAAAATGAAATGGTGCTCTGTGAGGGGTTGGTAGGGGTCTTCCAGTAATGGGTAGGCTCCCTACTGCCCGAAAATCCCCCTATTCTCTCTCGTTTCATTGTGACATTTGCGGTAGTAGAAAAGCGGACTCTTATCAGTTATCAGGACCCAGTTGCCTCCAACAACATTGGCTTCATAGCTTGGCGGATGTAAGGGTGGTGGTGGTGAAGAGGTTGGGGTACTAGCTGTCTTTGACTTCCTTTTCAGATGCTTCTCTTCCAGTAGCACCGTCGCTGTAGGCTTCTTTGTCTGCATCAAGCTCAGTTTTGCCACCAGATTAGCTACTTTGATTGCAAGATCTGGCACTGAATGCCTTTATCTCTCTTGATCTCTGGTGGGCAAGTTGAATGCCACCATCGATTTGTGCGGCTCTAGCAAGCCAACTTTTCTATCGGATCTGGCTTTATCCCACAGAAATGGATTTTTCACTCATTTGATTTTGTGATTTTTAATGACTAACAAACTTTCTATTAAAAACATGAGAGAATGGAAAGATTACAAATGGGAGGAGAGCCGCACACAATATGGTCCCATGAGTCATGACTTTAATTGTGTGTCAGTGTCGTTGTTCTCTCTACTGCCCTGCCCAAGAGAAAGAAGGGAAGCTCAAGGAGCTTTCTCAAGTGTTTTATTCTTTGATGACTCCATAGGTGGTTGGCTTAGTGAAAATGTGGTACCTTTGATATTTTAATTCTCTTTATACAAAAACAGAAATTTTACAACGCAATTAGAAAGTAGACTTCAACATTCTATTTCTCCATATCCATATGCTTATTTAAGATCGTTCTCATAACCATGTGGCTGTTATGCGCAAAGTAATCAAAAGTAACAACTTTTGGTGGCATATTTTCGATTTTCGTAAGAGTAATGATTGTTGCATAGAGTTTAAAATTAGGGGTGTGCATGGGTTGGGTTGAGGGGATTTTTTGACCCAACCCACCATGGTGGGTAAAAAAAATTCAACCCAACCCAACCCATCACATAAGTCCAACCCAACCCAACCCAACCCACATGGGTCGGGTTCAGTCGGGTTGAACCCATGGGTTTGACAAATTTTTGTTATTATTATTATTAAATTGAGTATAAAAAAATATAAATATTAATATATTAAAAAAACCTAAAGATTAGTATTAATGTAACTCCTTAAAAGCAAACAACACTAATGACTAAAAAAAAATAGTAATTTATTAGGATTTGTGTGAACTAATTGGCTTTTATATAGGATAGGAAGAGCTGATTATTTAAATTTTTTTATTAATTATATAATATTATATATATATATATAATATATTAAATTAGTATTAGTAGGAGGAACCGAGGAAATGCTACTCTACAACTATTTTTTTTTAAATTATTAAATATATAATATATATTTAAATATATATATATATATATATATAAGTGCCCTACAGCTAATTTAAAAAGAATTATTAAATATATAATATATTTTAAATATATATTAAATATGGATGGGTCAGGTCGGGTTTGTAATTTTATGACTCAAACCCAACCCGACCCGTTATTAAAAAAAAAAAATTTGTAACCCAACCCAACCCACCAAGCCTTAAAAACCGACCCAACCTGGCGGGTCCAGTTGGGTTGGGTCGGGTTTGGCGGGTCGGTGGGTTTTCTGCACACCCCTATTTAAAATCGTGAAGTCACAATATTTAGTTGTTGTACACATTACATACTTTCTCTGAATGATAATTAACGTTCTATTTGTTTCGAAGTAAAACATTTTCAAATGTAAAATATTTTACATGAAAATATTTTACTGAAAATATTTTCATCATGCAGTGTTTGATTGTCTACATGAAAATGACAAGAAATGTAAAATGAAAAAAAGTTTCCTAATCTCACAACCCATCAAATCCAAGCAACCACCACCAAATTAGTAAAAAGTAAAAACCAACCCACCATCAATACACCGGCCACCCAAACAACCACCGTAGTGGTTTAAACCCAACACACTGACCACTTAAATCCACCTATTGGAGAGGAAAAAGATTAAAAAAAAAGAAGATGGCCAACCACCCACTACAACCCACAATAGTCACCGCCACAAACCATATTAGCTACCCACCAAAACCCACAACCCAACCACCACCAAGACCCACAAAACATCCCAACCATCCACTACAACCCACAAACCCAGCCACCCATGATCCATAAACCATCCAAAAACCCAAATCGGTAAAGCCACGTGGCAGTAAAAGGGGGAAAAAAAAAAAAAAAACCAAAACTGAGATTAAAAGCATGAATCGACGATGATGGAGATGGCCAAGAAATAGTGGGGCTGACAACGACAATGGAGGATAATGAAAAAAGAAAACTCAGGGATGTGAATCGGTGGGTGGTGTTGACGGTGGTGGAGATGTAGTCAATGATGAGTGGTGTTGATGAGTGGATTGAAGGCTGGTGATGAGTGGCATCTGGAAGTGGATCGGTGGTTGGTGGTCTGGTTTGTGGAAGATAAACTCTGCTTTAATATTGAGAAATGACACTATATCGAGACAGTAAAAAGAGACAAGTGAGTGACTTTTGTAAAATATTTTACACTTGTTTTAAGCATAAAATATTTTACAATTAACCATATTTTACATAAAAAAAACATAGTAAAATGTGTAAAATATTTTCGTTTACTTCAAAACAAATAGAGCGTAAAATTAATTCATCTTTGGATATCATCCAGGAACAATTAAATAAAAAAAGAAAAAGAAAGATAACCTAGCTTAAGTATAAGAACTACAACTTAAGCATCAAACCAATCCACTTTTAGAATTAAGACAAAAAAGCAATTAATTCTTAATTACAAGGCCACCAGCATCAGTTGTGACCTGTTGTAAGTAATCAACATAATATCTCCATAGTAATTCTCCAAAACCAAATTAACATATAACCCAAAATCATAAGGGTTTCTTAGCCTAGCTTTAAAATAGCGTTAGAAAATATAGGGTCTGTTTGATACTGTTGTTTAAACAACAATACACGTATTTTCACAACACTTTTTAACTCACACATATTTTCACAATAATAGTTTTTAAGTATTTCAAGAAACCAAAACAGCCACATAATGAAAAGATAAAAGCTGTTATACACTTTTTTATTTTGTACAAATGAAATCGTGATGAGATGAAGACATGATTTCAAGAAAGAACATCATCGAAGATCTAGCAAAACTGTAGTTAATTGTTAGCACACTAAATAAAGAGTCTACTGCATAAACATAACTAAATAGTATAGAAATGTCTACAACAGAAATGCTTAAATGAAAATCAAGTCAAACATCTAACAAGCAAATCAAGTAATGAAGCTACCTCATATTTAAAACTTTAAAAGGAAGAGACAAAGTGACACGGGGCATTTCAACAATCACATATCATAAGGAAGATCAGAAAAAGGAGGTACTGAAGTGGTCAAAATTAAAACAAACATTAAATTTGGACATTCATCAATCGTAGACAACGAGCTTCTCGTACATCTTTCCAGTGATGGCTTGGTGCATAACAGTCACAGGGTTGATAATCCCACCATTTTCCAAGAACAACTTCACCAAATTTTTAGAGAACCCACTCACAAGAGCCACCCCACCTTGATCGGAAGGAACGGGCGTGGCCTTGGAGTCCCTAAGGTTCCAAAACACAATCTCAGGCACCTTATTGTATCCCTTCTCCCTGAACTTTCTCTGTATAACCTCATAGTCCGTTTCCCACCCCGACCTTCTCAGCCATGCCTCTCTCTCTTCTTGCCTTTCCTCTCCGCTCTCCGACTCCGACTCCGACTCCCAATCCGACTCAGAATCATAACCATAATAATGCCCAGATGCTTCATTAAACTCCATATCACTGAAAACAAACACTTTCTGTATAAGTTGGTCCTCGCTCAAGTTTGCTTCAACCGCCACTTGGAGAATCTCATCAAACACTCTCTGAAAGTTTGTACTCCCACCCCATTCCATTTCTCTTATAAAACTAGTCTTCTCATAGAGACTTTCTCCTTGAATCCTTTGAATTTTAGGGTTATCATCAAACGTTATGACTTGGCCTTTCCACGGGTCCTCACTAAGCTCCGAGATCATCAACCCTAGAGCCACACAGACCTCCATAGGCTTACCAGACATACTCCCCGACACGTCGCAAACCGCAATGCAGTTACTCAGCTTGCCCTTCTTTGACAAGTCGTCCACCATTCTCTTCCACTGAAGCTCAGCCACCTCTCCTCCATCGCTGTCCTTCAATGACTCGATAATCTCGTGTGGGAGCAACGCGCCTGCAGCGATTGTCGAATCCCCACGCTTCACGTCATTGAGGTACTCGTGGAACCGATCGTTGTCGTGCCTGAGAAAGTGAGACTTGTAGTTCTTCATGGCCACTGAGGGTACACGGTTGTAAGGTAGGGTTTCCCACATATTAGCACTCATGTACACCTCTGGGATTTCTAGAACCTTATGTAGTGGTACCAGAACTTGCTTCCTCAACCGGTCTCGAACCCTATAAGCATAATGAGCTTCTTCTAGGGTTTGATATTCTGGGTTAGACGCTTTAGGGAAAACCCGGCGTGCAATGCTCTCGCATATCAACAACGACTTGTCGTATGCTGAGTCTATCGTAGGGCACCACTTGGCTACGAGACTGATTTCTTTAAGCTTTCCGGCATTCAAAGCTTGCATATCCGCCTTCAACATCTCGGCAAAAACGTCCGAAACGGTGTCGTGTAAGAACCTATAAACCGGGTCTCGGTTGTACCTCTCGAAGGCTTTCTTCGCCTTATCCAATACCCGTTGATTCCTCAATGACCTCGCTTGCTCTCTTTCATGATTGAGTTTAGCGATATGTTTCTGAACCCTCAAATCCTTGGGCAACTTCGCAGTCTTATCCTTATTATTATTCTTCTTATCGGTTGCGCTGCGTTTTCTCTCGTGCAAATGCATCGCTCGCATTACGCCTTTGCCCTTGGATCCTTTTCTTGTGTTCCATTCCCTCTTCGCGGTTTCGCGTACCGACTCGCCCTCTAAAATGCGGTATAGAATTTCGAGGAGGTCTTTGAAGTAACCAAACTCGGCGAAAGTTCTGGCATTGAGGGCTAGGGTTTTGGGGTGGTGTTTGTGGAGCCAAAGCGCCGTCGTATAGAACTGTTCCTTATCGGATTTTCCGGTACCACGTACGCCACGGAGGTTAGAGATGAGTTTGAGGGTGGTGAGGGGGTCGTGGGACCAGGCTTTGTGGACACGTTCGACGGTTTCTTCAGACGACGTGGACGGGACTACGTGGAAAAAGAAGTCGAGGCAAGGGTTTCCAGTGGCCGTGTAGGTCAAGGAACAGTTTTCTGTGAAGCCGAGGGTGGGTTGTTCTTGTTCGTTTGAGAGATTTAGGGTTTTTACAGAGGATTGGACGGTGTCCATGGCTGTGTAGATATTTGGTGGACCAAGAAGCAGGGAATCAGAGGCGGCCATTAATAGGGTTTAGGAAGCGTGAGTGAGACTGCTATTGGTTGAGATTTGAGGAGAAGATAGATAGAGATCTGGTTTGATTTTTTTTTTTTTTTTTTTTTTTTTGATGAAAAAGAATTTCTAGTCTAGGCTTTTTATAAGAGGGGGGGGACTACTTGAAGAGCAAGGTTAAGATTTTGGATTGTGTTTGGGGCATTCCATGAAACTCGGGATTGAGTGGGATTTTATGAGGAATGCGCCGCTGAAGGTATGAGGCATATTGAATCCAAATTTTTTTTAGAAAAAAAAAAAAAAACCCCAAATTTTATCCAATAGATATATTCATGTAGCAATGAGAGTATTAATTAAACAAACCCCAAATAATAGCCAATAAATAAAAAATAAATTTTTTATCAAAGAAAAACCAGAAGAAAAATCTTTTAATTGGATGTGATAACAGTGGCGACGCCACTCAGAGCTCAGGGTGTTCCCAGGAACATCCTGTCTTGAAAAAAAAAAAAATTTACATATAATAATTAAAATTTTTTATTTGTTTACCCTTAAAAAAAAAATAAGAACACCCCCAAGCAATATCAGGAACACCCTCAAAATTTTTATGCCAAACAAATTTTGAACTAGAATCTTAAAAAAAAAAAATTGTAACACAGAATCTGAAAAAAAAAAAAAAAAAAAATTGTAACAGAGCAAGCCCAAAAAAAAAAAAAAAAAAAAAAAAACCCAATACGAATACACGTAAGGTGTTGTAGTTGTGTTCCCATAGTAGCTTCTTCAATTTCCTTCTTTTCCTCATTGCCACTCTCTTTCTTTTGGCATTTCTGGTCTGGGTTTCTAAACAAAATGTTAGCAGAGAAAGGGACAAGAGGTCAAGACTCAAATGACTCCCACTGTTTCACACCTACCCACTTCCTACTTCTTATTAAATGCTTTTTTTTTTTTTTTTTTAACAAAAGTTACTAATTGGCGGACAAACCAACGTGGTTTATCTGACACTCTTTTACTTTTTTTATTTTTTGATTTTTGATTTTTGTTTTAATTTCTTAGAAAATTGTTTATAGTATTCTATTCTTTTTCTTTTTGACCACTTCTATGTAGAGGGCTTATTATGCTTTTTAATTTTTTTATTGAGTTGTGAAATTAGCTTAAAATAATTTGAATAAAAGAGGTAAAATTTTTAAATGTAATTAGATATATTAATTTGTAGGGTCAAGATTTGTAGCTCAAGCCCAAAAGGTTTGGATGATGGGCCCAATGAACCCAAAACGATGAATTTGTAGAGAGTGGGTGAAAGAGCTGGGCTGGTTGTGAATTGAACAGCAGTTAACTAGGAGATTAAGGGATGAACCAACATGAAAACACACTTGAAAGCTAGACAAATTGATGTCCGAATAGGTATATTATTGACTGACAGGTGAATACAATTCTTTAAAGCTACAGTAAAATCGTTCTCCCCTTCTTTTTCCCTTTTTCTCGGTCCCCTCTCATCAGAGACCTTTTCCCTTTATATAGCCTTCTTCTCAACCATCTTCACCGTACACTTGTTCTTCATCTATGCATTCACTTGAGTGTATGTCACATCAGGTATCTTCTTCAGTTCTCCATGAGTGGTGGTAGTTGAAGTTGCACTGTTCAGGAGTCTTCTCCACATAAATGCGGCAAGAAAAGTTGCTGCAGTGTATTAAACACGGTGGTAGCAGCTTTTTCTTTTAGATATTTCTCCGTTCTTATCATCTCCATACATGCCCGAAACTTGTCCTTATCATTGGAATCGCTAGGAAGATCACTCGAATCTCCCAGGTATCTGCTTGACCGAGACTCTTTATATCCGAGGAGAATACACTCTTCGGACTGCCGATACTCTCTTCGGACTATATTCCTTGATCGTTTCCAGGTATCTCTCCCCATGGAATAATTTTCAATCATTTTCATCTCTTCGGACACACCGTAATCTTCAAATAGGGCCCTAGGCCCAATACATAATGTTGGACTTTTACCCTCACATAATTTATATAGATTTTATTTTTTACTTTTTTATACAAGTTAGAATTCCACTTTAGCCTAATCTAAGTGTATATGTGTGTAAAGCTCCCTTCTGGAGACTTGAACCTCGGCCCTTGCCCCCCACACCCCACAAGTATTATACTTGTGGAGTGATCATCGCACCAAGAGTATGCAGTGGTATATAAATTTTTTTTTTAGACTGCTAGTAGTTAGTAAAAAAAATTAATGAAGCAACAAAACACCAATAATTAATAATTTAATTAACTAATACATTATAAAAGACAAACAAATTAAATTATGTTAGGCTAAACAACAATTAATAATTTAATAATTAATGAAACAACAATACAACAAATTATAGTTTATAAAAAACAAACAAATTTATGAAATAACTAAACAACAATAATTAATAATTTTATTAATATTTCAAATAAACTTATAGTTTATTGTTTAGGTACATTTGTTCATTTTTTTTCCTTTTAAGGTTTTTCAGTGTACAGAATGCAAATTTGTTTTGGTTTTAAGGACTTTTTTTTTTTTTTTTAAGCACAAATTTCATGCTAACAAAATCTTGAATTTCGGCTAGTATTTACCGAAACGTCCCTAAACACCCGAAATAGACTGAAATGACCCAAATTTTTTTCAAAATGGAATAGGAACACTCTGAACAAAATTCTCGGAGTCGCCACTGTGTGATAATGATTGTTCATTTTTTCTCAGTTTAAGAGTATAGAACTCATTAATTTCTCACACTAAACTGCTGAAAGATCACTCCCTCTCTGTCTCTCTAAAAAAAATGATGGAAAATGATTTTGTTTATTTTTTTTGACGTCAAAGATAGAAGTATATTAAACAAAAGAAGAAAGAAACAGTATACAGATATAGACTTGGCTGATGAGCCATGCAAGCCATACATCGTGGCCTACACCTTCTACGAGCCCAACAGTACAAGAGAAAGAATAAAATAAACAAAACTCTAAGAGGGTCCATAACAAAGTCCTTGTAATCTACCAAGGTCCTAAATAAAAAAACTATAGGAGTCATCGCGTGTCTTCTGCCGTTGCACAAGATCTTGAACAAGTTTCTTAGTTGTGCTTCAGACCATCTTCTCCATTGAGCTTTGAGATGAGTCTACTCCTCCATTTCAGATTTGATAGTTCTCTAAAAACTCTAGTTCTTCCTTTACTTTTCCTATGTTTTTTTTCTTGAAACTAAGCAGTCAGTGTTTTTTTTTTTTTTTTTTTTTTTTTAATAAATAATTTTAAAAAAATCACCTTTGTCCAAGTCAAAACTTCTATATGATAAAAAAATTTTAAAAACAAATTAAATAATTGTATAAATAGTAAATAAATTTATACTCAAATTTTGTTGGTGGTAGGATACTGAACGTGGAATTTTATTGAGTGGAATTTTAAGAGGATGAGATCAAATACTGAAAGTGGTGGAATTATATTGGTGGTAGGAATACTATATTTATTGAGAAGAAATAAATAATTACAAAGTCTATCAATGGTATATAATGTCCGTTTGGATAGAACTTATTTTGCTGAAACTGAAAACTGAAAACACTGTAGCAAAATAATTTTTAAATGTGTGAATAGTATTGTGAGATCCATTTTTAATGAAAAAGTTTTTGAAAAGTGATATTTGTGGATCTGTAAATAGTGCACAAATGCACTGTTCACGGTCGAAAAAGTCAACATATGCGGCTTAACAAAAAAAAAAAAAAAAAATGTTGAAATCACTGAATTGCAAATGTAGACTCGCAAACGCACTATCCAAACCAGGCTATGTTGTCACATAAGTTTTTATTTTTATTTTTATTTTTATTTTTATTTTTTTATTTTTATTAAAGAGAGTTTCAATCTATGGCGTTCGTTCACTCTTTATCATCAGACCAAGATACCTATCGGTTTTTGGTATAGGCGGGTATTGGACCCCAAATCTCTTATTCAACTATTAGAGACTTTACCAGTTGAGCTAACTGGAACCCACATTGTCACATAAGTTTATAACATTTATTTGTAGTATTTTTTACTACAAACCAGGCTATGTTGTCACATAAGTTTTTATTTTTATTTTTATTTTTATTTTTATTTTTTTATTTTTATTAAAGAGAGTTTCAATCTATGGCGTTCGTTCACTCTTTATCATCAGACCAAGATACCTATCGGTTTTTGGTATAGGCGGGTATTGGACCCCAAATCTCTTATTCAACTATTAGAGACTTTACCAGTTGAGCTAACTGGAACCCACATTGTCACATAAGTTTATAACATTTATTTGTAGTATTTTTTACATTTTTCTTTAAAAAAAACCCAAAAAAATTGATTGATGGTAGAAATACTAAAAATTACATAGGTCTTACAAATTGTTATGTCACTAATTATTAGAAGTAATTCAAATATTCAATTATTTTTTCCAAAATATTTTGGACATTTCCCCCAAATGTCCATACAACAAACAATGATGTATTTTGAACGTACAAACTCGTGTGCAGTTTTAGAAGGTGTGTACATTATATATACAAAATTATATGCATTGTTTAAAGATTTAGAGTTATATATTGAAAGCACATACTTTACACCCCAAAATTGTGAAAGAAAATATCCATACATCAAATAATGGTCTACTTTAAATATACAAACTTGTGTACATTGCTTGAAGGTCTAGACATTATACGTATAGAATTGTGTTCATTTTTTAAGGTTTAAAGTTTGAACATTGAATGTATAGATCTTACACTCTTAGTAATTTGTGAAGAAAAATGTTTACACGTCAAAGAATGGGGTACTTTCAATGGTAAGACTTATGTACATTTCTTGAAAGTCTGGACATCGAATGTACAAAAATTTCACTAATATTGATTGGAGGTTTAATAGTGCAAATTACAATTTTGCCCTTGGGTTATAGAATGACCAATTTTCCCTCATGAGGTTAAATTTAGGGTTGCAAAATGGGATGTTTACACTAGTAAAATGCAAAAAAAACTAGGTAAATACATCCTTTAAATTAGAGAACCAAAAACCCAAGCTCAAAAAATTCATAAACTAAATTTCAAATTAAATAAAAAAAAGAAGAAAATGTACGGAAAATTCAAAATCAGTAGTGAATATAACAAACAAAAAAAGAGGGGAGAACAAAAAAACAAGAAAAAAAAAAAAAAAAAACCGAAGGCTATTCAAAACGATAACTTAACTTTAAAGGAAAAAAAATCAGGAAGAACACCAAATTATTATTTTTATTATTTTTCCATGAGAGGTTTACAAAGAATCTTTGCATCAAGCTCAACATGCAAGTTAAACGACACCAAGCTTTAAAGCAAGGAAAAGTCTATATAGCATAGCCCAGCCCATAATTCTTAGAAAATATTTTTAAATATTTTTATGAAAAAATAAAAAACAATTGATTTTTTTAACAATTTTTTATAATTTTTATAAAAGTGGTTTTGAATTTTTTTTTTTTAAATTTAAATTATCCATTAACAAATGTCCTAAGAGCATTTGTTAACAAGGCCCAATATTAAAAGGGAAAAGTTAATGGATGCCTTGAGTCGTTTGTTTAAGAAATGTTTTTAGAAATTTTTTATAGGAAAAAAAAAAAGTAACTAATTTTTTAACGGTTCTTTATATTTTCCATGAAAGTGGTATCAATTTTTTTTTTAAATGGTTCATTAATAAATGCTTATCTAGAGTTTTTTCTTGAAAGAGTAGTTACTAAACCTAGGCTGACCTGACTGACAGGACTGAAAACCTGATGACATGACCCCTAGACTGGTTCGAGTGTTTAAATGAATTGTTTCTGCATAAGACCCAATCAAATCTGATAGGCTTGTGGTAACTTAGGTAAACCGGATAAGTTTATATAACCTAGTTGGTTTTGTGAAATTTGTAAAATTATATCTATAGTTCTACTTTATTGACTTTTTTTTACTTTTTAATATGTTATAATATGGTAATTTGAAGAGGATAAAACCTATTTAAAAATAAAAAAATAAAAAACACTTTTCTATTTGTCTACCTTCAAGATTCCTATCCTATCAAAAGACTACTCTGTTATTGTGAAATCTTGATTTTGAATCATAATTACTAGTATTATTTAAGCACATGACTATTTTTTTAATTTACATATTTATGTAATGATTTCTCAAACTTATATATATATATATATATATATATATATATTTTAATTTTTTTTATTTAACTATGCGGTTCGACTGGTGACCCAGTGACTCGTCTCATAAATCAGGTTAATGTTTGGACTAGATTTAATAACTATGGCTAAAAGTATTGTGGACATGTGAGACCTACATATGATACGATAAAAAAAGAAACCTGGCTCATAATCAAGATCTAAACACTGTTTAATTCAACCGGTTCCAAATTACTTTAATTGAGTAATGCTACAGTCACAAACAATTTTACTACATTTTTACAAATTGTTGATGAGTCTAATTTCTTATTGGTTTTCTTCTAATTTTTTTTTCTTATTGG
Source organism: Quercus aquifolioides (assembly GCA_019022515.1). Taxonomy (NCBI): domain Eukaryota; kingdom Viridiplantae; phylum Streptophyta; class Magnoliopsida; order Fagales; family Fagaceae; genus Quercus; species Quercus aquifolioides. The sequence continues at coordinate 45,011,005 of CM032326.1, forward strand.
TTTTCATCTTGCCCACCATTAACATTACTTTTTCATTTATCAATAACTACTCACCACATTAGCAGTTTGTAAAATTTGTTGTAAAAAAATTTGTATCTTTAGCATTACTCCTTTTAATTAGTTGTGGAAAATGAGTGGGTTCAGGTCGGGTTGGGTTAGCTGGTATTTTTTTCATATGAATTTTTTTTTAATAAAAAAAAAATGCATTTGCTATTTGGAAAGTTATGCAGTAAATTACTTGATGTAAAATGCATTACTTTGAATTTACCACTTAATTGAGTAATGCTCCAGTCACAAACAATTTTACTACATTTTTACAAATTGTTGATAAGTCTAATTTCTTATTGGTTTTCTTCTAAATTTTTTTTTTCTTTATTGGTTTTCATCTAGCCCACCATTAACATTACTTTTTCATTTATTAATAACTACTCACCACATTAACAATTTGTAAAATTTGTTGTAAAAAAAATTGTATCTCTAGCATTACTCCTTTTAATTAGATGTAGCAAATGGGTGAGTTCGGGTCAGGTTGGGTTAGTCGGTATTTTTTTATATGAATTTTTTTAATAAAAAAAATGTATTTTCTATTTGGAAAGTTATGCAGTAAATTACTTGATGTAAAATGCATTACTTTGAATTTACCACTTATATCAAGAATGAGCTCAGCTAAACAAATTAATAATACTTGCTAAATAATTTTAAAATAATACAAATCCCAACATTACTAACCAAAACAAAATAGCACAGATGATAATTAAAACAAACACACAAGTTTCATTTCTACACAATATCAACACCCCAAAATATAAAACAAAATTACAAATAATTTATTGGATAACTAAATTGACAAAGAATAAAAACATGTAAGAAATTTACAATTTTGAAAACTAATTTTATAATATAATATTGATTGTAGTTGACACTCTATTTCAATTTGAGAATATACATTAAAGCTTGGTTGTTTCCTTATTTATACATGATTTCTTATATGAATATCATTTCATTGTTAGTCAACACACACTCCAGGAAATATAATCTTTTATTTTGAAAAGTCATTTATTTTGGACATGAATTTTTAAGAAATGGGCCTAAGCATCCATAATTTTTGCTAGTTTCATTGATATGCTTTGGTGGCTTCACTCTTTCACAGTTATAAATGTTTCTTATACATATCTATAATTTTAAATATATGTTTTTAACTTTATTGTAACAAAATTATTGTGGGGGGGCGTTTTTTCGTTGCCAAGACCGAGACTCGACTTTGGACTAAAAATATAGCCCAAAGGCTATTGGTGACGTGTGAAAGGCCCATTTTGCTCAAGGTCTGGGTTGCATCCAACAAAAATTATAATAAGGCCTCAAAAATACCTCCTGCAAAGATAAGCTAGTACAAATGATGACCCACCACAATAAGTGCTTAAATAATAGTCTAACAGTAAATAAGAGAAACATCCAGCGGTAGATGTTTGGAAAATTAATAAATGTATTTACATAGTAAAAATTATGCATTTCCTCCATAGTCGGTTAATATAAAAGTTGGCCCGTTATAACAAGTACACAAGAGGAAAATAGTCCAGTAGTGAATATGATAGACCTTCAACGGTAATGTCTACTAAGCTAATAAATGTGTTTACATGATCAAAAATCATATAGTTTCTTCATTATTATTAAATCAACATGAGGGGAAAATTTCATAGTATCTAAGACATTACGGCCTTCATTATAATAGCAATAAACAAGTGTGTGCCCGAAAATGAGACTACTGGAATGGGCCTCACTTAGATTCACAACTTATTTGTTTAGTGGGTATGGATTTCCTACTATGGGTCGTTCTCGGCACAGAGACTCAATAAGATCACTTTTCTCTTTCTATGTTGCCACCCTCTCTCTTTCTCTCCAAACTTTCCAACCCCCCCCCCTTTCTCCCACCTCTCTTATTTATAGCACTCTGATTAGTGGGGTGTTATGATTGTTTTTGCAGTTAGTGTAATGAGAGGTCCAATATCATCAGTCGTAAGTGGGTGGTTAGGTGGGAATGGGATGGGGTGAAGGTGGCTTTGGAACTTGGCTTCCACTTCAGCGATCATGCCCGGCAGCGATGCTTCTGGGTATTGCCGGGCACGTTTATGATGGGATGTTCGGACGTTATTCTTCCCATACTGTCCAGTAATGGCCTCCCGAGCAAAGATTGAGTGATGAAACTTGGGCCTACGCTCTGCGTGGGCTTAGGCTGGGATCCCGGGTAAAGGGGGACGGGAACCATAGGCCGCATTGTTTGTGCTTGAACTCAAGGCCCAAATGTGTCTGGACATCTCGGGGTTGTACATTAGCCCCCTCTTGATTCATGTCCGGCAAACGAGCAGAATCAAGAAGCCCGATGGGTACATTCACTTGAGAAGGTTAAGAGGCGCAAGCTAGGGCAGTTTCAGAGACCCATTAATGTGCCATTAAAAGACGTGCCGTTTCGGCCCATTGGGTTCAGCTGTCATCATCACCTGACGGTGCGTGAACCAAAGAGGTGCGTGTGTCAGTTGGCGCCGGTGTGAACTCCTCGTTAATTGAGCCTCATTATTGTTGATTAGGCGCCGTTTCCCTCTTCCTTTGTCCTCTATAAATAGTTCGTTCCAAATCACTTTTCCATTTTTAAACTCTCCACTCTCTGAATTTTCTCTTTGCCGAGCATTCATCTACGCACCTACTCGCCTGCCTAGAGCCCCTCTTCCTTCCCTAGAGCCCAAAGTAAGTTCCCTACCTCTTGCTTTTACTTCAGCATCTTTCTTCGTGTTTCCCCCTTCGATTTTAGGTTCTAGGATGGGGTATGCTTACCTTCTAAACACCGCAGCATCCTTAGCCACATTTAGGCAGAAATTTGATATTCCTATTGACGTGGAAGTGGCATATTGCCACGAGAGTGAATTCGAACTCCACAGAGGGGATCAAACTGCCTTTTTTCCTCCCATGGCAATCCTAGAGGGTGGGGTTAGGTTTCCCGTGGACCCCCTCTTACTAGACACACTTCGGTACTACGGGCTGTGCCCCGACCAACTACCGACCAACTTTTACCGGGTTGTTAGTTGTGTTAGTAGGTTAAACCATACGTTCGGTTTGCAGTTAAACCATTATGATATAAACCACATGTACAGCTTGTGTGGAAACAAGAACACAAATTATTATTTAAAGGTTAGGGATAAGCGGGTACAGCTGATATCATGCCTACCTGACTCGAATAGAAATTCTGCCGGGGAGTACGTCCGGGTGCGCGACAACTGGTTTGCCAGAGATATCCCCCCTCCCCTCTCTTGTCGCGAAGTGGGTTCGTATTGACTCCTGACCTTATTGTCTTTGTTTAATAGTTGTTTTGCTCACCTAAATTCCAATGTGCTTGTATACATGTTCATCGTTTCTTCACTTTTTCATCACTCATTTTATCATTTCTCTTTCTTATAGACAGTAGAGTGTTTATCTCGGATGTCAGAGTAGTTCACGTAAGGGATCTAAATTTCGTGCTTCGATACGAGATATTCGTTCACTGGGACGAGCAGCTCTGAGCATCCCACCTTATTCTCGGAGTTGAACCAGTCTACTCCACCTGGCAACCCTTTAAGCAAGCGCTCTTGGTAGACAGTCCCCTCCTGTCTTATATCGACGTCCGGCATGCGAACTTTTTGCCTCCGAACTTTACAGTAGGAGAAGCTCGGGAGATTGGCCGGCGATACACCTGCTCAGACGAGCTAGCTTCAATACGCGACGAATCGGCAGAGCGTGTGTTTCGGCACCTCCGAGAACTTGCACATGCTCCCGTTGAGGAAGAAGCTCCCATTCAAGAGGCTCTTGTCCAAGAAGCTCCCACCCAACCTGAAGGCCCGGCTAATCCTGAGGTTCTCGTACTTGCTGCCGAGGAAGTGATTGTCAACATTACCGACCTCTCCGATACAGAATTCGACCACAGCGTGAATATGGTGACCAGAAAGACCCTGTCCATCGACCGCTTTGTGCCCAGTGCACGGCAGGCAACGCAGCCGCAACCACAGCCGAGCCAGGGCCAGACGCCTCTTCCTCCGCCTCCGTCTCAAATTGGACGAGCCAGAAAAAGGCAACATGTAAGCGAGCAGACCTCTACTGGGCCGGGAGATGCCTCTACCCGGGTACCCCCACAGCCATCCAAGGGCATTGTTATACAGGAGTCGCAGACTTAAATTGGGGCGGTCTCGGCGTCCTCCTCTAAGGCAGCTCAGTCGTGGCAGCCCAAGTTTTTCTTGGACGGTGAGCCACTCCCCGACACCGCCAATGTGTGAGTTTAGGAGAAAGGTGAAAGGGGTCGTGTTGCCTAGAGTTTAGCACACAGACTCCTTCTGCCCGAGGACGTACATGCTTATGAGCAGGGGACGGAGGAGTCCATGGGGAGAAGGCTACAATGGTTTACTGTCACGGTAATCTCTCACTCACCAATTTCTGTATGCCGTTACTACTTATCATTACTGTTAGCATGTATATGGTATGCATACTTGTTTTCATTCTTCTGTCGTACTAACACTCGAAATTTTATCAAGCGGCCCAGCTGGCCTACATGGTGGATGGTCGTATGAAGGAACTTTCCGAGGATGCCGACCGGGAGAGGGCGGCCAAGGAGACGGCCACCAGGGCGGCGAAAGAAAAGGCGAAGGCCGTTGATGCTGCCAAGAAGAAGGTTACTGCCGCGGAGAAGGCCAGGGCGCTGGCGGAGAGTAGGTGCACGGAACTCCTCGTAAAGCAGAACGAGACAGATGTCAAATTAGCCGAGGCAGTAAGTCTGAATACTGCCTAGACCGAGGAGCTAGTCGATATGAGAGCGGCATTGGGGGTTGCCAAAGAAAAGTGGTACCATGAAAGGTTCGTCGATGTGGAAAACTCTGTGGAGCCAGTGGTGAATCAAGCTCGGAAGCTAGGCTTTGAAGCTGGTTGGTTGGCAGCCCTGTAAGCTATGGGGGTTCTCGAGGATTCTTCCCTTAGGGAACCTGGCCAAATACCCTTCCCAGTTTTTGCTCCAGTCGCGTAGAACCCCCCGGCACCTACTGACATAGAAGACACAACTAGCTTCAGGGAATTGGTGGAACAGATAGACGCCTATGCAGAAATGGACGATGTGGAAGTCACAAGTGTTCCCCACCCCACCGACCAGCACAGTGAGGACGTAGCCCAGAACCCCGCCAACCAGCAGTCAACCAGCCGTGCCGACCAGACGAGAGCAGATTAACCAGGAATCCGTACAAGTTTGCCACCGTACAAGTTTACCAGTAGTCAAAGTTTCTACTAGGTTTTACTTTCTTTACTTAACTTGCCTATGTCACCAGGCTGTGGTGACTGAACAATCATTACTTTGTTTCGTTTTACCTTTCATATGGTCACCTGGTTTTGGTGACAGGACAACGGTTTCATTTTCATGCGTTTATGTTGCTTATATGTCTTTCGTATGCCGAACGCTCGCTTTAAATGTTTTCATAAAGGTTTATTTTTCATGTTATCTTTCTCGTCATGTTTCTCTATTTTCCTTGCATAAACGATTTCCTGAATGCTCGGTAACTTATGAGGTGCAGAAGACCGAGATGTAAATGATACGGTTATCATTATTATTATTAGTATTTTATTGTTATTGCTAGTATTGAGGTTTCACCTGTCCGGTGATAGATATCGAATCGGGGACAGGCCACTGTCCTTAGGGAAATTAGACCAAGGTTTCTTCCTGTCCGGTGATGAGTATCGAACCGGGGACATGCTTCTGTCCTTGGGGTAGTTTCTGAGTTTAAGGTTTCCATCTACTCGGTGATATGGATTGAACCGAGAATCAGGTTTCTGTCCTTAGAGTAATTTCTGAGTTTAAGGTTTCCACCTGCTTGGTGACACGGATCGAACCGAGAATCAGGTTTCTGTCCTTAGTGTAATTTATGAGTTTAAGGTTTCCACCTGCTCGGTGATATGGATTGAACCGAGAATCAAGTTTCTGTCCTTAGAGTAATTTTTTGAGTTTAAGGTTTCCACCTGCTCAGTGATATGGATTGAACCGAGAATCAGGTTTCTGTCCTTAGTGTAATTTCTGAGTTTAAGGTTTCCACCTGCTCGGTGATATGGATCGAACCGAGAATCAGGTTTCTGTCCTTAGTGTAATTTCTGAGTTTAAGGTTTCCACCTGCTCGGTGATATGGATCGAATCGAGAATCAGGTTTCTGTCCTTAGAGTAATTTCTGAGTTTAAGGTTTCCACCTGCTCGGTGATATGGATTGAATCAAGAATCAGGTTTCTGTCCTTAGTGTAATTTCTGAGTTTAAGGTTTCCACCTGCTCGGTGATACGGATCGAACCGAGAATCAGGTTTCTATCCTTAGTAAGACTCGTAGCTTAAGGTTCTTTCATGCTCAGCAATGGAAGTCGAACAAAAATGCAACAACAAAATGGAAAAAAATATGCACAGATAATCATTGTCATCTTCATTAGCGAAACCCGTACAATATTACATTTAACTCACAATTTAAAGCACTGCCCATCAATGATAGAATCTCTTTAGGTTATGGACGTTCCACGGCCGAGGCAGTGGCCTCTCGTCTAGGTCCTCCAAGTAATATGCCCCCGCGCTAGCGACGACGGTGACCCTGTAGGGCCCTTCCCATGTCTGCGCCAATTTTCTGGCATTCGTATCTTGCATATTTCCCACGGCTCTTCTCAGGACCAAATCTCCGGCGCTAAACTCCCTCGTTTTTATGTCTCGGCCATATCTCTGGGCGAGCTTTTGCTGATACTCCGTGAGCCGTATAGTCACCATTTCACGGCTTTCTTCCAACTTGTCCAAGCATCCCACCATCATCTCATCGTTTTGGGGGGGATTGAATCCCGCGACTCGTGCACTGCACAAACTCACCTCGGTAGGTATCACGGCTTCCACTCCGTATGTGAGAGAGAACGGGGTCTCCCCGATGGACCTCCTGGGAGTTGTCCGGTATGCCCACAAGACTTTGGGCAGCTCCTCGGCCCAGTTTCCCTTCACACCCTCCAGCCTCTTTTTCAGCCCATTCACAATTACTTTATTTACAGTCTCGGCCTGGCCATTACCCTGGGGATATGCTGGAGTCGATTACCTATTTTTGATGCCGAGATCACCGCAGAATTCATGGAAGGCCCGGCTGTCGAATTGCAGCCCATTGTCTGATATAAGAAAGTTCGGCACCCCAAACCTTGTGATTATATTCTTCCACACGAATTTCTTTACGTCCACGTCCCATATATTGGCCAAAGCTTCCGCCTCCGCCCATTTGGTAAAATAGTCAACAGCCATCAGAACGAATCTTCGATTACTCGTTGCCCGAGGGAATGGGCTGATGATATCCAGCCCCCATTGTGCAAAAGGCCAGGGACTGCTGATCGGGTTCAAATGGCCTGCGGGCTGATGGATTAAAGGGGCATGCTTCTGACACTGTTCACACTTACGTACGTACTCAGTGGCGTCCTTCTGCATTTAAGGCCACCAAAACCCTTGAGTCATTGCCCGATGCGCCAATGAATGTCCTCCAACATGACTGCCGCACACTCCATCATGAAGCTCGGCCAAGAGCTCGGCCACCTTCTCTGGGCGTAAGCACAAAAGGTATGGCCCTCCAAAGGACCTTCGATACAACGTCCGGTCTTCTGATAGCCAATATAGAGGAGCCATCCTACGGATCTTGCTGCCCTCCTTTTCGTCACACGGGAGTCGGTCCTCTGCCAGGAATTCAATAATGGGGTCCATCTAGCATGGCCCAAGTGTTGTGATTGCTGTGATACCTATCCCTGCAGTTTTCGGATCACTTACTACCCTGACACTCGGCTTTGGAACAAGCTCGACTTTGATTAGCCGGGGTATCTCTTCGGCTACTGATGATGCCAGCGTGGCGAGGGAGTTGGCGTGTCTATTTTGTGTTCGAGCCATTTGGAAAACCTTTACTGCGCTGAAGCTGGTTATAACTTGCTTCACATGTTCCAGGTATGCTTTCATCCGGAGATCTCGGGCTTCAAAACTGCCTTGCACCTGACTAACCACCAGACGCGAATCTGAATACACCTCTACTTCCCGGGCACCTAAACCTGAGACTGTCCTTAGTCGGCTAGCAAGGCTTCGTATTCTGCCTCGTTGTTGGAGGCTCTGAAGCCCAACCTAAATGAGTGCTCTAACGGTATTCCTTCTGGGGTGATTATGACAATCCTTGCACCAGCCCCCGTGGAGCTCGACGCCCCGTCCACGAATACCTTCCACGGGCGAGCCTCTACATGGAAAACTATCTCCCCATTCCCTTTCGGCGAGAACTCGGCGACAAAATCTGCAAGAACCTGGCCCTTCACTGAACTTCGGGGTCTGTACCGTATGTCAAAAGAACCAAGCCGAGTTCCCCATTTTGCTATTCAGCCCGTGAAGTCTAACCTCTTCAATAGTGGCTGTAAGGGATACTCGGTTAAGACGTAAACCGTATGAGCCTGAAAGTAATGTGGCAGCTTTCTCGTGGCATGTATTAGGTCTAACACAAGTTTCTCCAGAGGTAAGCATCTCGTCTCGGCATCAAATAAAGTCTTGTTGATGTAGAACACGGGTTGCTGGATTCCTTGGTCCCTCAGTAGCACGGCGCTCACAGCGTGCTCAAACACTGCCAGGTACATGAATAAATCCTTACCCGGTTCTGGTGCCGCTAGCATGGGTGCCCGTGCCAAATAATCCTTCAGATCCATAAAAGCTTTGTTGCATTCTTCGTTCCACTGAAATCCAGTCCACTTCTTCAGAAGTTGGTAGAATGGTCGGCAGCGATCTGCGAATTTGGAGATGAACCGATTAAGGGCGGTTAGCATCCCGGTCAACACTTGCACTTCTTTCGGATTGCTCGGTGGCTTTAGTCTTTTCACAGCCTCAATTTGGTCGGGGTTAACCTTTATTCCCCGCTTAGTGATCAGATACCCCAGGAATTTTCCGGCCCCCACACCAAACACGCACTTCTTGGCATTAAGACGTAACTTGTGCTGTCGAAGAACCTCGAAAACCCCCTGAAGGTCCTCTATGTGCCGTGCTACCTGCTTGCTCTTCACCACCATGTTGTCAATGTACACTTCAACTGTACGCCCTATCTTGTCTCGGAACATTCTCGTCATCATTCGTTGGTATGTGGCTCCGACGTTCTTTAGTCCGAAGGGCATTACCGTGTAATGATAATTGGCGTCCGGGGAGATAAATACTGTCTTCTCTTGATCCTCGGGTGCTAGGGTGATCTGGTGATACCCTTGAAAAGCATCTAGAAAGCTCATCCTCGGGTGCCCATACGTGACATCCACCAACTGATCAATCTTTGGCACGGGGAAAGGGTCTTTTGGGCATGCTCGGTTCGTCCGTGAAGTCCATGCAAACCTTCAACTTGTCGTTTTTCTTCTTCACCACCACGGTATTTGCCAACCAATCCGGGAAGAAAATTTCCCTTATCGCCCCAGCATCCTTCAACTTTTGGACTTCCGCTTTCACCGCTTCAGCGTGCTCCCAGGCCGATCTCCTCGGCTTCTACTTCTTAGGAGGGAACGAGGGGTCAACTCTAAGTCTATGAACAATGAACTCGGGATCCACCCCGGGCACTTCATATGGACTCCATGCAAACACATCCACATCTGTATTAGGAGTAACAACATTTCTACTTTTTCTTGTTCGTCCATGCTTTTCCCTATATGGAAGCACTTGTCGGCATCTGGAAGTACCTTTACCCTTATCATTTCCTCGGCACAAACACCCCTCCGCTCTCCTCGGTCATCTTGTAATTGCTATAACGGGACCCCTTGTGACGGGTCCTTCTACTGGGCATGCTCCCCCTGATCGGCTATCTCCTTCCTTCAGTTAATTATGGTGACTAAACATTGTCTAGCTGTCTGCTGGCTTCCCCTTACCACAGTGATACCATGCTCGGTAGGAAACTTCAATTTCACATGCAGGGTGGATGGGACGGCCCCCATTGCGTGGATCCACGGTCTTCCTAGTATCGCGGTGTACGGGGAGAAAGAAGCCACCACTATAAACGTTACTACCACCTCCTTGCCCTCCATATTCACGGGCAGAGATATTTGCCCCTCGGGTATTACGATTTTGCCATCAAACCCGACCAAAGGTGTATTGTACTTAAAGAGGTCCCTATTCTTCAACCCGAGCCCCCGGTACAGGTCCAGATACATCATGTCGGCCCCACTCCCCTGGTCTATCATCACCCTTTTTACCAAGAAGCCGCCTATCCGGGTAGTAACTACCAACACATCGTTGTGTGGTTGGACCGTTCCCTCTAAATCATTATCACCAAAAGCGATAGGCTCCCGGGTAAGCTTCATCTTCTTCCCTGCCGGTTGTGTGCCCGAGCTGCCCTCCATTAGGACCACGTTTAACACCCCTTTTTTTCTCGCCGAGGCGAAGCTCCTCGGGGGTGCGTGTATGACCTCAATTATCCCAAATGGGGGTGGAAGGGGTTGCCTTTCTGCGTAGCTCCTTGCCCTGTCCCCCGGTCCCCCGCGTCTACCACAAACTCCTTCAAATACCCAGCCTTGGCCAACTGCCCGAGATGGTCTTTTAAAATTTGGCATTTCTCAGTGGTATGGCTCTTGTCTTTATGGTAGGTGCAGTATAAGTTCTGATTCCTCCTAGAGGGGTCACCACCTATCCTGTTCGGCCACCTGAAATATGGCTCGTGTTTAAACTTGTCCACAATTTTGTGCACCGGCTCCTTGAACGTCACGTTTACCTCCCCTACTGGTGCTTCTGGCTTTTGAATTCTCAAATTCCCTGGGGTCCTTGGTTGAAAACCACTCGGCCGAGGACGATTTGTCATCGGCGCCTTACCTTTACTTTGTATCCAGTCATCTTCCAGCCGTTTATATTCTTCAATGCGCCTCATTAGCTGTCTCATGTCCTCGGGAGGCTTCTTAGTCAACGACTCCCTCAACCCAGACTCCTCGGGCAATCCCATTCTAAAAGTGCTCACGACAATCTTCTCATTTCCTTCGTCGATCTCGTTGTAAAGCTCCCAGTATCGGCTAGCATAATTACGAAGGGTTTCCCCTACCCTCATCTTCATAGACAGCAGTGCGTCTACCGGTTGCGGCACCCGGCCGCGTGTTATGAACCGGGTTCTGAACTCCTATATTAGCTCGGTGAAATTGTGGATGAGCCCTTGCGCAACCCATTGAACCATCTTAAAGTTGTGGGACCAAGGCTGGAGGGAAAAACCTTGCACATCAGAGCGTCATTGCGGGTATGTAGAGACATCATTTGGATATAGTGGCTGACGTGCTCCACCGGGTCCGTTTTCCCATCATATGAATTGAAAGGTGGGCGCGTAAATTTGTCCGGCATTGGTGCCCGCTCAATGTCTGCTGAGAACGAGGACTGAGCTGCTCTATGCAGTGCATGACTCATCGCATCCATGGCTGCATTGTGGGGCCGTCTCTCTTCTGGAGAGTCCGAGCCCCGATTTGCATACTCCCGCGAACGTGAGCGGTTTCGTCGTCGACAAGATTCCCTTGAATGCGAACGGTCTCGGGGCCGACGAGACTCTCTCGAATATGAACGCTCTCGGTGGTGGTGGGATCCTGACTGATTTGATCCCGTTCCATATCGTTCTTCCTCGGCATCAGGCCTTCTCTATTGGTTGTCTTGATCCATTCTGTGGTGCCCGTTTCTTGCTTCCAACTCCAAATCTCTTACCAACTTGTGCAGCCGTTCAAGCTCCTCATCCCACTCGTCAAACTGCCTGTGCCCTGAAGCATTGGACACTGTTCTCTGTGTTTGATATGACCCTTCTCCAAAGCCGGATCGTTCTTCCTCTTGCTCGTAAGCCCGATCTTCGCGCCTCTTCTGCCTCCGTTCTCGCCAAGAGGATCCCCGGGAAGATCCTACCGAGCCACTTTCAGCGTCACTTCCAGAACGTCTCCCAGACATCTTCCCGTGCACGAGTCTCAGTGGAACCATTGCCTTGTAGGAGATTTCCCCAGACGATGCCAATTGTGCGCCCGAAAATGAGACTACTGGAATGGGCCTCACTCAAATTCACAACTTATTTGTTTAGTGGGTATGGATTTCCTACTATGGGTCGTTCTCGGCACAGAGACTCAATGAGATCACTTTTCTCTTTCTATGTTGCCACCCTCTCTCTTTCTCTCCAAACTTTCCAACCCCCCATTTTCTCCCACCTCTCTTATTTATAGCACTCTGATTAGTGGGGTGTTATGATTGTTTTTGCAGTTAGTGTAATGAGAGGTCCAATATCATTAGTCGTAAGTGGGTGGTTAGGTGGGAGTGGGATGGGGTGAAGGTGGCTTTGGAACTTGGCTCCCACTTCAGTGATCATGCTTGGCAGCGATGCTTCTGGGTATTGCTGGGCACATTTATGATGGGATGTTCGGACGTTATTCTTCCCATACTGTCCGGTAATGGCCTCCCGAGCAAAGATTGAGTGATGAAACCTGGGCCTACGCTATGCGTGGGCTTAGGCTGGGATCTCGGGTAAAGGGGGACGGGAACCATGGGCCGCACTGTTTGTGCTTGAACTCAAGGCCCACATGTGCCTGGACATCTCGGGGCCGTACAACAAGGATTAAAGGCTTCATAATTACAAGTAGTAGAGGACAATTAGGATGGAATGAAGGGAGAGAAAGACCCCCAAATTAGTGCAGCAAATATTTAACCAAGGTTCTTATGCTCATGATAGAATATGTGGAAGGATGTATGGTAAATGATGGAAATTGAGTAAATATATGGTGATGTGGGAATAAAATGGTAAAGGAACTTGGCTATTTTTAGCCATGGTGAAGAGAGACTGATTGTAGCTAATCATGAGACCTTTATGGTGCTGGGTTTGTGAGTTTATGGGTATGGGCCTTTATGAGCTAAAAAAGGAACCTATTTCTGAATTAAGGGCTAAAAATAGCAAGATTAATGGAAACTTTGAGAGTATTTCGTTCCCCCTGATGAGTATATGGTTCTTTCCTTTTATAGTGAATCATAGGGAGCAATTAGCAAAAGCCAAAAACCTTGGGTTTGATCAGCAAGAGAATTTTCAAAATATCCATCATGAATTTTGGCCAAAAATGGTGTGAACTCATTTTTGAATTTTTGTCTCCTTTGGGCAATGTTAGATGGAGTTGAAATTCAGAGCATCTAACCTAGGATTTGGCCAAAAATGGTGTGATTTGCTTTTGGGTATGTTATCTTCTTTAGTTAATGTCATTAAGTGCTGAGATTTGGAGATTGACCTCAGCCAATAAGATCAAGACAGACATGGGGCTAGAACTTGGTTGCTGCAACTAAGATTTGAGCTTCAAAGAGTAGGAGCTATCACCCCAAGCTAGGAGTTAAGCTTTTAACCTACTTCAGGGAGCTCTGCTGGAGATCTTTTATGCCCTCCAAACCAGGGGCAGAGCCACGTTGGGGTTTGGGGGGGCCATGGTCCCCCCTAACTTTTTGAATTCTCCATTGGAGCTAGTAAAAAAAAAAATATTATAAAATACTAAAATTACATGTAAATTATTCACCGGCCCCCCCAAATTTTAGAATTGACTCTCTCAAAATTTAAAATTGGCATCTAAAATTTTTGAACTAGTCCTATAAATGTAAAATATTGTGAAAGTAATGTGAAAATATTGTGGACGTACCACTTTTCAAATTAAAGTGGCAAAAAAAACCAAAGAAAAAAAAATGAATGAATCTGGTACAAAAAGCCTAACAAAAAAGAAAATTCTCCATTGGCCCATTCCTTAGCCCATAGCTCTCCAAATATTAGCAAAGCCCCAAATCTCCTTTTAACATATTCCAAATCCAAAAACAAAAAACGAAAACAAAACAAATCTGTATCATACAGTTGTTTTGTCATTTTTGTGTGCATCCACGAATGTCATTTCCTCGACTGCAGGCTCCTACTCCTGCTCCAATTAATTCCAATGGCAACTATTAGTATCTCTCTCTGTTTTTGCTATTATGTACTGTCATTCTTTTTTATTGCAAGTTATGTTTTGGGGGAAGATATAGTAAAGCTACTGGCTAAATGTGTGGTTAAAAAGAAAGTAGCTTTTTATGTGCTGTGCAACACTTAAAAAATGTGGCAGAAGGTGAATTGATGTTTGTGTATTTGTTTATAATATATTATTATGTTATATATAAAAATGGTATGGTTGAGTTTATAACTTAAATTATATATATATATATATATATATGTATAATAATAATAATAACAATAATAATAATAATAATAATATAGTGTTGTATATACTGAGTGATATATTTATATTTTGTATTATTATCTTGCTTCAAACTTTATTTGGTTAGCATTTTTTGATGTGTCCATTACATCTGAAGCTCGAATTTTTCTTTTCCCATTTTAAGTATCAAAATTATCAAAAAAAAAAAAACACTTGAATGACTCGTTTATAATTTATAAATGACTTGTTTTTATTTTTATGACATAAATTACTTGCTTGGGGTCTTCCATTTAACTTAAAAAAAAAAAAAATTTAAGAATTTTGTTACATTTAGCTTGGCCCCCTACAAAAAGTTCCTGGCTCTGCCACTGCTCTAAACCACATTTCCCTAAATTTCCTTTTTAGGAATTTATGGGCTTGGTTCATGAATTAGTTTTTAGACATTTTTAGTATTTTAGAAGCTCGTTTGCTGAAGTTTGGATGATTTGGTCATGACTTCCTCCAGCGGTAACTAAAACTTAGGGAGGAAGAATGGCATTTATTGCATTTCAGCCTTCTGGTGTCAACTCAGCCCCTGAGTACTGTTCACATCAGAAATAGTAGTGGCAAAGAGGCTGATGGGACAGGTGACTAGCTCGTAATTTGGTTTGGGAGCTTAGTTGCTTCTTGAGGTGCTCTCCAACGGAAGGCAGAATTGAATGGAGTTCTCCAGCTGGGTCAGTTTGCACACATGGGCTGTTTTGGCTGAGACTTAATGTTGGGCTTGGCCATGAGGGCTAAGTATTTTGATTGGGCCTCTGATTTGGTGGTTCTCTCCACTTGGGCTTATCCTTTTGCTTTCTCATTATGTGCTCTACAAAATGGACAAAGATACCATATATTGCCATGAATTTTTATTCCACATGGGCTTTAGTTGTTAGTAAAAATGAAATATATTCATGAGTTTTGGAAATAAATATTATGAATGTTGTGATATAAAATAAATAGTGACCATGGGTTCTTATATCAATTCCATTGGTTTATAATATGGTATGAAATAAATAAATATCATGGGTTTATGATAAATAATCATAACTTTCCATGGGCTTTTATATTAGTAACAAAAATTCATAATTCTCCATGGGTTTGATATATGTTTGCCATGGATTTTGGAAAAATGAATAGTATTACATAACATTAATAGTTACCATGGGTTTATAATATGATATGAAATAAATAAATGTCATGGATTTAAGATAAATAATCATAACTTTCCATGGTCTTTTACATTAGTAACACAATTTCATAATTCCCGATGCGCTTGATATATGTTTGCAATGGGTTTTGGAAAAATGAATAGTGTTACATAACATAAATAGTTACCATGGGTTTTGAAAATAGATAATTGCCATAGATTCCATGGGCTTATCATATTATAGTAATAGGTTTAAGAACTTAAAACATTGCTCATCATTGGACTTTAAATCCAAGTATTGATAACCTTGGGCTTATACTAAATATTGTCAAGTAGCTAGCTTGGGCTTTTAATAGTGCCAACGTAAATTGAGTTTTGGATATTGTCAATAAGAATTGGGCATTGAAATATTGACAAGTATAAGTAGTCTTGGGCTTTAAAAGTAATGGGATGTGTGCATTGGGCTCGTAGGACCGGTTTTGGGCTTAGCTAAATAATGATAATGAAATTGGATATGATATGAGTTTTTGGGCTTTTTGTTATAATTTATATCGTGACCCAAATAAGATATGAAATATTTGTGGGCTAATGGGATGAGAAATATTCATGGAGGCCCAAAATAATTTACGGGGTGATATTTTGGTATTTTTTTAGTGAATAAATAAATGTAATTAAATAGGATTCAAGCATGTGGCATGAGTGAAAAAATTATACCTTAACAATTATCTTGGCATGTATTTTTTTATTTGAAATTTAAACATCTTTTACCTACTATAGAATGCCTCAACTATTTATCTTTCAATTCATTTGCATGCAATTATGTAAAAGTTTCAATTGTTTCCTTAAAGCCATTGCATCTAAATGACGTTAAATATATATATATGTGGGGCCAGAATAAGTCAGCAACCCCGGCCCACTCCAAGCCAAGCCCAGAGGCCCATGCCGAGGACGCCTCCATGATCCGAGGTCCGAGGACGAAAGTTTAGAGCCCAGGATTCAAGGAGCATTGCCGAGGATGGTTACATCCTCGGTAGGCCGAGGACAGAAAGTGGGCATACGGCACACCTTTAAGGGGAGTCTCCCCAAGCATCCAAGGAGCAAATAGCAAGAACCAATCACCGGACATTGAAGCATGGCGGAGGAGCAAGTCCCAGGCGAACTGTCACCTCCACATTAAATGCCCTCAACTAACGCTCTGGCCGCATTAATGAGGATAGGACCTCTGAACAGTGCCGTCTTGAGCGCTGCAACCCACTGGAGGTATGGGGATGCGGCTGATAGGACAGGCACTCAAGTGGAAACCGGATTGAGCAACAAATGTAGGGCTAGGATCAACTGATTGAGAAGTGTATAATGTAAAAATCCCTCTTGTGAAGGGGACGGATGAAAAACCAGAGAAAAAGGAATACTGTAGCAAAGTATTTTCTCTCAACTCTTATAACCTTTCTGAAAAGAGATAATAGGAATTTCCAGCTCCATAAGGCACGTCCGAGGAGCCTCATTGTGTGTTCAAGCCCACGTTTTAGTTATTAGCAATCACGTACAACCATGCATGGCCGTTGCCCTCTTTACTAAGGCCTAGCTCTTGAGCCCATACTCTACAAATTTATTGGAGGGTTAGCTGGGCTTGGGTCCACTCTCTCAATCCTTAGAGAGCGCTCGAATCCGCCCCCTACAATTGGCGCCGTCTGTGGGGAGAGCTTGTGCGTTGGTAAGGACAACAGTCGAACATGGTAGGATCAGACCCTCACCAAGGAACTCCCAATCGACCTGAACCGGCGAAGTCACGGCATCAGGGTAAGTATGGCGACCCCGGGGGCGGTCAGAACGACAACAGGCGATTTCGAGAAGGAAGCGTGCATACTTCAACGGCGAGCGAAAGCCGAGGGGACAGGCACGTTCCCCAGAAGCGCGACGATGGCCAGGCCACGCGATCACAAGAGGCGCACAGCCACACTTCCCAGAGAAGGGACGATAAGGTGGCCATGCAACGCGAGATAGATGATCTAAAGAGGAAGCTGCGCCGTGCGCAACGAAGACGGTCCGAACCTAGCCCTGACCTGCCCTTCGACGACGAAAGCGATGATGAATACAGGCAACGGTCAAGAACGCCCCCTAGCGAGACTTTCTCCCACGAGGAAGAGCGCTACCAGAGGCGTAGGCGTGCCAACCCAACCCCCAGGGACTTAGGAGGCGACGCCATGAGCAGGGCGCTGGACCGGCTCTCCAAGTCACCTTTCACGCGTCGTATAGAGGACGCGGAGCTTCCTCGGCGGTTCCAGCAGCCAACCTTCATTGCTTACAACGGCAAAACGGACCCTGTGGAGCACGTGAGCCAGTTCAACCAAAGGATGGCTGTCCACTCCAAGAACGAGGCGCTGATGTGCAAAGTCTTCCCATCCAGCTTGGGACCTGTGGCAATGAGGTGGTTCAACGGTCTAAGGACGAATTCCATAGACTCGTACAGGCAGCTAACCCAGGCTTTCGGCTCCCGCTTTGTCACCAATAGCAGGCCTCCTCGGCCCATGAGCGCGTTGCTGTCCCTGTCCATGCGTGACGGGGAGACCCTCAAGGCTTACTCGGACAAGTATTGGGAGATCTACAACGATCTGGACGGCAAGTACGATGCTGTTGCCATCAACACGTTCCAGAATGGATTACCTATGGGGCACGGCCTGAGGAAGTCCCTAACCGGTAAGCCAGCCACCAGCGTGCGGCAGCTGATGGATCGGATCGACAAGTACAAGCGGGTGGAGGAAGATATGCTGCAAGGCAAGGGCAAAGAGAAGGCTATCCCCCAGGAGAGAAGGGATTTCAGGTCGGACCGTTATGACAATGCCCGTCCGAGGAGGGATTTCGGTGGGCAATCTGGAGCGACCAACGCACAGACGGTAGGCGCTGTGTTCCGAGAACCCGTGCACAGGGTGCTGGAGAAGATAAAGGACGAACCGTACTTCAGGTGGCCGAACAAGATGGCTGGGGAACCTGGAAGGCGCAATTAGAGTCGCTACTGCCAGTACCACCAGGATCACGGGCATACTACGGAGGACTGCAGGGATCTTTGGAACCACCTGGACCAGTTAGTCCAGGAGGGGAGGCTGAAGCACCTCCTCCACCATTCCAGCGGCCAGCAAAACCGGACCTACCAAGAGCCTCGGAGGGACGCCGCCATGGGGCAACCCACCGGGACGATCAATATAATCCTGGCTGCGCCAGGAAGGACGGGCACACCCCCTTTGCGAGTGTTGTCTTTGGCCCAACTGCCCGCCGAGGACCCCCGGACGGGGCCAAAGAGGTCCAGGAGGAATCCTCCCCCAGCCCTGAGTTTCTCGGAGGAGGACAAGATTGGGACCATCCAACCACATGAGGACGCCTTAATCGTCACCCTCAGAATAGGGGGCTACGACGTAAAGAGGGTGATGGTGGACGGTGGCAGCGCAGCCGAGGTCATGTGTCCAGACCTCTACAAGGGGCTGGGGCTAAAGCAGGAAGACCTCACACCTTATAGCTCCCCCCTAATGAGCTTCGATGGGAAGCTCGTCATCCCAAAGGGCATGATCAGACTGCCCGTACAGACAGGCCCAGTGGTGGTGGAGGCGAACTTTATAGTGGTGGACACATACTCTCCCTACACAGCCATCGTAGGGAGGCCCTGGCTACACGCCCTGGATAGCGTAGCCTCCACCTTGCACCAGACGGTGAAATTCCTGTCAGGGGACCAGGTTCTGGAGATCCGAGGTTGCCAATCCACGGCTAGGCATTGCACAGTGGCTGCCATATCCCATCGGATCGATGCACAGTCCTCGGCCGTATCCGAGGAAAATTCATAGCAATCAAAGACCCAGGTGGCACCTCCAGATGCACCTGCCGAGGATGCTAAATGCGAAAACCTGGAGAAGGTGATAATTGGCGATGATCCGGAGAAGTTTTTCCAGGTCGGGATCCAGCTGCCTCCACGGGAGAAGGAGGAGTTACTTGAATTCCTCAAGAGGAACCTTGACGTGTTCGCATGGGACCCCTGCGATGCCCCTGGGATTGATCCATCTTTCATCTGTCACCACCTTAACGTCAACCCATCTGCGATCCCCAAGCAGCAGCCACCTCGGCGCCCGTCGAAAGAGCACGCTGATGCGATCAGGGAAGAGGTCGATAAGCTTAAGCACGCGGGGGCTATCAAGGAGATCTTTTACCCCACATGGTTAGCCAACACTGTGGTGGTCAAGAAGAAAAGCGGGAAGTGGAGGGTTTGTGTAGACTTCACAGACCTGAACAGAGCATGCCCAAAAGACCCCTTCCCAATGCCACGAATAGACCAGCTAGTAGACGCGACTGCAGGCCATCCTCGGATGAGCTTCCCGGATGCTTTTCAGGGTTATCATCAAATTCCCCTAGCCTTGGAGGACCGAGAGAAGACGGCATTTGTGACACCCATTGGGAACTACCACTACAAGGTCATGCCGTTTGGCCTGAAAAACGCCGGATCCACCTACCAGAGGATGATGACGAGAATGTTCGAGCCAATGTTGGGCAAGAGCGTCGAAGTCTACGTTGACGATATGGTGGTGAAAAGCAAGTTGGTGTCCGAGCACTTGGAAGACCTCGGCCGCACATTTGGCGTCCTGAGAGAGCACAAGCTCCGCCTTAATGCCTCAAAATGCTCATTTGGCGTAAGCTCTGGCAAGTTTCTGGGGTATATGATCACCCACCGTGGGATCGAGGTCAACCCTGACCAGATCAAGGCCATTCACAATATGAAGCCTCCGCAGAATCCCAAGGAAATCCAAAAGCTTACTGGGATGATCGCGGCGCTGAACCGGTTCATTTCCAGGTCGGCTGACAGGTGTAGACCCTTTTACCTCCTGATCAACAAATGGAAGGGATTTGAGTGGTCTGAGGATTGTGTCGCAGCTTTCCAGCAACTCAAGGATTACCTCTCCCGACCGCCTATCATGTCCCATCCCGAGGTCGACGAGGTCCTATACGCGTACCTTGCTGTGGCGCCCCATGCGGTGAGCCTAGTACTAATACGGGAAGATAATGGCGTTCAAAGGCCAGTTTATTACGTCAGCAAGTCGCTGCACGAAGTGGAGGTGAGATACCTACCCTTAGAGAAGGCCATCCTGGCTGTAGTCCACGCCACGAGAAAGCTCCCCCATTACTTCCAAGCTCACACCGTGGTTGTCCTAACCCAGTTGCCTTTGAAGTCTGTGCTCCGGACCGCTGATTACACAGGCAGAATCGCGAAGTGGAACACAATTCTGGGGGCTTTTGACGTCAAGTACATGCCCCGGACTTCCATAAAAGGCCAGGTTCTGGCAGATTTGACGGCCGAGTTCGCCGAACCAACCGTAGAAGTGACGGCCGAGGATAAGAGCCGTGATGAGAAATCCGTTGGGGCAATCTCCATCCTAGAGGCACCCTGTTGGAAAGTGTATGTGGATGGCGCGGCAAACCAAAGGGGGTCCAGAGTGGGGCTGGTCCTAGTATCCCCTGAAGATCATGTCATTGAGAAGTCCCTAAGGCTTGGATTCGCGGCCACGAACAACGAGGCCGAGTATGAGGCATTACTACAAGGGATGATCATGGTACAAAGGATGGGAGGAAAGTCGATAGAGATGTTCTCGGACTCGAGGTTGGTGGTAGGCCAGGTAAATGGGGAGATGGAGGCCAGGGATTCAAGAATGCAAGAATACCTGGGCCAAGTCAGGCGCTTGCGATTGGGGTTTAGCCTCTACAGCCTGTCTCATATCCCTAGGAGCGGGAACAGCCATGCCGACTCATTGGCCACGCTCGCAACCTCCTCGGCAGGGGATCTACCCCGGATAATACTCGTGGAACATCTGGGGAGAGCAAGCGAAGTGCCAAGTGAAGGGATCCCCGTCCACCAGATGGAGGTGGGTTCCAGCTGGATGGACCCCATAGTGAGATTCCTAAAAGAAGATATCCTGCCCGAGGACAAGTCAGAAGCCGAGAAGGTTAGAAGGAAGGCCCCTCGGTTCTGGTTGTCCGAGGATCACAAGCTATATAAGCGCTCCTACTCTGGACCATACCTACTGTGCGTCCACCCCGGAGCGGCGGAATTACTACTCGAAGAGCTGCACGAGGGAATATGTGGGAGCCACACAGGGGGGAGATCCCTGGCTCACCGAGCCGTCACTCAAGGATATTGGTGGCCGGGAATGCAGCAAGAGGCCCAGGAGTATGTCAAGAAGTGCGACCAATGCCAAAGGTTCGCCCCAAACATCCATCAGCCAGGAGGGGTCCTCAATCCGTTATCCAGTCCATGGCCGTTCGCCCAATGGGGCTTGGACATCGTGGGACCCTTCCCCAAGGCACCAGGGAACAAGAAGTATCTGTTGGTGGCCACGGACTACTTCACCAAGTGGGTCGAGGCCGAACCACTAGCCAACATCAGATATGTAGACGTGAAGAAATTCCTTTGGAGGAACATAATTACGCGGTTCGGGGTCCCTCATACCCTCATCTCGGATAACGGACTCCAGTTCGATAGCAAGGCCTTCAGGGAGTACTGTTGCGAACTTGGGATCACGAACAGGTACTCAACGCCAGCCTACCCCCAGGGGAACGGACAGGCCGAGGCGGTCAACAAGGTCATTGTCAACGGGCTCAAGAAGAGACTGGATGACGCCAAAGAGAGATGGGTGGAAGAGCTGCCCCATGTCCTCTGGACGTACCGGACTACGCCCCGACGCTTAACAGGGGAAACTCCTTTTGCCATGACTTATGGTGCGGAGGCAGTGATCCCCCTGGAAACCAATTTCCCGACACTAAGGACGAGCTCCTTCACCCCAGGCAGCAATGATGAACTGCTGGGGCGGAGCCTGGACATGGTAGACGAACGAAGAGAGCAAGCAATGATCCAGCTGGCCCACTACCAGCAAAAGCTCAAGCAGGGATATGACACCAACGTAAAGCTCAGACCACTAGCATCGGGAGACCTGGTGCTGAGAAAAGTTGTAGGAACTGCCAAGAACCCTTCCTGGGGAAAGCTCGGACCCAACTGGGAGGGCCCCTACCGAATCACCTCGGTGGCAGGGATAGGAGCGTACTATTTAGAAGATTTAGATGACAAACCTGTACCTCGTCCATGGAATGTAAACAACCTGAAAAGGTACTACTATTAATAAAGAAGCCACTTTGATTCATACTGTTAGCATATCTTAGTTATTTGCCTCGCGTCCTAATCACTTTAAGAAACTAAGTGTTAGACAGAACCAGGGAACTGCATGGTCCTCGGACTCAGTCCCATGGGGAAACTAATCACTTTAAGAAACTAAGTGTTAGACAGAACCACGGAACTGCATGGTCCTCGGACTCAGTCCCCTGGGGAAACTAGCTACTTAAGAATGCTAAGCTTTAGACAGAACCAAGGAACTGCATGGTCCACGGACTCAGTCCTATGGGGAAACTAACTGCTTCAGAAAGCTTAAGAGTTAGACAGAACCAGGGAGCTGCATGGTCCTCGGACTCAGTCCCATGGGGAAACTAACCACCAGACAGAACCATAGAACTGCTGGGTCCTCGGACCTATGCCTAAGGGGAAACTAACCACTCTAAAAGATCTTAAGTGTACTTCAAAATTCCACCTGCTCCTTAGGACATAAAAGGTCCACCCGAACATACAAACCCTTACGTTGTAATTATCAAATGCCGCGATTGGCCGAGGTACAATTGAAGTCAAAGTTATACGAAAAAATGAATAGCGTGCAAGTAAGGAAATAGCCACAACAAACAGAAAAGAAATAAAGTTTTCATTTCATTAAACACAAGGGAATTGCACCCAGGAAGTCGCATTACAAATAAAGCAAAAAAAAAGAAAGGGGAAAGAGATGCAGAAATGAAGTGCAGCAGGCAGAAGGGCCATGGGGCCTAGTTGGCTGCTTCAGTGGGTGGCTGGCCCGTAGCTGCCTCAGGGTCCCCTGAGCCCTGACTAATGGGAATGGCCTGCAGAGGCACAGCAGGAATAGCCACCCCCTCGGCAGAAGAGACCTGGGCAGCGGGGGAAGGCTCTACAACCTGCTGAGGCGCGTCCTCGTTGGAGCCATCACTCAACACAACCACCACGGGAGGATTGCTCCCTTGGATTGGCTCATCAGCGACCCCAGCATCCGAGGCCTCTTCGCCCGGAGTAGCAGCAGTTTCCACAGCAGCCTCCTCGGCTTCAGAGCCATCGTGGGCAGTCTCGCGGATAAAAGGAGGGTAGTACACGTTCTCCTCCTTCCACAAGTCAGAAGAAGCCTCCACTCCAGCCTGCCTGAGGGCTTCGCTCCAAGTTTCAGAGCAGTAGCGCCTACATACCCCAGGGACTTGGGATTTGTAGGCAGCTGCTGTCTCAGCTGCCCCGGCAGTAAAGGCTGCCTCCTCAGCTTCCTGCTTAGTGGCCCAGGCTTCCTCCCTGCCCTGTTCTGCCTTAAGCTTGGCCCTCTCAGCCTCCCCTTTGGCCCATTCAGCCACCCTCTTGGCCTCCTCGGCATCTGCCACTTTCTTCGCCAGGCCAGCTATCTGATCCTCGGCGAGCTTCAACTGCTTCTCTGCCTCACCCAGACGCTTTGTCTGAGTCTCGGCCTGCCTTTGGGCACCCTCAAGGCCTGACATTGCGCTTTCCCTAGCCTGGGTCATTGCCTTCAGCTCTTCCCTGGCCTTGGCAAGGTCCTCCTCCGACGTCTTGAGGGTCCGGGTAGCCACCAAGCGCCTATCGCGCTCCAGATCCAGGGCCTTCCCATGTTCATTGGCCGCCTCTTCCAGCCTGAAGGTGGCCTGTACAGCTTGCCAAACGAAACAGACAAGTTGCAATTAGCCGAGCTCAAAAAGAAATGAAAGCAAGAAAAAGGCAAGAAAAAGCACAAGTGTTAAGGTCTTACCATCCCCAAATACCGCTTGAGGCAGAGGAAGACATCCCTACTCCTCATGGTTCCTAGCTCCGCCATGTCCGCAGGCAGAAGCAGGCATCTCTCCACAGCGTCGGCCACGTACGCGCCTTCGCCATCCTTAAAGTCCCTGAGGGAGGAGTCATCCCTCAAGGGAGCCCCGCGGAGCATTGGGGCGGGGAGCCAGGCCTGGACCTCGGGCGGGGGAGCGACCTGTTTATCCTGCGTTGAGGGGCCTATCCTCAGTTGCTTCGATGGCCGCTGATTGCCATCGCCCTCCCGCGTGGGCCCAGATTTGTCCTCAAGGGTCCTCTTACCCTTGTCCTTCTTCTACTTAGGGTCAGCGGGCTCGTGCTTGGACGACGGGCTCGCCTGAGGCGGAGGAGGAGGAGGAAGCTTGGATTGTGTTGAAGCCGACCTGGTCTGAACAGGACGATTCTTTGGAGATGGGGGAGGAAGCTTCGGCTTGGACTTCCCCGGCTGCCCTTCTAGTAGTTCGGACAGGCTTGGCTGGTACTTCTTCTTGTAGCCCATCTTGCGCCGGGAAGATGTCTCTGACGCTAAGAGGTCTGCCTCGGTCAGACGAGGATCACCCAAGTCTCCAGAGGGGTCCTCGGACTGATGGAGTTGCTCAAAAACGCCGAAACCCTCCTCGGCAGTACCAAAATCTACAGGTTCCCCTTCCCTCTCTAAGTTCTCTTCCGCGACCTCTGGGAACGAATGGGAAGACGAGGGGACTGCTACTGTGACGCCTTCTGAAGTGGAGGTGTCCTCGGGAAACTCGAACCCGTCCTCGGTCACTTCTATTTTCTGCAGCCGAGGATCCTTTGCTCTGATCACGTACTTTGGGGCCGCGAATGACTTCTGGAGCGGAGTGTACCCCAAAATCTTGTGCCCAGCTCTGACTTGGTGGTCTTCTTCGTCCTCGAATTCCGCCGACCTGAGCACCTTCTGCAAGTCCTCCCTATTGATCAAGCCGAAATGGCGCGCATAGGAATGCGGATCTGCAAAGAGAGTACACATCCGTGGTAAGAAACCAAACAATACAAGGAGAAATAACGCAGAGAAAGAAGTTAGAATCTATAAATCCCCTCTTATTCCCATTGCCCCACCTGGTGCTCCCTCCGTCGTCGGACAATGAAGGCCATCGTGCCACGCTCCGGACACGATGAGGAAATCCTCATTCATCCCCTTGTTGGACTCGGGGAGGCACTGGATAAGCCGGACCCTGTCATCCCTCGTCCTCATGTAATAGGACTTGTTCTTCAAATGTTAAAGATTGTAGCAGTAGTTGACATCGTGATAGGTCAGCCTCAGACCCATCTTTTCATTAAGGGCGTCCACACTGCCCAAAATTCTGAACATGTTGGAGGCGCACTGGGTGGGGGTCAACCGGAAGTAGGTGAGGTAACCCCTCATCACTGGCCCCATGGGGATCCTCATCCCCCCTTCAAGGAAAGCGATGACAGGAATCACCACTTCGCCCTCTCGCCTCTTGAGGTACCACTCCCCCTCCTCACAATACCTTAAGCCCACATTGGCCGGTATCTTGTAATCGGCGATGAATTTCTCCATCGCCTCCTCAGTGCCAACATACTTCTTAAGTCTACCCATCCCGAATGATGCTTAAGCGAACTAAAGAAGGAAAGAATGAAAGAGAAGGACGAGTAGAGAGGGAGAAAGCTCAGAGAGAGACAGAGAGACTTACAGAAATGAGGAGGAGCTCCTCGGACTGGCTTTTTGTGCTGGAGATGGAGGTGGAAGTTTGGCTGGACTCAGAATAGAGGCGCAGGAGCTCTCGATTGCAAATGAAAAGTGAAGAAACGGCTCTAATGGGTACTTATACCCTAGAAAGAAGAGCTGCGCAAGTTTTCCCGCCCATAAGTGCCAGACGTGTCTCCACCGTTAGATCGTCATCTGCCCGTTAAACGTGGGGAGCATAAAGCCGCCCGAATTTAATGCAAGACACGTTACGCACATCGAAGCGCCAGTAACGCACCTTGGGCAGTTGAAAAGGCGCCAACGCTGACGAGGGATAAGACTTGATTAGACGCGAAGTAGGTCCGAGGATATCAAAATCCTCCTTTCCGCCCGAGGATGCGGACAGCATGATTTTGAGGGGCTATTGTGGGGCCAGAATAAGTCAGCAACCCCGGCCCACTCCAAGCCAAGCCCAGAGGCCCATGCCGAGGACGCCTCCACGATCCGAGGTCCGAGGATGAAAGTTTAGAGCCCAGGATTCAAGGAGCATTGCCGAGGATGGTTACATCCTCGGTAGGCCGAGGACAGAAAGTGGGCATACGACACACCTTTAAGGGGAGTCTCCCCAAGCATCCAAGGAGCAAATAGCAAGAACCAATCACCGGACATTGAAGCATGGCGGAGGAGCAAGTCCCAGGCGAACTGTCACCTCCACATTAAATGCCCTCAACTAACGCTTTGGCCGCATTAATGAGGATAGGACCTCTGAACAGTGCCGTCTTGAGCGCTGCAACCCACTGGAGGTATGGGGATGCGGCTGATAGGACAGGCACTCAAGTGGAAACCGGATTGAGCAACAAATGTAGGGCTAGGATCAACTGATTGAGAAGTATATAATGTAAAAATCCCTCTTGTGAAGGGGACGGATGAAAAACCAGAGAAAAAGGAATACTGTAGCAAAGTATTTTCTCTCAACTCTTATAACCTTTCTGAAAAGAGATAATAGGAATTTCCAGCTCCATAAGGCACGTCCGAGGAGCCTCATTGTGTGTTCAAGCCCACGTTTTAGTTATTAGCAATCACGTACAACCATGCATGGCCGTTGCCCTCTTTACTAAGGCCTAGCTCTTGAGCCCATACTCTACAAATTTATTGGAGGGTTAGCTGGGCTTGGGTCCACTCTCTCAATCCTTAGAGAGCGCTCGAATCCACCCCCTACAATATATATATATATATATATATATATATATTTGAATGGCGTTATCCAAAAAATATTAAAAATTTGATGTTTTTTATTTTTATAATAATAATAATAATAATGTCCAATTATATATTAACAATTGAGTTTGACTTGTGCATTGTAAAGCTTACTGCAAATAATTAAACTAATAATGTCCTTGTAGGGTGCCGAGAATTGTGAGCCCGCATCCCAAATAATATGGGTCTTGTCCATGATGACCTCAACCCGATAATGGTCCATGATGACCAAGAGTTAAAGGGAGGACTCAAGAATAGAACACCTTGGCCTATGTATTCACAAGTGAATGTACCGAGGAACTGGGATAGTGCCTTAGGAGAATCTGCCAACCGAACACGGGATCCAATGTTAGGTGCAACTTACTAGAGGGTCACCTTGACTGCAGAGGGAGGGTCCCTCCTCTTTGACACGAGATTTGATACGGGGGAACAGTAGCCCAAACTGAAGGAGCCATCATGTCTTGTGAGTGGAGGGACCCACTGACACACAAGAGATTCCTTCATCATGACTACCCTACTTAAAGAAGGGTATAAATAGAGAGAAAAGTCTAGGAAAAACGGATTGAAACAAAAATCGGGAGAGTGATACACGAGAGCAAGGCGAGAACAAAGTTTTGGGGATAGAAGTCCTGCTCGGGCATTCAAAGGGAGCTTGGCTGTTTGAAACCCTTCTTGGTTAAGCTTAGTTTGATGTAGCTCAATATAAAAGCGGGACTAGGGTTGGTTTACTCAAGAAAAAATCACTTTAGGGATCTCCCATTGTGGGCTAAACCCAACCCAAAATACAAATAAATTGGAGGCCTAAGCCCAATCAACCCAGGGTTGTTGGGAAATAGTCACCTAGTTGGCGTCATCTGTGGGGAAAGCCAACCAAGTTGAAGGTCTAGGAGTGGTCAAAGCAACTGCTCCATGGGGGAACAACATGCAAGTGAAGGTTTAGTAGGAACCAGAGACAATCGATCCAAGGGGTCGTCTTAAGCCTTTAGTTTGGTGTAATAAGAGTGTAGAAGGGAACGCCATAGTCATGATAGTTGTGAGGTTCGGGATGACTCACATGCAATGTTGTCTAAAGGAGAGCTAGCTGTCTTGTACACACCAGAAGAATCGTACCGAAGTGACAAGGGCTGGGAATTGGAAGGTCTGCGTTATCAAGTCAGAGAACTAGAATTGGAAGCCAAGAGGAGGTGCTAAGGAAGATCCAATGAGAGGCCTCTTCACGACTGTAGCTCGGGAAGTAGCTATATGGGAAGATCCTCACACTGAGGCCCTTCTAGGCTATCTCAAGAAAGGTCGGTTGCAACAAGGGACTGAAACCCAAGATTGCCGAGAAGGGATAGGGATGGCCATCCTAACGCGGCCCTGGATGTGATGAGCTAAGCGCTATGGAGGATATCCCAATCCCTGTTTTTCGAAGAGTTTGAACAAACTGAGATGCCCCGGCAGTTTATTCGTCCCACGTTTACCAACTATAGCGGGAAGACGGATCCGGTGGAGCATGTAAGTCATTTCACCCAGCTTATAGCCCTCTATTCCTAAAATGATGGGCTGTTATGTAAGGTGTTCCCGTGCAATCTCGACCCCATGGCAATGAGATGGTTCAATGGGTTAGAGAAGGGCTCCATCCATAGCTTCAGAGAACTAATCCAAGCCTTTAGAGCAAGGTTCGTGACATGCCGCCGAGTACCACGACTTATTGACATGTTGTTGTCCATGACAATAGGGAGTGGTGAAACTCTTCGATCTTATTCCGATAGGTACTGGAAACTATAAAATGAAATTGAAGGAAGTAACGAATAGGTGCCCATGAGCACTTTTAAATTGGGGCTTCCTTACTACTCCGAGCTTGGGGAATCTTTAACCATGCAACCCTTTGAGAACATGCACCAGCTGATGAGGCGCATAAAGGAATATAAGAGGTTAGAAGATGAAAGGCTGCAAAATAGAGGGAAAGCTCCGACCACATTTCATGACCAAAGAGAGGCTCGGGTGGGTGGTTTTTAGCAAAGGCCCAGGAGGGAGACAAGGGGGCGAACTTCCCATCAGCCGAACAGTGGGTGTATATGTTGCATTTAAGGAACCTGTGCACAAAATCTTGGAGAAGATTAAGCAAGAATCCTTTTTCCATTGGCCAGGAAAGATGAGCGGAGATCCAACTAGGAGGAATCAGCATTTGTACTGAACTTACCACTGAGACAAGGGGCACACAACTGAGCAATGTAAAACATTCAAAGATTATTTAGAACAATTGGTCAAGGCTACCATTTGAGGGAGTATGTGGTTGGCCAAGGGGCCAAAGCATTAGGATAAGCATCAAGTAGCCGAGGAGGAGTAATGCCTCCCCCCCTTGGTACAACTGAGGTCATACCATCGCTCCGAACATAAGAGTTAACGTTAGCCGACGAAGGGAGGTACTTAGCATTACACCTTGACATGAGTTAGAGCCAACTGACCGACTATCCAGAGAAGAAACTAAGGATGAGTAAGAAAAAAATACCATTTGATGACGATGAGCTTGAGGGAACAATTCAATTGCATGATGACATATTAGCTGTAACCCTCAGGATTGGAGGTTTTCTCTTGAAAAGAGTTACGATCGACCAAGGGAGCAGGGCAGAGACCATGTATCCCGACTTGTATAAAGGATTAGGGCTGAAAAGTGAAGATCTCACCAAGTATGATACACCTTTGGTAGGGTTCGACAGGAAGATGGTGATACCTACGGGTCAAATCAAGCTCCATGTAATCATAAAAGGAAAGGAGGTGATGGTAAACTTCATTGTAGTCCACGTTTTCTCTCCATACACAGAAATTTTGGCGCGGCTGTGGATTCATGCAATGGGGGCTATGCCGTCCACGTTGTACTTGAAAGTGAAATTCCCTACCAAATAGGGGATAATAATGGTGAGAGGGGATCAGAATGTAGCTCGGCAGTGCTTGGTAGTCGCGATCACTCATTAGGGCAAGCAGAAGGAGTAGATCGATTCAGCCCCCTTATAGTAATTACAGGGCCCTAAGCATTACACTGGGCTGACAACACTGAAGAGTTGGATAAAATCCACATTCTCCTCGAACTTGACAGATATTTCCAGGTAGGTAAGAGCCTTCCAACAAGAGATAGAGTGGAGCTTTTGTAAGTATTGGTTCAGAATTTAGACGTTTTTGTATGGAGTCCATACAAGGTCCTAGGAGTAGACCTAAATTTTATAGTACACAGGTTAAACATGGATCCGTTGTATCCACCCAAGAAATAGAAGTTGAGGAAGTTGGCTAAACCCCACATGGAGGTTAGTGTAGACACTTGATTTTGCACCCATGATTTAATCAAGGAGAATGACTTGAATGATCATTCACGTACCCCAAAAATCATGATTGCATTACATGCATTGATTTGTTCTTGCATTACATACATCAATTTGTTCTTGCATTACATGCATCAATTCATTCATGGCATATCATAAAAATGATCTTTAGATTCTAATGGTTGCAATGGTATGTTCAGTTTCCAAATCGAACCATCAGATCCAAAGATATCGCATAATCAAGTTTGCACGGTCAGCATGCATTATGTTTAGGTAGAGTTGACCACACACGATTAATTTAAATTAATTCTGATTGGTTAAACAATTAAAATTAATTAAATAATTTTGTGATTGGTTGATAATTAGTGTTTAAAATATGATTGCATGAATAGGAATAAAAGGGATGATTGGATAACAATAAAATGGTGGATAATTTGAACTTTATCAAGATTTATTTTTGGGTATTTGTCTACAAGATAATTATTCCTAAAAGAGCCTGAATTATCCAGAAAACATATAAAAATCATAGACTAAGGATGAAAACCCGTCTAGGTACAAGGACCGGATAAAAAAACCCTAAAAAGAGAGTCTAAAATGCACCTGAACACGGAAGAATGTTCGATGTCCAAGAGCACCATTTGGCACTTTCGGAGTGCCAAACGGCACTTTAAAATGGCCGAATGGTCCCCTTTTGGGCTTTGGCCCAACTCCCTTCGGGTGACGATAAGGCACACCCTTTTCGAACTTTTCGCGGAAGGATGCGTCCGGATTCACATCCTAATCGTCTGTGCCTATTTTATAGAGTCTTCTGCCCTCTATAAATAGAGACTGAATCTAATAATTCAGTACTTTTTTTTTACGCTCTGAGAGGCATACGTTTTGAGACTCTTAAATTGTTGATATTTGTTGATCCTTTTTGATATTTGCTGCTAAAATTAGGGTTTCTAGGTTTCAAAGATAATTGATAAGTTTCTTTGAACCCTAAAACATCCTTTCAAGAACAAGGAGTGCTCATGCAAGAGGTTGTTTTCAATCACCCTATTCTCTTTTATGCTTCTTGTTTATGATGATGCATGTTTTTTTTTTCATAACATAATTTATTAACTATTGTTTTGTTGAAAGCATGATCTTGAATTTCTTGTATATAATTGTTACAATCTCTTTCTTAATTTCAATTATCTTCATATAACCAATTAATTTTTCTTGAAATCAAAAACAGATCTACATCTTTCCTAGATGTAGATTTGAATTTTTCTTAAAATAAAAACGGGTCTGCATCTTTCTTAGATGTAGATCTGAATTTTTCTTAATAAAAAAACAGATCTACTTCTTTGAGTTTAAGATTACTAATCACTTGTTTAATGACTTGTGATAGATTTGACTGAAGGGAATGGTCAAAATCAAGTTTGTAAAGCTTCTCATTTGAGGTATTAAGGCCAACCCTTTCTTTTTATTTCTTTTTCTTTTCTGCTTTTCTTTCTGTGTTTTAATCTTGTTTTCTGCGTAGCTTATGTTTGTGTATGCCTGTTTAGGTTAGTTTTATAGTTCTTTTCATATTTTATGCATGTTAGGTTGTTTGATTTTCATTTTAAAGTTTTGCTCTATTTTTGTGTTTTAAGGTTTTCTGGGCAAAAGACTGCGTACGCATAATCTTTCTTGTGTACGCAGGCTTGATTATGCGCACACAGGCTTGTTCTTGCGTGCGCAAGCCGTAGCCAGAAACCCTAATTTTATTTGTTTGTTACTTCTGCTTTCACATGTTTGTGCCGTTTAAGCCTCTTTTCACTTGTTTTATGCTCCATAATTTTCTGTTCACATGCTTGTTCGTCTTTAACATGCCTAGATTGGAGTTTTATGCTTGTTTCTTGCTTTGATGCCATGAACATGCATTCACATGCCTATTCATGATGCCATAGGTGCTGAGGTGCTGCAAGGTAAGTCATTCATTCATCTGAACATGTGTTTGGTTGATTTATTCTTTTCTTGATGAGTATGTCATGCTCTTATTTAATAATGTGATGTTGCATGCTGCCATGATTGGTTGCTGCTTTGTTTGACATGTATGATAGGGTTTCACATGTTAGATGTATGCTAGGGTTTATTTATTTGGGTGTGAGTTTGGCTCCTTATTGCTTTATGGATAGATATGATATGTCGTTTTGGGATAATGATGCCATGTTGTATGCTTAGATGTATGCTAGTGTGTGTGAGTATAGATACAAATATTGAAAACGTTTTTAATGAGGTTAAAGCATAAGACACAATGATGGGAGGCTAACCTTAGGATTGGGCGATCTTGGGTGCCTAACACCTTCCCAAGAGCGTACCTAAACTCCGAACCCATTTCTTAAGTAGTAAGACCAATGTTCCTTCCTTAAGAGGACATTATATATATGGTTCCTAGATCATTGCAAAAACTAGGTGGCGACTCTAAAAACTCCTTATGCCCACACAAGCCCAATTCGATTCGGTGAAGGTCACCTAGATTTCTTGGGGAGAAAATAGCCACGCGGACTTTTTGGCAACCCTGGCTTCGTCCTTGAGTAGGTCTATACCTCTGATCATTTCGATAGAGTCTATAGAATTCCCTAGCATCGGTCACCAGGAGGATAGCCGCTTAATCGTCTGTGGCCGTTTCCCCCAGTTGGAGGGACCTTATTGTTTCATTCATCTCTAATGGAACTCTTCTCGAAGACAAGAAGGATGCCGAGAATATTAGAAAGAAGTACACTGGGTATTGGTTATCAGCCGAAAAGAAGTTGTATTGGAGATCATTTGGTGGGCCTTATTTACTGTGTGTACACCCAGAGACAGTTGACAAACTCCTCGGCGAGCTGCATGAAAGGATTTGTGGGAGTCATACGAGAGGTCGGTCCTTGGCTCACCGTGCCATGACCCAGGGGTACTGGTGGCTGTACATGCAGAGGAATGCCACAGAGTATGTCAAAAGATGCAATCAATTTCAAAAGTAACATCCATCAACCAAGAGGAGTTTTGAACCCAATGTCCAGTCCTTGGCCATTTGCGTAGTGGAGGTTAGATATTCTGGGTCCCTGCCTAAGAGCCACTGGAAATAGAAGGTTTATAATAGTTGTAACGGATTATTTTACCAAATAGGTGAGGTTGAAGCATTAGCAAGCATCCAAGATGTCGACGTAAAGAAGTTTGTGTGGAAGAACATTGCAACTCGATTTAGTGTGTCGAAAGCACTGATATTTGATAATGGCTTGTAGTTCGGTAGTAAAGCTTTCATAAAATATTGTAGCTAACTCGGGATTAAGATTAGATACTACACACTGGCGTACCCTTAGGGCAATGGGTAAGCCGAGGCAACTAACAAGACCATTGTTAGCGGTTTGAAGAAGAGGTTAGAAAAGTCCAAGGGGAGATGGGTAGAGGAACTACCCAATGTATTGTAGGCTTACTGAACTACCCCAAGAAGATCCACGATTGAGATCCCGTTTTCCATGGCCTATGGGACTGAGGTCGTAATACCTTTGGAAGTCAGTTTGTCGACCATGAGGATCATGAATTTCTCACCAAAGGAGAATGAACAGTTAATGACCGAGTGATTGGATTTTGTGGAAGAGACTAGAGAGATAGCGTCTATTCGACTGGTGGATTATTAGCATAAGTTATCACCAGGATAGAACCGGAATGTTAGACCACGGGAATTCGTCGTCGGCGATCTAGTCTTGTGAAATGTACTGAGGAATACAAAAGATCCAAGTAGGGGAAAACTCACCCCAAATTGGGAGGGTCCATACATAATAACTTCGGTGGCAGGCACTAGGGCTTACTACTTGGAAGACTTGGAGGAAATGCTGCTTCCCTAGCTGTGGAATGTCAATAATCTTAAGAAATACTTTTATTAGCCCTGGTATAATTATGTTATGTAAATTAATTCTTGGTCATGTGAATGTAGTAAAGACTTGTTTTATGTTATTGTTATCTCTTTTAATTAGATAGGCTCTCCTACCTCTGGGCGAAAAATTATCTAAGTACATAAACCTAACCTTAGCTTGACCCCGGTCACCGACTAGGTGGAAACCTTACAACAAATTAACTAAGGACAGAAACCTAACCTCGGCCTAACCTTGGTCATCGACTAGGTGGAAACTTGATGGCAAATCACTAAGAACAAAAACCTAGCCTCGGCCTGACCCCAGTCATCAACTAGGTGGAAACTTTATGACAAATCATCCAAGGACAAAAACCTAGCCTTGACCTGACCTCGATCACTGACTGGGTGGAAACCTAGTTTTGATAACTTACTGTGGATGGGTACCTTAAAATAATAACTACCTAAGTACAGGAATGTCGTTCAATGCGGTTTCGATCATCAACCATGATAAAGGTAAAAGTTCTACTCAGTTACCCGAAACCCACGTATCCGCGACTCGACCCTCCTTCCATCTTATATTATTTGTGTTCGGCTAAGAATTTTTGTTTGTTAAAAAGACTTGATAAATAAATTAGCAAAGAAAATTACTAAATAAATAATAGATTGTGCCGAGTAAAAAACTTGATGAATAAATCAGTAAATTGTTATTTTTCATAAGCAAAAAAAGAGAGGGGAGAGGGTACACAATAAAAGGAAGAACATTCCTGAGGGGCCACCTAAACATTAGGCCTTTCTTTAACTACAGGAGAGATAATGACAGTGTCGGCCTCAATAGTGGTTGAATGGATCGAGGGAGCAAGAGGCTGAGATGCCGGAAGAGGTTGAGGATTATCCTTCACTACGACCAAGTTCTCTGCTGCAGTCATGTGGGCATCCACCTCGACGAAAAGTTTGTCGAAGCTGGGACTATTTTGATCCGTGCTGACCTGTCCCTTTGGGGCTTGCTCCTTTGGAAAAATATCCTTGGGCAACGAGACATTCTCTAGAACCCTATGCGAAGAATCAAGGGGAATGTTGGGGATGTTCAAAGAAGAAACCCACCCATCTAGGAATCTCACTGCCCGAGCTTTCTGTATCACATTGTCAAATGAGCTTTTAGCATCCCCGAAGCCAAGGTCATAGTTCTTTTGGCCCTCTTGCTCTTTTTCTTTCTTCATGGCCTTTATCTCCTAGGTTTTAGCTGAATTGACACTCAGAGCCTGGGCCAAACTAGTGTCAGACTTCTCAAGTTTTTTCTCCAAACACTCTACCTTCCTGTCAACCGAAGTTCTCTCTTTATCTGTGGTAGCCAATCTTTTCTTAAAGCCATGGAGTTCATGGTTCTTATCCTGGATGTTGGACTCTAGAACTTGCCGAAGAGTTTTTTCTTTGTCGCTCTCTTTGGTGGTTTTGTTAAGTCTCTCTTCCAACACATGGACCCCATAGCTGGCTTGAAAATCTGAGAAAAATGTGTTAATTATGGAATCATGAATCAAAAACATGTAAATGCTGTTGAGGGGACCCTTACCACTATGGAGTGCCACTTCAATGCAAGGACGATGTCTGTATCATCCATTTCCTTCCAGAATCGCATATTGTTGGGCTTCTTCCTCCAACGTTGAACGGACTTGTCGGCTAGAAGGGGTAGGTTGCGCAGGTTAAAGTTGTGGCGGTACTCATGAAGTGGGGGGGGGGGGGGGGGGGGCAGAAGAGGAAGCCTTTCGTCCCTTGGCCAGTTAAAGCCACCCCAGTGTTGGGATGAGTGTAGACTCTCGATTTTGCACCTATGATTTAATCAAGGAAGGTGGCTGAAATGACCATCCATGTACCCCAAAAATCATGGTTGCATTACATGCATCAATTCATTTGTTGCATATCATAAAAATGATCTTCAGATTCTAACAGTCACAAGGTGTGTTCGGTTTCCAAATCGGACCATCGGATCGAAAGATATTGCATGATCAAGTTTGCACGGTTAACATGCATTGTGTCTAGGTAGAGTTGACCACGCATGATTAATTTAAATTAATTATGATTGGTTAAACAATTAAAATTAATTAAATAATTTTGTGATTGGTTGATAATTAGTGTTTAAAATAGGATTGCATGCATAGGAATAAAGGGATAATTGGATAACAATAAAATTGTGGATAATATGAACCTTATTAAGATTTATTTTAGGGTATTTATCTACAAGATAATTATTCTTGAAAAAGCTTGAATTATCTAGAAAAGAGATAAAAATCTTAGAATATGGGTGAAAACACGTCTAGGTGCAAGGATTGGCTTAAGAAAACCTAAAAAAAGAGTCCAAAACGCACCTAAACACGAAAGTACGTTTAGTGCCCAAGAGTACCATTCAGCACTTTTGGAGTGCCAAATGGCACTTTAAAATGGCCGAATTGCACCCTTAAAAGCTAAGGCCCAACTCCCTTCGGGTGACGATAAGGCACATCCTTTTCGACCTTTTCGCAGAAGGACGTGTCCCGATTCGCATCCTAATCATCTAAGCTATTTTTTAGAGTCTCCTAGCCTCTATAAATAGAGACTGGATCTCAAAATTCAGTAGATACTTTTACGCTCTGGGAGGCACTCTTTTAGGCTCTCAAATTGCTCATATTTTCTGATCCATTTTCTGATTTTCTGTGGAATTAGGGTTTTTAGGTTTCAAAGATAATTGCATAAATTTCTTTGAACCCTAAAATATCCTCTCAAGTAGAAGAGTGCTCATGCAAGAGGTTGCTTTCTAACCCTTTCGTTTTTATGCTTCTCTTATCATGATGATGCATGTTTAATTGTTTCAAATATTCATATTTTACCTTGTTAATTTAGTTTATGAAAATATGTTCTTGATTCCTTTATTGTTGCTATAATCTGTTTCTTAGTTTTAAAGATCTGCATGCAATTAACTTTTTGTCTTCAAAATAAAACAGATCTGCATCTTCCTTTGATGTAGATCTGAATTTTTCTTCAAAATAAAACAGATCTGCATATTCCTTAGATTTAGATCTGAATTTTTCTTCAAAATAAAACAGATCTGCATCTTCCTTAGATGTAGATATGAATTTTCCTTAATCAAAACTGGTTTGCGTCTTCATTAGATGCAAATCTAAACATTTTTTTTTATCAAAAAAACTAATTTGTATCTTCCTTAGATACAGATCTGATTTTTTTAATGCATGTAGATTTTTGAAATAAAGAAAGAGATCATGTATTGTTGTGTTGGTTGTTTGTTTTGTTTAGTCCAGGTTGTATAAATTTATTTATGAATGAAATTATCTTCATAAAAAAATCTTTGCCATATT
Organism: Quercus aquifolioides; assembly: GCA_019022515.1. Taxonomy (NCBI): domain Eukaryota; kingdom Viridiplantae; phylum Streptophyta; class Magnoliopsida; order Fagales; family Fagaceae; genus Quercus; species Quercus aquifolioides. The sequence goes on from CM032326.1 coordinate 45,048,716, forward strand.
TTTGAGCATATAAAATAGATCCGACTCTTTTTGTTATCAAAAAAACTTTTTTTTTATTATCACAACACACATATGATCTTTTGCAAAGTTAAAACTATTTTTTTTTTCTTAAAATTAGATCTGATTTTTTTATAAATCAAAATCAATTTTTATTCACAACAAAAGATCAGCATTAAAAAAAAAAGAAAAAGGAGGATCCATTCATAAATTATCTTGTGTGATTTAGTTTTTGTCATATATAACATATCATTCATCTCATGCATAAAAGGGGTATATAGGTCATGAGAGTCTAGAAGACCAGACTCTGTCTGGGTGGAATGGGTGCCTAACACCTTCCCATTTCGTAACTGAATTTAGGTCTTTGGATAAGTAGATCTAAGCCTTGTCTTTACTTTTTATTTTGGGTAGTTTGTATCTAGGACCTAAAACCATGTAATTATTTGGTAGATTGTAACTAGGACTCAAAGCCATGTAATTTTCAATTTATCAAATGTATTTTTTTTTCAATGAAAGGAAACAATTCAGACATGTATTTTTATATTTAGTTTTTTTTTTTGGTATAAAAAATAAGTAGCGACTCCACACCACTTACTCCAAAAAGAGAGGTGCCCTAAAAAGCACACAAAATCAATCTCTCTCTTTTTTTGTGAGGCACTTTCGAGGTCTCTCACAATGAGGTGAAACTGGTGGAAGGGGAGTGGCCTCTGGTGCAATAATTGTGGCCTGGGGAGCTCGACCAGAGGCTGAGATCTTTGACTGGCCACCTGAGTCTTTAGACACCCTTGCCCACTTCTACCTGTGAGTGGTAGATGCAGTGGTCATAGGAGGCTGAAGAGGGATTGCCTAAGTTTGCCCCATAGGAACACGAGGTGCAGGAACGAAGTTAGATAGCTGGAGATTGCATTGTTGAACCATCTCTATTATCTCAACTTCGTGTTCTTCTTCCTCTCCTCCCTTTTTGGCTTCTTCTTCTTCTCCTTCCTTTTCTCGCTCTCCTTCTCCTTGTGGGGTCACAGCTAAGTGTCAGAGCTTGGCCCAGAAAACTAAATCAATCGAACCGTTTGAGAAGGGTTCTAGAGATGTCTCCCTTCTTCTATGAAAGACCTTTTTCTGAGCTTTATTTTGTGATAATTTCAACAAAAATTCCGTTAGGCGAACGTTGATGTAGGTCAGCAAAGGGTGTTTGTCTCGGAGTACGTCCCTGGGATCTTAGAAGCCAGATTAGGAGGGAGTATATCTGAGGATTAGGTGGGATGCTCGGAGTTGCCTGTCGGAGTGGATGAAGATCTCCGACTGGAGAAGTCTATTTAAGTTATGAACCTCGACTAAGCCAATGTTTGGCTTTGTATACTGAGAATCTGAAGCATTACAACCGAGAAGAAAGAGTTATTAAATGTAACAAGTGTACGACTACATATGTAAATAGATGCTTGTGTATAGATGGCAAAGCTTCCTTGGATCACCAACCTACCTTCCTCGGGGAGGTCAAACATGTAAGCTCATTGCCAAGCTAGTTCCCTCCTACTTTTATAACTCCCCCTTGGGAATTCTTGTTGGAATCAAGGAGGCAAGAAATAAGCCTAACTCGGCTGTTCCTAACCTTGAAGTAATAGCCTTTGCCAAGGCTACCGCAGTAACTATACAAAAAGTTTATGTCATATTGGGTAAGCCTTAAGTTGAAAAGCATGTTTAGCCGACTAACACAATTGATTATCCTATAAAAATTTGGGTGACATTGGTCGGCGCTAAGCCCATAGAACCTAAGAGTGCTAAGCAAGGGAGGATCTAAAGGAAACCTAACACCCCCATCTATTACAGCCTTTAAAGGGATGAAGATCACCCTAGGCACCCTTTGGTCCTCTATATTCCCCTGGGTATAGTACTCAATGAGTATGTCCTAAGGGATATGGTACTTGGTATTAAAAGTCTCTATGGCGGCATCATTTTTGACTAGCTTGGCGAACCCCATGGAAAAAAAAGGGAAAAGATAAATAAATTGTAGTAAGAGGTGGAGGAAAAACTAGAGTGAAGGAGAGGATACTTATAAGAAGAGGGGGCATCCTCGGGAAGAGCAAGGTCTGAGAGGAAGGCTTGGAAAAGGAGAGTTCTAAATTAAAATTGAGAAAAAGTAGAAGAAATGAAATTTAAGAACCATGGGAGGTATTTATAGGGAGATAATTAAATGCGTAGGTGGGAAAAATTATTGCCCACACTGCCCCTTGATCTCCGCGTGCCTCGGAAGCCTAATGGACAGATGACCAGGGCCTTTGATCGCAACAGTTGGCCAATCACGTGTTGGAAAATTATGTTGTCAAATCCGGTGCATTTATGGCCTAACGCTTGGTGTCCCCAAGACGTGATAGTTACATCACGCAAACATGTTCTCTAATGTGCCAAGACGTGACCATGATCCCACCTCTAGGGTTTGAAGTTGGGATCGTGGGGGCTATATTATAGGGTGTTGAGAATTGTGGGCCCGTATCCCGAATAATATGGGCCCTGTCCGTGATGACCTCGGCCCGATAATGGTCCATAATGATTGAAAGTTTAAGGGAGGATTTGAGAATAGAACACCTAGGCATATGTATTCACAAGTGAATGTGCCGAGGAAATGGGATAGTGGCTTGGGAGAATCCGCCAACCAAACACGGGATCCAGCATCAAGCGCAAGTTACTAGAGGGTCACCTCGATTGCAGAGGGAAGGTCCCTTCTCTTTGACACGAGATTTGATACGGAGGAACAATAGCCTAGACTGAAGGAGCCACTCACATCCTGTGGGTGAAGGGATCCATTGACACATGAGAGATTCCCTTATCATGACTACCCCACTCAAAGAATAGGAATGGCAATGGGTCGAGTTTGGGCCGGGTTTTTTCATACTCGGACTCGACCCGCGGGCCAGGACCAACGGCTAGGACACGGCTCGTTAAAATAAACTCCATTACAGTCATCCTTTAAGGTCTTAAGCAATTCTATAGGTGGATTGGAAAACAAAAGGAAATATGCCTCTTGATCAGCACCTATTCTAGCTAAAATCAAACTATTCGCAGAAACCAAATACATTTGAAATCAAAATCTAAAACAAGCACATGTAAGGAACATCAAATCTTAACAACCAAATCTAAATCTACCATCCAAGAATCAAAATCAAAATTTCAAGATGATGAATGAGCATCACCACCACCGTGATGAAGCCGAAGCCGAAGCCGACAAGGCCCAAACCCTAGCCTTCTCACTGTCCAAGCTTTTCGCCTCCTCTCACAGTGTACCCTCCGGCAAAGACTTTCACTTCTTCAACAACTTTGACGACTTCAAGAACCCCATCCGTGAAATCTCGAACAAATCAACGTCGATGCTCCACACTATAAACGATAATGCTTAGGTTTGGAGACAACAAGAAGGATCGCCCAAAGCTGTTGCTGCTTTCCCTGAAGCAGACATGGACGACGCCTACGATTGGGAGAGGAGAGTGAGTGAGAATGGGAGGGGCGGCTAGGGTAGTTGGCTGAGTGAAATGAGAGAATAAGTTAGGGTTTATAATTTTATATATATACTAGGGTTTTTTTTGGTAATTTTAGTTTTAAGCGGGTCGGGCCGGGTCCAGGTTTGGGCCAGGTTTTTGTAAAAACCCGGACTTGACCTAGACTCGCTTCAGGGTTTTTTTTTTTTTTTTAAACCCAAACCCAACCCTATATTTAATCAGATCGGTTAGGGTCGGGCCGGGTTGGGTATTTGCGGGGCGGGTAGAAATTGCCATCCCTATCAAAGAAGGGTATAAATAGAGAGAGGAGTATAGGAAAAAGGGCATGGAACAAAAATTGGGAGAGTGGTACATGAGAGTAAGGCAAGAACATAGTTTTGGGGACAGAATTCATGCTCAAACATTCAAGGGGAGCTCGGCTATTTGAAACTCTTCTTGGTTGAGCTTAGTTCAACGAAGCTTAATAGAAAAGCGAGACTAAGGGTGGTTTACTCAAGGAAAAATCACTTCAAGGATCTCCCATTGTGGACTAAACTCAACCTAGAATACAAATAAAATGGAAGCTTGAGCCAAATCAGTTCAGGGTCGTTGGGAAACAGCCGTCATAGTCTTAATTAATTTTTTTTTACCCAAAAATAAATAAAAAACATGTCAGGTCATGGGTAAGCCGGGTTGGGTCGGATTGACTAGCAAAAAATGGTTAAGTCATAGGTCAACCCCTTTTTCCTTCAAGTAAAAAACTTCTAGTTCAAGATGGATATTTTTGGGGTTAAGTCGGGTTGAGTCAGCAAATTTTGAACCGTTTTGTCTTCTTTTAATTGAATGGTAAAAAGTAAAAAACTTAAAATAAACCAATAAAAACTCAAAATTAAGTTCAGTAGAGCCGATTCAAGCTGAATCTCATAAGTCATAAAAGTACTATAATTTTCAAGAAGCTAGACGTGAATATTCTCATCGGCTCGGCTCAGCTCAGCTCCCACTATAAGCGTAAACCTCACGCTTTAATTTTAACACGATACTATTTTACACACACAAAACACTCTGTCTCTCTCTCGCACTATAAAACCCCTCATTTCCCGTTTCGGCAGCCCAATTCCCCAATCTCTCTTTAGCTTTATTGTGAATCCTCGCTGTTTTTGAATCATTCTCTGCAACATCAAAGCCAGAAACCAAAGGCTATGGCAAGCACCGAACCCGAGCACGAGCACAGAGAAGAAGAGGAAGCCCCAGCCAACGACGACGAGGACACCGGAGCTCAGGTTGCTCCGATCGTTAAGCTCGAGGAGATCGCCGTCACCACCGGTGAGGAGGATGAAACTTCCATTCTCGATCTGTACGTTTCTCTTTCCTCTCTCTCTTCCTAGGGTTTTCCTTTCTTTTTCATCGCGATCTGATTGAATCTAGGGTTTTTTTTTTTGATTTTGCAGCAAAGCTAAACTTTATCGATTCGATAAAGATGGGAACCAATGGAAAGAGAGAGGCGCTGGTTCTGTCAAGTTTCTCAAGCACAAAGAGTCCGGCAAGGTTCGCCTCGTTATGAGACAATCTAAAACCCTTAAGATCTGCGCCAACCATCTCTGTATGTTACTTTCTTTCTTTCTTACTTTTTGGTATTGTATTTTCTTTTATTATTGTTGTTGTGGAATCTGATCTGTGTGAAAATTTTTGCAGTGCTACCGACGATGACGGTGCAGGAACACGCCGGCAACGAGAAATCGTGTGTGTGGCACGCTACCGATTTTGCCGATGGTGAATTGAAGGACGAGCTCTTCTGCATTAGATTTGCTTCCATTGAGAGTGAGTGTTCTTCTGATTTGGAATTGATTTCCTCTTTGATTTGTTAATTTGCTCCTAGTGTTTTTGAATTTAATTATTAAATCTAGAATTCTAGATGAACTTTCAGATGCTACATTTATTAATTTTGGGCATTGTGGGTTACTTAATCTGGATTATATATCTGCTAGATGAATTTTCGCATGGATTATAATATCTGTTGCAATAATCTTGAAAATCAGTAAGAAGCTAGGGATTATGAACTTAATTGCCCAAATTTTTAACTTAAAAATCTTTAAAAAGAAAAAAAATTTCAATTTGTTATCAACTTCTAGTACTTTTATTTTATTCAAGCCTGAATAACTACCTTTTGTTTTTACAATAATATAACATATATTTATTAAGTCTGCCATCGAGTTGTGCACTTATAATTGTTGGGTTTAGAAAGTTGTGTTCTTAAATAATGCTGGTGAAGTGGCAAAAGCAAGTTTGGAGGGCAATATTATTGGCTAAACATGACCAAATAAGGACTGAATGATGTAAAGCTATGCTACTGATTAGTGAAACAAGAATCTCATTGTAAATCATGAAAGTAAAGTCCCACTTTATTGGAAAATTCATTAAGCATGCGAGTATATGAAGAAATAAGAGACAGTGAAACCCAATGAATTCATTGAATTCACTTAAATGTTGTGCATTTGTACAAAAATGAATCCTGCTCTTGCTATTATAATTACAGAATATCAATTGGAAATGTCTATTGAAGCCAATGAGCTTTAGCTCAACTGGCACTTCTTCCCCTTGTTAGTTCTAGGGTGAGGTCATGGCCTCAAGAACCATTAAGTGCTTGTGTAAATTACTAGTCAAAAAAAGAAAAAAAGGAAACACCTAATGAATGAGGAAATATGAAATTCTTAGCATCCTTGAAAAAAATGGAGCTCCTAATGAAGATGATGGGAATTTGAGCTTCTTTGCATCCTTGAACTTCTTTTTTGTTCTTATTTGTTGCATATTAATGATACCTCTTGGACTTAAGGGGGAATAATGTTGAGTTCGATTCTCTATTGAATTGACAAAACAAAGGTCATTTCTCTTTAGATTCCTAGGGCTACTAGCTTCCAGAAAGTGTTATTATATGTGTCTTGAGGATTGATTATGAAATATGGTGTGTGTTTTATTTGTGTTCACTTTGTTGTTGCTAGAAAATTGCTTGAGTCAACTGGTATACTCTGAGGTTCACTTGATGTATTGAATTATAATGTCCTGCAACATTCTCATATTAAAATTTATTGTGTTAAAAAGGGTTACTCTAAAGTTGCTCTATTTTGATTTGATTTTATGTAGTCTGATTGTTGATGTCCTTTGCTATTGTACCAAAAGTAAAGTATATATCTGTTTTGAAGCAATTATTCTCTTATAGAGATTATTAATATTTTGTTTCCTTATCAGATAACAAAACCTTCATGGAGACGTTTCAAGAAGTAGCTGAATCTCAAAAGAACAAAGAGGAAAACAAAGATGCATCTGCAACTGCTGCAATTCTTGAGAAGTTGAGTGTTGAAGAAAAGAAAATTGAGGAAAAAGAAGAGGTGCCTGTTGGATCAGAGAAGGAAACTAAGAGTGATGCTGAAAAAACAGAGAAGAAAGATGAGGAGCCTGCTTCTTCAGCTTAAAGAGGATGTGTTTCTAATATGGAACATCCCTGGAAATATGATGAGGTTGGTGGCTGGCCTTTTCCACCCATGTCCTTGTATTTTTCGCAGCTGAAATTCATTGGATTGTGTTCTATGGGTTGGATGGTGTGGGTCTATGCATTGGTCGTTGGAGTCTTTTTCAACATTTGGTCGAACTCCGGTTCCTGTTCCTTATTTGAGGGTTGTGTTTTTTTTGCAGTTTGGGTATTGTCAGAGTTTATCTAGGGTTTTTTTCTACACTATTTATTTACTTGGTGTAAGCTGCGGGTCATTATGCTCATGAGGTGCTGCAAGAAAGAGTATTTAGTTTTATAAACATACGGTTTTTGTTGGGATATAATTTCTTGATTTGTGCAGTCTGGAATTGTTGTCTATTTAAGTTATGAAAACCAAAGGTTGCGTCTTATTCTTAATTGATTACCTGAAAATTTAATTTAACTGCTTGCATCGTAAGCTACAATTTAGTTTTGATCTGATTTCTATTGATTGGGTATGGTCTCCTTCATTTGGTACCATGGTGAAATGGAATGTTATCTTGTCCAGAGTTAACCCCATGTATATAGGGGTGTTCACCAAACCGCACCAAAACCGCTCGCAAAATGGCATAACTGCACAGTACCGCACCGCAAGTAACAGTGCACCGCATTGCATGATACAGTGCGGTTTGCGGTTTTATAATATGAAAACTGCACAAACCGCACCCTATATATATATATATATAACATTAATAATTTAGGGACCGTTTGGTAATGTTGTTCTAATAACATTGTTTGTATTTTTTGAAAATACGTATGGGTGAAAAAATGTGGAAATACGTGTAATGTTGTTTAAATACCGAAAACTGTCGTTCAAAACACCCTACTAAACAGCCCCTTAATACCCTAGTAAAAAAAAAAAAAAAAAAAAAAATCTTATCACTCTCTCATAAGTCAGACCTTAGTCGCCACACTTCCACTTGAATTGCCACTAGACTACTTGCTTGCACCAGTTGCTTCTACTATTGCGGTATTTATCTCTCTATATGTGTTTAATTCAAGTTTTTCTTTTTTTAAGTTAATCTATTGGTAGCTTGTACATGACAAACTTGTTAATTGTATTATTTTTTTATTGATTGTTGCCGTTGGTATATTGGCACTTGGAAGTGATGGGTCAGGACTCAGTACTCAGTAGCTATGTTAGATATTTAAGTTTAATTTTTGTGGGTTTTCTTTGTTTTTGTTTGGTACTGAATCTGGGTTTAGATATTTAATACGTGTTATTGGGATTTCAGAGTTAATTTATGTTACCTACAGTGCCTTATGGATACTTTGAACTGCTTTCATTCACTTTTGAGAGTTTTATAATGTCTTCTTGTTGTTTGATTGCCTAGAATTCCATGGATAATAGCAGGTGAATTTTTATACACCGACTGTACCACATCGTACATGTGACCACAAAAATGAGGTGCGATGCGGTTATGGTTTTGACTAACCACACCGCAAAGTGCGGTGCTAAAAATGGTCCAAAACCGCACTGCTAACACCCCTACATGTATATGTTAGTTTTTTCCACTCATCTTCCTCTGCTTCAAACAATTCCTCCCATGGTTAGAAATGTGAATGATTTAATTTAATTTGTTGCAAAAAATTTACTGTCATTAGACATCTTGTTTGCAGTGGCTTTTGTTTTGATTACTAACTGTAATGGGAGTCGGTTTCGTACTAGCTTCCTTGATTGCCACATGGTGCCCAACCTGCTTGGTTGCTAGTGAAAGAAAAGGAATGATAATGGCAGACGTATGGCCCCCGAATTATTATAGTACTGATTTGCTTCCTAACATCTAGTCTGTGAATTATTTAAGGTTAAATTGTATATTGGGGCTTTGACATTTGTTTTAAAATCGTTCTTAAAACTTTAAAATGCTTCAATAAGGCGCTTACCATTAAAATGCTTCAACAAGGTCCTTATCAAACCGAGGTCACTTTGATGATGATGATATTGCATGAAATTTATTTGCTATTTCACTAGTTTCCTTTTATTTTTATACCCATCTATCAGATTATGATTAAGATTTTTATCTAAAATAATTTTGGAAGTATAAGAATTAAAGTGAAACATTTTAAAGTAGGATGATTTAAAACGTGGTAGAAGGTTGATGTAGTAGAGTCCTTACCCCAACTCCAAGTAGACATATATATGGGTAGGAAGTGGAGGCCTGCATATTGTATGATTTGGTAATTGGAAATTCACATATAGAAGGGCGGCCTGGCAAGGAAGAGGAAGAGCCAGCAGGAAAGATAGAGAGGAAAAGAAAAAAAGAAAAAAGAAAAAAAATGAAGCCGGAGTGAAAACGTTGCCAAATTATCACCCATATTAGTTATCTAACATGATATGTCATCTGTTTGAAAACGTTGTAGCGAGGATAGAAAAAAAGGATCTAAATTTGTCAATTTCGAAATAATTTCATTTAGGTATTTGATTGCAATTTTTTATATATTAAGTATCAAGATAGAACTTGTAAGATGTTAGTGATAAAAACAAAAACATGTTGACTCAATTGTACCTACAGACAAGAGGCAAATGAAAAGGGAAACAAGACAGCGAGTCTCACCTTTCTGGCTAGGTGCAATGATCCGTGTAATATTATGGGTCTTATATGTCTATTCATTACCAAAAAATGTCCTGAGGGTTAATGATTAACCCATGTGACTTGTAAACGGTACTTAGGAGATTAGATCTTTTTCTGCCCTATAGAAAAAAAATTTAGAGTTAAAAATATAAATTTGTCAAAACTAAAGATAAAAAACCTGATGATAAGGCATGGAACCTCTTTGTAGCTTTGTAGGGGTGTGGTCAACTTGGCAAGAGCATCATACCTTGTGTTGGATTATTTTTAATTTTTTATATAAATTGTTGTAATTTATTTTAGGGTTAATTACTGATTACCCACCTGTGGTATGAGCCAAATTTAAGTGACCTATCTATAGTTTAAATGTTGTCACTTTGCCCATCTGAGCTTAGTTCCGTTAGACTTTCGTAACCCAACCCTAACTTTTCTGTTAAAAAATAATTTTTAACACAAAAACTTTAACATAAAATGGATCAAAAGACTAGGATTTGAAATTTTTGCAAAATGGATGAATATTACAGGTAAACTATGCACAAAAAGCTAGGCATTGAAATTATGCTTTGAGTGCTTTGTTATAATCCTAGTGTCCTCATATGTATTAAGTATAAGTTTAACCATGTATTTATAAGCACTTAAGCACCCTCCCCTTGCAAGATGGTTTTCAATGGTGAATACTACTCATGAATTTGTAACACTCTCTCTCCCTCTGCGCTAAATTTCTATGTTTTACAGATAGAGTATGACCAAAACAAAATGTACAAATATATTTTTCCTATACGTTTCCAACTTCCTATTACATGGTTTTGGGCAATCAATAAGCATCGATTTACCTTCGAATTTGTGATGACGAGAGATGGATCGAATTTGCCTTGTGATTTTGATTACTCTTCCTCATTGCACGAGGTTAAATTTCAGTCCAACCAATTTTGTCAGTATTCCTGAAAGCATTATCATATACTGAAAACCTCTAGACTTAGCAAAGTTAAATATTATTTTCTTTCTTGGATGATTGCATAAGGGTTCAATCCATGCAAAGGCAACACAGAGAAGAACGGTAATCTGATTCAATGGAAACATACTTGGGTGAAATTTTTGCCAGAGGTAATTCAAAAGATTCAAATTCCAATATTATACAGCCTAACCTATAAGAATCAACTATGTCGAATTTTTAATTATTACTGTCCTCGGTGTGGCATTCCAATTGGTTTTGCTCTCACATTGGTCGCTTACTACTAATTAAACTACCTCCAAATATATACAATAATCCGGATTGGATAGAAGAATTTGCTCTATGTAATGTTCATCCATTTTGCAAAAATTTCAAACCTTAACTTTTTGATCCTTTTTATGTTATATTTTTGTGTTAAAAATTGTTTTTTAACGGAAAAATTAGAGGTAAGTTACAAAAGCTTAATGGAACTAAGCTTAGGTGGGCAAAATGACAACTTTTAAATCACAAATAGGCATTTTAAATTTAGGTCAAACCATATGTGGGTAATCTGTAATTAACCATTTATTTTAAATACTGTTTAAATGCTTATTGTGGGCACTCGTGGACCGAGGAAGGATCTGAAGGGTCGCAATATTAACCCGAGGATTGAGGAAGAAGCTGAGGGGCCACAATGATGACATGAGGACACCATAAGTCACGGGTCCAGAGGAAGGAATCGCCCGAAGAGGAGAGGTTAGGATCTGAAGGGAGTGGATGACAGTGGACAATAGGGAGGCTGCAGGCTTGTGCTTAGCCTGTTGCATCCGCATTAATTGGGGCCAACAATTTTATCAGCCGCATTAATGAGGAGGTGACCTGAGCAGTATAGACCACAGCTATGTAGGTTCCTGCCACCATCTTCTTAGATGTGAAAGGTAACAAGTGTCAGAAAAGAGGAGGATGGAATTAGATAGAGATGGACGGTGTAGATGCAATGGAGGGAGGCTATATAAAGAAAAGGAGTAAGGAGAGGAGGGGGTCTTTTTTTTTGGTTGGAAGTTCTGAGTCCTCGGGAGCCTTGGTGTAAAATTTGGTGCTTGCTTGTTTTTCAATATAAGTCTAATTTCGGAATCTCAGTGTCTTCGGATAGAACTCCTTGTTGTTATCTTTTCCCATCTCTTACAAATTTCATTGGTTTGGGCCTAGCTTGAAGGGCACATCTCACTATTTTAAGTGGGCTTGGTATCCCACTCTTTTTTTCGAGTCCTTACAATTGGCATCGTCTGTGGGAAGCAACAAGTGCTTGAGTATCTGCTTTAAACACTGATGGCTAACGAAAGCCAAGGTGAGGAGGAGTCAGTTGGTTCCCACAGGGAAAACCCTTTCGTTAACTTGGAGCGTAGGAGAGACAGGCAACGCACCCCAACTGTTGTAGTGGGGTCCCATCGCACTAAACGCACTGAACGGAATCGTCCCAAGTCCAGGGATCAAGCCTCACCTGAGCAGGAGACGATAGTGTTGCAACGGGAGGTTGATCGTTTGTGCAGAAAGTTAAGACGCAGGAAGCATGACAGGAGAAGCCCATCTTCCCCATCAAGTGAGGGCTTAAGGGAGTGCCGTGACCGATCATACCAGCATAGGTCTAGAACTCCGCCTAGCGAAACCTATTCAGCCTCCTCATCCTGGGACGGGCCAGAGAAAGGCAACGACAGACGTGAGAAAAGGCCCCCTCATTACGCTAAGGGAAATGACGCCATGAGCAGAGCCCTGCGGTAGATTTCTAAGTCCCCTTTCGTCAGGAGGATTAACAAGGCTAAGCTCCCTCACCGTTTCTCCCAGCCAACCTTCACCGTATATAACGGAAGGACTGATCCCGTGGAGCATGTCAGTCACTTCAATCAAAAGATGGTCGTCCATGCCAACAACGAAGCCCTTATGTGCAAGGTGTTTGCATCCAGTCTCGAGCTTGTGCCATGCGTTAGTTCGACGCGTTGGACGAGGGGTCAATAGGGTCCTTTGAAGAACTGACCAAAGCATTTGGCGTAAGATTTGTGACCTGTAGCAAAGTCCCTAGGCCATTGGATGCCCTACTATCAATGGTCATGAGGGAGGGGGAGACCCTCAAAACCTACTCGGATCGATACTGGGAGATGTACAATGAAGTGGATGGAGACTTCAAAGACGTGGCTGTAAGGACCTTCAAGGTCGGTCTCCCAACCGAGCATGACTTGAGAAAGTCGTTGACAATGAAGTCCGCTACGAACATGCGCCAGTTCATGGATCGCATAGATAAATACAAAAGATTAGAAGAAGACTTAATGTAGGGGAAAGGAAAGGCTAAAGCCTTTCCCGAGAAGAGGGATCCTCGGGGAGGGGGATACCACAATGACCGAACCCGAAGGGACTTCTCTAGAAACCTATCAGAGGGAGTTCACACGATCAGTACACTGTTCAAGGAACCGATACTAGATACTAGAAAAGATAAAAAAAACCGAGCCGTTTTTCAAATGGCCCAACAGGATGTGGGGGGGGGGGGGATCCGTCCAAAAGAAACCAGAGCCTTTATTGCCATTACCATAAGGACAGAGGGCACACGACCGAGGACTGCAGGACTCTTCGGGATCACCTCAATCAGTTGGCAAGATTAGGGAAACTTAATTATTTCTTACACCAGCCTGTTGAGCAGGTCGGACACTCAGGGAGTGAGGTGCATAGAGACGAAAATCCTCAGCCAGCGTTGGGCACCATTAAACGATCCTGGTTAGGTTAGGAGGGGACGTCAAGCCAAATCCTCGAGTCATGACCATAGTAGGAGGCTCCGACCTGGAGACAAGAGTACAGACTAACAAGAGAGCAAGAAGGACGGCCCCACCCTGACTTGAGTTTTTCTGAGAAGGACAAAGAAGGCACCCTCCAACCACATGAAGACGCCCTGGTGGTTACTGTGAGGATCGGGGGCTATGATGTCAGGAGGGTACTAGTTGACCAAGGAAGCCAGGCTGAGATAATGTACCCAGACTTGTACCGGGGGCTGAACCTGAGGCCCGAGGACCTGGATACATATGATTCTCCTCTAATGGGCTTTGATGGCAAAACGGTAGTTCCCTGAGGAATGATCAAGCTCCTCGTACAAGTTGGAGAAGTGGAAGTCTAAGTGAATTTCATTGTGGTGGAGGCGTTTTCCCCGTACATTGCTATCCTTGGCAGACCTTAGCTTCACGCCATGGGGGCTGTTCCCTCGACTCTGCACCTAAGGATTAAATACCATACCCACGGGAAGGTTGGAGAGATAGTGGGTGACCAGGCTATGGCTCGGCAGTGCTTGGTGTCAGCAGTGGCGCGGCAATCATCAGACCCTGTCACGATGAACAAGGAAGCAATCCAATAGCAATTAAAGGGGGCTGCAAATAGGTAGCAGATTGAGGCACCAGGAGGATCGTTCGAGGAACTAGAAAGGGTGATGATAGGGATCGACCCAGAGCAGTATTTCCAAGTAGGTTCACAATTGCCACCCATGGAAAGGGCAGAACTGATAGAGTTCTTGAGGGCAAACCTTGACGTTTTCGCCTGGAATGCTTACGACGTGCCAGGAATCGATCCGAAATTGGCATGCCACTAGTTAAACGTGAATCCCAAGGCCTTGCCTCGTAAACAGCCTTCTCGGCGCTCATCCGAGGATCACGTTGAAGCAGTCAGGGCCGAGGTGAACAAGTTAAAGCAGGCAGGGGCTATTAAAGATATCTTCTACCCCGAATGGCTAGCTAACACAGTAGTAGTTAAGAAGAAAAATGGGAAGTGGCGAGTATGTGTGGATTTCACTGACTTAAATAAGACATATCCGAAAGATCCATTCCCCATCCCTAGAATTGACCAGCTGGTGGACGCCACGGTAGGACATCCTCAGATGAGCTTTTTGGACGCCTTCCAAGGTTACCACTAGATACCTCTGTCATTGCCCGACCAAGAGAAAACGGCATTTCGTGCCCCCAACAAGAACTATCATTATCGGGTGATGCCCTTTGGACTAAAAAACGCAGGATCCACCTATCAGAGAATGGTAACACGTATGTTTGAAGGACATATAGGAAGAAACATGGAGGCATACATTGATGATATGGTAGTCAAGAGCAAAAAGATAGAAAGTCATCTTACCGACCTATGAGAAACCTTCTCAACACTGAGGAAACATAAGCTATGCCTCAACGCGTCCAAATCCTCTTTCGGGGTTAGCTCGGGAAAATTCCTTGGGTTACCTGATAACCCGCCGCGGAATTGAAGTCAATCCAGAACAGATCAGGGAAATTAACGGCTTGCACCCTCATCGAAATCCCAAGGAAGTTCAGAGGCTGACCGGGATGATGGAAGCTCTGAACAGGTTCATTTCTCGATCCGTGGACAGGTGTCATCCTTTCTTCAAATTGCTGCACAAATGGAAAGATTTTCAGTGGACCAAAGAATTCATGGCGGCGTTCGAGGACCTCAAACGATACTTGGCTAACCCACCGATACTCTCCAGACCTGATAAGGAGGAAGTGTTGTATGCGTACTTAGCAGTCACTGAACATGCTGTCAGCTTCGTCCTAGTAAGGAACGAGGATGGAATTCAGAGGCTTGTCTACTATGTCAGCAAATCCCTACAGGAGGTTGAGATGCGCTATCTACCCTTGGAAAAAGCAGTACTGGCTATTGTGCACGCCACTAGGAAACTCCCTCATTACTTCCAAGCCCATACCGTGGTGGTGCTTACTCAATTGCCCTTGCAGGCCCTGATGAGGAAATCTGATTACACTGGTAGGATTGCTAAGTGAAGGACCAAGTTGGGGGCCTATGACGTCAAGTATATGCCCGAGACTGCCATAAAAGGGCAAGTCTTAGCAGACTTTGTAGCAGAGTTCGTTGAAGGTGTCCCCGAGGAGGTGAACGTAAGCATGGGTATGCTAGTCTCATCGGTCACCACCACCCCTTCATGGCAAGTCTACACGGACGGATCCTCCAACCGAAAGGGAGCTGGTGTAGGAGTTGTACTGATCACCCCCGAGAAATTGATAATAGAGAAGTCACTACGATTAGGATTCTCGGCCACCAACAATGAGGCCGAATACGAGGCCTTGCTGGCAGGGATAAACATGGTTAGGCTGCTAGGAGGAGAAGTGGTGGAATTGTACTCGGATTCTAGATTGATTGTGGGGAAAGTCAATAATGATTTTGAGGCTCGGGATGAAAGGATGCAAGAGTACCTAGCCAAAGTACGGAATGCCCAATCTCATTTCAAGAGTTTTGCCTTAAAGCAAATCCCAAGGGGGCAAAACTTGCATGCAGATTCTCTTGCGATGCTAGCTACTTAACTAGAGTCAAGTCTTCCTCGGGTCGTTATTGTAAAGGAAATGGACGCTTCAAGTCTCGTGAAAGTACCAGTGTCGGGGGTATGCAGCATCCATGTGGGGCCGAGCTGGATGGACCCCATAATAAGCTTTTTGAAAAGGGGATCCTTGCCCGAAGATAAGTTCGAAGCGGAGAAGGTACGTAGAGCCGCCCTTCGATATTGGTTGTCCGAGGAGCAGAAATTGTACAAATGCTCGTACTCGGGACTGTATCTGTTGCATACACCCGGAAGCCATGGAGCCTTTATTAGAAGAGTTGCATGAGGGCATTTGTGGGAGCCATACCGGAGGAAGGTCTCTTGCGCACAGGGCTCTCACCCAGGGATACTGGTGGCCCAACCTGCAACAAACCTCGCAGGACTATATGAAAAAGTGGGACCAATGTCAAAGGTATGCCCCAAACATCCATCAATCAGGGGAAATTTTGAACCCTTTGTCCAGCCCCTGGCCCTTCGCTTAGTGGGGCTTGGATATAGTTGGGCCGTGGGAAATCGGAGATGGCTCCTCGTCGGCACGGACTACTTTACCAAGTGGGTGGAGGCCGAGCCCCTCTCTAACATCAGGGACGTGGATGCTAAAAAGTTCGTTTGGAAAAATTCATCACTAGGTTCGGGGTACCTCATACACTAATCTCAGACAACGGCCTCTAATTTGATAGTAAAGCCTTTAGGAGATATTGTGAGGAACTGGGAATAAGAAACGGGTACTCTACGCCAGCATACCCCCAGGGGAATGGGCAGGCTGAAGCCACCAATAAAGTTATAGTGGCCGGACTGAAGAAAAGGTTGAACGGCGCGAAAGGAAAATGGGTGGACAAGCTGCCCCATGTGCTATGGATATATCGTACCACGCCCTGTAGATCAACGGGGGAGAACCCGTTCTCAATGACGTATGGGTTAGAGGCAGTAATCCCCCTCGAGATAGGATTTCCTACTTTGAGAACGGACTGGTTCAACACTGAAGAAAACTGCCATTTGCTCCTAAATAGCCTGGACCTTGCCGAGGAAAGGCAGGAAGTAGCAACGGTGAAGATGGCTCACTATCAACAAAAGCTCAAGCAATAATATGATAAGGGGGTCAGATCCAAACCCTTGGCCCTGGGAGACTTAGTTCTGAGGAAGGTGATGGGGACGGCCAAGAACCCCGCCTAGGGTAAGCTAGGTCCCAATTGGGAAGGGCCATATAGAATCACCTTTGTAGCAGGCATTGGGGCCTACCACTTGGAAGACTTGGATGAAAATGTAATCCCTCGCCCCTGGAATGTAAACAACTTACGACGTTATTATTATTGATAAATTTTGCTACTGTCTCTATCTCACTTTATCATAGGGCTTGCCCCCGGAATGCAAAAATAACCTAAGTGTTGAACAGAACTTAGGACTTGCCTGACTCCTCGACCACAAGCCTAGGGTAAATCATCACTGCAAAAATAACCTAAGTGTTGAACAGAACTTAGGACTTGCCTGGCTCCTCAGCCACAAGCCTAGGGTAAATCATCACTGCAAAAATAACATAAGTGTTGAACAAAACTTAGGACTTGCCTGGCTCCTCGGCCACAAGCCTAGGGTAAATTATCACTGCAAAAATAACCTAAGTGTTGAACAGAACTTAGGACTTGCCTGGCTCCTCGGCCACAAGCCTAGGGTAAATCATCACTGCAAAAATAACATAAGTGTTGAACAGAACTTAGGACTTGCTCGGCTCCTCGGCCACAAGCCTAGGGTAAATCATCACTGTAAAAATAACCTAAGTGTTGAATAGAACTTAGGACTTGCCTGGCTCCTCGGCCACAAGCCTAGGGTAAATCATTGCTGTAAAAATAACCTAAGTGTTGAACAGAACCTAAGACTTGCCTGGCTCCTCAGCCACAAGCCTAGAATGAATCATCACTGCAAAAATATAACAAGTGTTAAACAGAACCCCAGACTTGCCTGGCTCCTCGGCCACAAGTTTGTAATAATTCAACCTTGTAAAATGATAATAATGTATCCTAATTGTTCTGAGGATTGTCCAGCAAGGGCCAAAGGCATTTTTTCGAGCCTCCAGAGAGGTGCCAAAAAGTTTGTCCGTATCCATATCCAGCTCTAAGGAAATTTAGGTTAACGGTTTGTTTAGATTTTGTGGGTCAGCTCATCACTTATACCTCAACAGAGTTACGAATTGCTACATCCTCATTAGCACGGGAATTGAACAGTGATCAGGATAAAGGCGCAGGAGAAATATGCAAATATAACTACGCATGAAAATAACAGAAGGGCAGATACTATTGAACTTCAAAAATTATACATAAAGGTTTCTTTTACAAAAAAGAGGGCATTACATATGTATAGGAACCGTTATACTACCCAAAGACCTAGCCTAAGCTAAAACTGAGACTAATTTTCAGGTTCCTGCCCTTGAGCCCCTTGCTTCTCTTGCCCTTGGGACCCCCTCTTCTTCTTTTTCTTTGAAGGTATCCCTCCAGCCACTTCCTCCTCGGCCACCACTTCAACCACCTCCCTTGGAGATGGAGCTTCCTTTTGCTTTTCTTTCTCACTGGCCTTAGTGAAAGTGGGATCCTCACTTTGCTGGGCAGAGGAAGATTGAGGGGCAGAGTTAAGGTCAGATGAAAGCGGGGGAGGAATGGGAACCAAACGCAGGACGGGTGGGTAGTACACCTGATCGGGAGCCCGAAGCTCGGACTCGACGCTCACCTCCGCAGCAGTAAGAGGTTGGCCCCACACCTCCGGGTAGAAGGCACGAGCAACGTCCCTAAACTGGGTGGTAAGGCTCTCGGCCGTCTTAGTCATCCCAGCGTCATAGGCCGCTTGCTCGGCCACCGATTTTTCCTTTTCCATGGTTTCCAGCTGTGTATTAGCTTGTTTTAGCTCCACCATGGTCAAGGCCAATTGGTTCTCCACTTTCCTCTGAGACTCTAAGGCATCAGCGACCTGCTTCTTATAACCCTTAAGGGCAGACTCAGCGCTCCTATGGGACTTTTCGGCCTCAGCCAGTTGGGCGAGCATTTCCCTCAACTTCTTATCGGCATCTGAGCAGGCCTTCTCAGCAGCCTCTTGCTTGGCCTTTGCGTCCCTGGCCATGTCCAAGGTATGATCCACCCAGTCCTCGACCATGAAGGTAGCTTGGACGACCTGCATAAAGAAAACAACAAGTATCATTCCATGCACTTAAAGGTTTTAAAAATGAAATCACAAAGATGTAATCCCATACCTTAGCCATATCCTGTTTCAAAGAAAGGAAAACCTCTCGCTTCCTGAAAGACCTCAGTTCTGCCATGTCCTCAGGCAGACACAGTGCCTTCTCCAGGCACTCAGCAACCAGTCCGGAGCTGCCCTTTGTTAGGTCCCTTAAATTGGCATCATCCAGAACTAGGTTGCCTGAACTCAGAGTAAAAGTAGGCCTTCAGACGGAGGCCTTCCTGGATTGCTCCCCCGTAACATCCTTAGAGGTCGCGGTGTGCTCGGGCCTCTTCCTCTGTTGCCCTTTTCCCACTCGGGCTTCCTTGATTGGGGGATTAGCAATCTCCCCTTCCTCCACCACTTCGGTAACCTTGCCCCCATGCTCGCGTTTCCTTTTCTTCTCGGTTGCGTCCGCAAGAGGAGGGGTGTGAGCTGTGGCTGGGGTAAGAGGACGAGGAGTCACTGCAGCAGTCTGGGTGGCGCCCCCGGCGTGCGCTGACAGTAGGGCGAGAAGGTCTGGAGTTCTCTCCTCAAAACCCATGTTTGCTTGTGGTTGTGTTTGTGAAGTACAGGGAGTGTCTGAATCTGGGCATGGACTCCTCGGTCTCCGCGTTAGATGGGATGGTGGGTTCCTGAGAATACAGGAGTTTGGTTGCCACGGGGGCTGGAATCTGGGCGTCTTGGGTCCCTTCAGGAGGTGGTTTTGTCAGCAGGAAGCCAAGAACAGCAACGTCTATCTGAACCAAGCGAGGGTCTCAGGCCTTGATGACGTTCTTCGGGCTCTAGAAGCGCTTGGTGAAAGGTTTATAGCCAAGGATGACGTGCGCTGCCCTGAGCTGCCCATCCCTATTCAGGAATATCTCCGATCTGAGGATCCTGTTCAAATCCTTGAAGTTCACCAAATGCTTGGCGGGGGCTGTATGGTACTCGTTTGCCAAATGGAACCATGAAGATTGTTAGTAAGAGAAAGAGGGGGAGAAGAGACTTCTACGGTATAAAAACTACTTAGAATCCTTAATGTGACCCCGATCCTCGGGAGAGCTACCTGGTTCCCCTTCTTGGGTGGGGCAGTGCACCCCATCGTGCCATCCTCCCTAGACAATGAGGAAATCCTCGTCCATGCCTTTGCTGGAGTCTGGCAGACATGAAATCAGCCTAACTGCAGGAACCCTACACTTCATATAATACTTGGTTTTTTCCTTTTTTTGGCAGTTATAGACCCAGTTCACGTCATGCCAGGTGAGGTTAGTCCCCATCCGGCGGTTAATGGCATCCACACATTCGAGGATCCTAAAAATATTGGGAGAACACTGGGTCGGGGTTAATCTATAATTCATAAGGTAGTCCCTGGTCACCGACCCCATGGGTATCTCCATTCCGCCTTCAATGAAGGCGATCATAGGGATAACCACGGACTCGTGAGATCTATTCAAGATTAACCACTCACCCTTCTCATAGTGCCTAATTTCCATGTTACTAGGAATCTTATATTGCGTCCTAAAAGTTGCCCTAGCATCCTCGGAATCCACTAACCTAGCATACCTACCCATGGTCTTTTGAAAGGGTAAAGTGTAGAACTTGCAAAGAAAAGAAAATGAGAAAAAAAAAAGCTAACACACCTAGTGATGAAGCCAAAATGCGCTTCTCGGGAGTTTTCTTCCTCAAAGCTTAGATCGCTAGAATGTAAAAAATGAGCCTTAGCCAGCTCTGAATAATCCTTTTATAGGAGTAAAAATGAGCGGTAAAACTCCCGCCCATAAATGAGAGGAAAGGGGAGCCGTATGATCCTAATCTGACCGTAGAACGTGGGGAGACAAGCAGCCGCCTGACGCTATAAATGACAGGTTGCGGATTCCGAAGCGCCAGGATCGTGCAAATAACAGGTGAAAGGACGTAGATACGTGGTAACGCGTGTGGCACGTGCATATGCCACTTATGGAGCTAAAACTTCACTTTTGTCTCTCAAACAAACAACGAAAGTTTTAGGGGGCTATTGTGGGTGCCCGTGGACCAAGGAAGAATCTGAAGGGTCGCAATATTAACCCGAGGACCGAGGAAGAAGTTGAGGGGCCACAGTGATGACATGAGGACACTGTAAGTCACGGGACCAGAGGAAGGAATCGCCTGAAGAGGAGAGGTTAGGATCTGAAGGGAGTGGATGATAGTGGACAATAGGGAGGCTGTAGGCCTGTGCTTAGCTTGTTGCATCCACATTAATTGGGGCCAACAGCTTTATCAGCCTCATTAATGAGGAAGTGACCTGAGCAGTATAGACCACAGCTATGTAGGTTCTTGCCACCATCTTCTCAGATGTGAAAGGTAACAAGTGTCAGAAAAGAGGAGGATGGAATTAGATAGAGATGGACGGTGTAGATGCAATGGAGGGAGGCTATATAAAGAAAAGGAGTAAGGAGAGGAGGGGGTCTTTTTTTGGTTGGAAGTTCTAAGTCCTCAAGAGCCTTGGTGTAAAATTTGGTGCTTGCTTGTTTTTCAACATAAGTCTAATTTCGGAATCTCAGTGTCTTCGGATAGAACTCCTTGTTGTTATCCTTTCCCATCTCTTACAAATTTCATTGGTTTGGGCCTAGCTTGAGGGGCACATCTCACTATTTTAAGTGGGCTTGGTATCCCACTCTTTTCTTCGGGTCCTTACACTTATTTAAGTGAATTGATGAAATCAATTTACTTTTTTACCAAATTTAAAGCCTTTATGTTTGTATTCATTTGTGAGTTTTTTTGTTTTTAGTTATTTTGTATATAATGTTAGCATTTTTTTTTAGAAAGAATAATGTTAGCATTTGAATGACTATAAATGTTGTTATAGGATAGATACAGGTCTTCTTGTGTGAAATTATATTAGAAGCTGCTCAATTCTAATGAGTATATATTGTACAAACGGCAACTTAATGGATTTTATGTGCAATGCAATGACCATACATAATTGTCTTTTGGTAAAATGTTTTAATACATGGACATTATGTGTGTGAAATTATATTAGAAGCTGCTCAATTCTAATGAGTATATATTGTACAAACGGCAACTTAATGGATTTTATGTGCAATGCAATGACCATACATAATTGTCTTTTGGTCAAATGTTTTAATACATGGACATTATGATAGCCATGCCATTTTTACAGCTCATGTAATTAAGTTTTGAAATTCACTTTATCTGGTATCAAATGGAAAGACTACCCGTGAGTTCTATATATATCCATGGAAAGACTAATTCATTTTTATCTGGAGCCTTTAACATTTTTTTTTTTTTTTGAGAAGGAACGTTTTTGAAAGTTAATTCTTATCTTTCAGGTACGTATTACTATATTTTTTTATATACTATATTTTGGGTAAAGAAAGAACTATTTTGAGAGCTTCATATTATACAAGTGATGTGAGTTTGTAAGGATAATCACTAAGGTGGTTAGACTGTTGTATCTTGGAGACAACGTGCAGAAATTATTTGTCTATTACATCGGATAAATTCATAAATGAGGCGTATTATCTCAAGATAGCAACCTGGTCCGTGCCTCAACCATGCCACCTAAATTATACATGAATTGACGGTAATTTATTTTATCATGTTGTTAGATGTACTTTAAGTACCAATGATGTAATATCTCCTAATTTTATTTATGTTTTTGTGGTGAAATCTAATTTAAGTGAAATGTTATTAATTAAATGATAATTTGAAGATTATTTATTTATTGATTATTGTTCATAGGAACAACATCTTGTACACTCCTGCTAATTCGCAATCAGTGGAGGGGAAACAGTATCAACTTCTCAGCAATGGCATGCCTGTTCAACATTTGCAGAGGCAGCATACCAATGGTCCTGCCAGGTTCCAACTTTTAGCTCTCACCATTACAGGCTTTCAAGTTTCAACGCTCTAATATCTGCCGGCTAATAAGACTTGAGGCCTAAAAGTGATTAGTTCAGCTAAGTGCTTGGAAATAGTAGTTCATTTTTTATTTGATCGATTGAGAAGAACAAGTTCATTTTCAAATAGTAGTTCATATATATATATATTTTACCTATATGTTAAATGTCTATTACGAACTCAGTAACACACAGAACAAAACAATTATGAATAAATAAAAATAAAAAAAGGAAGAAGAAGAAGAGAACATGAAAAAGACGAAGGCAGAGATTTGCATAAAGCTGTACGTTTGTGAGCTGTGAAGACACTTTTTTTTTTTTTTTTTTTGATAACTATTGAGAAGATACCTATAATTTAATTACATTTGGGGCTTCTAATCAACAATCAATTTTCTAGTGTACATCAACTCCAATATATGGAGGAAATACTTTTGAAACTTCAAACACATTTTATGCATTTTGGCATTATCGTCACCACTTTTGTTACTTCAAAACGTATTTAACATTTAATTGGACTATACATAAACAAGCGGTTGAATCATTTTACCATTCTTGCACATGTAAGGTGGTATAGGTCCAGCCAAGAAATTCTCTAGCCTTAAGACTTGATGATGCTCAGATCGTCAGTAGAAATGTTCGTCCAGTGGGGAGTCGTCCACAGCTAATCCTGATCCTGAGACAAGGCGAATGGTGAAAAGAAAGAGTGTGGTCACCGGAGTGGTGCCTGCCACAGAGCCTCTGATGCCAAAGTTAGAATAGTTAGAGGTGAAAAGAAGTATTCATAAAGTAATGTGGATGTGCTAGAAAATTTGTGTACCTGTCTTCAGGTCTTATGAAATATAGGTGCTTCCTTCTTCCTTCTAGCCGTTGGATTCGTCTTAATGGTAACATTATTCCCGAATATGTAACGTCCTTGAGGGGTGTTAATGGGGAGATATCTTCTCAACGGTGTGGAGGCTCATTAGTGCTCTCGTAACGCTTCTTCATTGATCATGGGATGATGGCCTCGTCCTCACCAGGTGGCCACCAGGGGTGAGGCGAAGCTCGATGTGGGCTTCGTCCTTTGCTTTCTCTGTGGATGAAGGTAATATGATCGGGACTATCAGTTGCCCCCCTATTCCAAGGTCGTCCACATTTTGGACGGTCTTAGGAATATGAGGAGTTTTTTTTTTTTTTAATTTTTTTTTATTTTTTTATGGTTGAGGCGCTTGGGGTTCTGCTCTCTGCATTAATTGCTCCGTGGTGGTGTGGCACGCAGCGTGGCCACGTGTCCTATTTTGGTTGGTTGGCAGGTCTCGTTTCGGTGAACGCCTTTTCAGTTTTCCCGCACTTTCCAAGGAAAACCTTTTTAACTCTTTTCTCTTCAACTCCCATTTCTTTACTTTGTTTTGGTGTTTGATTTTGGTGTTTGGTTTTTCTGACTTCTTCGCACATTTCTCTCTCTGCCTTCTTAGTTTCCATCTTTATTTCCAGGTACGCCCTTTATCCACGCTTGTTCCTTCTTAGTTTTTCTGTATTTTTCTCTTTTGTACTTCTGTTTTCCTTGTTTGGGCTGTGTAATTTCCCCTAATGGCGGATTACTCTGAAATTAGGCACATTTCACCCTCCATCGCCTTCCTTTTTGCTCGTTTAGGTGCACTGTTAGATTCCTCTAGCAGTCCTTTAGGTGTACTCCCACATTGCTCTAGCGATTCATACCCACAAATTAGGGATTTTGTTGTAGGTGATAGTGGTTTGGGTTTAGCATTGGGTGACCTATATCCTCTGTTGCGCCAGTCTTTAGTTTGGTTCGAATTTGTGCGAGGGGTTTTTAGGAGGGAATACATGGGGTCTGAGGTGAGGTCAGGTAATGAGGAGAGGGACTCGTCTCTCGGTATAGGCATGGCTGAGGCGGGGGCAGACACAGCTACCTCCATGCCTTCTACTTCTGCTTCGTCCCCTTCTTTTCATGCCCTTAAGGAAAAGTGTAATCTGAAAATAGAGGTCTTTAATAAGTTTAGGGACAGGTTCCAGTTCCCTGAGGAGACCAGGGCTCGTCTTCCTAGGAAGGGCAAGAAGGCTTGTGCCTTTGCCCACGGTGAGGTCTGTTTTTATGAGGCTGCGTTCTTGTGTAACCTCAGATTTCTCGTCCATTCATTCATCATGGAGCTCCTTCACCATCTGAACATCGCTCCAGGGCAGCTTATGCCAAATTCTTGGAGAATCGTCATAAGCTGTATGGTGATTTGGACGAACATAGCTGACTGGGACATGATCACGCTTAATGAGTTCATCCATCTTTACCACCTAAAAGCGTCTAAGGAAACTGGGTATTATGAACTTGTACCCTAGGATAGGAGGTCTCATCTCGTTGCCAACCTTCCGTCGTCCTTCCGTTATTGGAAGTCGAGGTATTTCTTTGTGTCGGGCGATGGTTGGGAGACTTTATCTGATGACTTTTAGGGGGACGTCCCTAGGTTGCTGCGCCGGTGGGAGACCCTTCAACCTAGTGCGTTGCATTCTGCGAGATGTTCTTCTTTTTTATATTTTTTTATTTGAGTTAGTCGTCCTTCTAATCTTGTGTATTTTCTGTTCTGCAGTGAAAGAGTGTCCTGAACTTGAGAGCCGGTTTGAAGGGAGAGTTCAGGAAGCAATTAAGTATGCAAGCACTATCGAAGATTTTGACGAGTTTGTTGACCCACGCACATTAGCTCGTCATTGTCTAGGGCCAGAGCCTTCACTTTACGTTCTTCAAGCAATTGACTGGGAAGAGAGAAAACGTGAGTTGCCTTGATATGTCTCATCGTCTTTTTCTTTTTCAACTCTTTAATTTTCTTCCCTTTTTGGTGCAGAGATGACGACCAAGTTTAACAAGGATATGTATGCAAAAATCAAGGGGAAGAAAAATGAACCCCTTTCTAACATCGGCCAGAGAAAATTAAGGATAGTTGATAAGGAAAAGGAGAAGGAGAAGGAGAAGGAGACGGCTGAGAGGGGTTCGTCTACCCCTACCTTGGATGAAGGACGGACTGCTTCTCCAGCCATTTCTATCAAGGAGGTTCCTGCCCCTAAAAGGCAGAAGACGAGGGGACAAGGGAAAAGAGAAGGTGGGCTCTAGTGTCTGGGCTGATGCTGGAGCAGCTATGGCTCGAGTGAATGAGCTCCTGACTCCTGAGGAAGTGAAGGAGATTTCCAATGTGCCTTCCCACGAAATGGTGAGCCAACACGTTCATAAGCTTGTGCAGGTAATCTTTTCTTACCTTGTTCTTTTTTTTCCCGTCATTAAGCGTTTGGCTACTTTTGTTGACTCAGGTTTTGATGGCACTTTTTACTGTCAGGTCATGGGGGAAGTGATGCACATTACTTCTCAATATTTGGCGAACGAAGAGAAGGCCGTTGTTGCTGCTTCAAAAGTGAAGGCATTGGAGGCTGAAGCTTTAGGATTGTGGAAAGATTTGATTGCTGCCATGGATGCCCATAATACCTCCAAGGAGCAAGTCAAGGCTTTGACTAAGCAACTTGATGCCGAAAAGCTATTGGTAAAACAGAAGGACAAACTCCTCGCAACAGTTGGCCAGAGGACGAAAGTTGCGGTGGCTAAGGCCGTCCTTGCCTTTCAGTCAACCGATGAGTACAACACCATTTTGTTCCAGTGGTACTTCAAAGGCTTTGAATTGTTAAGGCGGTACCTGGTGAAGCTCTGTATGTTTTAGGGCTTTTGAACAATTTTTTTTCGTGCCCTGTATGTTTTGGCGATGACGATGATGCTTCTGATGATGCTGATGGAGATGCTAGCTCTACTGATGAGATGTCTACTTGACACTCTTACCCTTTGTCACTCGTGACAAAAATAGGGAGTAGTTTTGGGATATGAGAGTAGTCATTCTTAGGGGGAGAGTTAGTGTAGGATTATTTTGTTAGGGGGAGTGTTGAGTGCTGAGGGATGTAGTGAGGATATGATGTATCTTTTCTTTTCCTTCTTTTATAGATACTTTGTTCTTGTACATTGGGTCTTGTGACCATTTTTAGACATACATTGTACTTATCTTCTTTATGTGTTGATGTATGTTTCTTTCACCTATCTTTACATGTGTTGTTTCTTTTCTCTCTTTAAATACATGTTTCTTATACTTGTATGCAATCTATTATTTCTGTTTCACACTAAGATGCCTTGATGAGTTTTGTTTAAAGTGTTTCAGAACTACAGGTTGTCAAAGTCTACTTGCTATAAACTCTCTTCTTGCAAAACTTTTCAAGAGTTTGTGTTAAGATAGATTTTATTGTATTCAACAAGTGAATATGAGTTGAGTGATTTATGACTTCTCTCATATGTTCATTTGTTTGTTGTGGTTTTGTCACAGATTGCCAAAGGGGGAGGTTGTTAGGACATATGTGCTTCACTTGTTAAGAACATATGTCATTCTTTTATGTAATTGGCTAATCCTTTGACAAAACGCACTTTACTTGTATTTGGGTAGATCTAGGATGTGTTGAAATACTTCAAGAAACCATGTTTCAAGATCAAGTGTTGAAGCTTTCAAGTCTGTCCAAGAAAACAAGCTAAAAGTGCAAAGTTACTAAAGCTCGACAACTAGCTCGACATCTAGCATGTGTCGAGGTTTAAAGAAGCTGTTCTGCCCGTGGCTCGACAGCTATCTCGATAGATGCTCCACAGCTTCTATCTGTCGAGGTTTATAAAATCAGAATTTCTAATCTGATTTCTTGCAATCCGTGTTTATGTGTTTGGGCCTTCCTTTCTCCTAACCCTAGACATATAAAAGGATTTTTTTAAGGGCCGTCAAAGAGTACACAAGTTGCACAAGCATTGAGCAAAGTCTGTTCAAGCAATTTGTGACCGAAGACAAAGTTTCGCCCTAGTTCATCTCTTCTGAAGAAGTTGCTGTGTATGTGCACCTTTGGGTTTTGTGACCAAGCATCTTCTTGATCTTCATCGTGGATGAACTGAAGAACTTTGCAGCCAACAAATCTCTCTATAGTTGGTGATTGAAGTCGCGTACTGGGATCCGCGCATTAGTTAGTCACGTACTTGGGAGCCGTGCATCAAAAGGGGAAATTGTCACTACAGAACAAGTCCAATTGGGTATTGGGGTAAGGGTTCAACTGTAGGTTGGTAAGGTACTTGGGATTCCTTTACTTGTAACCGCTTGTTGTGATAATAGTGGAATTTCGGGAGTGGTGACCTGAAAATCACCCGGTGGGGTTTTTGCCGTCAGGTTTTTCCCATTCGTAAACAAATCACCGTGTTATTTATTTTCCGCTGCATAATTAGTTTATTGGTGATTTTTTTGTGCTACCACGCGTTTGCATGTTAATTAACTTAATTAATTCACTTGGCTAAATTAATTGGTTAATTTATCACAAGGGGTCGATTTGTTTTTGGCCTATCAAGTAGGAACCTCATTTGTCTCTTTCCCTGTGGTAGGGGGCCCATGATGTCGATCCCCCACTGTGCAAATGGCCAAGGTGAGGAAATAGTCGTCATCTTTTCCCCTGGGACTCATTGAACGTTCCCATGCCTTTGGCAACTGTCACATCTCTTGACGAAATCCGCTGCGTCTTATTGCATTTGGGATTTGCTTTGATTCCTCTTCGTGACACCATGAACCCAAGGAATTCCCTGAGGAGACCCCAAAAGCACATTTGGACGGGTTTAACTTCATGCTGTACTGTCTGAGTGTGTTGAACGTCTCCTTGAGATCGTCCAGGTGATCCTTTTCTTCTTTGCTCTTGACGAGCATATCATCAACATATACCTCCATGTTTCTCCCAATCTGTTTATTGAACATCTAGTTTACCAATCTTTGGTACATTGCCCCTGCGTTCTTCAAACCAAAGGGCATGACACAGTAGCAATAGAGTCCTTGGCTAATGATGAAAGCCATCTTTTCTTGATCTTCCTCAGCCATTTGTATCTGATTATACCCAGAGAATGCGTCCATGAAAGTAAGAAGTTTGTGCCCGGCGGTCGAATCCACCAACTGGTCGATTCTGGGTAGTGGAAAGCTGTCCTTCGGGCAGGCGTTGTTTAGATAGTGAAGCCAACGAACATTCTCCACTTCCCGTTCGCCTTTTTTACCATGATGACGTTAGCCAACCACTCAGGATAGTAGACTTCCCAGATGAAGTTAGCAGCGAGCAATTTGTTCACTTCATCCATGATTGCTTTATTCCGTTCAGGGGCAAAAACTCTTCTCTTTTGTTGGATGGGTTTCTTCTCGGGGTCCATATTTAGACGATGTTGAATGATGCTGGCTGGTATGCCCAGCATATCTTTGTGGCTCCATGCAAAAACGTCCAGATTGTCTTTCAGGAAGTCGACAATCTCTTTCTTTGTCTGGGGATTCAGGCTCGTCCCTACTTGGGTCGTCTTTGTAGGATCTCCTTCGACCAATTCTATTGTTTCCAACTTCTCAACGATTTCTTGCGTCTTGTCTTCGATTATCCATGTGTGGTTCTCCTTTGAGGCTAGGACTGCCTAATAACACTCCCTCGCCAGCACCTGGTCTCTTCTTATCTCACTAACCCCCTGTTCTGTTGGGAATTTCACCTTCAAGCAATAAGTGGAAGTGGCCGCTTTCCATCGATTGAGGGTAGGCCGTCCTATAATCATATTGTAGGACGAAGGTGAGTCTACTACCAAAAAATTATGCTTGTTTGTTACCTGGAGGGGATATGAGCCGGCCGTGACCGTTAATGTTACTATTCCCCGGGGATACACCTTGTCTCCACTGAAACTGACGAGGAGGGACTCGAAAGGACGAAGTCTCTTTAGGTCTACTTTTAACTGCTAGAAGGCAGAAAGGTAAATGATGTCTGCCGAGCTCCCATTGTCCACTAGGACCCTCCTAGTATTGAACCCTTCAATCATGACCATAATGACCAACGAGTCGTTGTGAGGTTGTTTTACCCCTCTGGCATCCTCCTCTGAGAAGCACATATCCTAGTTTGTCCGTCTTTGCTTTAGGGGAGGCAGGCTATGAACATTGTTCACTTGCCTTTGGTATGACTTCTTGAGGGACTTGAATGATCCTCCTGTGGACGGTCCTCCCGTGATGGTTTTTATTTCCCCTATTGCACTTTGTGGACGAGGTGGTAGGTGGCCCTCGTCTCTCTGAGAAACTTCGTGTTAATCTTTGTCATCGTCCCTGTACCTGTTGGAATCTCCCCTTTTCATGTACTTATGTAATTTCCCTTTCCGTATAAATTCTTCTATCTGCTCCTTCATGTCTCGGTAATCCTCTGTGTAATGCCCGTGATCTTTGTGAAAGCGGCAGTATTTCCTCTTGTCGCGCACATTGGGTAACAAGTGTAATGGCCTGGGCCATTTAAGGTATTTCTCGTCCTTAATCTCTGTCAAAATCTGGTCAACGGGCATCACTAAAGGTGTGAACTTTATTGGACGAGGGTTTTTGTCATCTCTACGTCTACTTCCTTCAACATTCTGCCGGTCCGCTTGATCCCTTTTTTGTTCTCTTTGGTCGTCTTCTTTTCCTTTCTTCTTCTCCTTAGGTTTCTCTACTCCATCTATGGCTGCTAGGGCGTCCTCAACATTCATATACTTCTGTGCCTTCAAAAGCATCTCTGACATCGTCTTGGGGGGATTTTTTGCCAAGGAGACCACGAACTCCCTGGACTTTAACCCAGCCTTGAAGGTCGTTAGTTGTACTTTGTCGTCTGCTTCGTCCACCTCTAAAGTTCCTCGGGTGAAACGCGTTACATAGGACCTCAAGGTTTCCTTCTCTCCTTGCTTGATGGTGAGCAAATGGTCGTTCGGCCTTTCGGGGCGCTGCCCGCCAACAAAATGACGAAGGAAGGCGTTGCCTAGCTACTCGAAGTTGTCGATAGATGATGTTGGTAATTTGGTGAACCATTCCCGGGCTGCCCCCTTGAGGGTGGTGGGAAAAGAGCGGCACAGGATCTCATCAAGGGGCTGCTGGAGACCCAAATTTGTTTTGAAGGTATTGAGGTGATCCAATGGATCCTTCAATCCGTCAAAGGGCTCGAGCTGAGGTAGACGAAACTTGGAGGGCACCGGGTATTCCTGGATAGCTAAGGTGAAAGGTGAGTCCGTCTTTCTGACCATTCTGTCCAGACTTTGATCTATTTTTCCCTTGATAGTGTTTCTCAGTTCGTCCATCTCCTTTCTTATCTCCCTGAGAAGATCTGAGCTCACCTCTTCTGGGTTGCTGGGTTGTCTCCTATGACTGTCCCCCTCATCGTCCTTGTTAGTCTCCGGGCGGTTACCTTCCTGTTGCAGCCGTTGCCTCATCTCTTGATTCTGCTTGGTAAGCTCTTCCACAGTGGCTGCGAGTGACTGAATTTATAAGGCCAGTGCAGCAAGATCTGGGTTAGTGCTGGACTCCATCTGAACTTATAGTTTGGAATGGAACAGTGTTCTTTAACTGGGTGCTCAAGAATCGCTAGTTCCCCATAGACGGTGCCAAACTGATGATGCTCAGATCGTCAGTAGAAATGTTTGTCTAGTGGGGAGTCATCCACAGCTAATCTTGATCCTAAGACAAGGCGAATGGTGAAAAGAAAGAGTGTGGTCACCGCAGTGGCGCCTGCCACAGAGCCTCCGATGCCAAAGTTAGAATAGCTAGAGGTGAAAAGAAGTATTCAGAAAGTAATGTGGATGTGCTAGAAAATTTGTGTACCTGTCTTCAGGTCTTATGAATAAGTATATATATAGGTGCTTCCTTCTTCCTTCTAGCCGTTGGATTCGTCTTAATGGTAACATTATTCCCGAATATGTAACGTCCTTGAGGGGTGTTAATGGGGAGATATCTTCTCAACGGTGTGGAGGCTCATTAGTGCTTTCGTAATGCTTCTTCATTGATCGTGGGATGATGGCCTCGTCCTCACCAGGTGGCCACCAGGGGTGAGGCGAAGCTTGATGTGGGCTTCGTCCTTTGCTTTCTCTATGGACGAAGGTAATATGATTGGGACTATCAAGACTCATGGGAAAAAGACTTGTTTCAAAGAAAATTGAGAATAGGCACTTGTGCAAGGTTAGGGATGAATTAATTAGGAGAGAGAAAGAAAGTAGAAAATAATATAATATAATATTCTCTCAAATTAATTAGATTAGCTAATATGGAAAGCAATTAATTTTAAAAATGAAATTAATTATAGTGATTTTCTAACCATTAGATTTTTTAGAAATCTACGGTCTAAAAAAGGTGTAACTTTTGTAGAGTTATACCAGGTGTAACTTAAACCCATCTCATATATATATATATATATATATATATACACACGTATATGTAGGGGCTAAAAATCCGAAGGCCCAAAAAGGTATTGGACTTGGATCTAGGTCTACAACAATTTATTTATAGAGATGGGCTTCTTCACCAACAGTTGAACTTTAAACAATAATTCCTATCTAATGATTGATATCAAACAGGGAATTGGATAAAAATTAACAACGAGATAAGTTTGAATTATATTTTTACTTCCTCGGAATGGCCAAGGAGCCTTTACACTTAGTAAAAAAGCAGGGCTAAGTTCAAGTTGATTCTGTTCTTTCTTCTTTCTTTTTCAGGATCCAATCCTTGTACATGGAGGATCTCTTTCCTTTTATAGTCCCACTGCTTTGATCTTGGCCCTCCTCTTGGATGGTGGACGATCTTTTCTTGGATACTTGTCACATCCTACTTTTCCCTTCCTTTTGAGGTGGTGTTAGGTAGATAACAAGCTATAAGACACTGTTCAGGTGTCATTCGGCCATTAATACAACATGCCTAGTTGGTGAAGTGCATTTAATAAGGAGGTGATGGTAGCTTTTCTGGGAAGTTACTCCTTCTGCTTAACTAAGCTGGCTATTGCTACCTTACTTAGATCAATATCCTTGGCTTGAAGTGGATCCTTTCCCAACTTCTTCGCATTGTCCCTTTCCTAGCACCTTCCTCGGACTAGTTGCTTCTTTGGCCAGATCTTCTTTTCAGTCAATTTGGGCCCACTTGGGTTAGGTGAGTTGATGGTTGGGCCTTTAGGCTCCTCGGCTCAAGCCCAATGGGATCAATCTTTTTGACCTCCCACAATATATAGAAGGTTAGGTTTAAGTTACACTTGGTGTAACTTTAAGCAATGTTACACTACTCAATATTTTTTTAATTTAATGCAAATTTTGACAAATCCACCATTAGATTAAATTATCTTCATATATTCTCCATACTTGCGAAATTTCAAGGTAATAAAAAATCAATAGTCATGTCATCAATCAATTTTTTTAATTCAAGTTTTTGTAATTTAAAATAATGCATAAAAGATGAGTTTATGGATCGAATGGTAAATAACATCCAATTGACATGAAAATTGGTATGAATATTAAGAACATATAGAACATGTAATTCAATGGTGAGATTTTCAAAATATGAATTTTATAACAAGTTATTAGGTGGTATAATATTGCTTAGAGTTACACCAGGTGTAACTTAAACCCAATCCATACATACATATACACACACACACACACACATATATATATATATATATATATAAGAAATATATTTTATTTAAGTTGTTAAACAAGTATAGCATTATACTATAGGATTAAGATTATGGGCCATTTTCCATTTTGAGGGCCCTAGACAATTGCATAAATTGCTTAGGAGTTGCAAACTTGCAATTGCTGAATTGCATAGGGGTTGAGCCGACCCTAAATCTAATTTTACATTTCTACTTAACATAGTGAAAACGTTTGACACTAGCATATTCATCAGGAATTATTGCACAATTCTTTGTTTACGGAAGAAATTTGTTCTAAACTTTTTGTGATATATTTGGAGCCTCCAAATTTCATTGTAAGCCAATTATTAGCGTTGCTTTGAGTATTAGTTACTCAATACTCTTTTATACTTAGTTATTGCCTTTTAATATGGGACAAAATTGAGCTCCAAGTTAGTGTCGAGTTATTTCCTTTAACCCATTACGTAACAATTTATAAGATTATTCATACATTTAATTTAAACAAGATTCATGATTCATTAAAAAGTTGATATGTGTTAGAGATATATTAGACATATTAGCCCAATGTAATAGGCCCAAGCCCAGTCCTACTTGTACTAGTAGTCTAGGGTTTAGTCGCTTATATATACTCATGTTAGGGTTCATTATAACACAGGTTATTGTACTACACTCTTATACAATAAAGATGTAACCCTTAAGGGATTCCTCCGTGGATGTAGGTCGACAAGGCTGAACCACGTAACCCTTGTGTTCTCGATGTTCCTATTCTATGCTTCCCCTTTTGCATCCACTCTAGTATACACAACATGGTATAACACATCAATATACAGACTATTCAGTATTTCTCTCACTTTATATTATTTAACATGGTATCAAAGCCAAACTTCGTTCTTGGCATCAAACAAACATCTCTAGCAAGCAAAGAAGATTCTCACGTGCACACCACCATCAGAAGTCACACATGCTTGTCTGCTGGATCTAGACTCCACGGCATCTCACAGCCGCCATGGCTCTGTGCTGTGTCAAAATCCCCAACCAAGAAAACCGTGACTTAACTTTTCAGATTTGGGCACATCAAGCCTTCACCTGTCGAAACCGACCCCACAGACGTGCTCCTCGGCCTCTTGTGAGGAAAACCCAGAAATCCGGTCAACCGAAACCTAGCCACGCGCCTCCACGCGCCACAGTTAGCTCCGAAATATCTCCCACGCGCCACATCGGAATCCTCACTCGCATATCTTATTTAGTGACACGCGCCGCCCCGTTGGCCTCCTCGTCCACCGATCTACAGAACCCGAGATTTTGGCCTCCATCAGACCTCACACGCGCTGCCACGCGCCTCCCTAATTTCGGGCTTCTCCTCCACGCGTTGGTGAACATCGCACGCTCCTGCCACACGCCGGAAAACTGCTGCTGATGTCGTCTGACGTCATCGGATGATGTCATCACTCCACGTCAGCAGACACGCAAGCACGTCCATGTTAGCCCTAGTCCACGTCAGCGACATGTCATAGGATGACATCAGCTTCTCTGCAACCTGATCCGTGGACCGACCCAGAAACCCGGAACCGACCCGAACCATGAGCAGTTGACTTTCGCTGACCGTTGACTTTGACCTTTTGGGTGTGACTTTTGCGTTCACCTTTGACCAAAAGTCAAAATTTCTGAAAGGGCCTATCTTGCTCAGTTTTTCTCGTAGATTTCAATTTTGGACTCTGTTTCTTCATTTGAAGCTCTGAAATTGGTTAATTGGCACATTCTTCATTGTGGTTTCTTCAAAGGCATTCTTCAAGGCATCTCCAAGTGATCTTCTCACGCTTATCCAACCTCAAGCCTTCATCGAGCTTCCGCCTTGAGTTTGAGGGAGGGTGTTAGAGATATATTAGACATGTTAGCCCAATGTAATAGGCCCAAGCTCAGTCCTACTTGTACTAGTAGTCTAGGGTTTAGTCGCTTATATATACTCATGTTAGGGTTCATTGTAACATAGGTTATTGTACTACACTCTTGTACAATAAAGATGTAACCCTTAAGGGATTCCTCCGTGGATGTAGGTTGACAAGGCTGAACCACGTAACCCTCGTGTTCTCGATGTTCCTATTCTATGCTTCCCATTCCGCACCCACTCTAGCACACACAACATGGTATAACACATCAATATACAGACTATTCAGTCTTTCTCTCACTTTATATTATTTAACAATATGATTAAAACTATAAATAAATAATTTCTTCAATTGTCACATGGTGAGTTACAAGAAGATAAATTTAAATTGGTTTGTAACTAAACTTTTTCATTCAAGTTTTCCTTTTTGATGTGCGCTGCATCATCTAAGGTTGGAAACGGCAAATGTGAACGATGGCCTGATTCCTGATGGATAGCTGAGCAAACCAAGTTGGAGCAAGTGCCCTTCCTTTTCTTTTTTCTGGTCCACGAAAGCAAGTGTTGGATATAAGTTTTCATAATCACTTTCCAATCTTGGAAGGCCAAGCATTGAATCAAAATGGGGACAATATATAAAAGACCTATAAATATTTGACGTAGAAAGGAGACCTAACAGTCACATCTCATGAGTTCTCACTCCTGTACTTGTTGGGAATTTAACCAAAATTCCAACCTGTGAGAAACAAAAAAAATAGAGAAAACACACGCCAAAGAAAAACAATCACACGCACAAGACAGTATTTATGTGGTTCGGCAATTTGCCTACGTCCACGGAGTTGCAGGGATTTCACTATTATCAGGGAAAAATACAAAGTGCGGCTACAGTGTTTTTTTTCTCTCTCTAAAAACACAACAACAGTTGTAGTCTCAAACCCTAATTATAAAAACGGCTTTT
Source organism: Quercus aquifolioides (assembly GCA_019022515.1). Classification (NCBI taxonomy): domain Eukaryota; kingdom Viridiplantae; phylum Streptophyta; class Magnoliopsida; order Fagales; family Fagaceae; genus Quercus; species Quercus aquifolioides. Next base: position 45,084,952 of record CM032326.1, read on the forward strand.
ATATCCTACTTACAGGGTTACAATGGGCTACAAAACGGGCCAAAAATAAACTAGGCTCCACAAAGCCCAACAAATCTCCCACTTGGAGACTAGTTCAATTATCAACATCAGCCGCTATCCTCCAAAAGCAATCTCTCATCCTTGCAACTCATCCTCCTGTCCTCAAGCTAGAAGACCAATTGAAGCTGCACACAGCTTCAACTTCTCAATAGTGACACCCTTAGTCAACATGTCTGCTGGGTTCTTAGATCCACATATCTTCTCAAGTGTTACCAACTTATCTTCAACAAGGTACCGGATAAAGTGGTATTTTGTCTGTATATGTTTCGACTTTGAATGAAAAGCCGAATTTTTAGCAAGAAAAATTGCACTCTGACTGTCACTGTGTAGAATGCCCATCTCCTGCTTCTTACCCAATTCATCTAAGAAACCATGTAGCCAAATCATCTCCTTTCCAGCTTCAGTTGCTGCAACATACTCAGCTTCTGTAGTAGACAAAGTAACAATCTTTTGCAAATTTGAAGCCCATGATATAACTGTACCACCCAGAGTAAATACAAACCCAGTAGTACTCTTTCTACTATCAACATCACCAGCAAAATCAGCATCTACATAACCTTGCAGCTTCAAACTTGCACCTGTGAAGCAAAGACATGTATCTGATGAACCCTTCAGATATCTCAGAATCCACTTGACTGCCTCCCAATGCTGCTTTCCAGGCCTACTCATGAATCTGCTCACAACTCCTACTGCATGTGAAATGTCTGGCCTTGTACACACCATAGCATACATCAAGCTGCCAATAGCTGAGGCATAGGGGACCTTGCTCATATGGTCCCTTTCTTCTTCTGTCTTCGGTGACTGTTCTTTGCTCAGTTTGAAATGACTACCCAAGGGTGTGCTCACTGGTTTAGATTCATTCATGTTGAACCTGCTGAGAACTTTCTTCACATACTCTGACTGTGAAAGCTTCAATGTACCATTAGCATTGTCTCTAATGATTCTCATACCAAGGATTTGCTTTGCAGCTCCCAAATCCTTCATTGCAAACTGTTTTGACAATTGCCTCTTCAGATTATTAATCTCCTCAATGCTAGACCCTGCAATGAGCATATCATCCACATACAACAGTAAAATGATATAAGAATTGTCAAAGAATTTAACATAGCAACAATGATCAGCTTCACATCTCTTGAACCCAATTTTATGCATAAAATTGTCAAATTTCTTGTACCACTGTCTAGGAGCTTGTTTTAGGCCATACAAGCTCTTTATCAGTTTGCAGACTAGATTCTCTTGTCCCTGAACAATAAACCCTTCTGGCTGAATCATGTAAAGGTCTTCCTCCAAGTCACCATGAAGGAATGCCGTCTTCACATCTAACTGCTCAAGATGTAAATTTTCTGCAGCCACCATTCCCAACACCAGTCTAATTGTTGACATCTTCACAACTGGAGAAAATATCTCTGTGTAGTCAATGCCTTCCTTCTGCTAGAACCCTTTAACAACTAATCTGGCCTTGTAACGTTTGCTACCATCATGCTCATTCTTTATTCTGTATACCCACTTGTTGTGCAAAGCCTTCTTTCCTACTGGCAATTTAGTCAGTTCCCATGTCTGATTCCCCAACAAGGAATCCATCTCATCTTTCATGGCTAACTCCCACTTGCTTGAATTCTCATCTTGCAAGGCTTCATTATAACACTCTGGCTCACCACCATCAGTCAACAGGAGATAATTTAAAGCAGGTGAATAGCGCTGTGGAGGTCTAATGTTCCTGGAAGATCTGCGAACTTCAGCTACAGGTGTACTCTGATCTACCTGTGAATCTACATTCTCCTTATCTTCTTCACCCCTTTTCTGGACAGTACTTTCAGTCAATCCATCTAAGTTGACAAACTCAGATTTCTTTTGATCTATCTCTGTAACATTTGACGCTACAGTTGACTTGTCCTTGTACATAACTTGTTCATTAAATATCACATTTCTACTTCTGATGATTTTCCTGTTTTGTTCATCCCAAAACCTATAGCCAAATTTCTCATCACCATAGCCAATGAAAAAACATATTTTCGACTTTGCATCAAGTTTACTACGAGCATCAGAATCAATATGAACATAAGAAACACAACCAAAAACTTTTAAATGTGAAAACTTTACCTCTTTACCGCTCCAAACCTCCTCAGGAAATCTGAACTCCATGGGAACTGATGGCCCTTGGTTTATTAGGTAAGCTGTAGTGCTAACAGCATCAGCCCAGAAAGTTTTTGGTAGTCCAGCATGCAACCTCATACTCCTAGCACGCTTATTGAGAGTTCTATTCATGCGCTCAGCCACACCATTCTGCTGTGGTGTCTCAGGAATGGTCTTCTCCATCCTAATTCCCTGTGCAGCACAATACTCACTGAACCCTCCATCTATGTACTCTCCTCCATTATCAGACCTTAAACATTTTAGTTTTAAACCTGTTTCTGTCTCAACCATGGCCTTCCACTTCTTAAAAGTTTCAAATACATCAGATTTATTTTTCAGAAAATAAACTCATACCTTTCTGCTTGAGTCATCAATGAAAGTGATGTAGTACCTTGAACCTCCAAGGGATGCAACCGGAGAAGGCCCCCACAAATCAGTGTGTACTAACTCCAATTTTTCAGCCTTTGGTGTTCTACCAGTTTTCAAGAAGCTCACCTTTTTCTGCTTTCCTAAGATGCAGCTTTCACACATGTCAAAATCAATGGACTTCAATTCTGGTAGTTTTCCTTTTGACAGCAGCATCTTCATCCCTTTCTCACTCATGTGACCAAGTCTGCGGTGCCATAGGCTTGTATCAGTACTTGCATCAGCAATTGCAATTGTGTCTCTTGGACTTGAGGTCATATATAGAGTACCAGTCTTCTTTCCACGAGCCAATACCCTAGCTCCCTTTGTAACCTTCCAAGTACCACCAACAAATAATATTGCATGCCCTTCATCATCAAGTTGTCCAACAGAAATCAGATTCCTCCTCAGGTCAGGAATATGTCGAACCTTCTCTAGTAACCAAACAGATCCATTGGGCAACAATATCCGGACATCTCCCATACCCACAACATCCAGGGCTGAACCATCAGCCAAATACACCTTACCAAAATCACCTACAACATAATTCTGTATGATTTCTCGGTGTGGAGTGGTATGAAACGAAGCTCCTGAATCCAAAACCCAATCATCAAGTGGACTGTCTACTGCAAGAAGTAATGTATCCTGTACCTCTTCTGTTACAGCATTAGCAGAATCATCTTCATTCTTCTTCTTAGGACTTTTGCATTGGTTCCTAAAGTGACCTATTTTCCCACAATTCCAGCATTGTACTTGTTGGCCTGATCTAGACTTACTTCTGTTCCGATTAGAATTTCTGGATTTTGATCTGCCCCGATTTGAATTTTTGTTATTACCTCTGCCTCTTGTCTCAAGGTTTAGGGCAGAACCAGATCCTGAGGTTTCACCTGCATCTCTTCTGCGAATCTCCTCAGCCAGAATTAAATCTCGTATATCATTGCACTTGAGTTTTTTCCTTTCCCGTAGAATTGCTTACTGCCATCCTCATTGCCTCCCAACTGTTTGGCAAAGAAGCCAAGACGATCAGAGCACAAATCTCATCATCAAAATCAATTTCTACAGACGACAATTGATTTGTAATAGTGTTAAATTCATTCAGATGTTGTGCTACTGATGCGTTCTCTGCCATCTTCAGATTGAACAGTTTCTTCATCAGATGCACCTTGTTGTTTGCTGACGGCTTTTCATACATACCAGACAAAGCCTTCATCAGATCTGCTGTGGTCTTCTCCTTTACAACATTGTGTGCAACAGACCTAGACAGAGTTAACCTAATAAGTCCCAGTACCTGTCTGTCAAGAAGAGCCCATTCCTCAGCCTTCACAGCCTCAGGTTTTTCCCCTAGAAGCGGTAGATGCAGCTTCCTCCCATAAAGGTAATCCTCGATTTGCATCCTCCAAAATCCAAAGTCTGTGCCATCAAACTTTTCTATTCCAGACGCCTTTCCTACTTCCTCTGCCATTGCTCTCACTCAAACCTAACCCTAGGCTCTGATACCAGTTGTTGGGAATTCAACCGAAATTCCAACCTGTGAGAAACAAAAAAAATAGAGAAAACACACGCCAAAGAAAAACAATCACACGCACAAGATAGTATTTACGTGGTTCGGCAATTTGCCTACGTCCACGGAGTTGCAGGGATTTCACTATTATCAGGGAAAAATACAAAGTGCGGCTACAGTGTTTTTTTTCTCTCTCTAAAAACACAACAACAGTTGTAGTCTCAAACCCTAATTATAAAAAAGGCTTTTATATCCTGCTTACAGGGTTACAATGGGCTACAAAACGGGCCAAAAATAAACTAGGCTCCACAAAGCCCAACAGTACTTTCTTAATATTTGACGTAAAATACCGTAGGTTGGATCCCAATTCCCAATAATACTGGGAGTTGAGAGAAATAAACATGGGTTAAAGACTTAAGATCCGTTTGGAATTCGCTTATTTTGTAAAAATTGAATTTTTTTTGCTAAAAGTACTATAGATAAAGGTAAAAGTTAGTTGAAATGGTATAGTGGGATCTATGAATAGTACCAAAAAGTGCAGTGAGACCTATAAATAGTATAAAAAATAAGCTGAATAGTAAAATAAGTTGGCAAAAATAATATTTGACAAACGAACACTTAAGATAGATAACCTTCCCTTATTCTAATCATGCATATTGTAATTCAATCTCATCACCAATCATTATGCCCATAATGATATGCGATAGCCGATAATTGTACGGCTGCTGGAACCCAATGATACGTAAAACCTGGTTGTTAAGGATGATTTTTTTTAGCTCCTAATATATATCTTCTTATTATAATCCAAATTCAAAACAATTATATATTTTGCTCATATATTATTATGTAAACTCTTGCCCGACCAGCTTCCAATATTTGTTAGGCTGATGAATAATTTTATTGAGAAGAAAAGACACCATTGAGAGAGAGAGAGATTAGTCATAAGTTAGCATCATATCTTTGGGACATGTTGACATCGTATCTTTCTCTTTCTTTCATTCTAATTTGGTAGGTAACATCAAATTCTAGCATCTTATAGCATCTGTATCAGTTGATACATAATTTCTACCCATTTTGTAAGAAAAAAATGATTTTTCTATTTAACACACCAATTTTTACAAAACATCCACATCAGTTTGTCTATTCTACACATTTATTCAATAAAATATTCTTAGCTCAGCCACCATCAACGATCAATACCCAGCCCTCCATCATCAACCCACACAACCACCATCATCAAGCCAGCCTCCATCATCAACCCACCCATCAAAATCCCAACCACCATCTGTTGGGTTACACGTGTGAGTGAAGTCCCACATTGAATAAAGATGAGAAGAATGAGTAGTTAATATAACATAATTGAGCACATACCCATTGGGCTTAGGCCTTTTGGGTTAAGTGTGTTTCTATATGTTATATTAATTACTCAAGGAAGCTCCCCAAGGTGTTTATCTTCCCGTCACCATCAACCCAATCAATACCCACTTATCAAAACCATCAAAACCCACAGATCAAAACCATCAAAACCCACTCATCAAAATCATCAAACCCACTAATCAAAACCATCAAACAAAGAAAAAAGATAGTGTGAGAGACCGCACCCCCGACCCGTTTTTTTATGGTGTGTTGGGCCAAACTCACGTGAATTAGTGAAGTTGTGTTATTGCTTCTCAAAATAGAGGTTTGACTGATTATATTTTTCCCTTTAAATTAAGGGTTTTACAATAGAGTCGTCACTTATTTAATTGTTGGAATAAATAAGAAAACCATAATTGAAAAATTCCTCATTTTATTAATTTGAAATTGAATTTACATTGATCATAGGAAATTACATGGACTTGGTCCTAGATACAATTCAAGATAAAGTACATGACTTTGTTTCCTAGTTACAATCTAGAAATTGAAAATTACAAGGATAAACATTGATCTATTAACCCTTGATCTAAGCTCGGAGGCTATGTTACAAGGTGGGAAGGTGTTAGGCACCCAGCTTACCCAGTGGAACCGGTCTTCTATACTATGGTGGTCAACATTCATATCACATCATCCAATATGTTATCAATCAATTTGCATGTTGAATTTAATGCGTGTGCATGTGATAAACCCAAATTCAATTTATTAAGCATTGCATTTGGATTTGAAAAATAAATTCTAGTGAATGTGTGTGGATGGTGATATTCTAGATTCAAAGATTTGAAAGAATTATTAAACAAACATCTTTTTCACGTTTTTTATGTGGATTTAAGATCAAAACTAGTGTTATGCATGAACATGTGATGAGCAACCAAGAACATGTGAAGAACACATAAGAACATTCAAATATATTCAAGGGAATTTAAATAATTACTATCATGCTTTAATCATAAATTCTCATCATGGCAACATAAAAAAACAAGTTAGGGAAAGAGATTAAACTTTCATGCAAGATCCATACGATGGAGAAGGAGACTCTTGGTGGAGGTCCTAAGGGTGGAGGAAAAGAAGAGCTAGGAGAGGGAGAGTGAGTCTCACTCAATACCTTAAGTCTCAAGAAGACTAAGATATGACAAGATTACTCTACTTCACTAGAACTCAAGAAAGGAGAAGATAAGGGGCTTTTGTGTGCTTTGGAATGGAGGAAAGGGGGGAGGGGGTTTATATAGTAGTGGTGGAGAAAATATGAATGGAATGTCATTTAATGAGGGTTGACAAAGAATCATGAACCTAGACCTTATTTTAGCCTTTGGGGAAATCAGGTGCATTACATGTAGAGATTGGTGGGAGTGAGGAGCAAACAAAATTCGGTTTTCCCGTAGCTAGTGTAACAGCCTGTAGAGCCAACTTCAAAAAATCATATCTTACTCAATTCTATTCGGAATTGTCTCGTTCTTATGCTCAAATTAAATCCCAGGATGTCTAGTTTCTAGAAATATTAACCTCATTCACATATTCAAAATATTCTGAGAGATATCAACAAAATGGTGAGCAGAGGTCATTTGTTAGAAAATAATTTCAGCACAATTAACATTAATAGGTCCCAAATTAGTTTCCAATTAACATTAATAAGCTCCAATCATTCCCATTTTAGAATTAATTAGTTCCAAATTTGCCCTAATTAAAAAACTAATTGCACAAATCACTCATTGAATAATTAATGTTTGACTATCTAATTAATCAAGTGTGTGTAAACTTACCATAAAATGTAGTCTTGACCAATCAAATTATGATACATCATTAATTTCAAATTAATTATAATTATAACCAATTGGAATCAATTTTTCATAATCACATATAGTCAGACTTAATTTGTGATATTGCATTTCGGCCATTAAAACTTGATTTGATGATAACTTTCAATCTGATGGTCCGATTAGGGCTTAGGACGAATCGATTTGATCGTTACAACATTAAGATTATTTTGGTGAAATGAGATTAATGATCTAATTATCAGAATCAAAATGCATATTTCCAAGGTGAAATTACCCTTTTACCTTTTATGTGTGGTTAAATTCAGGTTGCAAAATGGGGGTGTCAACAGAATGCCTTTCATTGACAGAGCTTGAAAAGCGAATGTCAATGTATGAAAAAGACACCTAACTTTGCAATCAACATTTAACCGTGGTGAATGTATGATGCATGCAGATAAAAATGCAAACCGACATGTAGAGGATCAAAATGTGGATCGAATCTCGAGGGAGATTGCCTACGTACCTTTTGGTAGGAGGATTAGGTCCAAATGTAGTTCATGGATGCAATTTTTTATTTTTATTTTTTATTTTTTGAATGAGTACAAGACACGCTTACCTGAGGTCAAGAAAATATGGAGATTCTGGTCATGTTTTCAGAGGATTAAAGGTTCTAGATCTTGGCTCAAGTTTTCGGAGGACCAAGGACCAAGGATTTTGTGGGCTTTGGCTCATTTTTTTAGAGGACCAAAGGTTCTGGATCTTGGCTCATATTTTTAGAGGACCAAGGGTTTTTGGGCTTTGGTTCATGTTTTCAGAGGACCAAAGGTTCTAGATCTTGGCTCATGTTTTCAAAGGACCAAGGGTTTTTTGGGCTTCGGCTCATGTTTTCAGAGGACCAAAGGTTTTGGATTCTTGGCTCATGTTTTTAGAGGACCACGGGTTTTTGGGCATTGGCTCATATTTTCAGAGGACCAAAGGTTTTAGATCTTGGCTCATGTTTTCAAAGGACCAAGGGTTTTTGGGCTTTGGCTTATGTTTTCAAAGGACCAAAGGTTCTAGATCTTGGCTCATGTTTTCAAAGGACCAAGGATTTTATGGGCTTTGACTCATGTTTTCAGAGGACCAAAGGTTTTAGATCTTGGCTTCATGTTTTCAGAGGACCAAGGGTTTTTTAGGCTTTGGCTTATGTTTTCAGAGGACCAAAGGTTCTGGATCTTGGCTCATGTTTTCAGAGAACCAAGGATTTCTGGGCTTTGGCTCATGTTTTCAGAGGACCAAAGGTTCTGGGTCTTGGCTCATGTTTTTAGAGGACCAAGGATTTTTGGGCTTTGGCTCATGTTTTCAGAGGATCAAAGGTTCTGGATATTGGCTCATTGTTTTTAGAGGACCAAGGATTTTATGGGCTTTGCCTCATGTTTTTAGAGGACCAAAGGTTTTGAATCTTGGCTTCATGTTTTCAGAGGACCAAGGATTTCTGGGCTTTGGCTCATGTTTTCAGAGGACCAAAGGTTCTGGATCTTGGCTCATGTTTTCAGAGGACCAAAGGTTGTTGATCTTGGCTCATATTTTCAGAGGACCAAGGATTTTTGGGCTTTGGCTCATGTTTTCAGAGGACCAAAGGTTTTGGATCTTGGCTCATGTTTTTAGAGGACCAAGGATTTTTTGGGCTTTGGCTTATGTTTTCAGATGACCAAGGGTTTTTAGGCTTTAGCTCATGCCGATGTGTGTGGGCCTTTTTCCCTATACCTGCAAAATAAATATTTTCAATTAGTAACAGAGTTATTCATTGAAAAGAATTTGGCATACTTGGAGAATGCGCCTAGTTTAGGACATATTCCATGCTTTGATAAATGCTAGGGATGGACAGTTGACTTGATGTTGCACCACTGGATAATATGGAAGAGGATCATAGCTTTCTGTTCCTAAGGAGGAATTTAATGAAGTTTTTTTTTTTTTTTGAAAAATTTGGAAATCTTGAATTTTTTTGAAGGAATTGAAAATTTTGATTAATGAATTTTTTTTGAAAAATTTGGTAATCTTAAATTTTTTTAAAGGAATTTAAAATTTTGATTGATGATTTTTTTTTTTTTAATTTGGAAATCTTGAATTTTTTGAAGGAATTTAAAATTTTGATTGATGATTTGTTTTTAATTAATTTTTTGAAAGCAATCTAAGAAGTACGAGCCAAACGCCCCTAGTCCTAAGGCTTTTTTTTTTTTTTTGGTTGAAAAATTTGGAAATCTTGAATTTTTTGAAGGAATTGAAAATTTTGATTGATGATTTTTTTTTTTTTTTTGAAAGCAACTTAAGAAGTACAAGCCCAATGCCCCCAGTCCCAAGGCTTTTATTTTATTTTTGAAAATTTTGGAAATCTTGAATTTTTTTTGAAGGAATCAAAAATTTTGATTGATGATTTTTTTTGAAAGCAACCTAAGAAGTACGAGCCCAATGCACCCAGTCCCAAGGCTTTTTTTTGATTTTTGATTCTTTTTTTTTTGGAAAATTTTGGAAATCTTGAATTTTTTGAAGGAATTGAAATTTTTGATTGATGATTTTTTTTTTTTTTTTTTGGGTTGAAAAACCTATCCTTTGAATAAGAATAACTTTGGCTAGAAGTTGATGTGGATTGCTAGATAAGTCCTTACTTAATTCCTACAAAAAGATCATTTCAATTAGCAATGGATTTATTCATTGAAATGAATTGGAAATACTTAGCCAATGTACCTAGTTTGGGGCATATTCTATGCTTGAATTGAAGCTGAGTTCATTTGATGTTGCAACCATTGGGGAACATGAAAGAAGATCACGGTCTGCCATCCTTGGTTCTTGCAAAATGGCTTTCTTTCTCTAACTTGTTAGAAACCAGTTATCATGAAAAAACTTTTGGCCAATGCCCCTAATGTGGACAAGCGCAAAAGAAAAAAGGATTGATGCCTCAAATAAAAACATGCTTTCATGCGAGAAGGACATATATGCATACAATATAAATAGGCCATGAACAGTTTTAGACCCCTTAAACCAACCGGATTAACCTAGTTAATTAGCCAAGTGATTAACTTAGTCAATTTATGCAATTCTAGGTTATCACAATCACACAATCATATCAAGAATATAAAGCTGCGGAAAAGTAAAAAACACAATGATATGATGACCTAGGAAACCACACGGTAAAAACCTGGGGAGGATTTGACCTAGCTATCCTCAAGGTAAACCTGAATCCGCTATGCGAAAGAATTGAAGTTCATACAAAACGACTTACAAGCTCCCCGCTTGACTTCCTAATGCTACCCACCAGTAGAACTTACTGACACGACCATGTGCAAGCTCCGAATCCACGAACTCCTTCTTTCTTGGATTCTCCACTAGATACAAGCACCCACGCTTGTTATTCTTTAAACTCCAATGGCAGCAACTGAGTTGATCATCAAGGTATTGAAAAATATCTCTACCTAGAAAACCCTAAGTTTATGTGAAGGAAAGCTCCTCAAGGATCTCACAAGAGATTCACACAAACTACAAAGTATGAGCAACAATACACCCAGAGCAACTCTCAAAAACGTGGCTAGGGTTTTGTCTTTTATACCTAGGGTAAAAAATAGAAAACCCAAAACGTTTAATGAGGTATGGCTGAGTTGGAAAATTTTGTAGAAAAACATTCTGGCCGACTTTCGATCGATCGAGTCTAACTTTCGATCGATCAAGCCAGGCCGAAATGCACCAATGCATCTGCAGCCTCTCGATTCCAACTTTACATAAAATATACAACTTTGAGCAAGCCTAAACAAGACTAAACATATTGTTTTGATCATGGTTTGCCAACAATACACATTAGAGTTCTAAATACATCAAATCCTAAGTCTTTAGAACCTAACAAACTCCCCATTTGGCAATCCGTGATAAAACACAAATTAAAAGCTCAAAGTTTACAAGTAAAAGCCCTTTACAAAAACAATGCTCATAAACACAAATTCAATCCTAACTACTATCCATTAGTTGCAAGTGTAGACACCAGCTCAATTGAATCAACCTGTATATTCCTAAAACATTCAACAAACGCATAAACGTATGTGTGACAGAAAACAGTAAATCAACAGATATGACATTCTTGTATGTTTCACACAACTCATAATAAAGACATATATCAATGAATAACTCATAAATATAAATCAATAAGCAGTAAACACAAAGAAACAAGAATCAAGTATATATCATGAATATCAAAAAACAAAGTTACTCCCCCTAACATGAATAGCCCCAAAGAAAAGATATACAAGGTGAAGCACCTAGATACAATCTAATATCTCCACTAGCTCCGCAAAACAAAAGAAATACTCCCCCTAACTACAAAAACTCCTCTACAGTATCAAAACTCTACTCCCCCTTTTTGTGACGGAATGCCAAAGGACAATCACACGCCATCATCAAAAGGAGGTGGTGAGGGTGAACGAAGATGTGCTAAGTCGGCTCGCAGAGCACGTATCTCATCAAGCACGTCCACCAAAATCTGACTATGAGCCGCCTGAACAGTCATGACAGTCTCCAAGGTATTACATATATCAAAATCATCCGAAGGAGGTGAAGGATCATCAGCAGCAACAGCATCACCAACAGGATCAGGAACATCCTCACCAACAGGACCTGTAGAAGAAGAGGGAGGAGGTGTGGTACCAGAAGGCTCAGACCTAGGGTGTTTAGAGCCAACTCGAAGGTGAGCAACCCTCGGTCTAAGAAAAGACGCACCTATGGGAACAATAACATGAACGGGCTCAGAAGAAGGGAAATCATCTAGACCAAGATAGAGCAAAATCCTATGAATAAAGATAGGATGGACAAGAGCATGTGAAGAAGATGAACTCCTATAAACTTCATTCAAAGAACAAAGAAACAAATGAGGAAAACTGATAGGAGCATCTGTCACTGGAGCATACAAAAAGACACACCGCCCGAGAGGAATGGTGTGAAGATGAGAAATGGGCCAAAAAGAATGACATGCTATCCTAAAGAAGAGATAGTGCAACTCAGATAGCTCAGCAGTGGTGATCCTAGGATCAAAACCCCACTGGATAGAAGACCCAGTGATGTAAGACATGACATCACTCAACAAAGGAGACTCATCATAAGGGTAGACTGGGTGCTGGACCAAGGGTACCCCTAGAGCATCAGCCACTACAGTAGGAGTAATGGTGTACTCTACGCCTCGTATCCAACTCTTTACCAAAGTGTTGGAATCATAGACGCGGATAGAGATGTTCGAAAAGAACTCTCTAATCAGGGTAGCAGGTGGAGGAGGATCAGAAATATCCACCAAGGGTAACCAGCCCCGACGCTCAAAATTTGCCCTAATGGCAGGATCAAGCTCATCTAAGACTACAGCACGCTCAGACCAAATCTTTCTCCTAAGGTTCAGCTTATCATAAATCTCTTGGTTTTTCTCACTCGGAAACTTCTCTCGGTCAAAAAAAGGTGGAGAAGGAGTAGGTGAGGGAACAGACCTACGAGCTCTAGTTTTCCTAGGCATGATGCTAAGGAAAGGACAGAGACATAAAAAAAGAACAAAAAGAACAAAAACAAAACCCAAGGGCAGACTGCAAGTTAGCACAGAAACAAAATAGAACAAAAGTCTATATGATGCATGACCAATTTTAATGACATGATGCATGTTCTAATGCAGTAAACAAAGCTCAAATTAAGGTCAATTACACAAAATTGGCTTGAGCATAGAGTTTCTACCAAAAACCCCAAAAATTTGAAAAACCACTTGAATGTTTTGAAACAAATTGATGAATTGATCATCACACAGGGTTGAAAACATATTAGAATGACCAATTTCATCAAAACAACAACCCAATTTTATCAATTTAACCCAATTGAACAAAATCCCAAAATCAGATCAATCTCAAACCCTAGAATTTTCAATTTTTCACAAATCTCAAAATTGATCAAATTAACAAGCAAAGATCATGTTAATAATATCATAGGAACAAAACCCAAAGATCAATTTCAGAAAAAATTGCTTGAATCATCAAAAACCCCAAAATGCATAGGTTTGAAATCCCCAAATTAAAATGCATGAAATGTGAAAATAAAAGCAAAAAGAAGGGTAAAATGGACATACCGGCTTAAGGAGAGAGAAACCTTGCAAAAATTATGGAAGAAAACGACAAAAAAAATCATTGTGGAGCCTTGCTGAGTCGGAGAGAGAAAAAAAGTTTGAAACTTTTTGAAAAGTGACTTTGAAAAAGTCAGATCTAAGTTTAAAAAAAACTTGATTCATGATATTCGATTGATCGAAAATTACATTTGATCGATGGAATCAATCCGAGATTTCTAAAAGAATTTTAAGTAATTTTTGATCGATCAAAAAACAGGTTGGATCGATCGAAATAGGCAGTGGCTCACAACATTTTGAGAAAAATTACAGTTTTGAAAAACACAAACCACATTTTGGGCACAACTCCTCAAAGCATTAAAATTGAAGAACAAAATGCATGAGTATGAGATGAAATGCTTTTTCAAAAACCCAAATTTTGATTCCAGTTCCTCTAAAGAAAATTTCAGTCATTCTCCCTTTAAAGTCTCAAGCAAACAAATGTTTTGCATAATACTCAAGGTATTTTCAAACTTGGTTGGTCAAACCAAAAACACACACAATAACATATACAGTGTTTAGCAAAGAGTAACTTGTGCAGTGTGTGCAACTAGCAAAAGCTTGAGATACATGTGAGGTGATATGTGAATAGTAATTAATCACAAAGTCTACAAAATCCATCACATAGAATTCGAAAGAGACTATCACCTAAAGAGTTACATCATATAACTCTCACATCTCCTAGAACATAAGTTTGCAATCATGTAAGTTTCTCGAATTTTGCCTCAGAATGTACACACAGATTTTAGTTATGTGAATTAGCATCAAGCCTAATAATACACACCAATTTTAATTATGTGAAATGGAATTAAGCCTAATAGTACACACCAATTTTAAGCATTAAGCAATTAACCGAGGCGACACCTTATGTTCTTTTTGTACATGTGCTACAAGAGCACAAAATCTTATGATATGCACTAAGATGGTCATGATTGGCTAGTGAACAGTGGTGAGATGGTTATTAATGCCTTTCTCAAAAGGATCAAGTCCAACAATCAAATAACATGTGACTTCAAGATTAAGACAAAGTGATAAACACCATAAACATCTTTCCCACACAACATGCACTACAAAGGTTCAACTAGTCAAGTGCAATAAATAAGCTCACCAAAGCTAAACAAGGTACAAAGACATGTTCTGTGTAAATAAATTGACCAACCTTGTTTTCAAAAACAAAAAAAAATAGTGCGAAACACAATTTGCTTTCCCCTTTTTTTTCTTTTTTTTTTTTTATTTATTTAAAAGAGAAAACACAAATAAATCCTAAAATGAAATGCATGAATGTTATACAATGCAAGTCTTAGGAAAAAAAAACACAAAAACCAAAGAACAATGGTCACAAAAGAAAGAGCAATGAAGCACAAGGACCATGTCAGAAAGACTCAATTAGATCGAGACTTTTGCATCCAAAACCTATTAGATGCACCACGAGCATTGGAGTTCCTATTCACGTTCGAGTGATTTCCAACTCCAGGATTGGAATAAAGATTTAAAGCCTTTACCAATTCACCAATGAGTACCATAAGATCTTATGCTTGAGGCACATGCACTTTTGGTTTGTTTGCTCTCTTTGCAGCTTGAAGCTTGTAACAGTTAGGATGAATGTGTCTAGACTTTCCACAAAAATGGCAAATCCAAGCAGGTTTACCATGCATCTTGTCCTTAGAAAGGGTAGACTCCTTAGGTTTAGACTCTTTCAGATCAACCCTAATCTTCCTAGATGGTGAAACTTCTATGGGTTTGACAACCTCACTCACAGGGGGTTTGACAGTTTCACTAACAACCTCACTCACGAAAGGTTCAGAAGAAGATGAAGGAACAAAGTTTGTGGAAGTAGGAGCAGACACATTGATGCTTTCAATAAAACCTAATCCAGATTTGTCAGAAGGAGTCTTTTGAACACTCAGCATTTGATCAAGTTTAGAACTAGCAGATTTAGCAACAGATAAATCATGTTCCAAAGTTTTAACTTTGTCAAGCAAGAGCATATTTTCAGATTTCACATTGTTCAAAAGATCATTAGCATCAAACAATTTAACAAGCAAATTCTTCTTTTCAAGCTCAAGAGATTCAATTTTCTTCAGGCCAAGTTCAACATTCATAGCATCCTTTGCAGCAACTTTGCAAAGTTTATTATAGGCCTCTTGAAGATCTACATCCTCAGAGAGTTCCCCATCAAAAGGGTTCTCTTCAACAAATACGCTTTCATTGACTACAGCAGTAGCAGTGAAAGCAATGAAGTTTTCATCCTCGTTACATCCAGACTCATCATCAGAAACCTCATTATCACTAAGGGTTACAACCATAGCTTTACCCTTAGACCTCAAGTAAGTAGGACATTCAGACTTAACATGACCATACCCTTGACAACCAAAACACTGAGCACCCAAAGAATTGTTTGAAGATTGACCAACTTTTTCTCTAGGTTTTTCAAAGTTATTAACCTTAGTGGGATCATTCTTCCTAAAATTTCTAGGTTCAGCAGTGTTTGTACCTCTTGCCTTTTTGTTGTTATTCCTAAGAAAGTTTCTAAAGTTCTTGGCAAGGTACGCAATCTCTGTAGTAGAGAGCTCATCATCAAATCCACTAACCTCAACATCATCAACTGACTTAAGAGCCATTGATTTGGATTTGTTAGCTTTGGGTAGGTCTAGCTCATAGGACTGAAGAGATCCTACAAGCTCATCAACAGGGACGGAGTCCATATCCTTACTTTCAGTAATGGCAGTCGCTTTGGGCCTAAAGTCCTCAGTCAAGGATCTAAGAATCTTCCTAACAATTTTAGGTTGATCATAGACTTCACCCAAATTAAAAGCAGAATTAACAATATCATTCAGTTTAGCATAGAATTCATCAAAAGATTCATCATCAGACATTCTAATGCTTTCAAATCTAGAAGTTAATTGTTGCAATTTATTGATCTTAACTGCCTTTGTGCCTTCATGCACAGTCTGGAGGATTTTCCAAGCAGTATGAGCAACCTCAACATTAGAGATTCTCTTAAATTCCTCCATGGAAACAACATTAAAGATGGCATTCATAGCTTTGCTATTGAACCCAGCTGCTTCTTTTTGAGAAGTTTGCCACTCACTCACAGGAGTAGTGGGCTTCTCCCATCCGTACTCAACGAAATTCCAAACCCTCTCATCAATAGATTTCAGGAATGCTTTCATCCTTACTTTCCAATAAGCATAGTTATTCCCATCAAAGTGAGGAGGAACAACAAGAGAGTGTCCATGTTCCATGACAACAGGGGTCAAGGATCAGTTCAGAGATCAAAAGATCTACAAAGAAAGAGCTACCTGCTCTGATACCACTTGAACGGTTTTAGACCCCTTAAACCAACCAGATTAACCTAGTTAATTAGCCAAGTGATTAACTTAGTCAATTTATGCAATTCTAGGTTATCACAATCACACAATCATATCAAGAATATAAAGCAGCGGAAAAGTAAATAACACAATGATATGATGACCCAGGAAACCACACGGTAAAAACCTGGGGAGGATTTGACCTAGCTATCCTCAAGGTAAACCTGAATCCACTATACGAAAGAATCGAAGTTCATACAAAAGGACTTACAAGCTCCCCGCTTGACTTCCTAATGCTACCCACCAGTAGAACTTACTGACACGACCACGTGCAAGCTCCGAATCCACGGACTCCTTCTTTCTTGGATTCTCCACCAGATACAAGCACCCACGCTTGTTATTCTTTAAGCTCCAATGGCAGCAACTGAGTTGATCATCAAGGTATTGAAAAATATCTCTACCTAGAAAACCCTAAGTTTATGTGAAGGAAAGCTCCTCAAGGATCTCACAAGAGATTCACACAAACCGCAATGTATGAGCAACAATACACCCAGAGCAACTCTCAAAAACGTGGCTAGGGTTTTGCCTTTTATACCTAGGGTAAAAATAGAAAACCCAAAACGTTTAACGAGGTAGGGTGAGTTGGAAAATTCTGCAGAAAAACATTCTGACCGACTTTCGATCGATCGAGTCTAACTTTCGATCGATTGAGCCAGGCTGAAATGCACCAATGCAACTGCAGCCTCTCGATTCCAACTTTACATAAAATATACAACTTTGAGCAAGCCTAAATAAGACTAAACATATTGCTTTGATCATGGTTTGCCAACAATACACATTAGAGTTCTAAATACATCAAATCCTAAGTCTTTAGAACCTAATAGGCCAACATCCCTAGTTTAAGCATTCTTGATGCAAAACAAATGGGCCTAGACTAACATGCAGCCAAACAATTTTGTCACATTGTTTTGCTTTGTTCCCCAAGGTTGTTTGGGTGATTGGGATCAGGCCTTTGAAAGGCTACCTATGTACTTCTGTCGTAGAGGATCAAGTCACAGCATAGTTCAAGAGAATTGGATTTTGGAATAGAATGATTTTTTTTTTTTTTTTGAAATGAGATTTCTCTTCTTTTTTTGAAAAAAAAAATTTCCATTTTTTTTTTGAACAAGAGGTGATCCTTTGAACAACCATTTTGGAAAATCATAGTGTTTAAGAATCAAACAAATCTATTTGATTAGGAAGGATCAAGATCATTAAACGCATGTAATCAAATTTGCTTATTTCTTTTGAACACTATCTGATTAAGTCTCCAAAGGCAATCAAGAAATGAAATGTGATAATATTTAGAAATCACATTATTGGGTGCAAACAAGGAGAGTGCTCCAAGTTTGAAAGTTCATTTGAGTCATTTAAGGATTCGAGAAATTTTGTCCTTGGACATATCATCCAGTGGGGTTTGGCAATTTTAAGCATTTTTTCTTTTTTAATTCAAGAGAAAATAATATTAGAGTTTAAGATGTGCTTACAACTAGCAAGACTTCAAGGAGGTTTTTACTCATGGGTTGTAATGTTGGCTAGGTTTGGGCTATGAAATGAAAGATGTAAAAGGCTCAAAATTCCCTATGATGTTTCCCCCAAGCATGCATTACTAAAAAATCAAGTATTAGAGGAGTTTTCCCATTTCTTCTTTGTCATCTTCTCACTAGTTTTCATTGGTCACTTGTATCAACATTTGTTTTTATGCTCATTCATCTTGAATCATACCTCTAAACTTTCATCTTGTAAAATTTTTCTCCTTTTAGGTTGCATCTTCAAGTTTCTAACTTGGTGGGACTTACCCCTTTTTTTCTGTTCTTTGGCCCTAATTTTTGCCTAGGCCGCCCTTTCGGGTTTTCAACCTAGCGAGCTTTCTTTTCTTCTTTTTTTTTTTTTTTTTTTTTTTTTTTTGCCTTGGGTTCTTAGCCTAGTGGGCGTTTATTTATTTATTTATTTTTATGTCTCTCATCTCTTGATTGATGAACTTTTTTAGGGATCTTTTGCCTTCCTTGTTTTTCTCAGCTTAAGTCATTTTGATGCACTCTTTAGACTTCTTTCTTGCCTCGATGCACTTGCACCTTCCTGTGTTTGATGAATCTTTTCCCTTTTTGATGAACTCTCTTTTAGATGAATCTTGTATTTCTCTTGATGCACTTTTTTTTTTCACATTGATGGAATTTCATTTCTCTTTCCTTGATTGAGTGAAACCACGTTTTTCTTTGATGATCTCTTATCTTTAACTTAATGACTTCTCTACTTGTCTTTCATGTCTTCTAGGAGAGCTTTATTAATTAGCTTCAAAGCTACAAGGTTAAGTCCTCCTCAACATGAGATTTAAGAATGCATAACTTGATTTTTCCCACCCCAAGTTTAGATTTTAGTGGGTTCATGCCAAAAAAGGCTAAATGTTTGAAGGCTCAAACGGGCTAACAATGGATAATGAACATTCTAGGTAATAGGAAATAATTTGGTTTAACCAAAGATGACCTCCTATCCCTGGTAATGCTTGCTTGTAGGCACAATGACTCAAGCTCTTCATCTTAAAAGAAAAAAGTATGAATGCTCTAATGTTGTGAAACAAAAGACCTTTGAAAATTGGATTGAGTGCATGGATTCTTGGGATAATCTGATGGATGGATTCTTTTTTATTGCCTTTTAAGACCATTTCTTCCTATATTCTAAGTCAAGAAGCAAAAGTCTTTACATGGATCAAATGAAATTAATCATTACTTGGTACAAGTTGATTGCTCAAGCCTTTAAACATTAAGATTTAGAAAATGTTTTGTCCAAGGGATCCTCATGTATCATTTTGAAAAGGAGACTTCTTCTTCTTCTTCTTCTTCTTTTTTTAAATGACTCAAAGGCCCAATGCCTCTAGTCCAAACACTTTCTCTTCTTTTCTTTTCTTTTTTCTTTTTTCTTTTTTTTTATTTTTTGAGGAAAGATTTGGGAAACTTGATATTTTTTTTTTGGAATTTTAAAAAAAATATTTACATGAACAAAGTACATCAAATGCTACATGGATTTTTAGAATTCAAAGAAACATAGAAACATGGAATAAACAAACAAACTTTAAGCTTAACCATGATGTTGCAAACCAAATGTGGAGCTAGGCAAAGTTGGGCCACTTGCTTCTTCTTGGTCCATTTAGGATGCTTGTGAGACTTGGTATGCTTAAACCTTGATTATGATCTTTTGGTATTTGCTTGAAATGGCTTGGGCTTACACTTGGAAGGCATGCATCTTGTGAGCTTTTGGCTTTTGATGCTGATCATGCGTATACACCTTTGTTGGGCTCAAGTGTTGGGCTTAGACTCATTCAAGAAACAAGTTGGGCTTCCATTTTAAGTAGAGTTTAATCATAGGCTTTTGGGTTTGAGTTCATTCACAAAATACAAGGTTCAAACAATCATGATGGGCTTAAGCGTTGGACTTGAGTTAACATGGTTCAAACAACAGTCAAACAAATGCGTAATGAAATGCAATTTACATAGACCAACCTATAGGTAGGTTTTATGGGTCATTACAACATGGATAGAAGGTGGGTTAAAGGTCCTTACAAGCTAGGATGTCGTACCTCCCAACTTGTGACGCTAGGAGCGCTGCATTGGCCCGAATGGTACAGTTTGTCTCTTTGAACCACCATGGTATAACCATGATGATCCTTGTTACGGTGGGTGGTAGGTTCACCGCTGGGTATGTGAGTCTCAGGAAGACCACAATCCACAGCTGATACTACAAGGCTTCCGGGCTAGCACACAAATAAAATAAATTTTATTCAAGAAAATGATGCATGACATGCGATATAATGACATATTAGACATATTATATACAAAAAGCAATAAACAAACAATGACATGGTTGGCCATTATAACCTAATTGAAGCTTAGCCCTTAATATCCCCAGTGGGGTCGCCACTGTGAGAGACCGTGCCCCCGGCCCATTTTTTATGGTGTGTTGGGCCAAACCCATGTGAATGGGTGGAGTCGTATTATTGCCTATCAAAATGGAGGTTCGACTGATTATATTTTCCCCTTTAGATTAAGGGTTTTACAATAAAGTCGCCACTTATTTAATTGTTGGAATAAATAAGAAAACCATAATTGAAAATTTTCTCATTTTATTAATTTGAAATTGAATTTACATTGATCATAGGAAATTATATGGCTTTGTTTCCTAGTTACAATCTAGAAATTGAAAATTACAAGGATAAACATTGATCTATCAACCCTTGATCTAAGCTCGGAGGTTATGTTACAAGGTGGGAAGGTGTTAGGCACCCACCTTGCCCGGTGAAACCGGTTTTCTAGACTATGGTGGCCAACATTCATATTACATTATCCAATATGTTATCAATCAATTTGCATGTTGAATTTAATGCGCGTGCGTATGATAAACCCTAATTCAATTTATTAAGCATTGCATTTGGATTTGAAAAATAAATTCTAGTGAATGTGTGTGGATGGTGATATTCTAGTTTCAAGGATTTGAAAGAATTATTAAACAAACATCTTTTTCACGTTTTTTATGTGGATTTTAGATCAAAACTAGTGTTATGCATGAACATGTGATGAGCAACCAAAAACATATGAAGAACACATAAGAACATTCAAACATATTCAAGAGAATTTAAATAATTACTAACATGCTTTAATCTTAAATTCTCATCATAGTAACATAAAAAAAAAACAAGTTAGTGAAAGAGATTATATCTTCATGCAAGATCCATACGGTAGAGGAGGAGACTCTTGGTGGAGGTCCTAAGGGTGGAGGAAAAGAAGAGGTAGAAGAGGGAGAGTGAGTCTCACTCAATACCTTAAGTCTCAAGAAGACCAAGATATGATAAGACTACTCTACTTCACTAGAACTCAAGAGAGGAGAAGAGATGGGGCTTTTGTGTGCTTTGGAATGGAGGAGAGAGGGGGGGGGGGGGTTATATAGTAGTGGTAGAGAAAATATGAATGGAAGGTCATTTAATGAGGGTTGGCAAAGAATCATGAACCTAGACCTTATTTTAGCCTTTGGGGGAAATCGGGTGCATTAAAACTTCAAAAAATAATATATTACTCAATTCGAATCGGAATTGTCTCGTTCTTATGCTCAAATTAAAGCCCCAGATGTCTAGTTTTTGGAACAATTAACTTCATTCATAGATTCAAAATATTCGGAGAGATATCAATAAAATGGTGAGCAGAGGTAATTTGTTAGAAAATAATTTTAGCACAATTAACATTAATAGGTCCCAAATTAGTTTCTAATTAACATTAATAGACTCCAATCACTCCCATTTCAGACTTAATTAGTTCTAAATTTACCCTAATTAAAAAGATAATTGCATAAATTAATTAATGTTTGACTATTTAATTAATTAAGTATATGCAACCTTACCATAAAATGTAGTCCTAACCAATCAAATTATGACACGTCATTAATCTCAAATTAATTAAAATTATAACCAATTGAAATTAATTGTTTATAATCACATATAGTCGGACTCAATTTGTAATAGTGCATCTCGGCCATTAAAACTTGATTTGATAATAACTTTCAATTTGATTGTCCAATTAGGGCTTATGACCAGTTGATTTGATCGTTACAACATCAAAATCATT
Organism: Quercus aquifolioides; assembly: GCA_019022515.1. Classification (NCBI taxonomy): domain Eukaryota; kingdom Viridiplantae; phylum Streptophyta; class Magnoliopsida; order Fagales; family Fagaceae; genus Quercus; species Quercus aquifolioides. Next base: position 45,107,325 of record CM032326.1, read on the forward strand.
TTGATGAAATGAAATTAAGGATCTAATGGCCACAATTAAGATGCCTATTTCCGAGATGAAATTACCCATTTACTCTCCATGTGAGGTTAAATGCAGGTTACAAAATGGGGTGTCAACAGATAGGCGAGAGATCAGGGCGATTTGATGAACTAGAGAAATCCATCAAAGAACGAGAACTCTAGATCGGCGAGAGATCGGATGGTTTGATGAGCCAACGAGAAATCCACTAATCAAAACCATCAAACAATGAGAAATCCAGTGACAAGATCCATGCTTTGATCGGTGGCAGTGGCGATCGGCGGTGGTGGCGGGATCCACGCTTTGATCGGCGAGAGATCGGATGGTTTAATGATTTGATGAAATGAGAAAAAGGGAGAGTGAGGTGAGAGTGAGCAACCAGAGACAAGCCAGAGACAAGGAGAGAGAAAAATTACTAAAATATTAAATACAAGTGCTACAGTAACCGTGCATATATGCATAGTTATTGTAGCAATTGTGCACATATGCACAATTGTACATCCACTGATGTGGGTGTTTTTTTGGTCAAAATGTGTAAAATGAAGGATTCTTTACATTTTGCAAGATTTTGCATCAACTGATGTGAATGCTCTTATATTATGCCAAATAATGCATATCGATCACCTTTGCATTTTGAAGTTGCTTTCAAAGTTTAATGACCAAATTAGGAGGTTAAAGTCCACACCAGAACTTACTAAGCCTTCTTTAATTTCCATTATTGTATTTTTGAAAAAAAAAAAATAGAAACAAACACAGACATAGGGAGAGGGGATGTAGTTTTGGCACAAAATCATATCACAAACTCTACTCAAAAGTTATAGCGTATAAAATGCATGTGATACACATAAAATAAAGCTCTTCTTTTGAAATTGTTTTATTCACAGGCCGAACCAAGGAGGGGCAATTGCCTCTTATATATAATTATTATTTTAGGTTGCCACATCAATAAGCAGAAAATTTTGCAATAGAAATGATAGTTTATATATATATATGTATCAAAATGATAGTTTATATATATATATATATATATATATATATTATTTTTTGCTAAGAATCAAAGTCTTTCATTTTAATTGAAATCCAATATTCCATATACTATATCACATATCATAGCACTTTTCAATCCAAAGCAAAAAATAATTTCCTCGTCACTTGAAACTCAAAATAGTGGATTCTATATTTTAAAACTTAAGATAATTATATAAGAAAATTACTATTTTTGTCTTATTTCTTATGGCACTAGATCCCTGTCGGGGGAGGTTTCTGCACGTAGCCACGTGTCTTTCGTTGGAGGTGTGACTTTGCTAGGCCCGGATTTGTTTTGGGGAGTTTAACCCGGAACTCAACATTGGGCCACATAGACCAATGGCTTCCGGTGTATTTTTAAGCCTACAAAATAGATAAAACCCAAAGTCTTAGAATCATGATAATGGTTTAAATAAATAAATAATATACTTAGCATGATAGCTTTGATTAAATGATTAGTTGAACATCATTATTATGTTTATTAAGTGACATCCAATATTAGAAAGTAATTAATTTGGTGTCATATGTCCGGTAATGGGATGAGTCCAATAGTCCATGTCTAGTTGTGGTTCATGGTTTATGTTTAACATAATAAGGTATGTCCGGCAATGGTCCATGTCCAAATAATATATGTCCAATGGTAGTTCATTCCAAAAATATGTGTCCAAGGGTGGTTCATGTCCAAATAATATATATGCAATCGTGGTCTATGTCCAAATAATACATGTCCGGAAGTGATATGGAATCAATTTGTTAATATATACGTTTATTAAGGAAGCATTAGTGAATCCATGTTTATTAAATGGTGAGATGATATTAAAGTAATATGCATCGAGTGGTAAAATGATAATGAGTTAACATATACTTAATAATGTAAGTTTGAAGGTAAAATATAATGACTTATCTTCATACTTTGGGGCTTCAACCATAGAACAGCAGTGGACTTAGACATTTCAACAGCCTTGTGTGTTTCTGACTCCAGCTGCATAGCATCACTTTGTTCTTTATATGATTTGTGGCTCTAGCCATATAACAACAATGAGCTGATGACATTCCAGCAGTATAATAACATTAATCGAGTGATATAATAATAATGAATAAAATATACTTAATAATATAAATTTGAAGACAAAAATATAATGACTTATCTTCATATTTTGTAGCTCCAGCCGTATCACATCAGGGGACTTAACATTTCAGCAACCTTCATATTTGAAAGGGAAAAATGGGTGCAACTAGAGGGAGAGAGAGCATGTCCAGCCGTGTGCATTGGTTGGTTAAGTTTGTCCCCTTAATCATGCACTTAAATGATTTTCCCCATGTAATGCTCTTTTAGTTTTTTGCCAAGTTTGAGTGATGTTGCCTTCCATGAGAATGACTTTTAGTATTTTGCCTTTCATAAGAAGGGCTTTTGGCATTGTAAATATATATCTTCCATGAGAAAGGGCTTTTAGTAATAAGTTCTTGGAAGAGTGTTTGATATGTTTTAAGATGTGTGGAGATGGTAAGAAATATATATATGTATATATTTTGTGAGATATGGTGTTTGTAATATGTATAGGAATTATATGTAGATAATTTGTTGAACATGGATCTTGTATATGTATACTTTGTGAGACATGAAGTTTAAAGATATATGAGGAGTATGTATGGGTATTTTGTGAGGAATGTGTTTGCAAAACATATGGAAGTGTGAGATTGGGATCCTCTTGTTTCTCTGGGTAGGACAGCAAGCTGCTGGGATTGGGCATTAATGAGCAAATGATATCATTTTAGGACATGTGTCAACCTGCTGGAGCTTTTGCAGCGTCTATTGGGGTTGTCACAGCTTCTGCAGAAGCTGTTTGCAGCTTCCGCTAGAGCTGTTTCAGCTTCTGTAGATGCTGTTGCAGCTTCCGCTGGAGCCGTTTTTGGTGTTTTCGGCTAAGTTTCATTTCTTGGAAAAATTATATGTTTAGTCCATATATAATTTTGGTAAGTAATAGACTAGTTGGTTGATATTTGATGAAGTTTTAGAGATGTAATTATGGTCTTTTTGTATTTTAACCAAATCTTGGAGAGTAAGGAGAGCATTTAATGCTAGATATGAGATATTAATATATACTTAGCCATGCGCTTGGAATTAATTTAGATGATAATAATATAATTGATATGAAATACTATAATTACATTTTTAAACTTATATTATATGATGAACATTAATTTTTTATGTAAAGAGCATGGGGAATTTTATCATTTTAAGTGTTATGTGATATGAAAGGCTTACCAAATGTTACCTATTGCACACTGACCTGTCAAAGTTAAGGGAATTGGGGAAGACATGCCAAGCAACATGCTTTCCTTTATCAACTTTGAACCATTGGAGCTTTACTGAACATGCTTCTTGGCCCTCCAAACCACGACTCCCAAAATTCCCCCGATGAGACTTATGAGCTTGGATCATGAGCTAAAAATGAGATGATGTGCTATGAGCTTGAACCATAGGCTTTGACGCCTTTTTTGGTGTAAATATGGGCCCTTTTGGGCTTTAGAAGAGATTTTCCCAAGATCCATGATAGTGTTGACGTGGTGCGGGTCACCAATGAAATGAAGCCATGTGGTGTGAAAATTTTGTCCTCAACAATCCCTATTGCTTCCATTCCTACACTAACCTTTTTTCAATTAATTTATTGACTTTTTCGCTATTTCAAATTTTAGGTTTTTGCTATAAATCCAAAATTTTCAAGTAATTATAAAAAAAATACAAAAAGAAAGATTGAATTCTACATATTTTTTTAAAGCAATCAAGACACCAAGTATGCATCTTTCAAAGCATATTATGATGCTTTTAAAACTTTTACATTGATTTAATTTCCTAATTTATTTAGAATAATCAAATTATCGGGAATGAAAAAATATAAAACGAATTTAAAAATATGTAAAATCGCCAAGGCAATGAAGTAAATCAAACTAGGTATGGAAAATAAATTACAATTACACTTACAATTTTTATTTTATTTTGTATGAAAATTACATTTATTACTCCATTTTTTTTATTTTTTTATTAATACAGATGAATATTTTTAAGTTTAATTTCACTTTCAATTTTGTCTTTTACCTTTTTCCCCCTAAACTAAAGTCCTAACTCAAACACAGATTCTATTCCATATAATTCGGATTAAATATTATAAATTTAAAATTGGATCTAAAATTTTAATTTTAAATGACATCTCACTAACAGGAAATAAAACTTTAAATGTGAAATGGACTATGTTCTCTCAAATTTTAGTGAAATGGAGAGGTTAATATTATCTATGTTTTTCCTTATAACAAATGTCCAAACACATATAATCACCAGCAATGTAAAAGTAAAAGTCTAAAAGATTGATACATGAAGTGAAAATTTAGCTCAGCTCACCTCAAAATAATACTAACTAAATAATAACAACATTAATTAATAATAATTGTAAGGACCAGATTTGAACTCCCAGCCCACTACATGGATGGACTTAGTCCCAAAAAGTCCAAAACAATGAATTTGATAGAGAATGAGTTGGAAAACTGGGCTTTAGTTAATCAAACAAATGCTAGAATGGGTTCAGATGATAATAGAATGAAAAGAAAAAGGTTTGTATTGAAGAAAAATCGTCCTCGGCAAGGTCCGAGGATGTCTGTTCTTATTTATTATTCAAAGTCGGTTACAAATTTAGTTCCTGAGTGTTACAATGTTTTTCTCCTTCTTTTTCTCGATCCCTTTTTCTTGTTGCCTCCTTCTTTTTTTAATATCATCTTTCCTTTTCATTCCTACCTTACACATGCATGCTAAAGGGTTTGTGTTGATACTTGTCCCGTCAGCCCCTCCCCTAAGTCACCATAAAGTAGCTATAAGGCTGAAACAACATTGTTCAAGTATCATCTCCACATTAATGCGGCCAAAGAGTTAGCTGTAGTGCATTTAATGCGAAGGTAGCAACTTTCTCCTTAGATATTTAGGGCACTTTCCTGTCTGATATCTCTACGATACTTATCAACTCCAACGAGACTTCTTGGAACATCACCCTGAGCGATAGACAACCCCTTCGGACTTCGGGATCAATCAGCCGAGGATGTATTTATCCTCGGCCCACCCTCTTGAGCCATTATGGTCAAAGTTAACCTCTATTTACTAACACAGTCTTTCCTAATAAGAATTCCTTCTCCTCGGACGACCTCTTGTCCTCGAATTGGGCCATAGACCCATAACACGAACAAATGATGGGCTCTCGGGCCTAATATCCCTACAATAGCCCTTTGAGATTCTTCTTTCTGGATCCTTGGGAAGAAAGGAGGATTTCGACGTCATTAGATTTGCTCTGTGCTTATTCTGTCCCATCTCTGCTCACAAATACACCTTTTTAACTGTCCAAGACACGCTTCTGTCACTTTGGCTTACAAAACGCGCTCCTCATTAAATTTTGGTGGCCTCATGTCCCCCATGTTCTACGGTGCGATGTAAATCCAACGACTGTGAACTCTATTGGGATTTGGGCGGGAACTTTCCCGTTCCGCAGCTAATTCTTTGATATAAATATCACTCAAATCAAACGTTCTCTTTACTTTAGCAATCACTTAGTACCTAGCACACATACATTGAACCTACCATCTCTCTCACCTTACTCGTGCTCCTACAAATATTAAAAGCTTGTCCGAGGACATATTCCTTACTCTTGTAAGTCTTCACAAACCTTCGAGCTTTATTTTTCCGCACACCTTTCTGTTCTTCGTACTTTTCCTTTTCTCGTCTTCATTCTCTTCCTCTCAACCACTTTAGGTCTCTCTAAACCATTCTGGAATTGGTAGATTTAAGTGTTTGGTAGACTCCGAGGAGGGGATAAAAAATTTTAGTGCTCAGTATAGGATTCCTCCAAGTGTAGGTATTAGGTATTGCAAAGAGGGAGAGTGGCATGTGAAAAGGGAGGAGGGAGAAGTGGTAAACCCAATAATTGCCTTCATAGAGACGGGGATGAGAATTCCCATAAGCCCTGTGATTAGGGATTATCTTAGGGCTCACAGGTTAGCTCCCACCCAATGCGCCCCAAACATATTTAGGATTTTAGGGTGTGTAGACGCCCTCAACGAAAAGATGGGTTTAGGGCTCACCCATCATGATGTCAACTGGGTTTATAACCTCCACCATCTGAAGGGACAAGGGTATTACCTAAAGTCTAGGTATCCCGAAGTCAGACTCATTCAGTGCCTTCCGAAATCTAACAAAGGCCTTAATAAAGACTTTTTGATTGTATCAGGGGAGTGGCACGATGGCCTCCCCTGCCCAATAAGAGAGGGACAACCAGGTGGGGTTTTGGGTCTAGGGCGTTTATTGACTAGTTCTTTCTTTCCTTTTGGGGTTTGTTCCCACCCCCCCCCCCCTCCTTTTTTTATTATTTATATATATATATATATATATATATATATATCTGACAAAAGATTTTTTGTGTTCTTGATGATTTTGCAGATAGACGCGCCGCCGAACCGAACTTCAGCTTAGTCAACAAGGAGAGTTTGGATAACATACTAAAAGCCGAGGTCTTTGTACATGACGACGGCCAATTACGAGCGGCTCACATAATCTTAGGTACAAGCCGATCTCGTCCGGCTTTCAGGCTCCCAAGTGCGTGATCAAAGCCAAGGATCCCTGTCTACACCGCATAAGCATAGTTGTCCCTAGTTTTCTCCTCCCCGAAGGTGCACCCATTCCAGAAGGTACCCTCTGCACTCAATCAATCCCGGAGGGTATTCCTAAAGTAACTTTTCAGACCCATACTGCAACTGGTGAATCTACTTCCTCCCGCCCTACCAACAAAGAAGAAGGCGAAGGCGAAGGCGAAGGAGAAGAAGGAAAAGAAAAAGGGGTAGTAGTCGTCTCGGACTTGGACGACCTCTACAAGGTTTTCAATCAGCCATCATCTCTGGTGACATCCATTGGTGACCTTGGCCAATTTTCCCCACTTCAATCCGGTCACACTGAAGAAGTCGTAGCATTATCAGACGAGATGGGAATCCAAAGGAAACAGAGGTCGACCCTCCAAGAACTGCTAGAGTCCTAGCCCGGGGGAAAAGCGTTTGGGAAGACCACTCAAGCCCCGCTTCCTACTCCTCCAGCTCAGACCCGTCTTCCTACTCCTCCACCTGCCTAACAAACCCGTGCCGACCCCGCGGACCATAAAAGGAAGAGGGAAGACAAGGGTAAAGAAGTGATGGAAGCTGGGAGAGCCCATCCTTCTCAAGAGGCTGATCATCAAAGGGGACCTAAACATCCCCGGGGCACGCAGACTAGGTTGGCTTATGAAGCAGACAGAAGGGGTGAGCACCAAGTCGCAGCCCCAGCTTAGGCTCCTCCCTTGGAGCTGGATGGGGTTCCTTTAACAAGTGATGCCTCCATCCGGGACTTCTAAGGGGGGACGGCTAGGTACGTGGCCCACGCTGTAGAACAAACCCTACTTCTTCCTAAGGACATGAATGACCTCCGGTCCTTGAGGCAGCACGAAGTTTTCCTTGGTCTAAAAAGGGACTTAGCCATGGTAATTATTTCAACTTAAGTCTTTTTTATTTTATTATATATATATATATATATATATATTATACTCCTCTTCCTTTTCAAGCTGTCTAGGCCACTGAAGAATGAAAGAGGAAGAAGGGAGGAGAATAGCTGCCATGGATGCCTTCCACGTGGCTGAGAAGAGTAACAAAGAGCTGAAAGTTCAGCTAGCCGAGGAGCAAAAGGAAAGGAAATTCACTGCAGCCGCTTTAGAAAATGCTGAGAAGCAGGCTGAAAGCTAGCGGTTGCTTCTTCGAAGTGCCGATGAGCAATTGGCCACTTCCAAGGAACAGATAGCTGCCCTGAAGAAAAAATTGGTGGAGGTTGAGCAGGCTAAGGCTCTAGCCGAGAAGGCCAAGGATGCGGCAAAGAAAGCTAAAGACAAAGCGGAGTAGCACGGATACGAAGTTAGGGTGGCTGAGACCGAGGACGCCCTTAGGGCCGAGGTCCCTGCAGTATGTAGAACTTACTGTGCCCTGACATGGGGTGAGGCCCTCAACCAAGCCGGGGTTGAGGCTTCTTCCATGCTCAGGAAAGCAGAAAGTGTCTACTACCCCCCCGCCATACGCCCTCTAAGTTCCTCAGACTCCAAGGCTGACCCTATGCCCTCGGAGGCAGGTGAAACTCAAGGCAGTCCACCACAAGCTCCTCCTGCAGCCAACACTTTTCCAGAGGGGGCAAGGCAGGCCGAGGGTGCTACAAAGGCAGGAGGTGTCAGTAAGGAAACAGACCAGGGATCTGACTTACCTCCGATGGCTCCAAAGGACAAAGAAACCTCTCAGAACATGGAGTTGGTGTTGGCAACCCTCTCCATACCCCCAAAAGAGGATCCAAAAGACAAAGCCGAGGTTCCCACCACAGCAGCAAATACTCAGCCTCCCAATGACTCAAAAGAAAAACTTGTTATAAAAATGAAGAAATAGGCTGCCCTTCTTCTTCTTTTTATTTTTTTTATTTTTTATTTTTTTGGCGCTTGTAACCGACCTGTCTTTCTGTATCTGATCTGCCTTATTTCAAGGCTTTTATTTAATGAAAGTTATGGGTGTTTTCTTTCTCGTTGTGATTTACGTACTGAAGTTGATATGATTTCCATTTCAGATAATGCTTAATAAAAGTAATAGTGAGGTAACACTTTTCTCACCAACCTACTTGAATAACAGAGTGATTGTCCTGTTTCATATGATCAGCAGCAAAAGCAGGTGAAATTTACTAAGTTAACTATCTCGGCAAAGCATAATCTTAATTTTACAAACATACACAGTATTGCAACATGTACATAGACTTAAAATTACCTTGTGCCTTACTCATCACCAAGTTCATAGGGTCAAAAAGGATAGTTAGCTTTTACACAAATACAGTTGTGCCCGTAAATGCTTTAAGTGATGCCCATGAGCATCCATTTGGGACTCTTGTTGCAATGAAAATCATTTCTGTTTGGAGTAATTATACCTGGTACCAAAAAAGTTAATAAAGGATACTAACTTACCTTAAACATATATTTCACAAAGTCTGCTATAACCAAGGCTTTGCCTTGACACTTAGCCATTTGAAGGAGAGTCTTAATCTACACCAAGGATGTGGTCCGAGGAGCCAAACATAGTTTAGGTTCTGTTTGATACTTTAGGTAATCATCATAATGTGTTAATTTTTCCAAAGCAGATGGTCCGAGGAACCAGGCATAGCTAAGGTTTTGTTTAACACTTAGAAAAAATAATTGAGAGATACCAATTTGTCCAAGGTATGTGGTCCGAGGAGCCAGGCATAACCAAGGTTCTATTTGGTACTTTAGGTAATCATCATAATGTGTTAATTTTCCCAAAGCAGATGGTCCAAGGAACCAGGCATAGCTAAGGTTCTGTTTAACACTTAGAAAAATAATTGAGAGATACCAATTTTCCCAAGGTATGTGGTCCGAGGAGCCAGGCATGACCAATGTTCTATTTGGTACTTTAGGTAATCATCATAATGTGTTAATTTTCCCAAAGCAAATGGTCCAAGGAACCAGGCATAGCTAAGGTTCTGTTTAACACTTAGAAAAATAATTGAGAGATACCAATTTTCCCAAGGTATGTGGTCCGAGGAGCCAAGCATGACCAAGGTTCTGTTTGGTACTTTAGGTAATCATCATAATGTGTTAATTTTCCCAAAGCAGATGGTCCGAGGAACTAGGCATAGCTAAGGTTCTGTTTAACACTTAGAAAAATAATTGAGAGATACCAATTTTTCCCAGGTATGTGGTCCGAGAAGCCAGGCATGACCAATGTTCTGTTTGGTACTTTAGATAAATGGTGAAAAACGTCTGACACATAATATAACAAACCCACATTGGGTGTAGGAAGCCTTTATTAATAATAATACCTCCTAAGATTATTTACATTCCAAGGACATGGTACAGCCCTTTCCTCTAGATTTTCTAGATAGTACGCACTTATTCCGGCTACCGATGTGATACGATATGGCCCTTCCCAGTTGGGTCCCAACTTTCCCCACGCTGGGTTCTTTGCAGTCCCTAAGACCTTTCTTAAGACCAAGTCTCCAACTGTCAGTGGTCTTAGCTTTACATTGGCATCGTATCCCTGCTTGAGCTTGTGTTGATAGTAGGCTAATTGGACCATGGCACTTTCCCTTCGCTCTTCAACTAAGTCTAAGTTCCTCCCCAACAGTTCATCGTTGCTGCTCGGAGTGAAGGAACTTGTTCTCAGCATAGGGAATCCGGTCTCTAGAGGAATAACAGCCTCGGCCCCATAAGTCGTGGAAAAGGGTGTTTCTCCTATGGACCTACGAGGTGTAGTCCGGTAAGTCCATAAGACATGTGACAGCTCTTCTACCCATTTCCCCTTTGCATCATCTAGCCTCTTTTTAAGTCCACTCACGATGACCTTATTAATAGCTTCAACCTGTCCATTCCCCTATGGATATGCCGGAGTAGAATACCTGTTCTTTATTCCCAAGTCGCAGCAGTATCTCCTAAAGGCTTTGCTGTCAAATTGGAGTCCATTGTCCGAGATGAGGGTATGAGGGACTCCAAACCTAGTGATAATGTTTATCCAAATGAATCGTTTGACATCCACGTCCCTGATGTTTGCCAGTGGTTCAGTTTCAACCCACTTAGTGAAGTAGTCTGTGCCGACCGACAAATACCTCTTGTTCCCTGCTACCTTAAGGAAAGGGCCTACAATATCCAAGCCCCATTGAGCAAAAGGCCAAGGACTGGACAGAGGATTAAGGACTCCCCCAGGTTGGTGAATATTTGAGGCAAACCTCTGGCACTGGTCACACCTCTTTGCATAGTCTTGTGCTTCTTTTGGTATTTTCGGCCACCAGTAGCCTTGCGTAAGGGCCCTATGTGATAAAGATCTACCCCCCGTATGGCTTCCGCAAATTCCTTCATGCAATTCTTCCAGGATTAGCTCAACCGCTTCAGGGTGTACACACAGTAGATACGGGCTAGAAAAAGATCTCTTATACAACTTATGGTCCTCGGACAGCCAGAACCGAGAAGCCATTCTCCATACTTTGTCAGCCTTGGACTTATCCTCTGGTAAAACATCTTCCTTGAAGAACAATACAATAGAGTCCATCTAGCTAGGACCCGCCCTTATTTGATGAACATGAACTATAGTTCTTCCCATCTCGGTAGGTTTACATAAGTCTTCCACGAGGATTACCCGAGGTAAACTTTATGCCGAGGAGGTTGCTAATGTGGCAAGAGAGTCCGCATGCGTATTTTTACTTCTAGGGACTTGTGATAAATTAAAAGTCTCAAACCCAGACTGTAAATGTCTAACCTGATTTAAGTATTCTTGCATTCTGAGATCTCTGGCTTCCAACTTTCCTTGGACTTGGCCAACAACCAACCTTGAATCAAAGAACAACTCCACTGCCTTTCCACCCATTTTTTGCACCATGATCATCCCTTCCAGCAGAGCCTCGTATTCAGCTTCATTGTCTGTAGCCGAGAAGCCCAACCTTAAGGATTTCTCAATCGTGATCCTCTCTGGAGATATCAAGACTAGCGCCACACCAGATCCCCTGTGATTCACTGCACCATCAACGTAGACCTTCCAGGATAAAGGTTCTTGTACAGAGATTACCCCAAATGATTTTTCATCCATATTCTGCTCCTCTACCCCCTCTTCTACTGGGGTTTTAGTAAACTCAGCTACAAGGTCGACAAGGACCTGACCCTTTACAGAGGTGCGAGGCATGTTTTTAATATCAAAAGCCCCTAGAATCGTGCCCCACTTTGCAATTCTCCCTGTGTAATCAGCACTCCGAAGTAGAGATATAAGTGGGAGTTGGGTTAGGACAACAATTATGTGTGAGTGAAAATAATGGGGAAGCTTACGTGTAGCATGCACCACGGCCAGAATGGCCCTTTCTAATGGTAAGTAACGAACCTCGGCCTCATGTAGGGACTTGTTCACATAATAAACCGGCCTCTGTACGCCACTATCATCCTGTATTAGCACAAAACTCACCGTGTGGGAGGCCACTAGGATGTAGGCAAACAAAACCTCATCCACCTCAGGCCTAGACATGATGGGTGGCCGAGACAAATACTCTTTCAACTGCTGGAAAGCTAGGATGCATTCCTTGGTCCATTCAAATCCCTTCCACTTATTCAATAATTGGAAGAAAGACCTGCATCTGTCCGCTGACCGAGAGATGAATCGGTTTAGTGCAGCGGTCATCCTCGTAAGCCTCTGAACCTCTTTGGGATTCCAAGGTGGTTGCAGATTGTTAATTGCTTTAATTTAGTTAGGGTTGACTTCAATTCCACGGTGCGTGACCATGCAGCCTAAGAACTTCCTTGACCCGACACTAAAAGAACACTTGGAGGCATTAAGTCGTAGCTTGTATCTCCTCAAGATATCAAAAATGTTTCTGAGGTCATTAACATGATCGGACTCTACCTTGCTCTTTACCACCATATCATCGATGTAAATTTCGATGTTTTTTCCTAACTGAGGCTCAAACATCCTGGTCATTATCCTCTGGTAAGTAGCCCCTGCATTCTTCAAACCAAAGGGCATCATCTTATAATGATAATTTCCAGTAGGAGTGACAAAAGCTGTCTTCTCTTGGTCATCCAAGGCCAAAGGTATCTGATGGTACCCTTGAAAGGCATCCAGAAAGCTCATCTGAGGATGACCCATAGTTGCATCCACCAGCTGGTCAATCCGAGACATAGGGAAATGGTCATTTAGGCAGGCTTTGTTCAAGTCCGTAAAATCTACACATATGCGCCACTTCCCAGTCTTCTTTTTTACCACCACTGTGTTAGCCAACCATTCGGGGTAAAAGACTTCTTTAATAGCTCCAGCTTGCTTAAGTTTCATGACCTCGTCTTTGACAGCATCAAAATGTTCCTTGGATGAACGGCGAGGTGGTTGCTTCTTAGGGGTGACAGATGAATTGACATTCAGATGATGGCAGATGAAGCTCGGATCCACCCCCGGAGCCTCGTAGGCATTCCAGGCGAATACATCAACGTTTCCCTTAAGAAATTCCACCAACTCCCTTTTCTCCTGAGGTGGTAGCTGAGCTCCAACCCGAAAAAACTTCTCCGAATCATTACTTATGGCAAATTTCTCTAAATCTTCACATTTAGCCTCCCCGGCTGGCCCCTTAGCATGTAATTCCGTAGACTTTGATTGCTATAAACCTTCCTTAACCAAGGCTGAGGACTCAGCTGCCGGCTGATGAAAAATTGTAGACACAAGGCATTGCCTAGCCATGGATTGGTTCCCTATCAACTCCTCAATCCGATCTCCTGACGAATATTTCACCTTCTGATGCAGAGTTGAAGAAACAGCCCCCAGGGTGTGAAGCCAGGGTCTGGCAACTATGGCCGTGTAGGGAGAAAAGGCATCAATCACAATGAAGTCCACTTCAACCACTTCTGAGCCTGTCTGCACGAGCAACCTAATATGAGCTTTTGGCATAACAACCTTTCCATCAAAACTTACCAAAGGTGAATCATAGGCTGTCAAGTCCTCAGGCTTTAAATTCAGCCCCCTGTATAGATCAGGATACATAATCTCTACACCACTGCCCTGATCCATCAATACCCTTTTCACATCGTACCCTCCTATTATGAGGGTAACTACCAAAGCGTCGTCATGTGGCTAGATGGTTCTTGCCTTGTCTTCATCCGAGAAACCCAACGTCAGTCGGATTTCTAATTTAGCCCTCTTCGGCCCCGAATTTGCGTCCTCGGCTAGTAGTCAAGCTACAGACATCACCCTAGAGGGTTGAGATCCAGTCTTCCCAGGTGCAGCAAAGATGACATTGATTGTGCCTATTGGTGGTCTAGAAGAAGCATTCCCCTGAGTCCCAGACCTTGACTGGTCTCCTTGCCCGTTGGGGCGGTACAAGAGATGTTGTAACCTCCCCTCCTTGGCCAGTTGTTCCAGATGATTCCACAATGTTCGGCAATCCTCGGTGGTATGTCCCTACTTCTGGTGGTACTGGCAATGAAGGCTCTGGTTGCGCTTCAAAGGGTCTCCACTCATCTTGTTCGGCCATTTGAAGTATGTCTTGTTCTTGATCTTCTCTAAAACTTGATGCACCGGCTTTCTAAACACAGTGCTTACCACCTGAGGAGCTGCAAGGGAAGATTGCCCAGCAAAATCCCTCTAAGGTCTGTTATTATTATAACGATCCAACCTGAAATCCCTCTTCTCCTAAGGGATAACCTTGCCCTTCGCCCTATCCTGCTGTTGGTCCTCCTCAATCCTCTTGTACTTGGCAATCCGGTCCATGAGTTGGCGTATACTGGTAACAGGTTTCCCGGTCAAAGACTTCCTTAAACCATGCTTGGCAGGTAGGTCGAGCTTGAAAGTACTCATGGCTACATCGTCAAAATCACCATCAATCTCATTGAACATCTCCCAGTATCTGTCCGAATACGTCTTCAAGGTTTCTTCTTCTCTCATAGACAAAGACAACAAAGAAGCTAAAGGTCGAGGAACCCTGCTACATGTGATAAAGCGGGATCCAAATGCTTGAGTAAGTTCCTTGAAAGAATCAATTGAACCTGCCCTCAAACTATCAAACCACTTCATCCCCACAGGCCCCAAACTAGACGAGAATACCTTGCACATCAAAGGCTCATTCTTGGAGTGTACAGCCATCCTCTGATTGAAGTGGCTAACGTGCTCCACAGGGTCCGTTCTTCCGTTGTACATGGTGAATGTGGGTTGGGAAAACCGCTGAGGAAGTCTCCCTCCCTCAATCCAGCGCGTGAAAGGTGACCTTGAAATCTAGTTAAGTGCTCTACTCATAGCGTCGTTTCCCAGGCCGACCGAGGACGAATTTCTATTTCTACGTTCATGATGATAGTTCTCATCATACGAGAAAGACTCGCTAGGGGGAGTCCTCGATCTGCGCCTATAGCTACCATCCTCCTCACCATCAGAAGAGAAGTCGGGATTGGATGGAGCTCGCCTTCGCCGTTCACGACGCAAGCTTCTCTTCAGGTGATCAATCTCCTTTTGCATATTTCTGGCATTCTCCTCCTGAGAGGCGTGGCTTTTACCCTAAGCTTGGCTTTTACTAGTATGGGTAGTATGTACACTTCCCTCCTGGTCCCTTTGTCGTTTGAGATCACGGAAGTGATCTTGACGCTGAGATCCCATAGACTCTACCTGGTGTGGACCTGAACCTACCATCATTGAAAGTTGGATTCATTATAACACTAGTAATTTCCACAAACGGCGCCAATTGTAAGGACCAAATTTAAACTCCCAACCCACTACATGGATGGACTTAGGCCCAAAAAGCCCAAAACAATGAATTTATAGAGAATGAGTTGGAAAACTGGACTTTAGTTAATCAAACAAATGCTAGAATGAGTTCAGATGATAATAGAATGAAAAGAAAAAGGCTTGTATTGAAGAAAAATCGTCCTCGGCAAGGTTCGAGGATGTCTGTTCTTATTTATTATTCAGGGTCGGTTACAAATTTAGTTCTTGAGTGCTACAATGTTTTTCTCCTTCTTTTTCTCGATCCCTTTTTCTTGTTGCCTCCTTCTTCTTTTATATCATCTTTCCTTTTCATTCCCACCTTACACGTGCATGCTAAAGGGTTGGTGTTGATACTTGTCCCATCAGCCCCTCCCCTAAGTCACCATATAGTAGCTGTAAGACTGAAACAACACTGTTCAGGTATCACCTCCACATTAATGTGGTCAGAGAGTTAGCTGTAGTGCATTTAATGCGGAGGTAGCAGCTTTCTCCTTAGATATTTAGGGCACTTTCCTGTCTGATATCTCTACGATACTTATCAACTCCAACGAGACTTCTTGAAACATCACCCTAAACGATAGACAACCCCTTCGGACTTCGGCATCAATCAGCCGATGATGTATTTATCCTCGGCCCACCCTCTTGAGCCATTATGGTCAAAGTTAACCTCTATTTACTAACACAGTCTTTTCTAATAAGAATTTCTTCTCCTCGGACGACCTCTTGTCCTCGGATTGGGCCACAGACCCGTAACACAAACAAATGATGGGCTCCCGGGCCCAATATCCATCCCTACAATAATAATACACAAAAACAATCAGCTAAAAATAGTCTCAAGCAATTTAGAAAGGGTTATATACTTATATTATTATATGTCTTCAACATCCCGAGCAATTGAAGATGAGAAGGGACAAGGACACTTCGCTGCAACTTTAGGAGAGACGACAGATCGATCTGGTGGTCCTTACGTTTAGTTAACAAATAATTTTCTCTCACTCAGACCAAAAAAAAAAAAACTAATAATTTTATTTCTTATCCAAGAGCTGAGCAGGACTGTTGTAACTTGTAACACCCTCTTATTTTAATAACTAATACTTTATTTTTGTTCCCTTTAATTTTCTTCTTAATCCCTGGCTCTTCACTGCAAAAATGAATACGATATTATATTTGTATTTTTTAGTTTACTTTAAAAAAATTATTTTCCAAAATCATTCAAAATAAACATAAATTAATCAAGAATGTCCACAAAAGTAGTAGAGATTTGAGTTAAGACGCCAAACTTCACCTACTTTGTATGTGAACTTGTTTATGAGTGTGATATTGCCATGTTCAATCTTTTGGCATCTCTAGTTTGGTATAATTTTCAAGTGGGTTATTCATAGCAAACAGGATAAAAGTTATTACACGCATGCTGTTGCACACACATTTTAACTTGAAAATCCTGACTTTAGGTCATAATTTCAATTTTTTTTTTCTTTTTTGGGTGTGTAAATGTGTGTATAATCACTCTATAATATATCTACTAATATTACATGCACACATGATTTACATGACAGGTCAGTAGGTATGATTGAGGAGTAGGTTAGGACCTAGGAGTTAGGAAGCCTGGTGCAGAAGAAGCTTGCAGCCATTTCGCATTTGTTTGCATACAGCTTGGTCAGTCAAATTTAACTAGAGTTCCTCAACTGAATGGAACATAGAGCTAAGAACTCAAAAGATAATTGAACTCCAAAATAAGAAAAGAAAATTTAACCATTCTAAGTTTCCACCAAATTGCTAAAATTTTAGATGAAAAATGCCCAAAATAATTTGAACCGGTTCTGTTACATGCCAAAGTTTTTGATATAGATCACAAGTCATGGTTTCAGCATGATCTCTCCTACATTAGAGAATAGTAAACTGTTGCACACTTCATTTCACATCCTTTTCATTTTTTACTTCTATCACATGGCATTAAGCAAGAAATTACTGATACATTAAAATAAATGAGAATGAGATGGCCATTTGTCATTGAAATGAAAAGTACTCATCATAAGTAAGATTATACACCAACATCAAGTGATTTTATTTGTATAATTAATATAAATATAAGCTCTTCCAAGCTCTTGTAGGAGTTGAGGTTGCTAGAGCCTAAAGTTTAACGAGTGATGTTATTACAAATTTTACTGTTTGAAGCTTACAAACTAATGTATTAACTTTTAGAATGCAAACAAAAAATAATTACAAAGCTTATTTATTATGTTGTTGATATAGCACCAATCAAATTCATTAACACTTTAATTTGTAAGTTTTTATAAAAATTGATAACTTTCGGTAGTTGATTCACCCATGTTAGCTAGATGTTTTTTCTTTTTTACAAGATAGAAATTTTATTCTAGTATAATATAAGTGTATATGTGCGTGAAACTCCCTCCGAAAAACTTAAAATCCAATCCTTACTCCACCCCCACCTCACAAGAACTACTTCATACTTGTAGAGATGTTAGCTAGATGATAATGCCCAAGAGATGGAATGGAAAATTAAAGAAGCATATGAAACAGGTGGATATGCACAATGGTTAATGATTAATGAGTCATTTATATTTTATGGATATGGGTGCTAATGATATCATTTTTTTTTTTTTTTTTTTAAGTATGTTCTCATTTTGATCAAATTGATTATTGACTCGTGTTCTCGTTTTAGGAGGATTCCTCTTATTATCATTTTTTTTTTTATAAAAGTCTTATTATCACTTTATAGAAGGCTTTTAACTTTTCCCTAAAAAAAAGAAGGCTTTTAACTTTATGATGCGATTGTTTTTCAATCATTTTTGTAAAGGCTATTAATAAATAAATAAAACACAACAAACGGAATGGAGGAGAAAGCTCCTGCCGCTCGTATAGGTAGATTAGTCTTAAAAAACTGTAGTACTAATAAAATTTTCAAATAATAAAAAGACAGTAGTTATTACACACAGGAAAAATATATATTCAATTAAAATGGCGAAATCAAAACATGATTTCACACTCAGCAAAAAAAAAAAAAAAAAAAAAAAAAAACCATAATTTAACAATTTTAGCTGAAATCAAGTTTTTTGATACAAAGCTGAAATCATGTTTTAAAAATACAATTTGACAAGAAATATACACCGCCATATATGTATGGGACAAGATTTACATGTCATATACCACTGCTAAAACTACTACAATTTCCAAGATTAAAAAGGCATTGACTCATTCAAGATTCGCAACCTCTTGGTCACAGACTCGCGCACACACATCACTTGCCTCTCTACTACTCACTGCTCCTCACTTCCTACATTCTCTACTTCTTCGCTCTCTCTCTCATCACTGTTTATATTCTCATTCTCATCCTTCTTCTTTGCCATTATTCTCTCTTTATCTCTCTAAAAGCCATGAACCCCTCTGAAGAATTTGTAGAACAGGGAATATCTCAACAGGTATGCATCTTTTGGTGCCCACTGAGCTATTAAAGCAGTAATGATATTTCAATGTTAGTGTCAAATTTTTTTTTTCCTCTGGGATCTTTTCTTTTTTGGGGTTGAAAAACTATGTAGTTACTATCTTGGGTTTATTTATTATTTTTCTTATGAGGTCGGCATTTAACGGACCTTGTGATGGGTGGTTATTTCTGGAAACTTTGAACTCTTGGAAAGAGTTTCTGGGTCAAATGCTTCTGTGCTAGAATTAATGGGGTTGTTTGAAATGATCATGTTTATGGATAATGTGGAGGAAAACTAATAGAAGAATGGGATTATCATATTAAAATTGTTTCCTATTTTAAATGGGGTTCTAACAAGAGTTTAATTGCTGAGTTATATAGGATCCGTTTGGATAAAGCTTATTTTGCTGAAACTGAAAACTGAAAACAATAATTTTTAAATGTGTAAATAGTCTCATTTTTAATAAAAAAACTTGCTGAAAAGTGGTATTTGTGGCTCTGCGAACAGTGCATGGTGCACTGTTTACTGTTGAAAAGTCAACATTTGCAATTATTGTTCATGAACAGTAGCCGCACTAGCTCCTGAAACGCTGAAAAAAAAAAAAAAAAGGTCCGAAACGCGAAATAGAAAACGCAGACGCAACATTAATTGGTATCCAAACGAGTACATAGTATGAACTGGTGAATGTAGAAGGAGGAATACTGTATTCTGCACCATTTACTGAACTTAGTTCAGGATTTTAGGACGTTGTTGGCTGTTTCAGTATATTTTGGACATAATGGTGTGCGAAGTGTATGACTGTTTCATATGATTCATCCCTTAAGGCAACTCAGGTTTTAATCTCAATTGCTGCCTAAATAACGTCAGACAGTACTCAAAATGTGCAATCATTAGAAAGATATTGAACATGAAAAATAATTATAATATAATTTGAGTCAAGCTTGAATGATAAGCCAAAGTAGGATAGTTAATATCTGATGATGCTGATCCATAAAGAAGAAAATTTGATGTGAACACTATTGCCTAATCATTTTCTTTCTTCTAACTAAGTTTATCGCTTATATTTTAATGAATTGAATTTCTTGAATCAGAACTTGAGAAGGGTGTCCTCTACAACAGTGCTTATATTGGCTTATCAAAGTCTTGGAGTGGTATATGGCGATCTTTGTATCTCCCCTCTCTATGTTTACAAGACCACATTCTCTGGGAAATTAAGCCTTCATGAGAATGATGAAGAGATTTATGGGGTGCTTTCCTTTATCTTCTGGACAATTACACTTATTGCTCTCTTCAAATATGTATTCATAGTGATGTTGGCTGATGACAATGGTGAAGGTATAACTTTGTCATTCGTTCAATAACCAATTACTTAAATTTATAATACGATTGAATTCAATACTCAAAAATTTACTCCTAGTCCCTCAACTTTACCTCACATACCAACAATTGTCAAGGACTGAAGGATATAAAAGATGTTATGACACCATTATCTGGGAAGGTTCACTTCTGGACCTGATTCTGGTGACCACTGCATGTATGGAGAACTTGCATATTGCTTTGCCAAGCCCTGAAAATGAGTGATTTACTTTAATGTTCTAATTTTTCTTTAATCTTTTTTCTCTTATAAATTTGGGGTGGTACGTATCGTGCTGTTAAAATGGATATATAGCAAGCTAACTGCTGCTTATTTATATGACAGCCTTCTCAACACTGAACAGAAGCACTATTTGCTTTTGATGCTTTACCAAAAAATTGTGGCTGAGAATTTTCTCCTGCATGGTAGATTTAAACCTAAATAAGGAAAGCTGTAATCAGTTAGATATTATTGTTTGAAACACAATTGCAATTTTTAGGCAAAATAGAAAGTTTATCTTTTTCAACTTTTAACTAATGATGCAGGTGGTACATTTGCATTGTACTCTCTTCTCTGCCGACATGCAGGACTAAGCATTCTACCCAATCAACAAGCTGCAGATGAGAAGTTGTCTGAGTATGTAACGGACAGATCTGCAGACACCTGGCAGAGTTCTGCTCTGAAGTCATTCTTTAAGAAGCACCCAAGGTTTTGCAAAGGGCTGTTGATTTTTGTACTGCTTGGAACCTGCATGGCTATTGCTGACGGAGTACTCACTCCTGCAATATCAGGTAGCTGGATTTAGTGTAGCTACTCAGCCTCTAGTGCTGTTTACTGCATTACTGTTATTTGCTCCATCATTTGAATTTTCTGACTACCCAGCATTATTCATATCAATTCTTCAATTTTTTTTATCCACATTCATATCAATTCTTTAATATGTGGATTATTCTTAGTTGCATATTGTAAATATGTTCCAGATTTTGAGTAATGAATTTATTAGCTTTTCGTGTACCAATTTTATTGTTGCTTTGTTTTAAGACTGCATGATATCTTCATTATCTTCATTTCATTAAATAAAATGTGCATGTATGCTCTTAATAAATCCAGCTCTAAAGCACATACTTCTTTCTAAAACATGTCATATAACCGTGATAGATCTTGCTACTATATTTTATTGTGTGATATTTTGTAGCTTCTGCACTTATTATAATCAGAAAAATCAGTGGGTTTTTTTTGCTGATTTTAAATTTCATAGGAAAATTCTTCAAATGATATTGGAAAAGCATGCAGAAACCTAGATCATAATTTTAAAAAGAAACTTGGTTGAAGATGATTCTTCATGCTAAAGGCAAAGTGCTGTAAAGCATGAATGAACACCACGAGAGCATTTTCTTTTGACTTTTCTTTCTTTTCTTTTCTTTTTTTTTTTTTTTTTTTGTGGGGGGTGGGGGGGAACCTACATCTTGAAATGTACATTTTATATGAGAGTCAAATACGTGCAGGTCTTTCAGTTTCATTTCTGCTTTACTTTCCATAAATGCTCTTATAGAGATTTGTGTGTGTTTCCCCTTTCAGTTCTTTCAGCAGTTTCAGGCGTCAAACTGAAGATCACAGAACTCCATGAGAGTGAGTCCAGCTCAATACATTGCTATCTTCCTGTTCCCTTTAAAAACTTTCACTGTCTATCAATTCTATTTGAATTTCTTTTCTTTCAGATCACATTGTTATTATCTCGTGTGTCATTTTAGTGGGGCTTTTCTCCCTTCAGCACTACGGAACACACAAAGTTGCTTTCATGTTTGCTCCAATTGTCACAGCATGGCTTCTTTGTCTTACTGGCATTGGGGTATACAACATATTTCGGTGGAATTCTCATATATTTCATGCACTTTCTCCAATTTACATGTTAAAGCTCCTTAAAAGCACAGGCGTTGATGGATGGGTATCATTAGGAGGAGTGGTTCTTGCCATCACAGGTAACTCTTTCACACTTCGAATATGGCTATTGCCATGTATTTGTAGCGAAAAGAACTACTGGAACTATTTTTAAACTTTTACTTGGAATATCATCTCAGGTGTGGAGACAATGTTTGCTAATTTGGGCCATTTCTCTCCACTCTCAATTAGGGTAAACCCAAACTCTAGTTATTGTATAGGACATGAACACCTTTGCTTATTAAGTTATTGTGAAACTCATTGTCTTAACACTTGGTTTTCTAATCCCAGATAGCCTTCACATTTCTAGTATATCCCTCTTTGCTTCTTACGTATATGGGTGAGGCTGCATTCCTTTCTAAGCACCATGAAGATATTGAGAGAAGCTTCTATAAAGCCATACCAGGCAAGAACATCTTAATGTGCCAATTAGTTTAATGTGATTCTTTCCCCATCTCTAGTGTAAACACCATTATCTTCTATGCAGAAACTGTCTTTTGGCCAGTGTTCATAGTAGCTACTTTTGCGGCCGTGATAGGGAGTCAGGCTGTAATATCAGCTACTTTCTCCATTATAAGCCAGTGCTGTGCATTGAATTGCTTTCCCCATGTTAGAATCATCCATACTTCCAGTAAAATATATGGGCAAATATACATACCTGAGGTCAATTGGATGCTAATGTGCCTTTCTTTAGCTGTGACAATCGGATTGAGGGACACAAGCATGATGGGTCATGCATATGGTATAAACCTAAACCACTGAGTATACTTGCAAGTTGCTGATGCTCTTTAGGCCTTTTGTGTACATGAATGAATGTGGTTGTTTTCCTGACTATACAGGGCTAGCAGTGACTACTGTTATGTTTGTGACAACTTGCTTGATGGCAATGGTGATGATAATAGTGTGGAAGCAAAAGACAGTCACTGCTGTTGCATTTCTGTTGGTGTTTGGATCAATGGAACTGCTTTACATCTCTGCATGTATTTTCAAGGTACCTGAGGGTGCATGGATTGCACTTACAGTGTCTTCTATCTTTATGGCTGTAATGTACATATGGAATTATGGAACAATGAAGAAACACCAGTTTGATGTGGAGAACAAGGTTTCGATGAATAGGATAGTGTCTTTAGGGCCAAGCTTAGGAATGGTCCGGGTCCCTGGAATTGGACTTGTATACACCAATCTGATAACAGGGGTACCAGCTGTTTTTGGACATTTTGTGACTAATTTACCTGCATTCCATCAAGTGCTTGTTTTTGTTTGCATAAAATCTGTTCAAGTTCCCTATGTATGTGAAAAGGAACGAATTCTCATTAGTAGGGTAGGCCCAAAGGAGTGTGGCATGTTCAGATGCATTCTGAGGTATGGTTACAAGGATCTGCAACAAGAAAATTACAATTTCGAAAACAGATTGGTGTCTGGACTTGTACAATTTGTAGAAACCGAGGACGAAA
The DNA here is from genome assembly GCA_019022515.1 of Quercus aquifolioides. Taxonomy (NCBI): domain Eukaryota; kingdom Viridiplantae; phylum Streptophyta; class Magnoliopsida; order Fagales; family Fagaceae; genus Quercus; species Quercus aquifolioides. The sequence goes on from CM032326.1 coordinate 45,130,865, forward strand.
CTGCATCAAAAGCAACTGATTATTGTGGAGAGTTTGGAAACTCAGATATTGAAGCCTTCGATTCTTCAGTGCATACCATCTCAATTTCATATCCTGAAGAGGACAGAGTGAGGTGTTCATGTGATATTCAAGTGATGACATCTGATATTGGTCGTGTGGAAAGTTTTCTTCTTAAAGATGAGTCTCTGCAGATTTTAAAAGCCAAAGAATCTGGCGTCACTTATGTTTTGGGGCATTCCTATGCAAAGTCAAAGAAACCATCTTCCATTTTTAAGAAATTTGCCATTGATGTAGTATATGCTTTTTTAAGCAAGAATAGTACAGAGCCTAATATTCTCATGAAGGTGTCCCCTACTTCTTTGCTGGAAGTTGGTATGATTTACTATGTCTAACATCTACGTTCTAAAGAAAAAGTTCACTTCTTGCCAGAGGATCTTCCCCACAAGTGTTATTTCTTTTCTGTTAGATTATCTGTTACTGATCTTTAGGTTGACATGCTACACTCTATCCCAGGATGTAAATTATGTATATAATTTTATATTTTTGATAAATGAACACCACATAGCAGAACTGGCACTTTAAGAAAAAATTGTACATGATTCTTTTAGGGACAAGGAAACAGAAACGAAGTAGTCCCATAGTGATGGTTGTCGGGGTCAAGTTTTGGAAAGGCTAAGTAAAGCAGAAATTGGTCCAATCAGCCCCAGGTTCAATAAATGTAAAGAATAAGAGAGACATGCCCAAAATTCACATTACTTGCTGATTAGAAGCTAGTGGTGCATCACAAAGAAATACCCAAAGGTGCTACCTCAAAAGGGAGAAAAATACATGAAAATTCCTCATCTTTTATTAAGTCATACATATAGCAGAATGGGAAAATAAAATTAAGGGAGGTAGTAAGGGAGTTAATGTAGCTGATGACAACTGCAATTTGGAAGAGTTTGTGGCGAAGGTGATACAACTTAACCTACACCTTCAAGAATGGTTACTGACACTGATTGCTCAAGATGGACATAACTCTATGGATTTCATTGGTCTACATGGAGCACAATCAACCAATATCACAAGAACAAGAACGAGTTTTAATTTAGATCCTTAGTTGTATTTGACTATATGATTTAGGGCCCCTTTGATAAAAGATTTCTAGTAATGTTGTTTAAGTGTTGTGGAAATATGTGTTGGTAAAAAAATATTGTGGAAACACGTGTACTGTTGTTTAAATAACGAAAACTAAACAATAGTGTCAAACAGGGAGTCTTTTGGCTAAATATTGCTAAATTTAAAACATATTTGCGTTATAGGTACTGTTACAAGTTATTTAGGGAAATGAGGAGAGAGATTGAATTTCGGCAACAGTGTTGCCGAAATTCAAGAAAAAGTAGGAGAGAGAATGAGAAAAAGGGAGGAAAGAGAAAAACTTGAATTTCGGCAACAGTGTTGCCGTAATTCATCTGCCCAATTTTCCTCACCTGCCTGGATGTGTGAGTGTGAGAAGTGCAATGAGTGAGTGCCCAAAAAAAAAAAAAAAAGTAATTATGGCAATGGTATTGCCGAAAATGGTAGGGGGAAAAAAAAAAGTGAATGCCAAAATTTGGGGAAGAATTAAAGAAAAATATAATATGCTACGTACACAATATTTTTACAATATTTCACAATAAATCACAGGTAACTAGTTATTATTAGTTCAAATTTAAATTTAACATTGAGATTACTATTTTAATATAACAATAACAATAAGTAACAACCTGATACTTAGAATTTGTTGTAAGAATTGTGTGCACTTATCATTTCTTAAAAAAAAAAAAGTGTAATGGATTTGCCGAAAATGGGAAAAAAAAAAAAAAAACTTTTGTTCCCAATTGTGGCAATGGCATTGCCGAAATTGTGGGGAAAATTTTCCCCACAATTTCGGCAATGCCATTGCCACAATTGGGAAAAAAGTTTTTTTTTTTTTTTTTTTCAATTAAGTGCACACAGTTTTTACAACATTTTTACAACAAATTCTAAGTATCAGGTTGTTACTTATTGTTATTATTATATTAAAATAGTAATCTCAATGTTAAATTTAAATTTGAACTAATAATAACTAATTACCTGTGATTTATTGTAAAAATATTGTGTACGTAGCACATTATATTTTTCTTTAATTCTTCTCCAAATTTTGGCATTCACTTTTTTTTTCCCCCTACCATTTTCGACAATACCATTGCCACAATTACTTTTTTTTTTTTTGGGCACTCACTCATTGCACTTCTCACACTCACACATCCGGGCAGGTGAGGAAAATTGGGCAGATGAATTACGGCAACACTGTTGCCGAAATTCAAGTTTTTCTCTTTCCTCCCTTTTTCTCATTCTCTCTCCTACTTTTTCTTGAATTTCACTGTTGCCGAAATTCAATCTCTCTCCTCATTCCCCTAAATAACTTGTAACAGTACCTATAACGCAAATATGTTTTAAATTTAGCAATATTTAGCCAAAAGATTCGTCAAACAGGCCCAAGAATATTGGACAATTTACACAAATGATGTGTTTAGTTTTTGACATTCTCTAAACCCCCCCCCCCCCGCTATTTTTTTTTTGCTTGATTAATATTATTCTTTTTTTAATTTTCTAACTTCTATTATAGTGCATAATGTTTTCTGGAATTTTTGTTAGTACGACTAAAATTTTTAAGTTTTTTTCTCAAAAAAATATATTAAGTTTCATATTTATTTTTCAAATTTTTATTTTTCTTAAGGTGAAAATTTTGCATCACCAAATTACTTTAATTTATTACTCAAAAAATTGATTGGTACATTCAAATACAAAGTAATCACCATTAATATGAAATTAACCAACTCATATCAATTTCAGAAAGGCAAAGATATGTTAGAATTATTTTTTATTTTTTATAAATCAATTAGAAATTTTATTGATAAAAAAAAAAAAAAAAAAATAGTATTTCGTTTATACAACATCACTAGGAAATGCTTGGGTCTCCTGTATACGCGCGTGATCATTATTACAATAACTTACAAACTATGCCTACCAATGAATTTATGAATCATAGATAGTTTTTTTGTAGAGAAAAATAAAGTGAATAGTTGAAAGTTTCTACTATCCCTATAAATATGTTGTTGGGTAGTTATTATGAGAAAATATATTGTATATAAAAAAAGGTGAAAATATGTTTGGATAGTTTTTTAGTATAAAAAAAATAATCTTTTTAAGAGTGTTAAATAAATTGATTAAACCAAATTAAACTAAAGTGATGAAAAGAGAGTATCAGGAATTAAAACAGAAAACCACCAAACCACATAAACTAATACAGATCTACCAAAATAAAGAAAAAAAAATCAGCCCAAAACATAATTGAATTGTATAACATATTAAAATTGATGGTAATTTTTTGTAACACTATCGTTTAAAAATCAAATTTGATGTGGCAACCAAAAAACGCTAAAAAAAATATCCATCAAAATATCTATTAAACCAAATTACACTAAAGTGATGAAAAGAGAGTAGTAGAAATTAAATAGAAAACCACCAATCCACATAAACCAATACAGATCTGTCAAAAAAAAAAAAAAAAAATGGGCCCAAAACATATTTGAATTGTATATCATATTAAAATTAATAGCAATTTTTGGTAACACTATATTCTTTACAAATCAAATTTTATGCAGCAATTAAAAAAAACACTAACAAAAATATCCATCAACATAGTCTATTCGTATGTTCATACAGTGGTGTGGTTTTAATATTCAAAAATTCTAAATAACTCTAGTACAATCTATAAAGGCTATTGTTTGTATTACACAATTAATCAAATAATTGGTATGTACAGCGAAATACATATTCAAATAGTGAGAGAAACTCCAAGCCACTTCCAAAACTCAAAATAAACCAAAGTAATGATGTGAGAGACCACACCCCTAGTGTAGATATTTTATTTTGTAGCCGTTAATAACATTTGGTCCTCGACCCCAATAATGAGCTTGACATATGTCAACCAAGGGTAATTAAAGAGTACTCATTATTTTCTCTCCCTGACTCTTTGTGGTCTTGGAAAGTAAAAGATACCAACTTACGTTTCCTCATGTAAGATCTCAAACCTCTCGGATTAGCTTTGCTGATCTTAAGTAGGGGATTTCTTTCTTTTTTCTTTTCTTTTCTTCTCCTTTTCTTATTCCCTCAACTGTTATAGGTTGGTTGCTATTTCTTTTCTTTGATCAGATTTATAAGATCTGTATTTACCATGGATATAGCGCTGAAGGAGTTGTGGAAAAAATTCCATCTCTCAGAGGAAGAAAAAGGTGTTTTGGCGGTCAGTTCTCAGGAGGTGGCCTCATCGAAGGAACATGCTCAATTCAGTATCTTGTTCAAGCTACAATCTACTAAGGAATTTAATAAGGAGGCGTTCAAATCAACCACTCAAAAACTTTGGTTTGGTTCACAGGGAGCCACTATTAAAGAGGTTGGAAAAAATCTTTTTCTGGCTATCTTTGTTAATAGAGAAGACATGCTGGATGTCCTTGACAGAAGCCCGTGGTCATTCGATAGAAAGCTTATCTTACTAAAGTGTTTCAATGGGGATATTAGTCCAAGTAGTGTCTCCTTTCAATACTCTTCCTTCTTTTTGGATTCGGGTTTTCAACATCCCAATCAAAAGTATGAATACTATTGTTGGTAACCGTATTGCAAAGGAGATTGGAATTCTGTTGGTGATAGACGCTCCAAAAAGTGGCCTTGCTTGGGGTCCTTTTCTCAGGATTCGGGTAGATATAGACATCACAAAACCTCTTATGAGGGGAAAAATGATTCGCATTGAAGAGATGGAGGATGTTTGGGTATTTTTTAAGTATGAGAGGTTGCCTACATTCTGTTATCGATGTTGTATACTAGGTCATCAGGGTCATGAGTGTCAGGGGATTAATAAAGGGTGCTTCCATATGAATGATGAGGTGCTTCAATTTGGTCCTTGGCTGCGAGCTATAGCCCCAAAAACCAAGCATAAAAAAGAAAACTCCAATCCACACAAATATAGTGATATTGAAACTGAAGATACTTTCCTTTCTGATGAGGAAGATGATGCAATTGGGGGTGATAAACTTCGTTAGCAAACACTGAGAATGCCATCCATCGATGAGTTCACCGGAAAGATGACTAGAGGACACCCAACCACAGTAAGAAATCCGGAGGAACACAGAGATTCAAATCGCCATGACTCAATTCAGATTCAAATTCAAAACGGGATAATGGTGAGGCCGAACTTACAGCACCAAATACCATTATTCCCTCGATGACTCAAGTTTTGAATTCACAAGAAGATCGGCCAATTGTTCCTTGTTTTGAGGAATGCACTTACAACACAACTCTTCTAGCTCCTGAGAAGATGGATAATTGCAAGTCTTTGCATAGTAATCAACAACTAAAGTGGGCGAAGGATAAGATAGTGGATGATTCAAATTCAAACGGGGAAAATTTAAATGGGGATATGAAGCTGGATTTTCTGCCCAACGAATGTGAGGATTTCCCGGACCATAAAAAATCATCTCTTTGGTCTTGGAAACGCATTCTTAGGAGTTCCAATAACAAAGCTGCAACTGAAGTTTCTCCTAAACATCCATGCTTATCAAAGCGAACATCTTCGGAGCATAGTTCTCTGGATTCACACGCTCACAAGAAACAATTGCTAAGTAAGGAAAGTCTGAGTATATTGCACACTTCAGGTGGAGGTACTCCTTCACCACCGCCCCCACCATGAAGACATTCCTAAGATGAGAAATAAATAAATAAATAAATAAATAACTCATCACTTTGATGTTCATGTAAATCAAGAAGGTGTCGTTTGGCATTTTTTTAAGGTTTTCTAGGCATTCAAGTGACGATTTGCTTTTCTTACAGTAGTTTGGATTTTGAGGTTTTTTCTTTGTTTTCTTTTTTCTTTTCTTTCTTTTTTTTACGATGTAATCGTGTTACTCTAGCATATGCTAGTGTCGCAAAAGAGAAAAAGGGGTCATATGTCCCTATTTCTCTTCCCCATTGTATATCATATTTCTCAATTAATAAAGTCTACTATCATTTCCTCTCAAAAAAGGAAAAAAAAAAAGAGTACTTATTAGTTTGGAGGTAATCACAACTTAAAAGTGTTCAAATAGCTTTGAAAACGATGCGGAAAAATGACATTTTCTCTTCTTCTTTTTTATCATAAATTTTGATCTACAATGAATTGTTGAGTGACGTTTGTTACATTGGAAAGCAAATATCCTTGGATTCAATTTGAATATAAATTATGTGCATTTTGGATTGAAATGAGTGAGTTATGGTTGTTTTAATTCGGACTAGCAATGCAATCAAATTTAGGGTTTTGAGTGTGCGTGTTAGGAACCATGTGCGTGCACCCACGACCATGTACACGCATTGTGTGCTCTAGAAATTTATATCTTCATTTTTAGGGGCCCAAAGCTTCAATATTCAGGTTGGGCCGCCCCCCTAGACCCTTAGGAATGTCCAAAATCCTTTAAAAAGCTTCAGCAACACTAGTTTACTCATATAAATACTTATCTTATGTTTCCAAACCAAACCCTAGTTAAATAGAGTTTTTTTTTTCCTCCATGTTTTCTAAAACCCTATTTCATCTTTTCAAAACACCAACACAACACACTTGCACGTTAATGTATTCAAAACCTCTCTCAAGTAGTATTCTAAGGCAGAAACTTGTTTTTCAATTCGTTTTTTAAAACCTTTTCAATTATAATCTTGTTCTTAAGTTGTGATTAACTAAGTTCTATTGTGTTCTTTATTTTCTCTTGTAATTTCAATCTAATCTCAGTATCGTAGGCACTGAGTGGTAGGTTAAACAATATCAAACTCGTGATCCTAAGTAAGGTGAGTATTCTTCCCAGGAATTCTTTCTTTATTTAATAAGATTCACATGAATTTCTTAACATAGTTTTTCTAATTATTATATTTGATATGCTTGATTTTTTTTTAAATTCATTTTGATATGTATTAATATGATTTTGGGTTGATGTAATTTGTTCTATTTGTTCTTGTGTCTTTATTTTGTTCTTATGTTAGATTAACATGTTCTTGGTGTGATGTTAGTTTGAATATTCACATTTGTTTTGTTTAATGATTGTTATGATCTTTGTTTGATGTCTTAACATGATTACAAATTAGTTATATTTGGTTCTTAGTTTAGTACTTAGGATTTCTAACATGTTTCTTTAGTTTTTTGTATTAAGTTGTTTGATTAGATGCAATAAAATGTGATTTTCCAGATTTTGTGCTAAAGGATGCACTTGCATCATCGAGCATGTGCACGCAGGGTTACAACCTTGCATACGCATGGTTGAGTATGTGTACGCACCCTGTAGACACCGCATTTTGTATCCCTTACAATTCGGGCCCCCGTTCCCCAATGATGCCCAAACTCTAAGGCCCAAGGCCAATTTAGAGCCTAATCAGATATTAAATTGACTTGAGGAATGTTAAAATGGAAAATATAACCTTTTAAATGAGCAAAAATCTATTTTTGGAAATAAAATGACCAAAGTGGCCCTCGGCCCACGTACGTGGGCAACAGCCTGCGTACGTGAGCCAAAGCATGTGTACATAGGTACATTTCTGCATACGTAGCTAGGGTTTTAGAGACATAAAAAAGACAAGTTTTCTGCAATAATGGCTGAGGTTTGGAATGAATCCCACATCGCTTGGGAGCCGTTCCAAACCCCTTTTTTTCTACACTATAAAGCCTTACATGGTATATTTTCAAAACACATAGAAATCCCACGGGAAAAATATAACATTCACTAGAAAATAGTGAATCAAAAGGGTGTTTTTCACAAAACACCCTCAAATCAATTTTGTTTAATTAGGATCTTTTCTGGCCCCAATCCTTTTAGTTTAACGTTGCTAATCACTTTCTTATTGGTTTGTGAATAGACTTGACTGAGGGGAACAGTCAAAATCAAGCTTAAAGAGTTTTTCTTTGAGGAATTAGTTCAAACATTTCTTTTTCCTTTTCGTTCCTTTTTATACTTTTAATTCTTCTGTTTATCTTGTTTTCTTGTTATAACATGTTTTGATATGTTTTTCTAGTCTAGGTATATGTTTTTATATGTTTAAAATGTATGTCAGGGTGTTAGATTTAGTGTTTTAAGCTTGGTTGCGCTTTTAGGGTTTTCTGGGCAAGATCTTGCGTAGGCATAATCTTGCCTACGCATGCAGGCTTGATTTTATGCACTCAGGCTTGTTCTTGAGTGTGCAGGCCGCTGCCCAGAAACCCTAATTTTTATTTTGTTAATTCATTTATGCTTTCACATGTTTGTTTGTTTAGCTTCTTTTCCCATGCCTTTATGCTTTCAATGTGTATGTTTCACATGTTTAATTGCTTGTTTTGTCTCACATGTCAGAATTAGGGTTTATTTTGTATTTTCTTTTTTTCAATGCCATGATCATTCATTCACATGCCTATGCATGATGCCATAGGTGTTGAGTTGCTGCAAGGTGAGTAAAGGTAAGTCATACATTCACATGAACGTGCATATGTGTTGTTATGTTTTGTTTGATGAACATGTACATGTGTTGTTGTGTTGCGTTTAGTGTTTAATTGATAATGATGTACTTGCTGCCATGAACACGTATGCATGCTTTGGCTGACATACGCAAGCCGTTGTCCATGTACGTGGACTGAGGGCATTTATTTCCAAAAATAGATTTTTGCTTATTTAAAAAGTTATTATTTTCATTTTAACACTTCTCAAGTCAATTTGATATCTAATTGGGCTCTAAACTAGCCTTGGGCCTTAGAGCTTAAGCATCATTGGGAAACGGGAGCTCGAGTCGTAAGGCATACAAAATGCTGTGTCTACAGATGCTCCTCTTTTGATTCGTGAGCTTCATTAACGGAATCAAAAGAATAAGAGACAAAACATTTTGTTTCGTCGTACGGCTCGAGCTCAACCTATGCACACGACACACATCACGATACATGGGGCTGGGTGCAACTCCGAATGTTGCGTGGGATTCGTATGTTCAAAATCCCACCTTTGTTGCTCTGGAAACAGCAGGTTTACTATCCCAGAAACTATTTTTCCACTTACAAGGAAACGGTGAGTGACTCGCTATCCTAGAGTCACTAAAAAAGAAAAAAGAAAAACAAACAAAAGTTCTCGTACAAGCTAATCCAACAAACAACAAAAGGATATAGTCTCTGTGGTGTCCATCCAAGGCTCTTGCCTCAAACTTCTCTAGGTGACTTGTGGCTCTTGTTTTCTTCACTTATTTCTCTACCTATTCTGGTGAGGATCTTGCCTCGAGTTGACCTTGGTCTCTTTCTCTATCACTACCTCTACCTTTTTTTATCGTGCCTACATGTTCAACTCCCGCAGGATATGTGCACAAGTAGTCTTGATTGTTGGATCTACTAGGGATGGTGAAAACTCGCTGAGGAGTAGGTGTGCATGGGGAGGAATCTTCTGCCTCTTTCATGACTTACTTGGGGATGAGAAACTCACTGAGGAGCAGTAGGAATGAAATCGCTAAGGAGCAGTGTAGATGTGTGATCCACTGAGAAAGAATCTTCTACTTCCTTCATGGTTTGCTGAGGACTTTGAGGAAGAATCTTCTGCTTCTTCGCTGGGGATTTTTTTTAGGTGTATTGGACTCATTGGGGAATAATATTCTGCTTCTGCACAGGGGATACTTTAGGTGTACTTGATTTACCGGGGATACTTTGGGGAAGAATCTTCTGCTTTCTCACTGGGGATTGTTTAAATGTGCCTGGTTCCATCGGGGAAGAATCTTCTGCCTCCTCCATGGGGATGATGCTTGATGCTTAAACCATTGAGGAAAAGTCTTCTACTTCCTTATTGAGGATAGTGTTCTTGATATGCTTGATCCATTGGGGAAGAATCTTCTGCTTCCTTATTGGGATAGTATTCTTGATTTTGTGTGATCTACTAGAAATGGTTTTGGGACGTACATACTTCATTAGGGGAATAGTCTTCTACTTCCTTTGCCACTCACTGGGGAGTCCTTTCATGATTTTGTACCTAATTGGGGCAATCTTGAGATGTTTCCTGTTTTCTTTTCTTTTTTTGAAAGAAGGAGTCTTTTTTTTTTTTTTTTTTAACTGTTCATAACTAAACTACACATAGTTTAGCCATCAGGTGTGTTCCCGACTTTTCATTTTTTTCTCCAACGATTACCAACCGTTTCTTTTTCTTTTTCATTCTCTTCATCTCCCTCATCTCTTTTTATTCCTCATAACTCCTCTTTCCTTTTGTCTCTCTACAAAAACCTCCCTCTCGTCTTTCTTTTCCTCACTTCCTGACTCTCTCATTTTCTCTCTTCATCTTCTCCAATGGCACCTAAGGCCAAGAAGTCCTCCTACATCCTTTCTTCTTATGCATTCCACCTCACCCGCTGGAGTGGGGAAATGAGATTGACGGGGCCTCCACTATTGACATATCGGCCAGAGAATCACATCCCCATAGCTGAATCTGTAAGTTTTCAAACTTTTTCTCATTTTCAAGTTTCTCTATGATCTTCCATTTTAATGTGTTTTTGGCCATGCAAATGCTTGGGTTTTGTTGTGGGATGGGTTTAGATGAAAACCTGACATCATAGGAAGGGTAGGAACATGTTTAGTATTGATATTGGATGATATATTGCTTCTATCTGTTCTTCTACGTGCGTGGGCTCGAGCTTACGTATGCAGCTTGCACTCATGCGTACGCAGGTCTGTTCTTGAGGTTCTGCATACGTGGGAATGGGCCTGCATACATGGGGTCCTATCTGCATTCGTGGGCTTTGACCCGCGTACGTGGGACGCCTAGTAGAGGCCCTACTCCGCCCATTTTCACTTCTTTTTCAATCGTTTCACTTCTATATGCAATCGTAGCACCTCTTTTTATCATTTTTGCATCTAGACATCACCGTATCCTTCTCTTTATCTTCATTCTTGCATCGAAAACATCGTTTTTCATCAATTCTGCTTGAATCAAGAATCTAATGTCATCTTCTTTTTTTGCAGTCATCATACCCTTATGCTAGTAAGGGGAGCACTAATGAGGTGGTACAACCTTCTTGTCCTCAAAACCAGGGCCTACTGTTAGAACATATGTGAATCATGTTAGGAACATATGTCAATGTAGAATTGACTAATCCTTTGACAAAACACAGTTTACTTATAATTGGGTAGATCTAGGATTTGTTTAATACTTCAAGGAACAAGGTTTCAAGTCCAAATGTTAAAGCCATGCAAATATGTCCAAGAATCAAGTGAAGAAGTGCTGGATTTTAAAGCTCGATAGCTAACTCAAGAGATAGAATCTATCGAGGTTTAAAAGGCTGTGTAAGCCTAATGCTTGACAGCTGCTCGATAGATAAATTATCTATCGAGATTTACGAAAATCATATTTTCAGTTCCGATTTCACTCCAATCCGTGTATATTTTTTTCGGCTTTCTTTTCTCACAACCCTCAACATATATAAGGATTATTTTAAGGGCCGTCATAGCTGATGCAACTTAATGCAAAAGTTTTCACAAGCATATTGTGATCGGAGACATATGCCCTAGCTCATTTTCCTCTTCAAGAAACTGCTACGTTTGTACACTGTAGGGTTTTATAACCAATGAGCTTTGTGATCTTCATCGTGTTGATGAAATGAAGAACTTTGCAGCCAACATCCTTCTCAAGTTGGTGGTTAGTTACATACTTGGATCCGTGCATCAATTAGTTAGTCACGTACTGGAAGCTGTGCATTAAAAGGAGAGATTGTCACTACAGAACAAGTCCATTTGGGTATTGGGGTAAGGGTTCAACTGTAGGTTGGTATAAGGTACTGAGATTCCTTTACTTGTAACCACTTGTTGTGATAATACTGGATTCTCAGGAGTGGTGACCTTAAAATCACCCAGTGGGGTTTTTGCCTTGGAGGTTTTCCCCATTCGTAAAAAAATCACCATGTCAACTTTATTTTCCGCTACATATTAACTTAGTTGGTGATTTTTTTTTGTGCTACCATGTGTATGGCATGTTAATCAGATTAATTAATTAACCTGGCTAATTAATTGGTTAATTCATCACAAGGAGTCAATACATTCTTGGCCTATCACCTACATCCGAGAAACGGGCTTCGAGCCCATCATTGGCCCTCTTCCAGAGAAGTCTGCGAGTGCTACCTTGGTGCAATGCCTCATTAAGAGGTAGTGGGACACTACCCACACCTTTCATATTGCTGAGTGGGAGATGACGGTGACTCCCTATGACTTATACCGCATGACTGGCCTTAGCTTCAAAGGGGCCCTCATCAACTTGGAAGGTGTGTCGGGCATCCAGCTAGGTCTCGACATGTTGGGGAGGAAGTACTCCACTGAGACCATTCGCTACTTCGACTTGGTGTCAGATTACATGCTTCTCGCATAAAGGACTACGGAGGAGTGTGTCTGTATGGCTAGGGCTTTCCTTCTTCACTTGTTGGGGGCTTATCTCTTTGCCAATGGTGGGCAAACGGTGTCTTTAAGGTGGTTGACTCTTTTTTAGGACTTTAGAGAGGCACGGAGGGCCAACTAAGGGCAGGCATGTCTTGCCTATCTTTACTCCACCCTCAACACTCTCAGCTGGGGTACCTTACAACAACTTGTAGGTCCTTGGACACTCCTTGAGGTTAGTTCTCTTTCCATTCCTTGTATTTTCACTTGTAGCTTGTAGTCTTGCAAACGGTATTATCTTGCGAATTGTCATCTTGCATCTAACTTGTGGCTTGTGCTTCTTTTTGTTGTGGTGGGTTGTTAGGTATGGCCTCATAACCCCGAGCACCGATCTAATTCTGAAGGAGTTCCCTCGCGTAAGGGCTCACCTTATTGGGTTAACTTCAGGTGAGGTAAATTCAAGAGCTCTAATTTTCATGTTCCTTCATGCATTTCCCTTAGGATCTCCCTCTTCTAATCTTGTGTCATTATAGGTTAACTGGACTCCATGGGCTGGCCAGCCCCTTCCTACTTCTCGAGACTTGGAACCTGCCGCTCTTATTGCTTCGGAGATTACTCGTCCCTTTGAAGGAGCGGGCTTGAGGGTGCTATACCTAACGGAAAAGGTACAATGCCAATTGATGGGTAGGGATGACCCACTGATTCTAATGGACCCTCTTGAGTTCATGCTTGCCCCACACTCCATGACTGATGTTGAGGAGTTCTACATCACTTGCCTCATGCCTTCCCTTACTGTCAGGTATATGCTCAATCTCTTCTTTTTCTTCTCTTTTCCTTTTCCTTGTTTGTCATGACTTCTAATGTGGAAAATCATAACAGGAGGAACCTACTGCCGGTGAGCGTATTGATCCTCCACATCTCCCTTGGACGGTCTATGCTTATGGCCCTGATGGCTTTGCTCAGGAACGTGTCGTGCCCCATAATCGTAATGTTATCCTTTCCCTCCCAACACTCGGGCAGCGAGTTCTTTCTCTTTTTTCCAATTCTCTCTTTTTGTTTCAGTCACTATCCTTTCTTTCTTTGAATTGCAGCTCATTATCCAAGAGCATGAGGAGTTGGTTAGTTGGTTTGGAATCTCAAGCTAGAGGTGACCAAAAATTCGAGGAACCTGTACAGCCCGGGAGGAGCGGCCCACCTGGGCAGTGGTGATGATGATGATGATGGTAGTGGTGATGAGGAGGATTCGGAAGCGACTCCTAGCTATCAGCCAAGGAAGAGGTGACACCATTAATTACCTGTAGTCAAGACATATAGGCATACAACACACAGCTTTTTCTTTTCTGCTTTTATGGTTTTTTTTTTCTTTTATTTCCCGTAGCAAACATTTGGATTTAGTTTGAGACAAAGGATTGTATTTAAGAACATCTTTTTACATTTATGCTTTTAATTGGGACTTAGCACTTAATTTACAAGATATATGACTAATTGTATGTTTCTATACAACTTCACTTCTTGGATGCTTGAAGGATAATCCCTTAGGTTGTAGGAACCCTAGGAATGCCTTAAAGTGAAAACTATGCTTAAAACAAGGGAGAATAGGCTTCTGCCAAGCGCCATGCGTACGTGGGGATGGGCCTGCGTACGCAACTTTGACTTTGCGTACGCAGGGTTTGACCCTGCATACATGGGCCGCGAATCAGAAAAACCCTAACTGACTTACTTAAGTATAAAAGTAGTCGTTTGAGTCTAAAACCCTCACCAACGTATTTTTAACCCAAAGGGCCCTTTTTTGAGGTCCCTCAATGGCAGAAAACATTCCACTTGATGTCTTGGCTTGGATTAGAAGGCTTGGTCCCGATTTCAAGGATTCCATCGCCCCCTATGGTCTTTCTTATGTCTTCTCAAATCATCAAATTAGGGTGGATGAGCCTCTTCTTCGTGTTGCTGCCAACTATTGGGTTCCTTCTCGGCATGTTTTCTGCATCAATGGAATAGAACTATGTCCCACTATCGAAGAGTTCAGCGCCATCATGGGTGAACCGGAGATTGATGATCTCATCTTCCCTACCAAGGGCGGGGATCTCCCCTCCTTGTTGCAAGTTGTGTTGAGCGTCCCTTCTACCACGGCAAATAGGTGGTGTGTCTTTGGCAAGCTTAACCTTAGGTTAGTTTTTTAGTACTTTTCCGGTTCAGCCCTTCTTGTGGGTGAAAGGCCACATTCATACTTCCTTCGGGCCTTTTGCCCTGATGATGAATGTGCCTTCCACACCAAGTTGTTTACCAATAGGATCTTAGGCGGGATTAGTGAGGCTTAGCCATGACGTAAGGTGACAAAAGACATTGTTCCTTCTCAATACATCTATCCCACTGCGAGGTATGAGCAATGGTTGGGGGATAACATGAAGTGGATTCTGAGGGATGAAAAAGCTTACATGAAGACTAGCAAGAAAGCAAGGAGGACTGAGTGACCACCTTGATAGGCCCCATATTTTACTTTTTTGCACTTTTATGATTCTCACATTTTTGTTTTTGAATTTAATAAAGGATTGGAATGTTCCAAATCCCCTATGATAACAGTCTTATCATCTTTTAATTTGAGCAATAAGAGAATCACCTTTTTATTATCTTTGCTTATTGTCATTTATTCATTTTTCTCTTTTCTTTTCTTTTTCCTTTGCCATGTAATTTTTGCGCATGACATCCCTTCGGGAATTTTCGCCATGCCCATGGTCTTTCCCCTAACTTTTGCCTAGACTGCCCTTTTGGGTTTTCAATCTAGCGAGGTTTTCTTGCCTTAATTTTTGCCTAGGCCACCCTTTCAAGTTTTCAACCTAGCAGTTTTTTTCCTCTTTTTTGTTTTTAGATGTTGAATTTCCGGAGTCTATCCATGTTTATTGAGTGAAGCATCTCTTCCCTATCCAAGTCTGTGATCCTTGTAGCACCTCCAAACATGATCTTCTTGATGATAAAATGCCTAAACCACCTTGGCTTCATCTTTCCCCTTGGGTCAAAAGTTTCATCTCTAAGTACCTTTAGGACCAAGTCCCCTTCTTTAAGGTTTCACCTTCTTGTTGAATGCTCTAGCAATCCTTTTTTGGTACCCTTGTACATGATATTGTGCCTTAGCCCTTTTCTCATCTATCAAAGCCAATTGTTCATATCTCACCTTAGCCCAATCCTCTTCTAGGACCTTGGTTTTCACCAATACCCTAAAAGATTGTATCTCCACCTTAATAGGAAGCACCGCCTCACTATTATAAACCAAAGAGTAAGGTGTTGCCCCAGTTAATGTATGGATAGAAGTTCTACAACCCCATAAGGAAAACGGAAGCTTCTCGGCCCAATCTTTGTATGTCACTACCATCTTGGCTAGGATGTTCTTCACATTCTTATTAGTTGCTTCTACAACACCATTAGCTTGTGATCGATACGGCGAAGACTTATGATGCTTAATGTTGTACAACTTCATGATCCTTCGAACCTCCCCCTCAAAGTGAGAACCATTATCAGAAATGATCTCTTGGGGCACCCCAAACCGGCATATGATGTTGTTTTCTAAGAACTGAGTCGCATGCTTAGCCTTCAATACGGAGTAAGAGGCTGCCTTCACCTACTTGATGAAATAGTCAATTACCACTAGAATGTATTCATGCCCATTTAAAGCCTTACAAGTTATCCTTCCTTTCACATCTATGCCCCAAACCGAGAATGGCCATGGAGAAGTCATGCTATACAACTCACTAGGCGGTACGTGGTTTAAGTTGGCATGCATCTGACAATCATAGCAACTCTTCACATAGTCCACACAATCGGTCTCCATTGTATTCTAGAAGTACCCTATCCTTAGGATTTTCTTGGCTAACATTCTCCCATTCATATGAGGACCACAAATCCCTTGATGAACTTCTTCCATCATTCTCTCGGCTTCTTCCTTCTTCAAACAACGAAGGTGTATGCCATCATAGGATCTTCTATAAAGTTGTCCTCCAAATAGGATGTATTGTGTTGCTATCATCCTAATGGAACGACATTCTCTCTTGTCAGCACCATCCAGATATGCCCTTGGTTCCAAGAACTTCATGATGTCATAGTACCACAAAACTTCCTCTTCCTCTATGGTCATTACTGAAGCTCCAGTCTTCCTTTTATGCACTTCTTCATAACTTTGCTCAATCTCCTAAGGTCATGTCCACCCTCCCTCAGGTATCTCAACCATGGAAGGTAAGGTAGCTAAGGCATTCACATATTGATTTTGAGCTCTAGGGATAATTGTGTATTCAGTTCTGTCAAAGGTCTTAGTCAAGTCCTCCAAGTTTTGTTGATAAGGCTTCAAGTGTTCCTCCTTCACCTTCCACAACTTTTGTGCTTGGGCTATAACCAAAGTTGAATCTCCAAAGACTTCGGCCTCCTTTACCCTCAATTCTCGAAGAGCTTCCATTTCGACAATACAAGTCTTATACTCAGCCATGTTATTAGTTGCTTCAAAGTTCAACTTGATTGCCTAAGGTATGTGAGATCCCTCGGGAGTGATCAAGAGTATTCCTATCCCATTCCCATATTGGTTTACAGCTCCATCAAAGTACATCTTCCACGTCCCTAACTCAATATCCAAAAGGTCCTCATCTGGAAAGTCTTCTTTACCATCTTACCCCTCTATAGGATTCTCGGCGCAAAAATCTGACACGGTGCTTCCTTTGATAGTTTTTCTAGCCACATACTTCAAATCGAATTCTGCCAACAAGATCAACCATCTTGACAATCTTCCACTCAAAGCAGGTTTCTCAAAGAGATACTTCAATGGGTCCATTCTTGCTACCACCCATATTTGGAAAGGTAAGATGATATGTCTAAATTTCTGTACGGCCAAAACAAATGCAAAACATGACTTTTTTATGGGAGTGTACCTAGTCTCATAATCATGGAACCTCTTGCTCAAATAGTATATGGCCCTCTCATTCTTGTCATCGTCTTCTTGTGCAAGCATACTTCCAACCGCATCCCCTATGATAAAGAGGTATAGGAGTAAGGGTTTTCCATGTTGTTGAGGCACTAGGATAGGTGAGTGGAGGAGATATTCCTTGATAAGTTCAAAGGCTTTTTGGCACTCATCATTCCATTTATATGGTTCAGTCTTCCCTAGGAGTTTGAAGATGGGCTCACAAGTAGAGGTGAGCTTAGCAATGAATTGACTAATGTATTGTAATCGACCCATAAACCCTTTATCTCTTTCTCACTTTTGGGTGGTGGCATCTCCAATATGGCTTTGAGCTTGGATGGGTCAACTTCTATCCCCCTATCACTCACTAAGAAGCCTAGCAATTTTCCTACGGTTACTCCAAGGGTACACTTTTGTGGGCTTAATCTTAGCCTATACTCTTTAATCCTCTCGAAAAACTTCCTCAAGTTTATGGTGTGGCTTCCTCTATCCTTGGATTTCACTATCATATCATCAACATACACCTCTACCTCATTATGCATCATATCATGTCGCAAAGCCGTAGCCATCCTTTCGTAGGTTGCCCTAGCATTCTTGAGGCCAAACGGCATCATTGTGTAACAATAGATTCCCCATTCGGTAGTGAAAGTGTTTTTGGTCATATCTTTGGGAGCCATCTTGATTTGGTTGTACCCCGAGAAACCAACCATGAAAGACATCAAGGCAGTTCCTGCTGTGTTATCCACTAAGACATCAATGTGACGGAGAGAAAAGTCATCCTTAGGGCATGCCTTGTTCAAGTCCCAAAAATCCACACACATTCCCATCCTTCTTAGGTACAGGCATGACATTGGCTATCCATTCGGCTTGGTGTATCGGTTTGATGAACCCTACCTTTAATTGCTTAGTGACTTCCTCTTTGATTTTTAAAAGCCATTCGGTCCTCATTCTTCTCAACTTTTGCTTGACAGGCACCATGTGATCATGAGTATCAATGTGACATTGAGCTATCTCGGGGTCAATTCCAAGCATATCTCCATAGGACCATGCAAACACCTCTTGAAATTCCATGAGGAGTTTTTAAATATCTTTTCTTTCTTTTTCATTTAGAGTTGAGCCAATTTTAATTAAGCGTGGATTCTCATTATTGCCCAAATTAATAGTTTCAAGAGTTAGCTCCATAGGTTCAATTTTCTTTTCCAATTGTTCATTAATTTCATTTTCAAATTCATTTGAATCATTTAAGTGCAAAATTTCAATGTTATGGGACATCAAATCAGAATTCATCTTATTGGAAATATTGAAAGGTACATTGGAACTTGCATTACAAAACTTTTTCCCCATGTTATCAGAAAACCCAACCCAAGTCCAATTATTAATGGGCCCTATAATAGGTATGATGAATGTGGAAGGATCACTTGGCTCTTCATTGGTGATGGCGAACACACCCCACTCATCTTCATCACGGTCTTCATTGCTTTATCATCCATGTAGTTCACCCAATCGACCTCTTCTTGGTGTGTGTCCTCAATCTTGATCAAGTGCCTTTTCGAGTCCAAATGGGAGTGGGGACGTGTTTTCTTAACTTTGATGGTGCAATGATGCCTGAAAAGAAGCCTCATTTTCATTAAGTTCTTGTCCCAATTAAAGGTTTAACCTTTTTTTTAGATGTCCTTAGAAAATTCTTAAGTTCATTTTAATGAAGGCCCAATTGCAATGTCACTCCCTTCCCTCTCATGGATTTTTGCCCCTCGTTTCATTACACTTTTGATCCATTCACAATAAAGCTCTCATCTTACTCTCATGGGCTTTCATTAGGATGCACTTAGAAATTTCAACCCTTTGTCTCAAACATGGGCTTACAATGTATTCATCACTTTTGGGCTTTTCATTTTATTTACCATTCTTTTCATTTTTTTTTTTTTTTTTTTAAATAGCCCTTTAGCTAGAATATATTGTAGCCTTCCTCTCAAAGTCCATGAAATTCTCATCATTTTGGGCCTAGGCATACAACAAGGAGGCCCAAGATTAGGGAGTTTCATTTTGGGCTTTAAAGGATGTTGGATGCTAAGTCCAACATATTTGTTACCTTGGGCCCAAAGTCCTCTTTTTTACAAGGGCTTTTTTCTACTTGGGCCTATGATAGCAAATAGGCTATGGTCTTATGAACCTTTCAAGTTAAGATATATCTTTGGATTTTAGGGACAAGCCCCTTATATGTGAGAACTTATTTTCTTTTATCCCATGACATCTTGTGGTATACCATAACTTTAGGGCCATCCCTTCCATTTTTTACATCTTTTATTTGTCCTTTAGAATTAGGTGAACACATGATATGGTTGAACAAGCAAGAGATATAAAGGGTATCCTTTGTGATAGGGTCTAGGATCTCTGTAGTGTGGGTAAGCTCCCTAAAGCTAAAAGGATAGATAAGTAGGTCACTCACAACTAGGTGGGCTATGATTCCAACCGGGGGCCTAAGTGGACCCCATAGTGGATTGGTAGCAAACCTTTAACATACTCAAAGCCCATTATAGGTGATGGCACCGATTATGAGTTGGTGGGATGAACTTCGAAAGATTTGGGCCCAAATGGAGCCTTCCATCTTCCCACTCATCACCAACCGAGGTTAAGGGACAAAAGAGAACAAGTGATGTGTGTGCAAACAAGTATTTGAAATAGTTTTTATTAAGATTAATAAGCAAGACACATAGGAATTAAACTCACCTTCCTTAGTGGAGTCGCCGCTGTGGACATAAGGGGGGAATCGCCACTTAGTTTTTGCAATGGTCTAGGAGCCATATATATAGCGTCCTTTTCGAGGAATGACATTTGATCTTACTACCTAAGTATGAGTTCGGAGTTTAGGTACGTTTTTGGGAAGGTGTTAGGCACCCAAGATCGCCCAACCCTAAGGTTGGCCTCCCATCATTGTTTCTTACGTTTTAACCTTATTAAAAACATGTTCAACACTTTGTATCCTAACTCACACACACACTAGCATGCATCTAACATACAATCATGGCATCATTATCCCAAAACAACCTATATATCAAACCTAAAGCAATAAAGAGCCAAACACATATGAGAAACCCTAGCATGTGAAACTCTATCATACATCTCAAGACAAGGCAGCAACCCAAACATGGTAGCAAAGCAAATCATATCATAAATCAAAACAAGGCATCAACTTCATACACATATATCAAGGAAGGATTAAACAATCAACATGCATGTTCATGTGAATGCATGACTTATCTTACTTACCTTGCAGTATTTCAGCACCTATGACATCATGAATGGGCATGTGAATGCATGTCCATGGCATTAAGATTAAGAAACAAGAAGACAAACCATAATCTAGCATATGAGAGATACCAACAAATAAAGCATGTGAACCAGAGACTCAAATACGTATATACATATGCAAAGGGTTTAAACAGGGGCAAAACATGTAAATCAAACAAACCAAACAACATAAGGAATCTAAATTAGGATGTCTGGGCAAGTACTTGCGTACACAGCCAGAGACCTGCGTACACAAGATTTAACCTGCATACGCATGCTTATGGCATGCGTGGTGTGTGAGACTTGTTCAAAACCAAGAAACAGACAAGCAAAAAGACAAAGCAGAAAGGAAAACCCTAATTCTAAAAACCTAGCATGCTTATAAACATCAAAAAAGCATAAGACAAAACTAAACAAAAATGTTATAACAAAAACAAAGCAAGAAAAACAGTTTAAGTAGCAAAAGAAAGACTAAAAAGAGAAAAGAAAGGTTGAAGCTTGATACCTCAAAAGTTCCCAAGCTTTGATTGTGACCGTTCCCCTTAATCAAATCTATCACAAGTCATTAAACAAGTAATTAGCAACGTTAAACTAAAAGGATTAGGGCCAGAAAAGGTTTCAATCAAATAAAATTGACTTGAGGGTGTTTTGTGAAAAACTCCCTTTTAATTCATTATTTTCTAGTGAATCTTAGGTTTTTCCCATGGGATTTCTGTGTCTTTTGAAATGTACCATGCAAGGCTTTTTATAGTGGAAAAAATGGGGTTTGGAATGGCTCCCAGATGATGTGGGATTCATTCCAAACCTCAGCCATTATTTTAGAAAACTTGCATTTTCCATACTTCTAAAACCCTAGCTATGTATGCAGGAATGTGCCTGCGTACGCATGCTTTGGTCCACATATGCAAGCCGTTGCCCATGTATGTGGGCCGATGGCCACTTTGGTCATTTATTTCCAAAAATAGATTTTTGCTCACTTAAAAAGTTATATTTTCCATTTTAACACTTCTTAAGTTAATTTGATATCTGATTGGGCTCTAAACTGGCCTTGGGCCTTAATGTTTGAGTATCATTAAGGAACAAGGTCCGAGTCATAAGGGATACAAAATGCGGTGTCTACAATCATCACCACCATTGCCTGGGTAAGCCGTTCCTCCAGGACCATACAAGCTCCTTGAATAGTTAGTCACTTCCAGCTTGAGATTCCCAGCCAACCATACCAACTCCTCATGCTCTTAGATGGTGGGCTGCAGTTCGAAGAAAGAAGGGTTAATGACCGGAGAAAGGGAGAGATAGCAAGAAGAAAAAAGAACAAAGGGAAAGAAGAACTCACTGCCAGGGTGTTTGGAGGAAAATGGTAGCTCATAACATTGGGATTACGGGGCATGGCGCGCTTCCGAGCAAAGCCATCAGAGCCGTAAGCATAGACCGCCCAAGGGAGATGTGGACAATCAATTGGCTCACCGATAGCAGGCTCCTCCTGCTACAATTTTCCACCATTAGAAGCCATGACAAACAAGGTAAAGGAAAAGGAAAAGAAGAAGAAGAGATTAAGCATATACCTGAGCAGTAAGGGAAGGCATGAGGAGGGTGATGTTGAATTCCTCATAGTCCAATCCATTAAGTTCGGCGTAGGGAGTGCCACTCCTCCATAAGTTGTACTCAGCATCAGTCATGGAGTGTGGGGCAAGCATGAACTCCTAAGGAATTTGTGGGTCATCTCTACCACTAGTTGACACCACACCCTTTCCGCCAAGTAAAGTGCCCTCAAGCTCACCCCTTTGAAGGGCCAGGTAATCTCTGAAGCAATGATGGCAACAGCTTCCAAATACGGAGAAGTATAAAAGGGATGGCCGGCCCATGGAGTCCAGTTGACCTATAATGATACAAGGTTAGAAGAAGAGTATCCTAAGGGAAATGCATGAAGAAGCATGAAAACTGGAACTCTTAAACTTACCTCATCTGAAGTTAACCCAGCAAGGTGGGCCATCACTCGAGGGAATTCCCTCAGATTTAGATTTGTGCCTAGAGTTATGAGACCATACCTAACAATCCATCGCTGCAAAAGAAAGCACAAGCCACAAGTTAGATACAAAATGGTACAATTTGCAAGACGACAATTTGCAAGATGACAATTTACAAGATGATACAGTTTGCAAGACTATAAGCTACAAATGAAAATATAAGAGATGGAAAGAGATCTAACCTTAAGGAGCTTCTAAAACCCCACAAGCTGCCGCAAGGTGCCCCGGCTAAGAGTGGCAAGGCTAGAGTAAAGATAGGCAAGACATGCCTGCCCCCAGTTGATCCTCCGTGTATCTGCAAAGTCTTGAAAGAGGATTAACCACCTTAAGGACACCGTTTGCCCATCGTTAGTAAAGAGATAAGCTCCCAACAAATGGAGAAGAAAAGCCCTAGCCATTTGGATGCACTCCTCCATAGTCCTTTGTGGGAAAAGCATGTAATCTGACACCAAGTCAAAGTAACGGATGGCCTCGGTGGAGTACTTCCTCCCTAACATGTCAAGACCCAGCTAGATGCCCGACACGCCATCCAAATTAGCGATGGCCCCTTCGAAGCTAAGGCCGGTCATGCGGTGGAAGTCATGGGTAGTCACCGTCATCTCCCGCTCAGCAATATGGAAAGTATGAGTAGTATGCCACCACCTCTCGATGAGGCATTACACCAAAGTAGCATTTATGGACTTTTCCGGCAAAAGGCTAAGGATAGGCTAAAAGCTCGCTTCTCGGATGTAAGCCCTGGTTTCGGGAATAAGGAGACTGTACCACTCCACCACTTTGTTGGTACTTCCCCTACCAGCATAAAGGGATTGGACTACAAAAGAAGAAGATAACATTAGATTCTTGATTCAAGTGAAAATGATGAAAAATGATTTTTTGATGCAAGAATAAGGATAAAAAGAAGGATGCAGTGATGTTCAGGTGCAAATTGACAAAAAGGGGTGTTAGGATTGCATATAGAAGTGAAACAGTTGAAAAAGAAGTGAAAATGGGCAGAGTAAGGCCTCTGCCAAGCGTCTCACGTACGCGGGTCAAGGCCCGCATACGCAGACAGGACCAAGCGTACGCAAGCTAGAACCCACATACGCAGAGCCTCAAGAATAAACGTATGTATGCAAGAACAGAGCTACATACGTACAAGTCCAAGCTACATACGCAGGCTCGAGCCCACGTACGCAAAACCACAGACAAAAAGTGTCCTTCGACATTTTTAAGCATATATCATCCAAAATCAATCCTAAACATGTTCCTACACCTCCTAATGTGTTAGGTTTTCAACTAAACCTATCCCATAACAAAACCCAAGCATTTACAGAAAACACATCAAAATGAAAGATCAAAGAGAAACTTGAAAATGATAAAAGTTTGAAAAACTTACAGATTCAGCCATAGGGATGTAATTCTCTGGCCAGTGTGACATTAAAGGAGACTCCATCAATCTCACTGCTCCACTCCAGCAGGTGAGGAGAAATGCATCAGAGGAAAGGACGTAGAAAGTCTTCTTGGTCTTGGGTGCCATTGAAGGAGATGAAGAGAGTCTAGAGAGAAAATGAGAGAATGAGGGAGTTTTGAGAGAATGGGAGAATCAGATGATGTGAGGAAAAGAGAGAAGAGGGAATTTTTTTTGTAGAGAAAAAAGCAGAAGTTGAAGAGTTACGAAGAATATGAAGAGATGAGGGAGATGAAGAAAGTGAAGAAGAAAAAGAAACGATTGGTAACCGTTGGGAAAAATGAAGAGGCGGGAACACACCTAATGGTTAAACTACATGTGGTTTAGACCTCACCACTAAACTACGTGTAGTTTAGTCATGAACAGTTGAATATATATATATACATATATCTCAAGATTGCCCCAATTAGGCACAAAGTCACCAAGGACCACCTAGTGAGCAGTAAAGGAAGCAGAAGACTCTTCCCCTAAGAAGCATGTACACCCCAAAACCATTTCCAACAGATCACATAAACTCAAGAACACTATCCCTAGTAAGGAAGCAGAAGATTCTTCCCAAGTGGATCGAGCATGTCTAGAACATCATTCTCATGGAGGAGGCATAAGATTCTTCCCCGATGGACCCAAGCATATTTGAACAATCCCCCAGTGAGGAAGCAAAAGATTCTTCCCCAGTGGATCAAGTAAACCTAAAAATATCCCCAGTGAGGAAGCAAAAGATTCTTCCTCAAACCCCTTAGCATACCATGAAGGAAACAGAAGATTCTTCCCCAGTGGATCACATATCTACAAAAGTTACACTACTCCTCAGCAAGTCCATTTCTACTACTCCTCGGCAAGTTTCTCATCCCCAAGTAAGTCATGAAAGAGGCAAAAGAATCCTCCCCACACATACCTACTTCTCAGCGAGTTTTTCCCACCCTTAGTGGATCCAACAATCAAGACCACTCGTGCACATATCCTCCGGGAATTGAACATGCAGGCACGGTAAAAAAAGGTAGAGATAGAGATAGAGAAAGAGACCAAGGTCAACCTGAGGTAAGAACCTTACCAGAAAAGGTAAAGAAATAAGTAAAAAAGATAAGAGGAGCGAGTCACCCGGAGAAGTTTGAGGTAAGCGCCCCGGATGGACACCACAGATACTATATCCTTTTGTTGTTTGTTGGGTTAGCTTGAAGAGCGCCCTTGTTTGTTTTTCTTTTTCTTTTTAAGTGACTCTAGGATAGTGAGTCACTCGCCATTTGCTTGCAAGTGGCAAAACAGATTCTAGGATAATGAACCTATCGTTGCTCGTTTCCCGAGCAACAAAGGTGAGACTTCGAACATACGAATCCCATGTAGCTCTCCAGAGTTACAACCCACCCCATGTATGCGTGATGTGTGTCACATGTGTGGGTTAGGCCCGAGCCATACGTCGAAACAAAATGTTTTGTCTCTTATTCTTTTGATTCTGTCAGCGAAGCTCACGAATCAAAAGAAAGGCATATGTAGACACCGCATTTTGTACCCCTTTCGACTCAGGCCCCCGTTCCCCAATGATGCCCAAACTCTAAGGCGTAAGGCCAATTTAGAGCCCAATAAGATATCTAATTGACTTGAGGAGTGTTAAAATAGAAAATATAACATTTTAAATGAGCAAAAATCTATTTTTGGAAATAAAATGACCAAAGTGGCCCTCGGCCCACGTACATGGATAGCAATTTGCGTACGTGAGCCAAAGCATGCATACGCAAGCACACTCCTGCGTAAGCTAGGGTTTCAGAGACATAAAAAAGACAAGTTTTCTACAATAATGGATGAGGTTTGGAATGAATCCCACATTGTCTGGGAGCTGTTCCAAACCCCATTTTTTTTCCACTATATAAAGCCTTACATGGTATATTTTCAAAACACACAAAAATCCCACGAGAAAATATAAGATTCACTAGAAAATAGTGAATTAAAAGGGAGTTTTTCACAAAACACCTTCAAGTCAATTTTTTTTTATTGGGACCTTTTCTGGCCCCAGTCCTTTTAGTTTAACGTTGCTAATCACTTTCTTATTGGTTTGTGAATAGTCTTGACTGAAGGGGATGATCAATTTCAAGCTTAAAGAGCTTTTCTTTGAGGTATTAGTTCAAACTTTGCCTTTTCCTTTTCGTTCCTTTTTATGCTTTTAATTCTCTGTTTGTCTTGTTTTCTTGTTATAACATGTTTTGATATGTTTTTCTAGTCTAGGTTTACATTTTTATATGTTTCAAATGCATGTTAGGGTGTTAGATTTAGTGTTTTAAGCTTGGTTGCGCTTTTAGGGTTTTCTAGGCAAGAACTTGCGTTCGCATAATCTTGCCTGCGCACGTAGGCTTGATTATGCACATGCAGCTTGTTCTTGCGTGTGCAGGCCGCTGCCCAGAAACCCTAATTTTTATTTATTTTTTATTTCATTTATGCTTTCACATGTTTGTTTGTTTAGCTTCTTTTCCCATGCCTTTATGCTTTCAATGTGTATGTTTCACATGTTTAATTGCTTGTTTTGTCTCACATGTCAGAATTAGGGTTTATTTTGTATTTTCTTTGTTTCAATGCCATGATCATTCATTCACATGCCCATGCATGATGCAATAGGTGCTGAGTTACTGCAAGGTGAGTAAAGTTAAGTCATACATTCACATTCACATGCATATGTGATGTTAAGTTTTGTTTGATGAACATGTACATGTGTTGTTGTGTTGCGTTTAGTGTTTAATTGATAAATGATGTACTTGCTGCCATGATTAAGTTGCTGCCTTATATATGACATGATAGGGTTTTCACATGTTAGATGAATGCTAGCGTTATATATGTGTGGTTTGGTTCTTATGCTTTATGGATGGATATGTATATGTTTTGGGATGATGATGCCATGTTGTATGCTTAGATGTATGCTAGTGTGTGTGTGAGTTTAGGACATAAGTATTGAACATGATTTTATCGAGGTTAAGACGTAAGACACAATGATGGGAGGCCAACCTTAGGGTTGGCGGTCTTGGGTGCCTAACACCTTCCCAAGAACATACCTAAACTTTGAACCCATATCTCTGGTAGTAAGATCAATGGTCCTTCCTTGAAATGACGCTATATTCATGGTTCCTAAGTCATTGCAAAAACTAGGTGGCAACTCCTCCGTTGTGTCCACAACCCCAAACCCAGATTTGACAAAAATCTTGTTTTTATTGTTTTAATCATTTTCACATGTTGTATGACTCTGTTTTAGATTAATTAATTGTGTTTAATTGTTTCCCATATTTATTTTAGTCTTTTTGCCATGTTAGGTTTAATTTGATATATTTCCTTATGTGTTTGATTTGGTGTTATTTTTTCCTTTTTAATAGTATCTATTTAATTTTGTTTTAATATATTTCCTTCTTCGTTTTAATGTGTTTCCTTTTATATTATGACATGATATTTAGCACGTTGTGTGTGCTCTTTTCATTTAGTACATGATGTATGTTTAGGTTTAGGATTATGGCTCACTTAATAAACTCTTTAATTAAATATGGTTATCAACATTTAATAGAGGCCAATCCACAATCCGGGCAGTCTTGGGTGCCAAACACCTTTCCAAGCCGTACCCTAACTTCGAACTCAAAATCTAGTATGTAGACCTATGCAAGTAAGAGCCTAAAAGGCCTAATTTGGTTCCTGACCTAAACTGGGTGGCGAATCCCAAATCTCTGCCTTTGGTTCATTCAGTTGAGACCTAAACTAGGGAGCATGAATCACCCATGTGAGTGCGAGACGATGTGCTCACTGCTCACACCTGACCCATTTGAATTCATTAGTTTGGGCTAAACTAATGTGAACGGGTGGGTTCGGGTTGGTGCCTCTCAAAATGGTGGTTAGACTAATTACATTTTTCCCCGATATTAAGGGTTTTACAGGAGTCGCCATTTATTTAATTATTGGAAAAAAAAATAAGAAAACAACAATTGAAAAATTCATCATTTTGTTGATTTGAGAATAAATGTACATTAATCACAGGTAATTACACGGCTTTGGTCTTAGATAAAACTTAAGATAAACTAATTGCTTGTTTCCTAGTTACAATCTAGAGATTGAAAATTAAATGGATAAGTATTTGATCTACTAACTATTGACCTAATCTCAGAGGCAATGTTACAAGATGAGAAGGTGTTAAGCACCAACCTTACCTGGTGAAATTGGTCTTTTAGACTATGTTGGCCAATGTACATGTCACATCATCCAATCAATCGACATATTATCAATCAATTGCATGTTTATTACTTTAATTTAAATGTGTGTGCATGTGATAAACCCTAATTCCATTTATTCATCATCATATTTGGATTGAAAAATAAATTCTAGTGAATGTGTGTGAATGGTCATATCCTAGATTCAAGGATTTGCAGTGTTTTAAAAGCCAGACCGGACCGGCCGGTCTAACCTGTTCAACTGGGAACCAGGAGCCAGTCCGGTCCGGTTACAAGCCCTAAAACCGGTCAACAACCAGAAAACCGGCCAAAAACCAGGGTTGAACCGAAAATTTTAAAAAAAATGGTTCAATGACCGGTTCAGTTTTTAAAACCATGAGGATTTGAGAGAATTATGAAATTAACAAGTTTTTCATATTTTGGATATAAATTTAAGATCAAAGTTGGTGTTATACATGAACATGCGATAAACAACCAAGAAAATGCAAAGAACACATATGAACAAAATTCAAGAATATCAAAAATATTCAACAAATTTAAATAATCAACTAGTATGCTTTAATCTTAAATTAACATTAGAAGAAAATGAAAAACAAGCTAGGGAAATAGATTATATTTGCATGCAAGATCCACATGGTGAAAGAGACTTTTGGTGGAGGTCCTAAGGGTGGAGTTGTAAAAAAAAAACTAGGAGAGAGAGAGAGAGGATCACTCAATATCTTGAGCATCAGGAAGAGCAAGATATGACAAGACTAACTCTACTTCACTATAACTCAAGAAGGGGAGAAGAGAGTTTGTCTTGAAATGAAGGAAATGAGGGTTTATATAGTAGTGGTGGAGAAAATATGAATGGAATATCATTTAATAGGGGTTGGTAGGGGCTGAATCTAGACTCAATTTTGTGCATAGGAGGTCTGATTGGTGTGGGGAGCAAGTAGACGGCCGAAAAGGAAAGAAAATTCAAATCTGTCTACCTATTCGATAGATGAAATACCGAATAAGTAGACAACCAGCTTTTTCTTTCCTTTTTTGCACGATTTTTGCATTAAATGCTAATTTTCTAGCTCATTCTTGCTGTAATTAGATGTGCTTGGTCCCCAAGGTCAGCCATTGAGATTAATTTCCTCCCATTAACATCAATTAACACCCCTAATCATGCAAAGCCATCAATTATTGCTAATTAAATTAAGTCTATGCAGGAAATCCTATGGTAAATTGTGGTCCAAACTAATAAGAAAATGACATGTCGATAATTTTAATTTAATCAATAGTCAAGCAAATTTAAATTAATTAGTCATCATCTCATGTGATTAGATTCAATTTATGAGAATGTATCTTGGCCATTAAAAATTGATTTAACTATACCTTTCAATTTGATGGTCTGATTGGTCCCGTGACCACTCATTTTGATCGTTGCAGCATCAAGACCACTTTGATGATATGAAATTAAGGATTCAATGGCCAAAATTAAGATAGTTATCTCCAATGTGAAATTACTCTTACCCTCCATGTGATATTCAATGCAGGTTGAAAAATTGGTTTTCTACAAATGAAATTAGAGAACTTGTTATTAGAATGTATTTCAATGTAGTCGAGACTATACCTGGAAATAATTGGTAAGGTAATTAATCAAATAGTTGGTATACACAATGAAATACATATGCAAATAGTGTGAGATACTCCAAACCACTTCCAAATCTCAAAATAAACCAAAGCAATGAAAATAGAGAACTCGTGATTAGGTATGTATTTTAATATGATCAAGATTATACTTTGGTGGATAGTGATCAAGGAAAAAAAATTTATTAGTGAAAAAGAGAAGCTATAAAATTAAGAAGACCTGAAGAGTAACAAAATTTAGAGAAAATTTAGAGTATTGTAAGCACATTGAATACATATCAAACTTCAATGAGTGCGCTGTGTTAGATAACAATTTTATTGTGAAAAGTACATCTCAATCTTACTAAAAAAATCAACATTTTCTTCATGAACAATTATGTAACTCTATTTTATTTGCATGATATAACATTTAAAATATATGGATACTATACTTCATGTTTAAGTTTAATAATTTTTTTAAAAAAAAATTTGTAGCCAAATATGTGCAGATATTCATACATTTTTCATGCTGTCTCTCGGTATTTGCAAAATGGAAACCACTATAAGCTAGTGAAGGTTATGAAAAATAGAATTCTTGTTATAATTGCAGGCAAGATATTAAGAAAGGAAAAGTAGAAATTTGTCCAAGGATATAACATACAAAATAGGAACTGAACCTATTATCTAGAGTGTAGATGCAAAAGTAGGAGTGGGGCAAAGGTGAGTGACGTTAATGGTGGGATAGGTATTGTCGCAGTGAAGGGTAGGAAATTTCTATTATGCCGGTGTCAAACAATAAGGAAACATGCCCCTTTGTGAAAGAATGTATAACAATCAATACAGTAGTTTAAAAGGCTTCTAATATCAAACATAAAACATCTGTATAAAAGCTGAAGTGTAGTGATGATGTTGTGATCGTTAGTCGAGTAGGTTCGTCCAGACAGGTCAGCAACCTCGTCTCTATACCTACAATATCGCGGAAGGGATCCTCTTTGGGTGGTCACCGGTGTGGTGCCAGCCATGGAGTCTCCGATAATAAAGTTAGCGTGTTGAAGCTAAAAGAAAGTATGAAAACTAGAAATTGCAAAGCTACGGTGTATGTGTATTTGAGCATGTACCTTGTCTAGTTCTAAGGAGTGTTTATATATGGCTCCATTGCTTCTAGCCGTTGTGGCCTTTATTGTGGCTTTGTACTTCTTTTTGTAACACCTCTGGGCTCATCAATGTGAGCTTTGGTGAGCTCCCAACAGTCTGACAGCTAGTTGGTAACTATCCGAGACATTGATTCCTCTATTAATGGCTTACCTTCCTTCATCCACACAGTGGAAGGGTGGACGAGGCTTCTTGATGGGTTCGTCTGGGCTAGGAGGTTCGTTGGACCTATCAGCTGCCCCCCTAGGTTCTGTGGTCATCCTTACGTGTTCTAACAACTAACAGAAGATGAAAGGTCTCCTGCCCAGACATGTCTCTTAGGGTTCTATTCCGTATTTAATGCAAAGTGGCGGTGCCGTACGCGTCATGGCCAGGTGGCACGTTATGATTGGTGGAATTTAATACTCCACTCATGTATCTTTTGGGTTTCCCGCTGGTTTTCAGTTTTTTGTGCCCAACTATTTTAAACTGCTTCTCCTGTCTCTTTCCTCCTTACTTTTTCCTTTGTACACCATAGTTGCTCTGCGTTTCTTCTTCTCCGAGCTCCCTGTCGCACTTTCCCTTTCATTCTTTTGAGGTACTGTTTCTTTCCTTCTGCTTTGTTCTTTACTAGTAATAGATTGCACTAGATTTCCCCTTTTTCTTTTTCTTTTTGTTTCGAAATTTGGAGTTTCTTCCCCTTTTTCCTTCCTTTGAATTCCATGGTAGATAGCTCTGAAGTTAGGAGACTCTGTCCCTCTCTTTCATTTTTCTTTGCACACTTGGGGGCTTCTTTAGGTTCTTCTCATTCTTTTGGTTCTCTAATTGAGAACTTTGTGTTTGGGGGTAGTGGCTTAGGTCTAGCTTTGGCTAATCTACTTCCTTTGCTTCGTGAGTCAGTAAATTGGTTTGAGGGAGTTGTGGGTGAGCAAAGAGTGAAAGTTCAATATGGGTATGAAACACCCTTGAACGTTTAGACCCCAAATTATAAAATATCAATTCAAGCTTATAATCAAACAATTAATGTTCGGAACATGAACATAAGCCAATCACAGAATTGATAACTAATCTAAGCCAAATATAAACACATCCACAGCAGTAAATATAAGGCAAAGATAAAGGGAAGGAAGATGCAAATACACGGACAACACACGATGTGTTATCGAAGAGGAAACCGAAGTCCTTGGCGTAAAACCTCTCCGCCGCCCTCCAACCGGTGATAAAATCCACTAAAAAATATAGTTGGGATACATGAACAGCAGAAGACCCTCCAAGCCTAATCTACCCAGGTACCTAAGCCCTCCAAGCTTCCTGCTCCAACGAGGTTACGCCAAACCTATTTCTTCTTTAGCTTCCTGGATTCCGCTACTAGACCATAGCATCAACCAATGTATATTGGTTCCTTCCAAACTACTTCCCTTAGCACCAAATGAACCTTCTCACAGACGTGGGTGTGGTGAGATAAGGATTTGGTAAATGACCTCTCAAGGGTATGACAATGGAGAGGAAGAGAGTAGAGGAATTTGTAGAGTCTCTTAGATGAAGATTGGGGATGAGGCAATCTTGTTTTTCTCTAGGGTTTTCTCTCACAAAATTCTCTCTGGAAGCTCTCACAATTTAGTGGGTATAAGGGTCTATATATAGTGAGGTGAGAAAAGAATACGAAGAGACAGTTTTTGCCAAACAGGGTAAATTGGCGGCTTGGTCTCGCGGCTTGTCCAAGTCACGAAATCAAGTTGCGACGTAACGGCCTGGCCAGCCTGGGACTTTTGTCCTGTAGTGCGACAGCTAGCGCGACCCTTCAGCTTCCCTGTGTGCATCTCACGTGTCTGAAGTTGGCGACTTGCAGCCGCAAGCCACCCGCGAGTCCTAGCCGCGAAGCTCTGCTTCTTTGCACATACTTGAGCTTTTCTTCACATCTTCTCACACACTACCCTTACAATAATCCCACCTAAATACAAGGTTACTAAGTGCTTAAATTACAAGCAAATTGGCACGGAATAAAGCCAACAAGATGGTTGATAAATTTCAACCTTACAAAGAGTTATGTCTGAGATAAGATCTAGCGAGCTAGAGACGGGATTGTTGTCTAGCAACGATCTCATCAAGAGGGAGGAGGATACTGCAGCCTCTGGCCCAAGGGAGGTTAAAGCTTTCCACACCCTCAGGGAAACGTGTGGCCTGGACGCTGAAACCCTTTCCGGGTTTAGGGATAGGTTTCAGTTTCTCGAGAAGGTTAAGGTTCGTCTTCCTCAAAAAGAGGAGCGAGCTTGTCATTTCTCGCCTGGGGAGCTGTGCTTCTACAAGGCCACTTTCCAGTGCGGGCTTAGGTTTCCCGCCCACCCCTTTATTATGGAGCTTCTGAGTCACTTCAATATTGCTCCTAGGAAACTTATGCCAAATTCGTGGAGGATTGTAACTAGTTGTATGGAGATATGGCTGGCCGTCACAGAGGGAGACATGATTAGGGCGGACGAATTCACGTATCTATATCGTCTAAAGGAGTCAAAGGAGTACGGGTATTACGAGCTGGTGCCCTAGGTTAAGGCGGCTAGGATCGTCACCGATCTACCCTCGTCCTTAAGATATTGGAAGTCGAGGTTCTTTTTCGTGTCTATGGATGACTGGGAGACTCCTTTTGATGAGCTGTACAGTGACGTTCCTAGGTTGTTTGTCATTGGAAAGCCCCGAGTCTAGGTGCGTCGTCCTTCTCTTTACTCTTCTTCTTTTTCCGTTTTTTGTTTTAACCATCGCTAACCTTCCTATTTGTTGTGTCTGCGCAGCTAAAAGGCGTCCAAAGCTCAAGAGCAGGTACAAGAGGCGCGTGGAAGGAGCTACTGAGTATGCCAAGATGATCAACAACTTCGACGACTTGGTTGATCCGAGAACCTGGGCTCGTCATTACTTGGGACCAGAGCCTTCCTCCTACGTTCTGCGTGCCATCGAGATCGAAAAGAAGAGTAAGTGTTTATTTGGCTCATTGTTGACTTGAATTTTCTTCCTTTTTTTTTTTTGACAAGTGTTTTTCTTCTGCAGAAAGGACGACGAAGTTTAACCAGGAGATGTACGCCAAGATGAGGGCAAAGAAGAACGATTCTCTCTCCAACCTCAAGAAAAAGGTGGTACGTGTCATGGAGAAGAGGACTCCCATCACTCCAGCTACCTCTATCCCTGAAGCGACGAGGATTGCTTCCCCGGCCACCTCGATGGAAGAGATCACCCCACGCCTGAAGAAGCAATGCGTGGCCAACAAAGGAAAATAGAAGGCCGACTCCCGCTTATCCAGCATTTGGGACGACGTTGGCCTTGCGCTGACGAGGGCATAAGATGCCTTCACCACTGAAAAGCTTAAGGTCCTCTCTAGCGTGTCTTCTAACGAGATTGTGGGTCATCATATCCACAAGCTTGTCCAGGTAATGTACTTGTGCAATTTTACGTTTCCCTTTCCCTTCTTTTGTATTGTTCAGAAAGTTGGATCTTCTTTTCAGGTACTGGGGGAAACCATTCACATTACCTCGGAGTACTTGAGCCAGGAGGCAAAGGCCGTGTCCGCGAGGTCCAAGATGGAGGTTCTGGAGGCGGAGAACTCGAAGCTGAGGAAAGACCTCATCTCTGCCATGGACAAGGCCAACACCGTCAAAGAAAAGGCGAAGGTCTTGTGATAGGCCACAAACTGAATGACCCCTTGTGATTAAACCAATTAATTAGTTAGCCAAGTTATTAATTAATCAATTTAACATGCAAACGCGTGGAAGCACAAACAAATCACCAATAAACTAAGTATGCAGTGGAAATTAAATGACATGGTGATTTGTTTACGAATGGGGAAAAACCTTACGGCAAAAACCCCATCGGGTGATTTTCAGGTCACCACTCCCGAAACTCCACTATTATCACAACAAGCGGTTACAAGTAAAGGGATCCCAAGTACCTTACCAACCTACAGTTGAACCCTTACCCCAATACCCAATTGGACTTGTTCTGTAGTGACAGTTCCCCCTTTTGATGCACAGCTCCCAAGTACGTGACTAACCAATGCGCGGATCCCAGTACGCG
Source organism: Quercus aquifolioides (assembly GCA_019022515.1). NCBI lineage: Eukaryota > Viridiplantae > Streptophyta > Magnoliopsida > Fagales > Fagaceae > Quercus > Quercus aquifolioides. The sequence goes on from CM032326.1 coordinate 45,165,963, forward strand.
ACTTCAAACACCAACTGAAAGAGAGGTTGGCTGCAAAGTTCTTCAGTTCATCCTACACGATGAAGATCAAGAAGATGCTTGGTCACAAAACCCAAAGGTGCACATACACAGCAACTTCTTCAAGAAGAGATGAACTAGGGCAAGAATTTCGTCTTCGGTCACAATTTGCTTCAACAGAGTTTTCTCAATGTTTTTACAACTTGTGAACTATTTGACGGCTCTTAAAACAATCCTTTTATATGTCTAGGGTTAGGAGAAAAGAAGGCCCAAAGACACATTCACGGATCCCAAGAAATCAGATCAGAATTCTGAATTTCTTAATTCTCGACAGATAGAAGGTGTCGAGAAGCTGTCAAGAAGGTGTCGAGCTTACGGGCTTAAGACAGCATTCTTTAAGCTCGATAGATGCAGCTGTCGAGCCAGCTGTCGAGCTTTAATGAAATTGCACTATCAGCTTGTTTTCCTTGGACAGACTTGATGACTTCAACACTTGATCTTGAAACCTTGTTTCTTGAAGTATTAAAAACACCTAGAACTACCCAATTACAAGTAAAGTGCATTTTGTCAAAGGATTAGCCAATTACATAAAAGAATGACATGTGTTCTTAATGAGTGAACTACATATGTCCTAACATCTTGTCTGACAACCTGAGGGCTAAAAGGCAGCTGACATTGGAGAAGGATGAACAGCTCCGACTGCAAAGGAAAGAGTGAAGACTATTGCTGTCAAGTCCGTTGAAGCCTTTCAACAGACTGATGAGTACAATACCATGCTCTTAAGTTGGTACTACAAGGGCTTCGAGATCTTGTGGCGGTACCTCATCAAGCACCCCACTAGAGTAGATCTTGAAAACATGGATCTAGAGGTGTGGACAAGGAGATGGCGGCAAACGAGGCTTCATAATCTGTTGTTGTTGCTCCTAAGGAAAATGTTCCAGAGCCTACTCAAGCTAGTGGTGACAAGGCTGAAGCTTAGTGCAAATACTCTTTTTTTTTTGGGTACCCAGTATGTTTTTGGGCTTTTTATTTTAACTCTAGAACAATGCTCCTTGCTCAGTGTTTTTTGGGCTTTTGATTCCTGTTTACAAACAAGACATACTTATGCTATTATTTTATCTTCATACCTTTGCTGGTTCGTATTTTGTTCTTCGTTATGCTTAATACTTTCTACCTGTATGTGACTCATGCTTTTATCTGAATCTTTGCCTATTTACCCTTAGATTAGGAGTTTGGACGATGAGATTTCGTCAGTAATTTGCATCCGTCTAGGTGGATTCTTATTACTTAGCCAATTTTTAGGTGACTTTCACCCATTTAAGGGATTTTGTCATTTGGCTTTGTCAGTAATTGACATCCGTCTAGGCAGATTCTTATTACTTAGCCAATTCTTAGGTGACTTACACCCATTTAAGGGATTTTGTCATTTGGCTTCGTCAGTAATTTACATCCGTCCAGGCGGATTCTTATTACTTAGCCAATTCTTAGGTGACTTACACCCATTTAAGAGATTTTGTCATTTGGCTTCATCAGTAATTTACATCCGTATGGGCAGAATCTTATTACTTAGCCAATTCTTAGGTGACTTACACCCATTTAAGGGATTTTGTCATTTGGCTTTGTCAATGATTTACATCCATCTAGGCGGAATCTTATCACTTAGCCTTTTTTTTCTTTAGGTGACTCACACCCATTTAAGGGATTTTGTCATTGGAGTCGCCAGTGAGTTATATCTATCTAGGCGGAATCTTATCACTTAGCCATTTTTTTTTAATTTCTAGGCTTGCATACAGTACATTCATATGTTGGCTGAATAGTACTTTTATTACTTTCTTTCAAATGTGAATACAATCGTCTGTTACATTTATTGGTGGTACTTCTTCAAATGCTCAATATTCCACGGTCGTGGTAGTTTCTTCCCGTCCATCGTTTGCAGGTGATAGCTGCCTTGTCTTGAGTAATGGATGACTTTGTAGAGTCCTTCCTAGGTTGGACCAAGCTTCCCCTGGGTTGGATCCTTAGTAGCAAGTGTGACTTTACTTAAGACGAGGTCCCCTATGTTGAGTCGCCTGAGTTTCACTCTCTTGTTGTAGTATTTGGCCATCTTCTGCTGGTACTTCGTCATCTTCTGGGATGCTCTGTCTCTTACTTCGCCTAGGCAATTCAGGTTGACTCTTAGCTGATCGTCGTTGCTGCCTTTACCAAAGACTTCTCTTCTCATGCTGGTGATTCCCACTTTAACTGGAATTACTGCCTCGGTGCCATAGGTGAGCCTGAAGGGAGTTTAACCTGTCGGGGTTCTTGTTGTAGTCTTGTATGCCCACAGGACATTAGGCAAATCTTCTGGCCAAGCGCCCTTTGCTTCCTCCAACCAAGCTTTGATGATCTTAAGTAGTGTCCGATTCGTCACTTACTTCTGTCTATTGGCTTGGGGGTGACCTGGAGATGAAAATTGGTTCTTGATCCCCAATCCTGAGTGATAGGCCAAGAATGTATTGACCCCTTATGATATATTAATTGATTAATTAGCCAAGTTTATTAATTAAACAAATTAACATGCAAAGCGCATGGTAGCACAAACAAATCACCAATTATCTAAAGTATGCAGTGGAAAATAAATTGACACGGTGATTTATTTACGAATGGGGAAAACCTACACAGCAAAAACCCCACCAGGTATTTTAAAGTCACCACTCCTGAGAATTCACTATTATCACAACAAGTGGGTACAAGTAAAGGAATCACAGTACCTTATACCAACCTACAGTTGAACCCTTACCCCAATACCCAATTAGACTTGTTCTGTAGTGACAATCTCTCCTTTTTAATGCACGGCTCCCAGTACATGACTAACCAATTGCGTGGATCCCAGTACGCGACTTAATCACCAACTTGAGAAAGATGTTGGCTACAAAGTTCTTCAGTTCATCCAGACGATGAAAATCAAGAAGCTCATTGGCCACAAAACCCTACGGTGTAAAAACACAGCAGCTTCTTCAAGAAAAAGATGAACTAAGGCAAATTCTGTCTTCGGTCACAATTTGCATGAACAAGACTTTGCTTCACACTTATGCAACTGTGCATCCTTTGACGACCCTCAAAATAATCCTTATATATGTTTAGGGTTGTGAGAAAAGAAAGCCTAAACACATACTCACGGATTGGATGAAAAACAGCTCTGAAAAACTGAGTTTCATAAATCTCGATAGATAGCCATCTATCGAGCTAGCTGTCGAGGCACGGGCTTCAGCAGCTTTTAAACCTCGATAGATGCTAGTTGTCAAGCTAGCTGTCGAGATTTAATGAACAGCACTTTTTCATTTGATTCTTGGACAGTCTTGCATGGCTTTAACACTTGAACTTGAAACCTTGTTTCTTAAAGCATTAAACACATCCTAGATCTACCCAATTACAAGTAAAGTGCGTTTTGTCAAAGGATTAGACAATTACATAAAATGTTAACATATGTTCCTAACATTAATCACATATGTCCTAACACCGAGCAAAAGTCTCTGAAGTGTTGGCTGTCAAACTGCCGTCCGTTATCCAATATGATCGTCTTCGGTATCCCGAATCTGCAGACTATGTTTTTCCATACGAAACTCTGGACCTTTGCCTCCATAATAGTTGACAGTGCTTCTGCTTCAACACACTTTGTAAAATAGTCAATAGCAACCAGTAAAAACTTTACCTGTCTCTTACCTCGAGGTAGTGGGCCCACGATGTCAATTCTCCATTGAGCAAATGGCCACGGGGAGGTTATTAGCGTCAGTCTCTCTACTGGGATGCATTGAACATTTCCAAATCTTTGACATTTGTTGCACCTCTCAACGAACTCTCTTGCATCCTTCTGCATAGTAGGCCAGAAGTAACTTGTTCTGATGATTTTACTTACTAGGGACCTTGGGCCTGCATGATCTCCCTAGATTCCTTTATGAATCTCCTCCAAGATGTACTTGGCCTCACTTTCGTCGACACACTTCAGGTAGGGCATGGAGAAGCCTCTTTTGTACAGGGAGTCATTCATGATAGTGAACCTGGCTGCCCTCTTCCTGACTTTCCTGGCTTCCTCGACGTCTTGTGGAAGTTGTCCATCTTGGAGGAAGGATAGAATTCAGGTCATCCAACTGCTTTTACTCTGGATGGCAAAGGTGAGGATCTCTTCAATGCTGGGACACTTCTGGACTTCCATCTTTAAATCTGTGCTCGTCGGTCCTGCTCCTAATGACGCCTATTTTGCTATCTTGTCTTCCCTCATATTCTGGCTTCTAGGGACTTGTATGAACTCTACTCGATCAAATTCTTGGGCCAAATGCCTCGTCAACCTCAGGTACTTCTGCATCCTTTCCTCCTTTGCCTCATATTCCTCCCTTATTTGACCCACAACTAGCTTTGAATTGCTCTAAAGAAGCAAGTTTTTGGCACCCAACGCCTTTTTGACCCTTAGTCCCGTCAATATTGCCTCGTATTCAGCTTCGTTGTTGGCGACAGGGAACATCAGCTGAACTCCGTACTTGAGCATCTCTCCTTCTGAGGTGATGATAATAACCCCTACTCCCCCCCTCTCTCGAGCTGACGACCCGTCAGTCTGGATCTTCCATCTTTCTACTTCATTTAATGCCCCGTTCTCGTCCAGGACTGTAAACTCGACAATAAAGTCTGCTAGTGCCTACGCCTTGATAGCTGTTTTGGGGTGGTACTCAATGTCGAATTGGCTAAGCTCAATTGCCCATTGAATCATCCTTCCTGCAACCTCGGGCTTGTTCATTGACTTCTTTATAGGTTGGTTCATCATCACTAGGATACGATTCGCCTTGAAGTATGGGCGCAGCTTTCGTGAGGCTACAATCAAGGCAAATGTAATCTTCTCGATCCGTGGGTATTTTGCTTCAGCTCCTTGGAAGGCTTGACTGACATAGTAGACTGGGAGTTGCATTCCATCCTCCTCCCGAATCAAGGCTACACTCATAATTGTAGCTGATACTGCTAAGTATAAATACAGGTCTTCCCCCCTCTTTGGACAGGCTTAGGAGGGGTGGATTGCTCAGGTAGTGCTTGAGCTCCTAGAAGGCTTTTTCACATTCTTTTGTCCAAGTGAAGGCTTGCTTCAGTGTCTTGAAGAAGGGCAAGCACTTGTCTGTTGCTTTAGAGACGAACCTGTTGAGTGCTACTATTCTTCCTGTTAGCTTCTGGACTTCCTTCACTGTCTTAGGTGATGTCATTTCTAGTATGGTCCGCACCTTCTTTAGGTTTACTTCTATTTCTCTCTAGGACACCATGAACCCCAAGAACTTCCCAGATGCTACCCCAAAGGTGCACTTGTTGGGGTTCAACTTCATCTGATACTGCCTGAGAGTCGCAAACGTCTCGTCGAGGTCGTCCAGGTGTGCTGACTCTTCTTTGCTCTTGACGAGCATATCATCTATGTACACTTCCATGTTCCTCCCGATTTGTTTGCTGAACATCTTATTTACTAACCTCTAGTAGATTGCTCCTGCGTTTTTCAGTCCGAAGGGCATTACCTTGTAGCAATAGAGCCCTTGGCTTGTGATGAAAGCAGTCTTCTCCTGGTCTTCTTCTGCCATCTTTATCTGATTGTATCCTCAAAAATGCATCCATGAACGTAAGGAGCTTGTGTCCTGCTGTGGAATCCACCAGCTGATCTATCCTCGGTAAGGGGAAGCTATCCTTTGGGCAGGCCTTGTTTAGGTCCGTGAAGTCTACACACATCCTCCATTTTCCATTTGCCTTCTTTACTAGGACGACGTTGGCCAGCCAATTTGGGTAGTAGACCTCGCGAATGAAGTTCGTTGCTAGCAATTTATTGACTTTGTCCATGATTGCCTGGTTTCGTTCTGGAGCAAAGACTCGTCGTCTTTGCTAGACGGGCTTTTTCTTGGGATCTACATTTAGCTTGTGTTGGATGGTCTTTATGGATATGCCTGGCATATCCTCGTGACTCCATGCGAAAACGTCCAGGTTGTCCTTGAGGAATTGGATTAGTTTCTTCTTCATTTCTGTGCTCAGAGTCGTCCCTACCCTTGTAGTCTTCGTCAGTTCCACGTCTACCAGTTCCACGGTCTCCAGGGCTTCCACCTTCTCTTCCTCCTTCTCCTTAATCATCCACGTATGGTTTTCCTTTACAGCTAACACTGCCTGGTAGCATTCCCGAGCTAGTACCTGATCTCCTTTTACTTTGCCTACACCATTTTCTGTTGGGAACTTTACCTTCAGGCAATAGGTGGACGTGGCTGCCTTCCAGCGGTTGAGTGTAGGCCTTCCAATTATTACGTTGTACGAGGAAGGATAGTCTACCACCAGGAAGTTAAGCTAACGAGTCAATTGCCATGGGTAGGATCTTACCATGATCGTGGTGTCACTATGCCTTTAGGATACACTCTATCTTTACTGAAGCTGATGAAAGGGGACTCAAAAGGTCGCAATCTTTCAGGATCCACTTTTAGCTGTTGAAAAGCAGAGAGGTAGATGATGTTCGCAGAGCTACCGTTGTCTATGAGGATTCTCCTAGTGTTGAACCCTTCGATCATAAGCATTATAACCAAGGGGTCGTCATGCGGCTACTTCACCCCTCAGGCATCTTCTTCAGTGAACAGGATGTCCCTGTTTGTCCTCCTTTGTTTCAGGGGTGGTATCCTGTGGATGCTGTTCACCTGTCTTTGTTATGAATTCTTGAGAGATCTGAACAACCCCCCTGTTGATGGTCCTCGTGTGATCGTCTTTACCTCCCCTATTGCGCTCTATGGACGATGGGATGTGTGGTCCTCGTCCCTCGGAGAGGCTTCATGCTTGTCCCTGTTATCTCCTCTGGACTTGCTGAAGTCTCCCTTCTTCACAAACTTCTGTAACTTCCTTTTTCGAATGAGCTCTTCTATCTGCTCCTTCAGGTCTCTGCAATCTTCTGTGTAGTGGTTGTGATCCTTGTGGAAACAGTAATACTTCTTCTTGTCGCGCACATTGGGTGACCAGTGCAATGACCTTGGCCACTTGAGGTAATGCTCATTTTTAATCTACACCAAAAAATTTTCAACAGGCATAACTAAAGGTGTGAATTTTACTATTCGAGGGGATTTATCGACCTTCCTCTTGTTCCTGTCTGTACTCTAATGATCTCCTCACTCTCTTTTTCGTCCCCTCCGATCTTCTTCCTTTCTTTCCCTCTATTTGGGCTTATCTTCGTCCCTTATTGCTATTAGGGCATCCTCGGCATCCATGTACTTTTGCACCTTCAAAAGCATTTCTGCCATCATTTGAGGAGGGTTCTTCACGAGCGGGACCACGAACTTCTTGGATTTTAATCCAACTTTAAATGTTGTTAGCTGCACCTTGTCATCCGCCTCGTCTACTTCTAAGGTTTCTCGGGTGAAACGTTTCACATATGACCTCAGAGTCTCCTTCTCTCTTACCTGATGGTGAGCAAGTGGTCTGCCGGCCTTTTTGGGCATTGTCCTCCGAAGAAGTGGCATACGAAGGAACTGCCCAATTGCTCAAAGGTGTTGATGGACGATGTTGGTAGCTTAGTGAATTATTCCCTTGCTGCTCCTTTAAGAGTGGTAAGGAAGGAACGGCACAATATCTCGTCAAGGGGTTGTTAGAGGCCTAGAGTTGTCTTGAAGGTGTTAAGGTGGTCCAAAGGATCCTTTAGACTGTCAAACGCCTCAAGTTGTGGAAGACGAAACTTTGAAGGCATTGGGCACTCCAGAACTGCTGCTGTGAAAGGTGAGATCGTCCTTCTGACCATCCTTTCCATGCTCTAGTTTGTCTTTTCCTGTATTGCGCTTCTCAGCTCGTCCATTTCCTTTCTCATTTCCCTGAGGAGGTCCGAGCCCGCTCCTTCTGGAGTAGCTGGTCATCGGCGGTCATTCCTTCTTTAGCTATCTCCATCGTCATCTCGATTTGTCCTAGAACAATTATCCTTTTGCTGTAGCCGTAGCCACATCTCCTGGTTTTATCTCATGAGCTCCTCCACACTAGCTGTGAGTGTTTGGATTAGTAGGGTTAATGTTGCAGAATCTTGGGGGAGTTTGGACTCCATCTGGACTTTTGAGTTGAATGGAACTACGCTTTCGAACCTGAGTACGAAAATGTCGTCCCCACAAACGGTGCCAAACTGATGATGTTGTGATCGTCAGTCGAGTAGGTTCGTCCAAACAAGTCAGCAACCTCATCTCTATACCTACAATATCGTGGAAGGGATCCTCTTTGGGTGGTCACCGGTATGGTGCCGGCCACGGAGTCTCCGATGATAAAGTTAGAGTGTTGAAGCTAAAAGAAAGTATGAAAACTAGAAATTACAAAGCTACGGTGTATGTGTATTTGAGCATGTAGCCTTTATTGTGGCTTTAGTGCTTCTTTTTGTAATGCCTCTGGGCTCATCAATGTGAGCTTTGATGAGCTTCCAACGGTCTGACAACTAGTTTGTAACTGTCCGAGACATTGATTCCTCTATTAATGGCTTACCTTCCTTTGTCCACGCAGTGGAAGGGTGGACGAGGCTTCTTGATGGGTTCGTCTGGGCTAGGAGGTTCGTTGGACCTATCATGTAGTATTTATTATTGCTACACTTCTATTGAGCCACATCAGCAGCCATATCATCTAGCTATTTCTAATCATTTATCTCCACAATTTCCAACCATAATATCTCTTTTACCTTTTTATCTCTCCACTACTCTCAACCTTAATGTCACTCTTCATCTATCTTTTCTGTTTCTTGCGATGGTCACCTCGTGCGCATACTTGAGGGTAAGATTTTACAATACGAGCAGTTTTTAAAAATGTGAGATATGAAAAACATGCAATGATTTCATTTTTTTTTTTTTTTTTTTTTAAATTTCAGTTGTGTTCAAGTATTTAGAGGTTAAGGACCATAAGCTTACGCGGTATGTGTGTGTGAAATCTAAGTTTTAGTTTTATTTTTTTCTAGATTAAAAAAGTTATCTCCATAATATATTATGTGAAATATTTATAATAACAAATTTGTTAAGCTTTTCTTAATGAGATAAAGAATACAAATTTTCCACACTTGTGACTTGAGTAGATAATTCTCATGTTTCATTCTTAAGTCCATCAATCCTCGTAAATTTTGTTGAAAGAACATTAAAAAAAACTTTATACAAGATCATTTTTTTTTTTTTTTTTGTTAATGTGGTGTTAGATAAGCTCATTTAAAGATCTCAAAATGCATTTGTTAATCTATTATGATTAGTCAAAGGTTAATTTGTCTTTTGTCAAATATACAAATGTGATTAGAACGCTAAAGGATGAATATGTAACGTTAATATGTTCTCATTATAATGGGTGAGACTTTTAATATCTATTGAATATTTAAATATTTTATATTGTCAAAAAAATTAGAGATGTAAATAAATAGGAAAGCATTTTACCATATTGAGTAACTAAAAGTATATGTAAATTTGAAACCACCCAAGATGGATAGGTAAAGTCAATCTCATTATCATGTTGTGGGACCTTTTCTATCTATTGAATATTCAAATAATTCATATATTTCTTCTCAAAAAAAAATCATATATTTTATATTTTAAAAAAATTAGAGATAAAAAATAAATAAGAAAACACTTTGCCATATTAAGTAACAAATAGTTTATTATTTTTTAAGGGTTTTTTTTATTTTAATTTTCAGTATAAACATATAAATTAAAGTAGATTAAACCGCCTATAATGAATTTTTTTTTTTTTTAAGGACTTAAAATGAATATCTAAAGTCATTTTGTTTTCATTATCATGATGTGAGACTTTAACTATCTATTGAATATTTCATATATTTTATATTGTCAAAAAAAAATGGAGAAAATAATTAGGAAGAAGAAGGATGATGTGATTAATAATGTGGCTCAATAGGAGTGTGGCAACTGTTAGGTTCTAAAAGTTTAGAACAATTGGCAAACCGTAAATACAAACTTGTCTAGATATAGATTCTTAAGTTTATAAGTATATTAGACAATGCTCAAGGTGCTGCAAGTCAAAATACAAGAAAAAGGAAGCTACAGGTTCAAGAAATTCGAAACATGCCAGGTTCAACCGATCAAGAACAAGCCTCGACCGATTAAGACATGGATCTGCAGAATTTAATTCCGGCCCAACAGCTCATTAAACCCATCAAGTGATTAGGGTTTCAAATCTAATTCTCCCAGTATTTAAAGGAAATCCTAAGGCACGTTTTGAAGAGACTTTGGAGGTGCTCTTGTGAAATCTAAAATGGTACTGTGCTCTCCTTTCAAAGTAACTACCGGAATTCCATCTACAAGATCTTAAGTTGCTGCTACAAGATTATACATAGCTGATGATTTAAAATTTTGAGTGGGATCTCAAAGTCACAAACGTGGGTGTTTGTGTGTGACAAACTCAGATAGAAGAGTCTGTGGATTTGGAGTTGCACGTGGTCATGTGAGTAAGTACTACAAGAGGTAGCTTTAGATTTAGGGTTTAAATCTATTGTAAAACTTTCATTCCATCATAGTGAATTTGTTTACCTTAAGGATAAATTAGGTTAAATCCTCCCCAAATTTTTTACCTTGAAACTATTGGTTTCAATGGTTTTCCTAAGTCATCATGATACTGTCTTCTTTACTTTTCCGCATTAAGTAATATGATTGCATGAGTTTAACCTAGATTTGAAAAATAAACCTAAGTAACTACTTGGTTAATTAATTAGGTTAAAAGAATATGATTTATAGTAGTCTAAACGAACTAACAGCAACAATAAATGCAACACTTCATCTTATATATATATTGTAGGGTCAATTTTTGTAGGCCAAGCCCAAAAGGTATGGATTATGAGCCCAATGAACCCAAGACAATGAATTTATAGAGCGTGGGTGAAAGAACTGGGCTGGATGTAAATTAAACAAGAGTTGATTATGGTATTTACGGATGAACTAACATGCAATCATGCAGGGACAAAGGCCAAAGTGAAAATCCGAAGAGGCATTTTATTGAATGAAAGTTGGTTACAGTTCTTAGAGCTACAGTAAAGTTATTTTCTTCTTCTCTCTCTTTTTTGTTTCGTCCCCCCTTATCAGAGGCCTCTCCCCCTTATATAGCACCCTCTCCCTTCATCTTCACCGTCCACTTGTTCATCATCTAAACATCCACTTGAGTGCATGTCCCATCATGTATCTTTTTTAGCCTTGTGTGAGTGGCGGTAGCTGAGATTGTACTGTTCAGGGGTCTTCTCCACATTAATGCGGCCAGAAAAGTAGATGCAGTGCATTTAATGTGGTGGTTGAAGTTTGTCTTCTAGATATTTCTCCGTTCCTGTCATCTCCATGCGCGCCTGAGGTTCATCTTTATCATTAGAATCGTCAAGAGGGTTACTTGAACTTCCCAGACATCTGTTTGACCAAGCTTCTTTGAATCCGAGGATAATGGCCTCTTCGGACAATTGAATATCTCCTCGGACTATGCCCCACTTTCATCTCCAGGTATGTTTCTTTCACATGGGCTTCTTCTCAAGTACTTTCATCTCTTCGGACAAACAGTAGTCCTCAAATAGGGCCTTAGGCCCAATATATTAGGTTGGGCTTTTCACCCCCCCCCCCCCCCCCACACATATATATATATATATATTCCCCCTTACTTTACTTTTATAATATTGCTTGCTTCTGCCCCCCCCCCCCCCTTTTTTTATATCAAAGCCATAAATCTTCGTTCTGCTTATTGTAGTTCTATCTCTATCTTTTTCTTTTTCTTTTGTGGTCCATTATTCTTCCACTGTTTTTTGAGAGAGTTTCAACCTATGGCGTCCGCTTCTGATGATAGCTCTTTATTTTCAGACCAAGACACCAATCGGTTTTTAATGTAGGCAGGGATTGAACCCCAGATCTCTTATTCAACCATCAGAGACTTTACCAGTTGAGCTAATTGGAACCCACATTCTTCCACTATTTAACTCTTGCTTTGTTGTGTCTTTTTCTTGTCTCCTTTGGTGATTCCCATACCTGAACAATAAGGAATGCTTTTGATTTTGCTGCTCCCATTATTTATAGTCAATTAACAGTCATAAACACAACATTTAATTTCGATTTAGTTGCTTTACATGATGAATATAGATCTGCAAAATCGAAAGAAAAAAGAAAATGGTACCATGCTACTTTTGATGAAAAAGAAAGGTCTCATATAAAAATAAAAAATAAATAAATAAATAAAAAGTGGAAAGAAATGATGCATGATTTACAAAAACATATATTATTTTTTGATTTTGTCGAAAACTGTTATATTTCAAAAAATATTTCTTTTTCTTGTCTTCGTTGGTGCCACCTTTGTTGTAAAGTGTATTCCCATAATTGAACCATAAGGCCTGTGAAAGTGAGTTAAGGTGTGAGAGGAAGAGGATTGATTAGGGTATGTGTTACCAAATGCAACGGTTATGGGATAGAAAACATGATAAGTGACTAATTGAACTAGTCTTTTAGCTAGGTCAATCTTCGATTCGATTCTGATAACTGTGGGTAGAAGAAGATGATTTGGGAAAGAATGAGATGATGGGGAGAAACAAAAAAAAAATTATTGAAGAAAGAATATTTAAATAAATTAGGGTTTATTGCTCCATCACATTACGTAGAGTCTCTTTGCCGCTAATGAAAGTTTGTACTTGTAAAAGTGGAATTTTGCAACCAATTACAAGATGTCGTGTGCTATTTAGTGGATTCCATTGTCATTATATAGAGACCAATGGAAATATTACAAGAGTTTCTAAATAAAAATTACAAAGAATACTGATATTTTAATTTAAATTATATAAGTAGTCTAATTAAAAGGTGTCATGTGTTATTTTAAATTAAAACACTTTGGCTAATCAAATAATGTCATGGTCCCTTGGAGAGCAAGATATAAAGTCTCTCCATTTAAATTATGACATGTGTCACAACTCATAACTAATCATGTGTCTACACACCTCCTCAAGACTTTTATAAATAGAGGCCCACCTTAGTCTTATGGAACAAATTCAAGCACATTCATAAGTCTCGAAACTCTACTAAAATCAAGCTCTAAAACCTCCCAAGAACTTCAACCTTCGAATACGAAGAACATTCGAAACAAAATCATTCAAGTCATCCTTCTAGAAGTTCACTAGTATCAAGCTCAAAAGACTCCATAAACACTAGGAGACTACAAATTAGTAAAGCTCTATGAACCCACGCCTCCAAAGCCCAAAAAACTTCCACTACAAATATTCAAAGAAATAGAACATTTGAAGAACATTCATCCAAATCATTTTTCCAAGTCTCAAAGTTCTACTGGAATCAAGCTTTCAAAGCCTCCAGAAACTTCAAAGACTTTGATCTTTCGAAACTTCATCGGATTTAAGCTCTAAAGTTTCGAAGAACTTTCACCACAAATTTTCGAAGATCAAGAACATTCGAAGAACACGAAGAACACAAAGAACTTGAAGAACAAAAAATCTCTAACAAGCACACAACTAAAGATTCATCGCAACTTCATTCCAAACACCTTTCAATCCACTTTCCAATGCAAGTGGAGGACAAATTGTGTTCAAGTCAAGATTACATTGACGCAATACTTAAATTGAAGGCTTTTCCAAAGAGATTGAATCAGAAGGTTATTCTTTCGTATTAGACTCTTAATATAAAGAATTATACTACAAATTTGTCAATACAAAAATACATTTGTGAAACTATTTTGATTGTTTGATTTCAAAATGTGAGATTTTGTGTTTCCAGTGCTACCTACTTCTCCTAGGCTATAGAATCTTTGTTCCTTCTCTTGAAGGCAATTTTGTCCCCTCAGATAAACATTGTTTATCTGTAGGGCTTGTAGGTTTATTTGTTGGGTCTAGGGAAACACTTTCTTCTTTTTTCATGGACGATTTAACAAGAGATTGGGGCCGCTTGTCTCTTTCAAATCAAGGGGGTAGTGGTTTTTGTCTTCGCAAGGATTTGGGTTCGGATAAGTTCATTCTTGCTGCTAAATTCTTCACTAAGTGAATCTTGAATACTGAGGCGATTGCTAGGACTCTCAAACAATTGTGGAGTTCTAGGAATGGCTTCAAGATTAATGATTTAGTTAATCATATAGTCCTTTTTATGTTTGATAACAAACTCGAAACTGATCAGGTTTTATCGAGTGAGCCTTGGAGTTTTGATAAACGCCCAATGGTTATTCAAAGCTATGATAAGGATATGAATATTTGGGTTTTGGGACTTACTGGGGTGCGGTGAGCACTTCCTTCTCTGCTGAGATTGTGCATTCTGCTGATGCATACTTGTTTGCTGGCCCAATCTTTAATGACTACAGTTCTGTTGGGTATTCCCTTCTCCTTGTTGAGGAGAAGGTAGTCATTGTGCATCCTGATTAGGGGTGTCAAATGGGTGGGTTTGGGGTGGGCATAACTGGGTTGGGTATATAAAACTCATTTACCCATTAAAACCCATTTAACTAAATTGTTTTTAACCCAAACCCAACACAACCCAATTATTATGGGTAAACCGTAAACCCCAACCCAATTATCAAAATTACCAAAATGCCCTTGAAGTGTAAATGATCAAAGTACTCTAAAATCTTCAAAAATGACCAAAATACCCCAAAACCTCAAAATTACCAAAATAACCACGAAACCTACAAAATGACCAAAATACCCCCAAAACCCAAATAAATAACCAAAATACCCCAAAACTTAAAAATTACCAAAATACCCTCAAAAACTCAAAAAATGATCAAAATACCCCCAAAACCTTAAAATTACCAAAATACCCTCCAAAACCCAAAAAATGACCAAAATACCCCTAAAACTCAAAAATGACCAAAATACCCCCGAAACCCAAAAAATTACCAAAATACCCCTAAAATCCAAAAAATGACCAAAATACCCCCGAAACCTAAAAATTACCAAAATAATCTCGAAACCTACAAAATGACCAAAATACCCCTGGAACCTAAAAAATGACCAAAATACCCCTAAAACCTGAAAATTACCAAAATACCCCCAAAACCCAAAAAATTACCAAAATACCCCCAAAACCTAAAAATGACCAAAATACCCCTAGAACCCAAAAAATGACCAAAATACCCCCGAAACATAAAAAATTACCAAATACCCCTGAAACCCAAAAAATTACCAAAATACCCTCGAAACCTAAAAATGACCAAAATACCCCCTAAACCCAAAAAATGTCCAAAATACCTCCAAAACCTAAAAAATTACTAAAATACATCTGAAACCTAAAAAATGGCCAAAATAACCTCGAAGCCTAAAAATTGACCAAAATAACCCTGAAAACTAAAAATGACCAAAATATTCCCAAAACCTCAAAAATGGCCAAAATAACCACAAAGTCTAAAAATTGACCAAAATAACCTAGAAACCTAAAAATGACCAAAATAGCCCCTAAACCTAAAAATGACCAAAATAGCCCCTAAACCTAAAAAATAATCGATATACCTTCGAAACCTAAAAATTAACTGAAATACCCCCTGAAACCTAAAAAATGGCCAAAATACCCCTGAAACCTAAATACGACCAAAATAACCCCTAAACCTTAAAATGACCAAAATATCCTCGAAACCTAAAAAATGACCAAAATTCCCCGAACCCTATAAAATGACAAAAAAGCCCCTTAAACCTATAAGTCGATAAAAATACACCCTAAACCTAAAAAATTACCAAAATCCCCCGTAAAACTAAAAAATGACCAAAATACTCCCTAAACATAAAAAATGACCAAAATACCCATAAACCTACCAAATGACTAAGATACACCAAACCCCTATTTTGGTAATTTTAGAGGCTTCAAGTGTATTTTTTTCATCTCATAGGATTAGTTGTATGTTGGTCATTTTAGATATTTTGAGGGGTATTTTGGTCGTTTTATAGGTTTAGAGGTATTTTGGTCGTTTTAGACGTTTCAGGGTATTTTGGAAATTTTAGAGGTTTCACGTTGTTTGTGGCCATTTTAGTGGTTTTGGGTTTATTTGGGTCATTTCAAAGGTTTAGGGGTATTTTCGTCACTTTAGAGGTTTGAGGGTATTTTGGTCATTTTTTAGGTTTAAGGGGTATTTTGGTCACTTTTTAGGTTTAGGGGGTATTTTGGTCATTTTTAGGTTTCAGGGTTATTTTTGTCAATTTTTAGACTTCAGGGTTATTTTGGTCATTTTTTGGTTCCAGAGTTATTTTGGTCATTTTTAGGTTTCTATGTTATTTTGATCAATTTTTAGGCTTCGGGGTTATTTTGGCTATTTTTTAGGTTTCGAGGGTATTTTACTCATTTTTAAGGTTTCGAGGGTATTTTGGTTATTTTTTAGGTTTTAGGGTTATTTTGGTTATTTTTTAGGCTTCGGGGTTATTTTGGCCATTTTTTAGGTTTCAGAGGTATTTTGGTAATTTTTAGGTTTTCGGGGTATTTTGGTCATTTTTAGGTTTCAGGGGTATTTTGGTTATTTTTTGGGTTTTAGGGGTATTTTGGTCATTTTTTAGGTTTTAGGGTTATTTTGGTTATTTTTTAGGCTTCGGGGTTATTTTGGCCATTTTTTAGGTTTCGGAGGTATTTTTGTAATTTTTAGGTTTCAAGGGTATTTTGGTCATTTTTTGGATTTCAGGGGTATTTTGGTCATTTTTAGGTTTTTAGGGTATTTTTGTAAATTTTTGGGTTTTTGGGGTATTTTGGTCATTTTTTTGGGTTTCAGGGGTATTTTGGTCATTTTTTGGATTTCAGGGGTATTTTGGTCTTTTTTTAGGTTTCAGGGGTATTTTGGTCATTTTTTGGGTTTCAGAAGTATTTTGGTCATTTATTGGGTTTCAGGGGTATTTTGGTCATTTTTTGGGTTTTAGGGGTATTTTGGTCATTTTTTGGGTTTCAGGGGTAGTTTGGTCATTTTTTAGGTTTATGTGTTATTTTAGTCATTTTTTAGGTTGAGGGGGTATTTTAGTAATTTTAATAGTTTTGGGGTTGGGTAATTGGGTTAATACTCATTTAACCCAACTAATAATTGGGTGGGTTTGGGTCTATTTTAAGTGGGTGGGTTTGGGTGGGCAAATGGGTTTGGGTTGATTTTGCCACCCCTAATCCTGATCGCATGATAGCCGCTAATGGTCCTAACGAAGGACTTCTTCAGGCACTTGCAAAGAGGCTTGACCGCAACACAACAGCCGCATCCACATTCCTGATGGACTTCCCCTAAAAACCAGGCTAAACAACCATTGATGGTCAATGTTCTCTTTCAGCATAGACAGAATATGCTCTCAAGTGACACTGCTGTGATTGTTTAAACAAGAGACTCCTGGTTTAATTGCCAGAAACTCAAATTACCGGAAAAATGTGGGTAAGCAACAAAGTCAAGCTCTAGCATAGTATATTATATTTGTATTAGTTAAATTATAGCTACACGATCAGAAGATAAAATAAATGTTGGTGTTGCAGGTATGAATTCCAGATGCAGTATGGCTCAATCGGTTGGTCAGTTGCTGCAACCCTTGGCTATGCTCAATCAGTACCAAATAAGCGCGTCATTGCTTGCATTGGCGACGGGAGTTTCCAGGTTAGCATGGTTCCAATATGCTTCTCAAGTAGGAATTTAGAAAGGACAAGCAATGTTACCTATCTATTATTTTACCGAATCTTAAAGAACTATATTTTAGAAAAAAAGGCCAATGTACTGGGAAATTCATATGCTTAATAAATTATCTACTAATTTTGTTAATTGGTGGTTCCAAAACCAATATGTTTTGGCCGATAGATGACAGCACAAGATGTCTAAACAATGTCACAATGTGGGCAAAAGAGCATCATCTTCCTAATAAACAATGGTGGATACACCATGGAAGTTAAAATCCATGATGGGCCATACAATGTGATCAAGAACTGGAACTACACTAGGACTGGGTTGGTGGATGCACTCCACAATGGTCAAGGAAAGTGCTGGACAACAAGTTCAGCATGTGTTTTAAATAATGCTCACAAGTTTGGCTTAGTTAATGTTTGAATGGTCACATGGGAACTCATCTGACATTGAGTCGTTGTGAAGAGGAGCTTATTGAAGCAATTGAAACAGCTAATGGGGAGAAGAAGGACTGCCTCTGCTTCATAGAAGTGATTGTTCATACCAGTAAAGAGTTGCTTGAATGGGGTCCAGGGTCTCTGCAGCCAATAGCTGCCCACCAATTCCTCAGTGAGAGAACTATGTTTCAGCTGATATAAGTCTCCTTTTTTTTTCTTTTTTTTTTGAGAAAATGCTAATTTAAGTCTTGAAGTTAGAATAAGAGCATATTAGGTGTAGGGGCTCGATTTGTGAGGGATCCCCCAACAATACATTTTTTAGAGAGTGGGACGAAGGGCTAGGCTCTAACCGGCTTCCCGCGAGTCCTCCTGAGTCTCTCCCCCTTCGAGGGGACTTAGCCCTGCTCCTTTTGGCTTGGGGTTGCTCCTCGACTCCTGTCCGAGGAGCCCCCCCACCGTGGGGCTCCTCGCATTATATATATATTCCCCTCGGTTGATCCTGATCTTACAGCTGTCGTGCATCCAGGCTACTTGCTTAAGAACCTGTCCCATCATCCACGTTCCCAACCTTACTGTGGGTTGCAGCACCCAAGGTCGTGCTATTCAGGAGTCCCATCCGCATTCATGTGGCCAGGGTAGTCTGATACATGCATTAAGTGTGGAGGTGACTACCTACTCTGGGTTTGTCCCCTACCTGGAATTAGACTAGGTATGCCGAGGAAGGGGGTGTCCTCGGCATGGGTCCAAAGGGGCTGAAATCTCTAGACAACAGTCTGGGCCAATCGCCCTTCCGCGGCATGGGCCTTGGGCCAGCCTAAAGGCGGGCCGAGGCCTTCAGGCCCACAGGCCCCACAATAGCCCCTCAAAATCCTACTGCACGTTCCCTCGGACGGGGAGGAGGGTTTTGAT